>OU342462.1:8318976-9518976 GCA_910589355.1 Parapoynx stratiotata | reverse complement strand
CTTATCATAATTATTGTATTGGAATATTTTATGTCAGCAAAAATTATAATTTGAATACGAAATTTAAAATAATATGCATCCTCAATAAAAGGAAACCTATTATCGCGAAATATCCTGCTTTTCAATGTATAATATTACGGATGTGCATTTTTATATTAAAAGAGTTTTATTTTGAATAAAATGTTATTAATAATAAGCCTATAGATATTTCTAATTCTAGATTTATTCATTATAGTCATTTAGTCAATGCCAATAGCAAATTAATGAATGATTTTCGTCCTTAAGCGGCTGTGGCATTTACCAAGGTATGCTCTATTTTATGAATTGGTAAACGAAGGTTAAACTTCTGATCTAAGATTACTCTAACATGTTGGGAAAGGTCAAGATTACTACAATATTTATTTTACAATTACTTTGCACGTAATCAAGGTAAATTAAGATACATTATTTTCCTTAATTCAAAACAGGAGTTTCTTTAATTACCTCAGTATATAAATAACAGTAAATAAGAGTCTGTAGGTGCTAAAGCCCCATTAAACCACAAATATCTTGAAATGTTTATAGCGTTAGCCATGCACGTATAAAGGGAATTGTTGATCTGTCATGCCATTCTCATAAAGGTGCGGTAAGGTAAAGAATCCATAAGATTATCATTGATTTATAGCATTTTTGTATCTATGATAAGTCATTTATTGCTTTTTGTATTGTAGTAACGAAAATATAAGAAACTTGTATAAATCTGTATTCACTTAATCTGTTTTCACTTTTCTAACTAAAGGCTTTTGTTTTGAGAATTCGGTAAATAAGCCGAGATCATCCTGCGTATCTTTTCAAAAGTTTCCCAGCCGAATCACATTTACATTCCGTGTTGAATTTTGTCCCTGGTATAATTGTTGACCACTTGCAGTGTAGAGCCTTTCAACCTTCACAAGAGTTGCATCCAACATCAAAATACGATTATTTTTCGTCTTCTTCATGTTTATTTTCAGATTCACTATTTGGAACACCAGTGGTAATCAAGAATTGTACTCAAGTCTTCTGGGCTGTTGATATGAAGACGGCATGATCCGAAGGTGTATACTCCTCGTTTATACATAGCATCACGCCTCATTCCCCGAAGAGGTAGGAAGAGATGTCAACAGCCACGTTTCGCCAGATTACAATTGGTCTGCTAAGGGCGAATTCGACCAAATTGAGATTAGTAACACGGGAATAGTAATACCAAACTGAGCTGCAACGATTGGTCGAATCTGCCATGTGTCAAACGAGACATTGACACATTTGTGCGCGAAAAACTGCGTACTCCGTTAAAATAATATGACTCACGTGTAGCCAAACATAAAAAAACTAGGATAGCAAATCGGCTCCGCCCTTAGGGCAGATTCGACCAATCGTGTGAACTCAGTTTGGTATTACTATTCCCGAGTTACTTATCTCAATTTGGTCGAATACGTCCTAAAATAACTAATTGGGCAGCAATTTATAGGCAGCTAATATTTCTAGATTGATCAGCAAAATAACTAATTAGGCAGCAACTTGTGAGCAGCAAATATTTCTAAATAGGTCACGTAAGTATCTGATTGGGCAGCAACTTATAAGCAGCAAATATTTTCTCTGCTGCCCAATTGAATAATTATTTCGCTGCCTAAATAATTATTTAGCTGCCAAAATAACTATGTTGCTGGCAAAATATTTCCTTTCTGCCCCAATTTAAATTAATTTTAATGGCTGGTCAATTAATCATTTCCCAAAGGTTATTAGGCAAGTGCTCCAACGCCACGGTGAATTAGTAGTTACTGCGATATGTCGTCGCCCTGCTTAAAAACTGGTTGAAGCTGTGAGTTCTGAATTTTGACCAATGCAGCATTTTAATACAGCTATAACTAAAAATAAAGGCATTTAATATTAATACTAAATTGTGAGGTGTAGGATAACTACTTTATGTTAATTATATTAATTATGCAGCAGTGGTTAAAAATATCTAGCAAAACAATCACATACCTTGCAAAAATTTAAGTATTTTGTTTTCCTTAAAAAATGATCGAGGTTGTAAATAATTGAATATTTTTAATGAAAATTAATAAAAGATATTGTTGTGTAAATTAAAATTTTTATATAATAATAAAAATGTTAATGTTAATGAAGTTAAACGTCTAGTTCAGGAACTATGTTGGTCACGATTAAGCACTGTAACATGCTCAGAAATCTCGGGATGATATCAAAGTGCTAATAAGTCTATTGTGTTTAAATGTCGTAGAATTAATTATCTATTGACACAAATAGTTAATAGGTAAATAAAGTATGTTCTTAACGCAATAAACGATTATTAGCAGAATAAAATTTGGTATTGTTATTTTAGTATCTTTATAATTTCCGCAACGAATTAAAGTTGTCAACTCACAAAGCAAACGTTTTTATAAGTTACTATAGTACTTTAAAATATCACGAACTTTAGATTTTGTTACACTAGATTTAATTTAGATTTACTACATAATATGTGCCACAGGCCTCCAGCATCCAAACACAGGAGGAGTTTGGACCATAGGATAACCACACTTACCCGATGCAGATTTGGGATCACTGTATCTATCTTAAATAATATTTGTAACCATTACCAGCTTTGCCCTTAATTAATGATTTAACGCCGTTAAAAAGTTGACAAAATAATTTGCGTTTGTTAAGCACATTTATAACGCAGTAATTTTTTAACAAACTGCTTAACAATTTATTTTACGGGAATTTTTTTTTAATTAGCTAGAACATCGTGTATACTAGTTTTTGCAAATCCAACGCATAAGGAGGATGTATATGAAAGACATAAAATATTAAAACAGCAGCCGAAGTGATAATAAGTTTATTAGAAGATATCTACGCCACCTGTTGCATGGGGGCGAAATGTGGGTGTATAACACCTCTGCCTACTCCTTAGGGAAGAAAGCGTGATGATAAGTTTTGTAACTTTATATTGATAATAATAAACGTTATTAGTTACATTGTCTAGCGCATAAACTAATAGACTAATGACGCCACTAACGCGTGAAAGAGCCATGTACAATTGGCGATGCGGGAAGCAGCTGGTAGATAGTTAGATCTGTAGTACCCAACGTGCGTTTTATTATTTTGCAATTTTGCATGCTCTTGCACTTTATTAATTAACTGCGCGTGTTTAAAATTGAAATGGAAATTTTTGGATGTCAGAGGCATCCGGGGTGTGAAGACTTGCTCGCCAGCGCCGCCTCCCGTTATCACAGAGCAGAACAGAGCTTCCGTTGCACAGTGTGGGCGGGCTTAAATTCTTTATAAGCACACCTACTCTTTAAAAAAATCGCTTTCCTCACATTGTGCCCGGTGCATGGCAACTGATCGTTCAAGGCATATTAGGCTATCACTTTATTAGAATTATCTTTCTATTCTTCTTGAATGAAGTAAATTTACTTTTAATTATTTTGCGGCAATTTTTATTGCAACCTATCGCTAATCAATGCATACTTTGTTAGCATTTTTATATAAAAAAAAGCAGTGGTATCTTAGACTATTAGGGAAACAAAAAGTTTTTTACAAGAGTTTGAAGATAAGAAAAACGTTGAAACTAACATCTCCATATTCTATGAAATAAATGATTATCTTAACTATATCTTTAAAAGAAGAGAAATATCCTTTTAGAATAAGTTTTTTGTCACGATTCATGGACAACTTAACGTGAAACAAAAATTTTTGGCATGTACCTAGGTATTTAAAATTGCGACATGATAACATAGATGAAGTGTGCCGAAAAAATGGTTTTCATGTAGATGAATGTAAATCCAACGTTAAACGCCTCTTGTACTTACGACTGTGCATTAACAAGACTGGGCTATTGCTATTAATATTCTTGTGGGGTTATTCACGTTTTATTTCTAGTATTTTTTGACAAAAAATTTTCTACCAAAAGCTATTTTCCTTGTTTTATTGTGTTTTTTTTTCATATAATATTATTGTTATCCTTACTTTTTATAATTAATGACTACGAAACATCGTACATTGAGAAAAATTTCACTACTTTATCGTGATAACATTTAACATTTTCATGGTTTAGTAATAATGATTCTACCTTCCGCTTACAAAATATTTATAGCTATTAATATGTGGAACTCGGTCTGAGCTTCAACGCTGTCATTGATTATCATATTATAACTACTGGCTTTACACAGACAATTATATAATGTATTTATACAAATTCATCATCATCTTCAGCCCACATCAGTCAACTGCTTGACATATGCGCGCCATTTTATTTTTTCCCCGACTTGCCGTATCCAACATCTGCCTGCAGCACTTCGCAGATCATCACTCCATCTCGCCGGAGAGCGTCCCTTACTCCGCTTGCCGAGTCACGGTTTCTACCCCAACGATTGTCGATTCTTCGACAGCCATGGCCAGGTCACTGCCACTTCAACTTGATGATTCAGTGCGCTGTGTCGGTTACCTTGGTTCTCTGTCGGATATCATGGTTACGGATTTTACCCTTTAGAGAGACTCCGAGCATTGCATGCTCCATAGCCCGTTGAACGACTTTAAATTGGTGGACTAGCCGCACCGTCATTGTCCACGTTTTGGCACCGTAGGTCATCACGGGTTAAAAAAACACACTGATTAAAAGCTTTCGTTTTTAAGCATTGCGGGATGGTCTATACGTATTGCCCGGTATTTTGTATGTTTATCAAAAATCTATGTAGTCGTTATAAATATTATTCCTTAATGCTAAGAGTACCTACAACACAAAGACTTATCAGTCCTTTTTAAACCAAGCTGACTACATAGTGTTTATCTACATCAATTCCAGCAATAATTTTAAACGCGTGAAATTTAATCCATTATTTTTGTTAGTACAATTTAATTTTGAGCTTCAGTTGATCAATAACGATATTAAGAAAAATGTTGGTACTGGGATTCAATATTAAATTATTATTATCAAGTATTATTAACATTCTTGATATGTCGTATGTAATCGTACATTGGTGCCATCTAACATTTTCCTACATAACATTGAAAGTGTAGAGTTACGGTCAGTAAAAATAGAAAAAAGTTCTGCCCATTGCCCAATACACTGGAGCATACCACTATCGTGCTAGGACTGTTTCAGGCGCGTTAAATATTCATTTTACAGAGATTTGAACATTTCGATTATGTATACGTAGCGTAGGAGAATTAGACCAATCAGAAATGACATAACACAAATGTATCAGGGAACAAATGTGACTGTGACTTAACATAAAAATAATAATAGTTATTTGTTAAGCAAGAAAGCATTGTTTTAACCGCGTGCTCAATTTCGATGACCAAGCAAGCGAAAATTCTAAAATTAAACAAAAACAAAAATAATCAAACATAAAGAACAAAAACAAAAATCTTCGTCACTATATCATTAATTTTTTTAGGTTCTCCCTTGTTTTCAAGTTTCTTAATTTTATCCAAAGGCAAAGGCGTAACAAGGGAGTTTATGACGTGCAAAGAAAATGGTGCCTGGAAATTAAAAAAATTGGGTTCGAGTTCAGTTTTTAACAAATTTAAATAAGGTTGTATGGTAAATTCAGGTACGTAGAAGTAAGTAGGTTTGAAGATGTATTGAATTCACAATCTGAGTGCATACAATGTTATAAATTAAAATTTACTCTACCCCTGAACAGGGTAAAAAATGGTTTTTGCGCTCAGATACGAGAGAGCAAAAATACTTTTTCTGAGATGATGGGATGAAAAAATAAATTAAGAATAATAAATAAATTAGAATTAGAATTTTAAATTAGACGCGTGAGTGCTGACGAGTAAGTCTATTACTTACGAGTAATAGAGGAGAGTGGAAGAGGAAGACATTTTGCGCCGACCCCAAATAGAATTGGGAACAGGGCAGGAAAAAGAAGAAGAAGAAATAAATTAGAAGTTGATTTTCTTTGTCAGTTTTGTTTAAAATCTTATCTACAAACAATAATATATTAAACATTGAGATATAATTGTAACTTTCAAAATTTCTGGCATATTCATTTTTCATGCACAAATACGATAAATTATAATTTGCCTTTGATTTTGATGTGTCTGGCTGTAATGTTTAACGATGGACATACAAGAAGTTGGAGGTTTCGTCATGGTTCGGTTTGGTAACTATTTTAAATAAATCTGACGTGAGGTTTTCAAATACACTCGTAGTGCATTGTGGACAATGCGAGGTGATTGCATAATTGTATCGCCTGCGGCAAGTCTGGACATATTTGATGATTAGGTATCTTTAATTTTAATTTAATTTAAAACCTACTCTTATATACGAGTATGTTTGTGTATGTGATACCTTACTTTACCTCACTGACTGACGAATGAACAAGGACAACGAATGGCGCATTTTCAACATTGGAGTTTAATACCTATTTTCAACTCCAAATTCGATACTTACATTCAACTCCAAATTTGAATACCTATATTCAAATTTCATTGTAAAGATCGAATAGTAGGTATACCTTGACCTTGTCTTTGTATAACATATTGGTATAATTTTTGCTCAGTAAATTTAGTTCGTTTGAAATCTGATTGGTTTGAATTTTTGAAACTGCTTATGCCTTGAGGTAATTTATCGTCGTAATTTTTTGTAAATTTTAAATAACCTAATGTTAGTTACGCTGTTACTCAAATAATTGTGAACTAAACTTATTATTTTTTAATCATTGATAAAGAACACGACCTCCAATTTATAATGAAGTTCTGTATAAAAATGAAGCATTACAACATAGTGATTAATAAAATTTTCCTATGTTAAGGATGAGTGATATTGTTGTTATTTGATGTGTGTACTAAATACAATGATAATTATGTGGTGGAACCTTCGCGATGTGTGCTTTGACATTTAGCTAAGTTTACGAAATCGTTAAGAGCGTTTTGTTGTGTTCAATTTCGAAAACTATACATGTTGCACCTATAAACGTTTTAATGACGAATGGTGGGCGTGTAATGGAAATGAATCCGTTTGCAAATCTTGGTGAAGACTCTTAAAAGTTCATTACTGTGTTTTGAACATTCGGATCTATGTCAGATATTTCCAATACAAAAATTCTAACCTTGTCAAAAATAGAAAAAAAAACACAATAATTTTGTAAGTGCGTAAATTGTGTAAAAAGTTTCAAGTTTCAATTTCAAGAAAATCATTGCTTAAGTTTTGTACATTTTAGATACTTTTGAGTGAAAAAAATATATACTGAAACTTGAAAAAAAAACATATACATAATAGATCACAAGCAAATCAAGCGGTGAGTTTATTTTGCCACGAGCGATAATCGAGAGTAGCTACGATAGGCAGCGATGCACGTAATTGCCTTTCTTATCTCGATCTTTGTAGTTATAGTAGTCTACAAATGCATGTACTACAAAGTTCCTGAGTGACGGAAGATACGCTGCGAATCTTCTGTCGTACTCGTATAACGCTGGAATAAACTATGATCTTTCTCTGGTTTTTTCACATTAGATAGTTACTGGGAGTTTTTGGCGGCATTTGACTATGGTGGACGTGATTTTTATTTCGATGATTTTTATATTGCTTCGGAGTAGATATTGTTGCGTAAAATCTGTGTAATTTTCTGTAATAAGTGTCTGTGATGATGTGCGATGTGGAGGATCATTTAACAAGCTTCAAGTGGTGTGAAAAGTGATGAGTTTTTTATTGTGGTTATCCACCTCATCAAAGTAGCGTCACAGTGACTACCATTGACCATTTGGCGTCATACTCTCCCAGGATGAATTGAAATGCATTACCTGCATCTCACTGCAAATGAAGACTTAATTATACTAAAGACTAGACTACGATGGGAGGACTCTGTATTCATGGTCATGAACCATAAACAAACAAAAGAAGATTATAGATTATTCCTGCGACAGCTGTCAAATTTTGATTCTCTGTCTGAATCATGTGAAACTTCAAACTATTATTCCTGCTTTCACCGAACTTGTGTGATAGAGTTTAATAGATATGAAAACATTTACATAACCGGAGATACGTTTCTATGATCAATTAGACACGACCGATGATAGCCCTACGCTTTTTCTTTAGATCTAAGGCGACTCTTGGGGACCTCGAATGTTGTAGTTATTGAAGACAATCTAAGTACAGGTGCAAGGAATCATCAAAAATATTATTAGCCAAGTTTATCATCCTTAGGATCCTTGTAATGCCGCCTGTGACAATCCCAGATATAGACTCCAAGTCGTACATTATTACCATAGCTATTTAGGACAAGACAGAAATTGGCATAATCATGAGAATTGTTTAAAAATTGTTCACACATATTATACTCGTATGATGTGTTTAATAGACGTGGTATTTTAGGTTTTTGCTGTAATAACATAGAACATAATTGGCACACTTACAAGTAGTTTTGTGGGGTTGAAGTTCATGTTTATTACATTTTGTTTTGGTCGCTTTGTCTTAACTTGAAGGGTAAGCACATAAATAAGCGAGTACTGTGATTTAACATCCTATGTCACTGGTAGCCTGTGATCCCAATAGTCGATGGCAAAGTCTCAAGAGTTGCAAGGCTCAATTCGATTTTAAAATTATGTGTTTTGGCGATTGTACGTACATACAAATAATCGCGCCTTTTTTCGATCGATTAGGCAGAAATTTCAAATCTCCTCTTTTTATGCATTGCAAATTCCATATCCGATAACTGTGCTAAACAAAAATAAATCTTTTTGTCTTTCTTAGTAAAAATATTATTGTATTTCCTAAAATGTTAAAAGAAAAAAGATAGTAAATATTTGAGACAAAAGCACAGCAAACTAAAGGTAACTTTTTGCCTAATTTTCACTTGCCAACCTTAAGGTTTACATTACTTTACATTACCAAATGCCTTCGCAGAACATTATGTCACAAGAGAGCGTGCATATGATTATATTTATGAATATCTTTATTTACTTCCATCTTTATTGCCCATTTTACAGTACTGGTAATAAACAAGCAAACCATAAATTGTCGGATACATGCTTATTTCTGATGTTTCTAGCATCATATAAATCTATTTTGCAATGTTTGAAATATGTTTTTGGTATTAATAAATAAGTTGTTCCTGTAAGAATATATTTTAGTAAAAGATACTGTAAAGAGAGTTATAGGTAATGCTATTTTACGTATAAATGGTAAAATAAGTTATTATAATACCATGTATAGGACTGAGGGGTCAGTTTAACTACTGAACTTTCTCAGTTTAGGTTTTACAATAAAACACTTTGCACTGGAACTATGTAATTCGAAAGAAAGAACTGATGAATAGAGATATTAAGCTAGATACTAGTATTATTGTAATGTAGTCTTCGACGGCGCGATGTAACGTAAGGCAACGCCATCTAGTATCTATTTTACGAATTAAACTTAATTAAGATAATATTCTCAAACCAAAGAACTTATTATAAAACTTATTGTTACTCTCATTGTAAAATATTTTTAGATATCATGTAATTAGGACGTTTATGAAAAAAAATACAACACTTAAAAAAATAAAAATGTATTTCATCACATAAAAATCACAAGAGTTTATAAAAACACAATAAAAGAGGTTCCTATGGCACAAAGATGAAGATGCGCAAATTTTATATTCTCTAGGTTTGACGTAATCGAGCGGAAATCATAATTCACATCGGTTTACTAGTAATAAATTTGGTAAATCACCTTCTTGCGCTACGAGTACAAAAAAAAAGAGTATTTACAAGGGTCTTTCATAGATAATGAAAGAGATTAAAAATAGTTTCATTATATTACAATGTGGAGTAAAAAATGAACAACATTTTTTGAATCTACAATGTCTCCAGGTGAAACCAAAAAGTTTTGTTATCTTTAATCTCTTCCATTAGTTTACCAAGGAGTATTTGTTGCGTTTTACTTTTTCTGTCCAAGGGAGGTCTTAGGCTGGAAGCCATTAGGCCCAGCGGTGAAGGTGACGGTGTAGTGCTTGCCGTCTGGCGCGACGTAAGCGTACTGGCCGGTAACAGTTAGGGCTGCGTTTTCAGACTGAGGGTTGTCAATTTTACCTTCTTCCTGGCGAGAGGTACCGTCACTGGTTTGGTAGCTGCAATCAAAAATATTGGTAATTATCTTTATTGTTCGTGTTGGTCCGGGACACAAAAAGAATGTACCAACTGCTTTTCTCGCCTAGCATGTCGTAAAAGGGTCTGTGATTGTGTAGGCGATGAGCTACCCACTTGTTACTACTCTTTCACGATTTTTCATCTGACCAAACACAATTTTTGTTTGGCTAAATGTGGTCTTAAGGAACACATGGCTCTTTGGACTCTACCTACCCCTTCGGGCATTATAGGCGTGATTTTATTGTATGAATGTATGTATCTTTATTGTATTCATGTATACAGTAGTAGATAGATACAAAACTCTTAACCTAATCTTTACAATAACTCTTGAGTGTGTGCACCAGTTAGGAGTGCGAATAATAGGCGGTTTTATCGTTTAAAGTGATTTCTTCCAGAAATAATCGAATGGTTTGTAATGGAAGTAGTATGTGGACAAAAGTAACGAATTATATGAATTTCGTTAATTAATATCATAATTCGTTACTGGTATGGCAACATCTATGATAGACGAAAAGAAATAATACGCAAACAGACAGACAGGCCCTTTAAAAGGTTTTAGGGAAAAAAGCAGAATTTTTTAATATGATTGTGGTAAAAGGTCAATGATGGACGAAATACAACAAGACATTATTATGAAAGGGTGCTAAGAATTTGGACAGTTTGATATAGAGGAAGTGGAAGGTTGTTTAAGTGTGCACGTACAGTAATGGTTCTAAAGTATTAGTATAAATGTATTAAAGACGATGTAAATATAATTAAAAAACGTGGTATATAGGCAGCGATAGCCGAGTCAGGAAAAACGCATTACTCGCTCAAGAGGCTGTGTGGTCAACCCCACTGCCTGTACCATCGAGTTTGAAAAAAGTTTATGTGCAGTTGTTTGTGAATAAGCGTTATTCACATGTTGCCAGGCTCGCCAATTGTTACATGGGTACTTAACATATGAGGCGAAATGTGGATGTTAGCTCCTTGACCCACACCTTCGGATATAGAGGCGTGTGTTATGTTAATAATATAGGATACTTACGCAAAGCTATAGCCGTCTGGTTCTACATTGCTGTCGAAGCGAAGGATCTGCACGTCCTGTGGGTTTTGCTGGGGTGCGCCTGCGCACACCGCCACGACCACGCACAGGACTGTCACCTGTAATACAAATAGAATATTAATAAAAAAATTGCTAAAATATTAATTAGGATCTCTCACCACCTCCGGATTAGCCCGTGATGAATTGATCGACAAATAAAATTGTTTCTATTCCATTTTTGAAATTATCTGTTATATGGTGCCTTTCCGCAGGTGGTGTAAAGACAGAGTAATGTTTAAAATTGTAAACATAAACTACGTAAACACTAGAAAGCAACCATGAAAATAAAAAAAATCTAAACAGGTGTATGTTGTTCATCTTGTTGGGGGATGGATAAATAAAAAAATTTGGATGGAAGCTCACAATATGCTGAGTACCTATTACCACATGACCTGTAATTGGGTAATCAAATTAATTGTAACGACATTTAAAGTACTTATTATCAAAAAAATCCAGGTAAGAATAATATTTACGTAACACACATAATTTTGTATTTTTTTTCTATTGCCTAATTGAATATTGCACGTAAAATAAATCACTGAAGACTACAACGCACTTGCGTAACAGGTAGTAAGACTGATTAAAAAGTTTAATAATAATCACAAAGTCCTTTGTTATTATAAATACAAAAATAATAATATTAGCGACTCACGTATTTGAACATGGTGCTTAGTATTCGTGTTGAGCACAAACTAACGAATGAAGTAACTAGTGTGGATTGTTCATGTTTTATAGTATATCCCGGTGTACAGACTGACATCATTACATGAGGATGGGTCACCGTCAGCCATACTGGCTGTACGAAACACCTCACATTTTTTGTCAACTTTTGACAAGACTACTAATCAAAATCTTATTGTGTATCATCGGATGGCGTCTTGCATAAGTATAGAATTGCAACACTAATATATGAGCAAGACCTTTGAATGTTTACCGACAATTATTTTTTATGATATGTTGACGTCAATTTTTAGAGATAATTAAAAGATGTCCCTAATTGACTACATACATTATTGAAATCGATTTGATGAAATAAAATAATCTTATGTTTATGCTTTTTATTTATGTAGGTACTGAAATACATCTTTACGAAGTAAAAGTAACATAGATAAAACTTGTAATTAATTGTTGCGTCTTTCATAACATAACTGGGTAACTGCAATTAAGCAAAGAGTACTAATTAGTAATCCTAATTTTAGAGAGGTCAAAGGTGAGCAAACGAAATTTATTTTTGTTTAATACAAATGCGTATATAATTAATTTGAAAAAAAATTCGATAGCAAAAATACGTTGCCATAAATAATAACATTATAGAACTCGCCGACGAGCTAATTAACAAGTGATCTATTATAGTTTTAATTATGATCTTAACAAATAATTTTCAAAAAACAGGTATATCAGCGCAATAGATATCTACATGTCTGCGAAAACGTAATTATGTTCAAGAAATATTTAAACAAATAGTCACTTTCATTATAAAGCGAATTAATAGATTTTTTTTTAAATATTCATACTTTACGTTAGTTACACCACAAGCCCTATTTGAAGGACAGTCTGTGTTTATTAGAAGGCGCATAACGCACGCAATGCGTATTAAGTTTAATAATGATGAACTCTAAATATGATTAGAAAAAATAAATCTTAAGGAAACGTACTTACAAACTACGATTATAAAAATTGTTTTATTTCAAGGTTTTGAGTTAAAATTATTGTAAAGGTAAATGATTTTTCATTCATTTTTGTAAATTACACATAAATTGAAAGAAAATTAAAAAAATATTTACCAATTTTAATGTAAAAGCTTTTTTTCAATAACAAATTCAACAATATCTGCAAAATATTTAAATAGATTTAATGTTGTATTTGAAATCTTCCTACTGGTCTTATTTCATTCTATATGTCATCCTCTTCCATTCCTTTAATTTTATTGTCACGCGTTCTCAGCAGGCACTTCCATCCTTCAAATAACATATTTTTCACATTCCATCTATCGGTGCTTTATGGTTAGATAGATAGAATTCTTTTTTAAAACAATACAGAAAATCACTAAAATACAGTTTAAAAATGCAATGCAACACACGAGAATTTTCGCTAAGAACAATACCGTTAGTGTGTGTTATTTGTAATAAATTTGTGTTAATTTCTACAAAATGACTTGTTTTCTTATTAAGAGTCTGGCAAATGAAACTATCAAAATAAAACATTAACAAATCGATGAAACCAGAATTGTAAAAAGTATCATCTACAGCTGTTGCAGTTATACAGCAATGGTCTTTACATTTCTACCTGCTCAATGTATAAGATACTATTTTTAATTTTTTACCAAATGATTCATGCCATAGAGAAGTTACGAAATAAAACGTGAGTAAAACAGAAAATGGGTTTGTAAATCTCCGAGTCGTAATCTGTTGACATGATTTAGTAAAAGCTTTCTAATAGGGAAAAAGGGACAGTAAAATAAGATAATATTATGTAATAGTTAGGGTATTTGTCATAAAAAGAAAAGGTCAGTTCGTATAGCCTCCTTAATTAGTTATAATCATATAATCTTAAGAACGTTAAGATAATATGTGTCTGATAGTTTTAAGCCTTAGTTGCAACATAGCAAAATGTCAATTAAAAAGTTATATTGTTAAACATTTTACTAACATTGTAAAATTACTAAAAAGTTAATAGCGTGGGTATGACGCACACCAAAGAAACAATAATAATAACAAGGTAAGGTCTTATTAAAACAATATAAGACAAGATATTATAAAAATAAGCCTTACATAATTAAACAACGAAACTGTAATAAGTATTGGCGCCTAACGTATTTCCGGACTAGTACCATATCCACACATTTATGAAAAGAGCGTACTCCCACTTAAAGGCTGGAAACGCACTTCTCCTCTGGTGGCGGTAATTACTTACCATCAGGTGATTCGTCTTCTCGTTTGTCCCTATTCCATTAAAAATATTTAATTTTAAGGGTTTTATTCTAAATACTGAGCAAAATGATAAGATTACGTCACTTAGCAGTTTGTCATTCATGTTTACAGAAGATGTAACGAAGAGTTGGGAGGTAAAGGCAATAAAATATTACGTAACCGCAAACAACGCACGAAGTTTGCTTTAGATTGATGCGCAGCTGATTTAAGTACCGTTGACATAGCAAATATTATACGAGATGCAGTAACAGTTTACTATTCATTCATATTCTATTGTACAGGATCACAATACTGGTTTTAGCTACTATGTTAAAAAAAATTGAACAAGCAAACTGTCAAAATGTATGTCAGTTGCTGCAGTCTACCCAACTAACATTTTGGCGCTAAAGGCAACCTATTTTAAAGATAACCAATAATAACATTATAGTTGACTACTTTGTAAAACTGAACTGTTATTGTTTATGGCAGCGTACACCGAGTCAGAAATGAGGAGATTCGTAGGAGAACCAAGGTCACCGATATAGCCCACAGAATTGCGGACCTTAAGTAGCGGTGGGCAGGGCACATTGTTCGTAGAACTGATGGCCGTTGGGGCAGAAAGGTTCTCGAGTGGCGACCACGTACTGGGAGGCGTAACGTAGGGAGGACCCCAACAAGGTGGACCTACGATCTGACGAAGATCGCAGGAAGTCGCTGGATGCAGGCGGCTCAGGACCGCGAGGTGTGGCGATCATTGGGGGAGGCCTATGTCCAGCAGTGGACGACAATTGGCTGATAGATAGACAGCATACACCCCCAACCGGTTTTGAAAGGTGTTTACTAATGCTTGATTTTCTAAAACAGAGTTAGCGTAACTCTGTTTAAACATTCAAGAGTTATTTCAAGTGGCAAGCAGCCAATGTTTGGCTGCCGTCCGTAAATGTCCAGTGGAAAGCAGCCCAATCTTGGCCGTCTAAGTAGCAACGTATTTCACATTTTATCACACGGTGATACATATTGTTTATCGCATTTACACCTGATGATAAGTGACGTTAAGGTCGAAGGTGGAAGCGAGCATCACCTGTAATCCTCAACAACTAAGAAACTGGATAACTTACCTCTTATTATCGGATAACACAATAATGCTTGTAACATTGTTATTATGGCGACAAATTTAGGTAAAACGGTGGTAGCTAGCCAGGTGGGCTTTGAAGTCCTACCACCAACCAAACCAAGGAGAATAACTTCTGCCTCCATTGGGAATTGAACCGCAGACGTCCAGATCAACACTCGGTGGTGTGAACCACCAGAAAAGGGAGAAAAGCTCTATTATTCTATGCACATCACTTAGCTACCTGTGGTGTAAAGCAGTCTTATCATTGTATCTGATTCCAACTTTTACTTGGATCACATTGTATTATATTGGGTCCTTACCTATGAAATTGGTGTTTTTTCTCTCTCTCAGTATTTTGTCTGTAACTATTAAGATTCAGAGTATTCCTAAAAAATAATTACCTCGTCTAAATAATTTTTATGAAGTGTGATATTAGACATATTACTAAAGCTCTTTTAATGATAAATGCCAAACATCTTTGGATTTGTCGTTGTGAAGAAAACTGAAAAAAATTTAGTATGGAAAATGCAGAATTCCCCAAAATCTCCATACAAAACACCAATTTCATAGGTAAGGACCTAATATTTTGTTTCATGTGTCATGTTTACTGGACTCCCTCGCTAAATAATGTCATGCTCAATACGGGTCCATGATGTTCATTATAACCAATTAAGTAACAGCTTGTAAAGTTTTAATGAGTCGTGTGGTAGCGGCTCATTAAAAGAATACTACCAACATATCTCTTCCCTTTGGGTGTCGTAAATGGCGACTAATGGACTTAGAACTGTACATCCATCGAATAGCTTATAGTGGCGACGGGCTCCCCACCTGTCACGCTGTGTGCAGTTACAGCCTGGTAAAGCTCGGATTATGCCAATGGACTGCTTTTGCGGTGCGTTTGTCTAGTCTCTGAGTAACCCTTAGGGGATAATAGTTGTGATTATATGTATGTAAGTTGTATACTTATAGAGTGCAATAAATAATCAAATTTATTCATTATCTCATGATTTCTTCTGATTAAGTAAAATAAATAAAAATAAAAAATCTAAGCAATGTGCTATTATTACTTACAAAAGTTTTGCTAACTATATAATAACTAATAATTAGCGTCAACTATAATGTATGGTTTTTGTTTGTGCAATACTCAATCTACCATAACATAAATTTAAATTATATTGCTATAACGCTGTTTTAATCGTATTGATATTGTTAAGGTCGGTGTAGTATTTAAATTAAAGATTATCAAAATTAATAACCAGGATATCATTATTACTAACGAACAAAATACTCGCAATGCTCGCTCGCTTGCTGTTTAGGTACAAGTATGAATTTGTATTCTACTTTTAAGGCTATCTGTGGTGACTTGTAATTGGTTTTTTACTAATATTATTTTAGCTATATGTTAATGTTAACCGTAAGTCACCCTAATAAAAAAATTAATAAATACATAATGGGCGGGCGGACTTCTCCAATAGAGATCTCTTCTAGCCAATTAATATAGTTAACTCATAGTAATGTAGTTATTTAAAAAAAATGGTTTGCCCTACATTCCGTAACACTAATCTGTGTTAACTTAGTAACGTTAACCCTTTGGCCCGGGTCACTATTGCAAAGCGACTGGGGCCAAAGGGTTTACGTGCCTTTCGAAGCACGGAGAAATTCGAGATCAAAAAGTTTGGTCACCCTTCCCAGGACTGACCATGGCAAAAGCAGCTTTGTTTTCAATATTGAAAGCCAAAATTTACTAACCACTACGTGACTAATTTGTTGTATAATTTATCCACTTTCCTAGGACCACTTGCAGGAAATTTTAAACCTAGTTTAAATATCGATTTTGTAAAAATTTGACATAAGAGCCATAGTAAAATTTTCAAAAAATGACAAAATCGAGTTTTAAATCACGGTTTAAATTTCCTGCAAGTGGCCCCTAATGATGCTACAAAAGACATAAACGCGCGTTTTATAGTAAATCAATAAAACGCACAACTGGATAAATACATAAAAAGGCGTTATTAGACACAAACTTAAAGACTATTTATAAAAGGTAGAGCTACTCATAATAGTGCCGCAGTAAAGATATATTATTTAGTATATATTGGGTCCTTACCAATGAAATTGGTGTTTCTATTCTGTCTTAGCAATTTGTCCGTAACTATTAAGTTTCAGAACATTCTTATAAAATAATTGCCTCTTCTAAAAATAGACCATATATTTTAGCTCGTATTATTTAATTTGATAATTTTTTGTAAGTTTAATTGTGTTAAAATTAGACACAAAGACAATTATTTTTAACTGCCTCCCGAATACATCATTTGATCTGCATTAACATAAAAATGATGAATTTTTTTATCAAGCGTGCTCACACACATATTGCTAAAGCTTGTCTTATGATACATGCCAAATATTATTATCTCTGGATTTGTCGTTGTGAAGAAAACTGATAAAATGTTAGTATGTAAAATGCAGACATCCCCAAGATCTCCATACAAAACACCAATTTCATAGGTAAGAACCTAATATTATTAGTTTCGACTTTTTGATACAGCCAATAAATTATATTATAAAATAGACGATAGGCGTCGAGACAACCGCTCCAGACGCTGACTCTGATAAGAATGAAAAAATGGAGACCAAAAAAATAAACAAAACAGACAATTGCTTAATTTAAAAACAGAATCATAGAGAAAGTGGTCAGAGAAGTGCGCAATAAGAGCAAAGAGTCGCTAATACTGCTATAACGCCTCGTTACAACGTTAATAACAGTCCCAAATTACTATGTATTATTGTCATAATTTAATTAAAACGTTTAGAAATCGATCAACTTTTATAACTACCTAGAATTCTTTTCAATAAGGGTCTAATGTAGGAATTCAGTTATTAAAAAAGCATTTAATTAAGGACACGGAATATCAGACAAAAAATAAGCCTGCCTTGACCTATGTTGGATGTGCATACAAAATTATGACTTTATCTTAGATTTGCATCAAGTGTTTACTATTAGTCTGAAGTTGTTTTATTTTAATCTGTTAGATTATTCTGCATTTCTCGATTTATAAAACTAGCCAGTGATTTTGTTTTGTAGCCTAGATTTTGTGAATAAAGTGTTGTTGTTAAACTTAAATATCATGGAGTTCATAGAGAAAAGTCTATCCAAATGTCAGTGAGGAGAAGTCGGAAACAATGGGAGATAACGAAATCGGTTCTCAGCTCTTATACCGAACTAGGAATCGAACCTTAAAAATTTCGACCACAGTGTTTAAGTTAAGTTTTTCGTTGTTATTTAGTTGGTGTAAACCATAATTCCCAAGGATCACTATTTATTGAATTCCTGTTAATATTATAAGAAACTCAGTTCTAAAGTTTTTATGAACAGTATTTTCTTTTAAATGCAATGCTTTTCATTTAATGCAAATGTGGTGTAATATTTGTCCGGTATTTCTGTCAAAAGACAATGTTGACTATAGTTTTCTGTACATTTACCAAGAAAAGAGTCATAAGAAAGTCAAAGAGTCACTTGTTTCACTGGCATTTTTTTTTGTCTTTCAAAGGCATTATAACAACAAAATACACTATATTTACTATATTTTCACTCCACACAGGTCGTTTGATACGATCTTCGTAGACTCGTTGCAGAATAACTTCAGCTTAACCAATGAAGGTATTTTATTTAAAAGTGTTCGTTACTTGTCTAGTTAGACCTTTAATTTTGTTCTTGATTTCTTAGAACATACAGACGTGGGCTTAGTTATTTTGTCTGAGTTAGAAGGTGCATAGGTGCTTTAGGTTTTTGTTACATAACTTTTGTTTATGGTCCTCGTATACGATCGGTGAACTTTAGTCGCACGACCTTTTTGTTTAACGAACGCATTTAATACAACTCCAGTAGTACCGCAAATTTACATTCGTTCATAAATAAACACTGAATTGTTTATAGGCAGATGTATATTGCACAAATAATTTTTTGTTCCTCAAAATTGCTATCATTTCTCGATAGATTAATTGAAGGTCAATGCCAATAATAATCTTATAGTCATATCAAAACTACTTTGTTAAATGTTAACTATGCCTTATTATGAACTAAGGCCAGCATAGACAGTCCAAAAATTCCAAGCCTTGAGTGGCTAAGGGCATTATTATTTGTAGATATTACTAATGTTGGGATAATTATAATAGTTTTATTTAACAGAGTATAAATTTTTTAAGTTTTTGTTTGGGCTTTAATATTTTAAGTGGCAATGTTAGTGGTAAATTCCAGGGAAACCACTTGTTTATTCTCCATTACTGAAGGCTTCGCCACGCTGCATAATTTTTATTGTTTTGTAGCCTTGCATGTAAATACGACAGGTGTCGGGCAACCTCAAACTTATATCGTGTGTGTTTTTTATGTACATTTTTTCTTTAAATTTTCATTTTAACATCTCGTTTTCTTTTATCATCATCAACCTACATCAGTGCAACATTTTGTTCATGTGTAATATTGGCAATAATTCCTTGAAATTTATTTAGGTTGAGCAGTAACGTCAAGGCAGCGGGCAAACAAATTTACACAATTCACGAACACCCGTAACGCATTCTTGTATCACCTTATATAAACTGTTAGTATTATTGTGATTAACACCTTCTCTCCCAATGATACTTCGAAACGCATTGTCAACTTTGAAAAGATATTTATAGCTTGCGTTCGTAATTCAGAGCATAGACGTTCTGAAATCTTCCCACAAAAGACATCCTTCTTGTAGATACTCATAATATTAAAGAGAGATAATGCTGAGAATTGTAAGTCATTGCTGTGTACTGCTTATAGTTTTACATTATTACTATTTGATATAGCCATAGCATATTTACTTGTATATATAAATAAGCTGTGTCGTGATCTCTGTAAGATGTAAGTTATTTTGTAATCAGTTCGTATTTCCATAGGCTGTTCCGAAGAACAAAAATATCAATCGTCTTTATTGTAAAGGACAATGGGCAGAATGGTACCCGACTAAAATAGCTAAGCTGGTGGTATCGTTTGAAAAGTCTTTCCAAGATGAACTACACTTACTATGAGTACCAGTCTCAGATCTGGTTGCTTTCGGAGATAAACATTTATTAAAGAATAACTACCATTTATATTAAAGAATAACTCTGAAAGGATTAAGATTTGGAACTTAGTTCCATAGTATCTTTTATTCAGCTCAAAAATAACTATCCAACGCTGTAACACACATAGCTATTGAAAGGTGAACCAGATTCCAAAAACTGGTATCATCCCTACTAATTTCAATTTCAAAACATGAATTGGAACTGGCCCATGGCAGACGTGTTCCTACATCTGTCTTTCCAAATATATATTGGCTATTCGAGCGGGTACCACTATCCATACATTTTTGCCCATTGTCCTTTATCAAATTATAATATTTCCAGACACTCTACGCCCTTGCTGCCTTGGCCATCGTTTGTGCCTTACCTCAGGACGCAGCTCGCCCCCCGGTTGAAATCGTGAAGCAGGATTCTGATGTCGATATCGCCGGATACCACTTCGAGTACGTAAAAACATTAAGATTTTAACATATACTTTTTTATATAATCAGCCCAGCATGTTACTCAACACCACCTGATGGTAAGCAGTAGATAAGTCTATTTGCGCAGGATGCTAGGGCAGCACCAAGGGATGCAGGCCTAGCGACCTCCACATTACTGGCTCATATGATGCCTTTTCACGCCTCTTTTGGAGGAACCCATACTGTAAGAAGGAGGGAACACGGAGGGAAGACTTATCTAGAAATGCTTATTTATTAGAATACAAATTTAAATATTATCTTCATAACTTGAGATTGGCAGAAGAAACTGTGTGAACAAGAAAATAAGGTTAAAAATATCTCAAAACATTATATTTGTATTTAACTATTGGAAATTTATATTAAATTTTAAATGATTATAAAATTATAGGTAATGCAAGGATAACTCGTACTCAACGAGTAATAAAAGTAGAATAATAATTATCATTTTTAAAACAATTTATTTATACTCACTTTATTTGTTAACGGTTAAGTTTACAATTGCCACAGAAGCCTTTTGAAAAAAGGAGGCCTTTTTAACGGCCTTCAAAAAAAGAGAAGGTTCTCAATTCGCCGGAATCTTTATTTGAGTAAGTTTCCCGATTACTCAAAGACTCGAAGTCTGAACCGATTCGGAAAAATCTTTTTTTGGTCCCCATATCCATAAGGTTAGGATCTGATGATGATATCCATGAGAAATCGAGGGAACTCTTCAAATTTTATAGGTACATTTTAAACGATTAAGTTTTTTTTAAAGAGAATTGTATATTCCCTTTTTCGAAAGCATAATTAGGTGGAGTCAGGAAGGCGGGTTTTTTAATCAATTAAAGATGTTGGTTTGAAGTTTTCTCAGAAAGATCTTCAGTACTATTTTGTTTATACCTGTAAAATAGATATCCATTAATATGCTGTGGTATTTCATCACGTAAAATCATAATATTTTATTGACTCATTATATCAGTTTAAAATCAACATATTGGATTTTCTGAGAGGGCAATGTTGTAATCATTCAATTATTATTTAATATGGTACATGTAAATATACGAAGTGTTAGCTAACCATAAGATTATTCAAAAAAGGACGATAAATATTTTTTTTTGCGGAACATCTAAATAGAAATGTTACTTTTTTCGTATTCTTAGATTGATTAATTATGGTTTTTCCTAAAGTAACCACAACTTGGACTAAAGAACGAAGTTAGATGTATGACAGATGTAAATAAATGAAAGACCAACTCTTAATTAATTTAGTAGAATACTGGGTCAGCGCCAGATTTAGGTCTTACTTTAGTCCGCACGAAAAAAAAAACATTAATTTTGGAAACTAAGCCTCTACCACTTTTGTACACTTTTGTGATAAACTTCATTTTGTTCAATTATGAGACGGGTACAGAGGAAGGCTACAAGTTCGCCTAATATGGCGAAATGTGTAAGGTGTAAACTCCTCTGCATATTCCCTTCGGGAATACAGGTGTACAACAAGTACCTAATTAATTATCTATAATTCTGAGTATTTATTTTCCTCATAATCACCTATACACTAGATGTCCTTGCTTGCATGCAACTTTAACAAAATCTAATCGAGTACAAATTGTGTTCGTAATCAATTCATTATAATATTTCTTATTAGGCAAAATAGATTTTCGCAGTGTCAGGGTCGTGATATTTTTTAATCAGTTATAAAACCAACTAACGTTTATTATTTTATAAAATTGCAATAATGAATTGTCGCGAGCAGAAGATGATATTTCATTTACATTGGTTAGAATTGTAAATTTACGTATATAATTAAATTTTATAAGTGATAAATGCAGTGCATTCATAATTTTATGTCACGAGTTTGCATTGTTTATATAAGCATCACTGAATAAATTTTAAAAACTAAAATGTACGAGCTGTATTTTTCTTAAATGTTTTAGATTATTATTATCATAAGATTAGTTTTAACCGCCTCCTTGGTTTAGTGGCTGACTCTACCGGGTGTTGATCGGGAGTTCCGCGGTCGATTCAGGTCGGTTCTAAACCCACCTGGCTAGCCACCACCGTCTTACCTAAATCTGCCACCATAATAACCATTTTAAAAGCATTTTTGTGTTCCGGCAATTAGAGATAAGGTAGCTCCTCAGTTATTGAGGAAAACAGGTGAAGCTCGCTTTTACCCTTGGCCTTATCGTCACTTACCATCAGGTGAGATAAAGCTTCCCTGTCATCAGTGATCAGTGGGTCTGACTATTAAATCAAGATGTCGTTTTGAGACTAAATGACTTGTATTAGAAGAGGATAACTACTATCATAGATTAAAGTTCATGCTCGTGACTATTCATTAATTTTTTCATTGGATTGCCTTTCAGTTTTGAAACAAGCGATGGCACCGTAAGACAAGAGCAGGGAGACTACAAGAACGACACTGAGCAGCAGGGTCTATTAGTGAAGGGCAGCTACAAATACGTTGCTCCCGATGGTCAGAACATTCTGGTCACATACGTAGCCGACAAGAACGGGTACCAGCCCACCGAGCAAGCCGCCGACCAAGCTAAACCTAAGGCCTAAGACTAAACTTTTTTTCTTATTAATAATAGGTAAATCGTTATATCCAAATGCTTAAATCTAAGGTAACATCTAGTCTAAAAGCGTCCTATGTTATTAAATAAATTGCTTTTTAATTATTCTTCTCTTTTATTATAAAATATTTACTAGGCAGCGATAGCCGAGTTAGGAAAGATAGCACTTATCATGGTCAGTATATCGACCCCTGCCTAAGTAGCATGAGCAGCGAGATATGATATTTATCACGTTTTTATCACGTCCAGTTTTCAAATTCCATAGTACTTTGACGGATTAACGTGATAAAAACGCGATTTAAATCTTATTGCAATGTTTATGCTAAGAGGACTGGTGGCTATACCAGTGATTTTGAAATTTGAATAGAGCTTAAATACAGTTTAATTATAGAACCTTAATTTAGAATATACTTTTACTTAATTTTATAAATTTTTAAATTTCCAAATTGCAAAATATTGCACTTTTTACGAGTAAGCGCCAGGTTTGGCCAATGAAATAAAGTTATTTTTGTTTGTTTGTTTATTGTGAATAAAGTTAGCCTCACACTGTGCCCGGTGCATGGCAACACCTGCCCTTTCGAACATAGAGGCATGATGATATGTACGTATGTATGTATTTGTTTTACACAAACCTTTCATTTTTAATTTTTTTCTGATGTTGGCTGTTTTAAACAAGGCAGATAAAAAATAAGTAAACAGTTTTGTAGTAACTGTTTGTAATGTATTATATTTAGATAGGTCTTTGTCCACTAAGTTAACACAATGCAAATTCTAAACCAATATTGTTTGCTAATGATATCATTGAAATGATGAATCTTAAATTGATGAACCTTAAATTTTGACGAAAAACTAAATGTCTTCGAGCTTTTTACGCGGATTGACGTAATCTGTTTAATATTTGCAGACAAAAACTATGATAATATAAAAAAATCTACGCGTGTCCTTTTTTATCAACCATTATCAAATTATTACTGAATCTAATGGATGTTAAATGCAAGGAAAAGAATATATTCAACTTAATGTAAGCAATTATTATTATCATCCTCTTATAAGCTTACTTACCGTATAAGTTCCACAGGCGCTCTTCAAGAGCGGTTTTGATGGTTTTTCATCCAAAGTACTTTACAAAGTACCATTTTAATGGTACTACGAAATGAAGTTTTTGTTAAATTGCAATATCCACTGATAGCTCATACCTGTAAAATATTTAATAGTTATATTTACTGTTGAGTCGTGGGGTAGCGCCTCATTAAAAGAATACTACCAACCCATCTCTTCCCTAGGGTGTCGTATTAATGGAATTAGAACTGCACAACCATCTAATAGCTTATAGCGGCGAACGGACTCACCACCTGACACACTGAGTGCAGTCACTGCTTGGTAAAGCGTGGACTATGGCAATGGGCTGCTTTTGCGGTGCTTTTGCCTAGTCTCTCTACTAACTCTTAGCGGATAAAGTCGTGATTATATATATGTATGTACACTTAGTGTTTTGGTTCTTAAAATATTGAGTTTTTGAATGATCATATAATTTTTATTCATCATTGCTCAGTTCAGTTTTACTAAATCATTTCATAGTTCATCATCCTGTGTCAATACAGTTAACATGATTTTGTTTATAACTTTCTTGTTTATAAAATATTACTAGCAGATTTATACTTACACCGCAGTTTCTAGTATCTGGAATCTGGAATGCCTGGTAAAGAAATGCTAGGCTCAAGCTGAACCTATCAATTACACCTTACTCCATCTTCTGTTCATTATCTGACTCTTTTCTTCTTCTTTCCTGCTTTTACTTCCCACTCTAGGTGATGTCGGCAGAACATGTCTTCTTCGTCCACTCCAGTTTATTATCTGACTATTCAATGGATATTATCAAAGTAATTTTAAAATTCTGAAACATTACACGTTTTATAATAAATTATCTGGAATGTACTAAAATAATATATATTTTTTTAAATAGTTCATTAGTATTTTGGCATCTTAGTTCAGTGTTTTGGTCAATTAATCATTTCTCACACCCTTAACCCCTCGAGGGTCAGCACGAACACTGGTGTTCGCAAATAATGAATGTTTCTATTGTATAGAGTTTTCTGACTATTTAGGGGTTAAATACTTTGAAGTGTTTATCTTACCTGTAAATATGCAGTTTGATCCTGCTTATCACTTTTTTAGCATTTTAATTTTTATTAATTAGATTACTAGATGATACATCTATGTGAAATTTTAATAACCGAAGATGTCTCACATCAAACCCATAACTGACTTCTGGACTAAAAGTCGAAACTTAAGTAGACCACATCAATTGGGTAGATATAGATGTGCCGAATGTGATAACACATTACAAATTGTTATATCACGATGTCGTACTGGATACCGTTTCTTTTTAAAGTAAACTGTTCTTTATTTTCTACTATGAAAGTTTATCTTGCCTTGAACATATATCTGAAGTGCTAGTTTTTAATTTCTCCGTCCATTCCTTAAAGAATAGTGTGTCAAACTTTAAAAAGGTGTGAAGACCTATCTCACGATCTAGGGATACACGACTTGTTTGATTTTGTCAAAGTAAACACTTATCATTATAATATATTTTTGACTGGCTTTATTTTCTTTCAACCTGTTGTCTAACAAGAACATCGAAATATGCATAAAAATATAACAATCATCAGTTTTCTATTTTTATAACAAGGTTATCCCCGATATCCAATTAATAGTCAATTGGAAATTAGACATGTAAGGGTTACAGCTAAAATATAACTTTTTAGCTTACAGGTGTATATTATTTTATTGCATAAAAAATCTACATTCTTGCATCATAACATTCAAAATTAAATAGTATTGACATAAATATTAAAATTTACATTACAATTGAACAAGTCATGTTATAAAAATATTGTACAATGTTGTGTACTATTGTTATGTTATTTAGTACTGTGGTTGCAAACACATGTATCTACAATAAAACCTTATTTACGACTGCCATCAAGGAAAACTATTAGGAAAGGTGCGAATGTCATCTTCTATTGTGTAATTTTAAGAGTTGATGAGAATTATGCTGGAATTATGTAACGCAAGTAACTTCTAGTTGTCATGTAGAATAAATTGCACGTTTATAAAATTTATTAGTTATTTTATTTTGCTTTATGATTATCATCATGATTTCAGATTGCTATCGCCCATTGTATACTTACTTTTTTATTCGTGATAGACGTGATTTTTATTTTAGTGATTGAAATATTGTTTCGGAGTGGATCCTGTTGTATTGTAAAGCTGTATATCACAATACCTTTGCCTTACATGTCATCTATAGAATAAAAATATAAGGGTTTTTTTTTTGGCGGCATTCAACTATGGCGGACGTGATTTTTATTTCGATGATTGTAATATTGTACGGAGTGGATATTGTTACGTAAAATCAGTGTAGTTTTGTGTAATAAGTGTCTGTGATGATGTGCAATATGGAGGATTATCGAAATAAACGTCAAGTGGTGTGAAAAGTGATGAGTTTTTTATCGTGGTAATCCACCTCATCCAAGTAGCACCACAGTGTCTGCCATCGATCGTTTGACGCCAAACTCTCCCAAGATGCATTGAAATGCATTAGACTGGCATTTCAATGCAAACTATCGAAGATATATAATATATTGCAGACATGGCTGTATGGGCTTCGTTCCCTTTGCCTTCCCTACGGGAGAATTTACAAAAAAAAAAAAAATATAAGTCTCTCTCTCCCTCCTAGACGCCGGAACGATCACATATTATTTGTGTAAAGTATTTGTTTAAATAATAAATCTTCTTCTAAATAATTATCGGATGTTTTTATTGAAGACAACCACAACAGATCCTGTTGCGTAAAATCAGTGTAGGTTTGTGTAATAAGTGTCAATAATGACGAGTAATGCGGATAATCATTGAAATAAGCGTCAAGTGGTGTGAAAAACCGATCAGATCTTTATCGTGGTTATCCACCTCATCGAAGTAACACCACAGTGTCTGCCATCGATCGTTTGACGCCAAACTCTCCCAAGATGCATTGAAATGCAACACACTAGCATTTAATTAAATTACTAAAGACATAATTACGAAACACCTGGCTGTTACGGGCTCTGTTCCCTTTGCTGTCCCTTTAAAGGGAAAAATTAACCAAAAAAAAAAATTAGGGGGATTGGCGGCATTTGACTAATGGTGGACGTGATTTTTATTTCGATAATTGTAATATTGTTTCGGAGTGGATATTGTTACGTAAAATCAGTGTAGTTTTGTGTAATATGTGTCTGTGATGATGTGCAATGTTGAGGATTATCGAAATAAACGTCAAGTGGTGTGAAAAGTTATGAGTTTTTTATCGTGGTAATCCACCTCATCCAAGTAGCACCACAGTGTCTGTCATAGATCGTTTGACGCCAAACTCTCCCAAGATGCATTGAAATGCTAGTGTAATGCATTTCAATGCATAAATACTGAAGAAACATATACCGAAGACTTGGCTGTATGGGCTTCGATCCCTTTGCCTTCCCTATATGGGAGAATTTAAAAAAAAAAATTATTCGAAAATTTATTCTTCAGCGGAGATAGTATTAAAGAACAATATTAAACAGCAGGCCTATCCTTCTTTTACCTTACTGGTGCAAAGAGCCTTATTCAAGTAACGAACATATTAGGTCTGATGGAATACGCATCCAGATAGGGAACTGTATAAATACAAATTTCTCCATTATTATTTTGTTGACTGACTGATAAAAAAAATTTGTGGTTTTTTCTTGTTTCCTTTTTCAACCATTTTAATTGTCCCTCATGTCATATTTGCTTTAAACTGAAAAACAGACAAAAATTACCAGAACAGTTAAAACATTTGGAAGCACAGAATAATTTTCAGTAAATATGACTAGGCCTTTCTACCCTCTTAGCATCAGCAACGCATTGTGATAGTTATCTGGTTTTTATTATGTTCAACTTTTTTTACATAATATATAACATGCAAGCCTTCATCTCACCTGGTGGTAAGTGATAAGGCCGAAGGTGGAAGCTTCACCTGTTATTTTCAACAACTAAGGAACTAGTTATCTTACCTCTGATTGCCGGAATACAAAAATGCTATAACATTGTTATTATGGCGACAGATTCAGGTAAGACGGTGGTACTTAGCCAGGCGGGCTCTGAAGCCCTACCACCAAACAAACTGAGCAGAAAAACCCCGGACTTTCCGATCAACATACGATGGTGTCAACCACTGGACCGGAGAGGCGGTAAATCGACTGTATGGAATTTGATAATTAGCGTGATAAATTCTTGATAAATTTCATATCGTGCTGCTAATGCTTACCATTGCATATTTTGAGCTCAAAGCTGTAATAAGCAATGTACTAAATTATTATTATTATTCCTGTGTGTATGCTCACAAACAAAAAGAAAGAGGAAGAAAACCAAATTTCTTATCATGACATATTTTAATAAATAATTTATAAATTAAATTTAATCTAAATTATCACTAATTACGTCGATACAGTGAAATAATTGCCATTATCGACGAATTTCTTTCATATCAAAACACATTTTCCATATCGTTCAAAATATTCCAAACAAAACAACCCAATTTAATATTAGGATGTCATCAAATTTCATACTTTTTGTTTATTTGTTAGAAACATAATAATATAGTATTCAAAAAGTACGGACACAATTTGCTTACGCCTTACTATCTAATAAATTCACGAATTTCTGTACATAAAACTACAAGATGCTTAAAAGAAAATATGTAGAAAAATCATTACCTATAGAGAAATTGAGGGGCGTTAGACATTCAATTACTATTTTCGCTACAGCTATGAGTTATTTTACAGGCTCAACATTGTACGATGGATACCGATAGATATATTTGCACATTTAACAAAGACATCCTACAAAAAAAACAAAATTTCAAGACTACTATAATATTAAACAAATGTAATAATACCCGGGGTATCCTCAGAACCACTACGATATTCATTTATATTTTGATGTAAGCATCTTAATAGTTTTTATACCTTTTTATGTCATGTTACCAAAGTTTTCGACCTTAGATCGAAATGCCCATAACACAAAATTTGTTAAGGGCAATAAAAAAATTCTAATACTCCGTTTTTTTAATTAACACTAATTTCTTGGTCCAATAATAAATGTCCATGTCTAATTTCAATTAACTATTTAGTCATTTAAAAATTTCAAAGTATTGGTACAACATTTGAATAGTAAAGTTATGTGTTTCGACAACAGTCTTTTAGAATTCTATGTTAGGTTCATCATGAGATCTTTTTAATAATAGTTCGGTAGCCTCGTTTGCCTGCCTTGTACGTCATTTCATATAGGTGGCCCTTGTCATTATACCAACGAACTGCTCCTTCGACCGCCAATGCTGCGTCTTTAGTCCCGGGGTTCTGAATAGCACCTTGCTCTGTCCTTGAAGAGCCGTCACTGGCGTCATAGCTGAAATGGAGAAAAAAGAGGAATTAAAAAAATGAATAACTCCGTAATAAAATTAACTGTTAAAGAAATTATGAGGATAAATATGTCTTATGGTGATTAAAAACAGATTACAACCCATTAGAAATAAAAAAAAACAGATAACGTTATTTAAAAATATTAAATAAAATCGGTTTTGAGGGGTAAGATAAATTCATAAAGGCTTCTTGTTTGTCCTGCCCTGTTCCCAATTCTATTATTTGGTGTCGGCGCAACATGTCTCCTTCTTCCACTCTCTCCTATCACTCGCCAAGTAAACACTCACTTCCTTCCTCATCATATTATCATTCACAAAATCCATCCATCTTTTCTTCCTCTGCCTATATACCCATCCACTTTCAAATCCATAACTTTCCTGTTGACATGATCATTATCTCTCCTCATTACATGGCCACCAGGAAAGTCGTTTTTTTCTCAGTATATCAGCAATCGGGGCAACTTTCAGACAACCCCTAATTTATTCATTACTCCCTCTATCCACTCTCGTCACACCATACTGACAACAGGACAGGTCTAATTACAGATTTATAAATTTTCCCCTTCAATCTTAAGGAAATACCGGGTTCGCAAGTAGTTTCCGTAACCTGTCGCCATTTCATCCATCCACAGCTAATCCTTCGCTTGACGTCTCGGTCAACATCTCTATCCTGCTCAAGTGGAGACTATAGGTAACGAAATTCCGAATAGACTAGATTCTCTCCATCGAGCGCAACGGACTAAGGAAAGAGACCACCGAAAACCGTGTGGAAGCGGGTTTGAGGATACTTCCACCCCAATTCAATTTGTGGGTGTCGTAAAAGCCGACTAAGAGTCTTATGACCTGAGCGCAATGCTATCTGGCGGGTAAACCACCAGTAATAGCATCCCCAAGGAAGGTTGACGTCAGGCAGGCGGCCGGTCATAAAACTCTTAGCAAAATCCAAGTCAACAAATTCATGCAGTCTGTTCGTTAAATTACACAAACTTTGGGTATTGTGAATAATTGTTAAAAGAAATAAAATGAGGATTCTTTATTTCATTATTTTCATTACAATACTAGGAAGGCTAGGAGAATATTACGGAACTTTTTAGCAATCTCATGGACCATGTTATAATTCAGTACATGTCTCATAACGGCGCGTAAGATATTGGTCCACACGGGCATTCAACTCGTGACAGGCGGTATGCTGTTTTTGTTCTCACCCAGTTACATGAGACAATTAACTTTGCATGAAATACTTTTTGCGTGACTCGTCATCTGGTAAATATTATGTTCTAATAAATCAAGATTTGATTTTGTAGACTTCTTCAGTGCTTTTATAAATATTGAGGTATATTAAACGGCTTATCTCCTTTTTATTTTGCTAATTATCTTTTGCGACATTGGATCTTTCCGGTTACTAATTAGCATCTAACGCAATCAATATTTTTTGCCTGCATTGCAACTAATGAAGTTTCTTGGTAGGCACTAATAAAACTTGTCAATAGAATAATACAACCGTGCGAGAGGAATTATGATGCGGATAAACCACTGAAATCCTATCCAATAAATAACCACATTGTTGAGAAAACCGATTCATATTCTGATTTCTCATATTTTTCGACAAAAAAACATGTTTGTATGTACGTACGTTTGTATCCCCAAATATTTGGTCTGGAGTCGTCCTCAGCCTATAGGTATACTTCCCACTGCTGGGCACAGGCCTTCTTCATGGAGGAACACATGAGGAGTATGAACCGTAACACCACCACGCTGGCCCAATATGGATTCGTGAATAGAAACCAACGGCAACGGTAGGGAACAACGACTTAACGTGCCTTTGGAGCTCGAGATCACAATGTTTTAGTTGCCATCCACGGCCTGACCATGGCGAAAATAGCTTTGTTTTCGATCGAAAGCCAAAGCGTACAAACCAGTACGCCACCAAACTCCTCTGCTTGGTCTGGAGTATTTATATTAATATATTTGCCGATATGAAACACGGGGTGATCTCTTATCCTTGCACCGGTTACGCTACGAGGTGTGCTATAATTTTATTTAGAATATATCGAGCAGGTGTCGGTGATTTCAGGTGACCTCTTTTACGAGAGAGTTACCATTTTTGTTAATACATACATACATATAATCATGAGTATTATCCCCTAAGGGTGAGTCAGAGACTAGGCAAAAGCACCGCAAAAACGCATTGACTGCACTCAGCGTCACAGATCGTGAGCCCGTCGCCGTAAGCTATTAGATGGTTGTGCAGTTCTAAGTTCATTAATCGCCTTTTACGACACCCAAGGGAAGAGATGGGGTAGTAGTATTCTTTTTTGGTAATATGTATTAATTATTAATTCTTTTAATTAATTCGTTTTAGTCGGTAAAGTACGAGATTGTTGATGAATGTTATTAATTTGCATAGCTTTTTTATAGTTGCCTAATCCAATCAAATCGTGCGTGGTACTGACGTTTGACAGGCAAGTTGTGTTTTGATATGTGTCACAAAAACATTTTAAACTTATTTGATTGTACATTCACCAGCACGGCAGAATGTATGCTCCGGACATTAAGGCGTCAGCCCACTACATCATGACTGTACTAGGACTATTTCAGAGAAAAAAAAATCTTTGTATAGAAATATAAGAGAGCCTATACACTAAACCATCAGTTCCCAAAGTGGACCCCTAGGGGTCCACGGGAGACCTTGTTGTCTTCACATCTTCAAATTTTTGTCGAGTTTTGGGAATATGGTAGAAATGTAGCTGCAGGGGGTCCACCGGAACCAGATAAATTTTGAAAGTGGTCTATGAGAAAAATAAGTATGGGAACCTCTGCACTAAATCATTCCATCGCCGAACGGCATATTTTCATACATTCCTATACAAAGAATAATTAATTTTGATGTGCTTCAAATGCTACTAACACGATGACCGTGCTATGTGTTATGTCAGGAGTAGTGGGAAGACACCTTTATACTTTAAGCTGAAAATTGTTTGAGGTTTCTTTGGCTGTCTGGATACATTCGGTCATCAGGATACTATGTGTTGGAGGCTGTAATAGGCCAGTTAATTAATACAGGCTGGTTTATAAATAATCTAGTTACGACGCATGTCACTTTTATATGTAGAAAGTGTATAAATCTGTTTGTGCTTTTGTCAATAAAAATGTCTTCTGACTAAGACGTTGTTTTGGGTTTTCCACGTATTATTCAACTAGCGAATGGTGATTTCCATTACTATGGAGTGCTAAAAGGATTTCGTCCTCAGTCCATTATCGTCCCACTGCTGTGCATAGGCCTTCCTCATCGAGAAACACAAGAGGAATATGGGCCGTAACACCACCACGCTGGCCGAATACGGTTTGGTGGATTGGTGGTTGAAAATAGCGACCGGGACCGGACCTGACTAACGTGCATTACGAAGCTCGGAGGAGTTAGAGATCACATAGTTTTCGTTACCCATCTAAGGCCTACGAAGAAGGTAGCTTTGTTTTCGATATCAAAAGCCAAAGCGAGCTCTTCATAAAGGATTTAACATTTCACTTTCAGAACCCTCTTTAGGTAGTTAGGCTCCTTTTCGTACCATTTTCAACGACTGATAATAATCATAATAAACTATTTATTTGTAAAATGCATAATAATGTAAAATGTTGACGATTTTAAGTGCCGAACTTGGCCTATGAAATAAAAATATTTTTGATTTTGATTTTTTTGATAAAAATGATGGTATTTTGATTAGTATTTTTTTATACCATGAGGAAAAAGCATAGTGATGGTAGGTATGTGGTGGTGGATGGTATGTAAAAAGTAGCAAAATATAACCCCATAATTTAACTTTTATTGTTTCATTTATATTTGATAATCATTACGTTATTGTTTCTCGTATGAATATACTGAAATAACAGGCCTTCCTATAAGGAAGAAGCACACGAAGACCTCAACAAAATTACATTTCATTCGCACAATGTTCAATTCAATTATGTCCTTCTCTCTTATCATTATGTCCGTCATATTTTGTTTCTTATATAAAAAAAATGTGCACTAAACCTTAGAGATACTTCAATTATGTAAATAATAATGTTTCGTATGTTATGCAAGATCCTAGAATAAGCCTTGAGAATACAAAGTAAGTACTTAAAATTTCTGATGTCATCTTTAACTAAATAAATAGCACAGATGTGTGTTTTAAAAGTTAATAATACAAGTTAGTTAGGAAATAAAAATTAAATTTATTTAACAAATAAATTACTTATTGTGACGGATAGATGGAATTATATTTATACATGAGTTTGATAGGCATAATAATTTGGACATTAATAGACTTTCTGTACTACTTTGTGTTGATAATGTTTAATATCAAATAACAAACAGTCGGATATTTATGTTATTGAGAATATATGCATAAAATTTTAAACGTTTTGAGGCTGAGCAATGAACCCTAAAGTTAGGAAATTGTTTTTTTTTATCAAGACTTAGAACTTGATTTTATAAATAAACCATCTACGACTGCTTACTGACTTAAATCCCTACATCCTGATGGCAAGAAGCCAGTGACCGTGAACATTTGGCGGGTAAGCTAAATAGTTTGCTTTCTACAACAATAAGCTCCTAAAGTCACGTAGTAAGGTAATCGGGCCGCAGCGGACAAGCCAATATAAATCCAATTAACATAAGCATGACGCACATAATCGTGTTTGTTGGCAAATATTTTTGACAAACTATGAATAGGGTTACCACGGGCCTTGTAAATATTTTTAGATTTTTTTTTTTTTGCAAATAAATATCTGTATATAAAAACTGTATATTATTGCTTGTAAAATAATAAAAACAGTCAGCGGTCGAATAAGTAGAATTAATGTTTAAATTTATGCACATATAACGGAAACGAAATACCATTTGTATTGGATAATTTTTTCCGCGCTGCCTACCCTAACACTAAGTGGTAGTGGGTGACTCATATGGATTTGCTTTCCATTTCGTATTGTATTTACCAAGTGTGGTCAGCATTCACAATGAAGATGCGGTACAAACAAGTGAATGATTTATTTGCAACACGTGCGATCTTTGGGGAAATGGTTCTAGCGTGTTTTAGTATCATAAACATCGTCTAATTTTATTGTATCCTTTAATACTACAGAGCGTTCTTAATCTGTTTCTTAAAGAGTAAAGAAGTATTTTGTATTTTTTCAAAATTTTACCAGATTTACAAAATATATACATATTTCTTGTTCTAAATTGACAATTAACTGTTACTGAGAACTTGAATGTACTAAAGTTTTCAATCTGTTACCTACATGCCAATGTTGGGAGTGAAATTGTCAAGATTACATTATGCGATTAGTGTTAATGGCCCCATAGATAAATCTTAATCACGTAGCAGGTACATACAAACCGCAATAAAGTGCTTTATTTCGTCCTAAGCCTATATACTTCCCACTGCTGGACACAACCCTTCCTCATGGAAACAGACACATGAGGTTAATTTTAAATTAATTGAAAGGATACTTGCAAATAGTTACACAAAATAATTATATATTATATATCAAATTATTTATATCGGTCTTCAGTTTAAAATTAATTTTGGAAGTCCCACTTTCTCAACGCTATTGAGAAAGGTTTATCTCGTTTATCAATTGCAAACTTGACGAGGTCCAAAATAAATTCATGTTTTGCATTGGGTTCTTTCATACAATATTTGGGGATAAATAAAGTGGAATAAAGGTCTCAGATGGGGAATGGTGGGATGATTAAACAAGTTTTGATAATAAATAGATAAATTACGTAAAACGTGATAAAGTTACACACTGATAAAGAACGGTAAACCACAAAAAATCTAAAATAATGTTTGTCACATTGTCTAAAAAATAAAACTTAATAGCCTTTTTCCTTAGCCTTTTTCACAAAGGCTCGTTTTGCTAAACTTTTTGGGAATAACAAAGCTTAATGATTATTTCCACCGCTATTGAATATAGCTGAATATAGGTACTCGAAAAAAGGCTTATAATAAAAAGTTACCTAAATGGAAGATTTGATTGCATTTTAATATTATGTATTTGCTATAATCTGGTCAATACTTACTGAAATTTATATGAATTTGGCATGTTGTCAGTATCTAGGTCGTATCGTATCACTTGTGGGGACGGTCGGTTGTCTATATACGGCGTGGCGACAATCATCTGAACCGTCAGGGATACCGCAATAATCTGAAATACATTGAAAAAAGAATATAAGTGTAAGATTAATTAAGAATCTCAATTTAAAATCGGTTTCGTTCTCAACTTTTTTATAGCAAACAATATTGTTTCTAGAGCAATTTTTTTGGCGTTCACATATGTTGCTATAATATGAGTAGGTCTAAATTGAATTAACAAAAGCTCAGTTAGTTTGAACTTTTTGTCTTCTGGCATACTTAAAAGTTCAGAGGAAATGTGGGTGTTAGCACCCCTGCACATATTAGGTCCTTACCTATGAAATTGGTGTTTTGTATGGAGATTTTGGGGAATTGCATTTTACATACTAAATTTTTTTCAGTTTTCTTCACAACGACAAATCCAAATATGTTTGGCATTTATCATTAAACAAGCTTGAGTAATATGTGTAATATCACACTTCATAAAAAATATTTATATCGTTTTTAAGTGAATGCAAATAAAATGACGTATTCGGGAGGCACTTAAAAAGAGTTGTCTCCGTGTCCAATTTTAACACAATTAAACTTACAACAAATTATCAAAAAAAATCAGAAGAGCTAAAAATATAGTGTTTATTTTAGACGAGGTAATTATTTTTTAGGAATACTCTGAATCTTAACAGTTATAGACAAAATACTAAGAGAGAAAAAAAACACCAATTTCATAGGTAAGCACCCAATATTATGAGGGTATGGGTGTGATGACATGATAATTAGTAATAATATGCTAATGTTTACTTCAGGTCAGTATCCTTTAAGAGAGATCACTGTAAATGTGACCATTCAGGTATTGCGATAAAATTATGTTTATTGGCCCCAGACCCCAAAAAAATTCAGTAACAAAATAAATATCGTTGCTTTCTTTGAAAGTGGCGCTCAGAGGAAATCTCTCCATAATAATGAGCCCTTATGTAAAAAGTTCGCAGTAATAAATTCTCATTAAGTGATTTACGTCCTCGTTCGAGTTGCACTTAAATCTCTTTATCACAGTATGATAACACGTTCCAATATTAATCGGTTTACATGTTAATGAAGCAGCGGGCGGTATTCTTTTACTTGATGATTTATTATTATTGTATATTTTTTGCATTCTGTTCTTTTGTAGATGTATGTATACGGTAGAGATTTAGCAGCAAATGAGGTCATGCCAGAATATTTTATTTATTTACGACCAATCTTTGCCGATTTATACCGGGCAGATAGTATAGTAGAGCAAAAATGAAAACGCTATTGTAACGCGATTTGCAGGAAATGAAGTGGGTTTTTTCTTCTTATCTGTGACTAGCTGCTGTTGGCCGCGACTTCGTCCGCGGTTACTATGGTTTCTAACTAACCAACGGGAACCCTCTAATTTTCCGGAATAAAAAATATCTAAGATGTTGACCAGGGACATAAGGTGTGGTGATACCTTTGGTATTTTCCCTCTTTTTAGATCCCCTTGACTTGATTTTAAGTATTTTTTCTCTATGTACAGACATTCAACCTCTAAGTTTATTATTATATGTATAGATAATTAAAATGTCATGTTACTAAACCTTCTTCTTTCTCTTGTGAAGTATTTTCTTTTCATCCTAAAGCTGCCTGAGATATAAAGCTCAGATTTAAGGATGCCAATTGTGCGTGTTTATATGATTATTTTAGTATGTTATATGTTTATTTTTCTAGTTTACCTATTATTTGTGATGTCTAAGCAATAAATATAGTAATAGTAATATCAGTGATAAAGGCAACATAATTCGAGATTAATATCCTTTGTTCATTATTTTTACTTAACTTTTTATAAGGTACAACATACAGAATGATAAGTTACGATTTTCTTATAAGATTTTCTAATAATGTAGTCATATCTGAATAGAGGTCGACGAAATCGAACAAGACTAAGAGGATGGCCGTGAAAATTTGTGATATTTCAACTTTAATATCTCTGTCAAATTTTAAATGTCTGCTATAAATAGGGAATGATATCACTACAATAGAATGGAAATAAACAAAACGTATACCTAGTTAATATTTATGATGTAACTGAAACTAAAAACGCGCTAAATAAATAACGAACAAAGCGAACCAAATTTTTATATAATTCAAAGTTGTCTAACAAAATTATTAACAGCTATTATTACCAGTTATCTAAAGCATTTCTGTTAAATTATATCCTAAGCCTCGTTCAAAACGGCAGCGGGCGGGGCGGGCGGTGAAGAGAAGCGAACACCTTGATCCGAGTGAATTTTGTATAAAATCATTTCGGCGATTGTCTTTTGTATTAATATTTTATTTTTATATAATATTTTATTTTGTATGCTCCGCTGCGTCACTCGCTGCAATCTAGAGCGGGCCCTTAACACTTGAATGCGAATCAGCACGTGCGGACTTACGTGGGACCAAGATGTAAAATTAAGCATAGTATTCAAATAAAATTGTTAAAATACTATGCAGCATTTTTAGCGTGATACGATACAGACAGACAGATAAAAGTCTTAAAATTGGTGTTTCGCTACAAGTTTTGCTCTAATGAAGACCCAAATAACTTTTCATTTATAATCTAAATGTAATGTATAAGCGTGGTCATTCCAATCACTGTTGAGCAATCAATGGATTCGTACAAAGTGCCTTATAGTGGAAATTAGAACATTTAAATAAACAATTTCTAACTATTTATTACAAACCCTAATTTAAAGTTTTACTAACATTATGGAAACTTGTATACATTTCCAATTTCTGAAATAAACTATTTCATTTCATTAATCAAAATAATCCGTTACGATCAAAATAAAAAAAACACATCCTTGAAGAAAAAAAATCGGTCACACAGTCAAACACAATGATTACATAAAATCTGAATTGATTAATTTAAAAGCTCTGTGATACGTATTTAATGATTTGAAACACCTATTTCGGGCATTTATAGGACATTGCCCATACAACAAATGTTCATAAGCAGGAAACTTTTAATTCTTAAAAGCCCGTGACTCATTTATAATTGTTACTCATTTACGTTTTGCGTCTATTTACTATTTCTGAGATAAAGTTTTATAGCGTGGTTTAAAAGTAGGAACATCCATATTTTAGTATGTCATCTATAGCTTGCCTTTTCGATTTTTTTTGGATTCAATCTTCTTTACACCTTACAAAAATAAATAAGATCAAAAATATAAAAAAAATTTGGACAGGGATAGTAGATGTGTTTATATTATTGTTTTAATTACATTACTTTTATAGGATGTTATGAATGCCTATTAAAGATCATTTTTGTGAAAATAGTTCGAATTTTAATTTAAAATATCAACGGTCACAAAACGAGACACATAGCGACGTTTGCGAATGCCGGCGTTCACTTGAACCTCAAGGGGTTATGAAAAAAAATCTAGGCCCTACAAATGTTGTGGGCGACCTCGAGTAACCTTAGGGCTATCAAAATCAAGTTTTTTAATTGTAAAATTACATCAAAGTTAAAATTTATTATTCTTATAAAAGGTGTTATAAAAACAATGAACACGTGTTCATAATATATAATGTTTATGTAAATTTCTCTGTTTTGGCCGTAGACGCGGATTTGTTTTGAGAGACGCGAAAAAAATGAATCTAATAATAAATTACTTACGTGTTTGGAATGTAGACATGATTATGAAGAATGTCAACGGATATTTTTCAAATATGACATGTTTATTTGATGTTCAAGTTTTCTTGAAAACTTAATAATTACTAACGACGTTTTAACGGTATGGCAATCAAATAAGCTCACATTAAAATTAAAAAAATTAACATACCGCGGATATTGCTGTTATCAAAACGTATCAAGTAACGCGGTGTTAGTAATTTAATTTACTTTGATTCTGTGTAATTTTTTAATCGCGTAATTAGTAAGAAAAATAATATTCTTATTTAATTGTTTTTGCTAGTGTAATTAGATAACTTTAATGATGCCGTCACTTACTTTCAGTTCAGCCTAATGGTTGACTGGTAGTGAGCGCTGTTAGTCGTTAAGTCCGCCATATGTACATTCCTTTTGTAATGGACATTAAAGTTTCAATAAATAAATATTACTAGGATGGATCATTATCGCTATGAAAAAACCACTATATACAATTGCAATCAGATCAGTTTCAAATTTAATTAGTTCATCAAATACCATTTGTTGATTTTTCAATAGCCATTTTGTAAATTAAACTTTTCACTTCTCACTTATGGGTAGTAGGTAGTATAAACGGAGCCTATCAAGAAGGTACTGCATTGCATTAGTATATAGTTATTGCATTGCAATCATTATAATAATTGCGCAGGAGTAAAGGTCGCCACTTAAATTTGCACTTAGCGACACTTATGCACCCAAACTAGTCTTTGCAATACATTTGACAACAACATCTATTTGAAGGCCGTTGTTGAGCTAATATATATATTATTGTCAAAAATTTATACCTGAATAGCGTGATGATAGTGAATCCATATATGAACAAATATGGTGAGACGGAAAATCGGAAATTATTTACCAGTGTTAACTGCATCTTGTAATGTTCTTGTATCAAGGAATTGACGACTTCCTGAACGAGTGTAAGCCGAATGTGCTAACGGTTTCGTAAGATCTCTTTATATATAAAGTGTCCGGAGTTCGCCAGCGACGCGCGCTGTGTACCTACTGGCTAATCTATAACTGAGCTAATTCCACTTGCCCATTATAAAGACACATGAATGGACTTTACCGTGATGTGATGTCATGGATCACTGAAAATGTAACATCTAACATCCCATAGATAAACAATAGAGATATTGATGGTATGTGTAAACTTTCCAAGCAAATGTTGTTGGTTTGTTCTTGACAATTTTTGTGAGTATTTGTTATCGTTTTCATGTTTAACGCTTGACGATGATAGAGGATTAGTTTAATTGATACTAGCATAAAATGTTCAATTGGCAAAAATATTTTTTGTTTCTCTCTTATTTCTTTCATATGCTCATATTTATTGGTACGGTGAACAGTGTGAAGTCGTTGTTTTGTAGTTTTTCAACGTTTTCTGTATTGAATAATCGCTGTTATTTGGGTTATGTATAGCATACAGATCTTGTCCTTTGTCACTTTCATTTTATTGATATTGCTGTCCGATTCAGGATATAACGATGAGACTTTTTATTTTGGCAATTATGTGTGGTCGCTGTATAAAGATTAGGAGAAAACCTTGTCGAAGGAACCGTAGACAACAATAGTTCATGTTGTTTGACCTTCATTTTATTATTTTGAATGTAATAATGACTTTTCTGTTCTGCACCCTTAGTGTAAGTTATTATTGTAAAAAACTTAAATTGTTTAGTTACGTTAGGAAGGTAAATTTTAATGGGAAACGTGATTTCTAATACTTTCCGCTAGGGGCGCTCTTTACGTTTCCCATAAAAAAAGAGCTGCTTATCGCACCTAAAAATATTAAGTTTTTTACAATGATATGTTATGTTAGGGGTACTCTATTCCGTAAAGCTCCAGTAACCTCGTTCACCTACAGAAACACAATATCTCAAAATTGTGTTATTTGTGGTATCCTGTAAGGGCGGAGGTACAATCGAGGCATTTCGCGATTACATGATGAGTACTTCCATGAACGGAAGCAGTGATTTATAAATAAAATAACAATTATTTAGGTAATTATTATTAATGACAAACAAAGAGTATTAACAGCTGTTGCATTTTTTTATCATGCTTTAAGACTGCGGGTCGAACGCAAACTTGTACTTAGTTGCCTGCTTTAGGCGCACTGCAATTTCGAGCAGTACCAACAACCAAGGGACGCTTCATAGCTACTCTGGCCGCCAGCGCTACCCAACAGCACCGCTGGCGAGATTTCCATACATTTTGACGTACAATCGCGTCGCACATGTCGCTGTGAAACGATGTCAGTAGCTCCGTGTTGTTAAAAAGCGCGCGCGCGTGGACGGCGCTGGCGGCCAGCGTACCTATGAAACCACCCTTGCCTAATTTTAGGTCAGATCAATAATATTGCTGCTGCTATGCGGACTGACGCAAAGCATTGTAGGCGACTGTAGCCTTTTTCCACCAGCCATCGTATTCTCAACTGTCGTTTCACTGATTTGATTCGAGAAGTCACGTTACATCTCGCTCCGTTTCGGTGCAAAAAAATGTGATAGATATAAATTTCGTTTATTATCTGACAATTAAGTGCGGTGTTAGAGCCAAGTGCTTGCGAAATTTCTATTCGTTTGATATATAAGCGCGTGCGTGTGGTGTGAAACGTGACTTTTTTCTCGTATAATTGTAATCGCAGGCGCGTGGCCGCCGCTGGCGGCGTAGCTATGAAACGTCCATTAGATTAGAGGGCAGGTTGTTTACTTTATAACCGCATGCTTAAGGGAAGTTTAATAAAATAAAAATTGTAACAACATCAAGGTAAATTCTCTGCATCGACCACTTAAAAACGAAATTCAATTTTGATGGCAAGTGAAAAGAACTTCATGTTGCCAAGAAGTACTTACATATAAGGTCAGGTTATCCGTCCTTATTTCGATCTCGAAAATAAAGTAACTTTCGCCGCTGAGGACATTATTGGAGATGGTCGATAAGCTTTGTTTATTTATACTTGAGTTTGCGTGACTTTCGTCGTTAACGGAAGAGATCATGAATTTATTTTTATTTACTAATCTATATGCATTTATCTTATGTGCATAATTTCAAGTAAATACAATTCTTAAAAGCTCGGAGGCGTAGTGGTTAAAGCTCGGTGGCGTAGTGGTTAGTACGCTTTGGCTTTCGATCGAAGACAAAGCTGGGTGGCTGGATGGGTGACCAAAACTTTGTGAACTCGAGCTCCTCCGCGCTTCGGAAGGCACGTTAAGCCGTTGGTCCCGGTTGATATTGCGACCATTTCTACCCACCAACCCGCATTTCGCCAGCGTGGTGGTGTTTCGGCTCATACTCCTCACGTGTTTCTCCATGAGTTAGGCCTGTGCCCAGCAGTGGGAGTTATATAGGCAGAGCACAATTCTTAAAGGACCCCTTGTGTGAGTTATCATATCATTGTAAAAAACTCAACTTTTTTAGTTGCGTTGAGAAGCTCAATTTCTATGGGAAACGTGATTTTAGCTACTTTCCACTTGGGGCGCATTTGACGCTTCCTATAAAAATTGATATTCTGACATTATCAGCGACTGTACCACCCACTACCATTTCATCACTTACCATCAGACGGGCTGTTCTTGTTTGCTAGCAAGTTGAATAAAAAAATTGAAAGAGCAAAAAGTTAAATACTTACATGAGCATTTCAATAATGGTATTTTCTTGTAAGTCCTACAGGTCAACTCCGCTAACGTTACGAACCTGGAAAATATGTAGTTGCGCCAATAATTTCACTTCTTGCCTTACCGTTCAATTTAGAATCCGCTGTTCCCACTGCTGAGCACAGGCCTTCTTCATGATGAAACACATGAGGAAAATGGGCCGTAAAGCTGCGGCCTGGGGAGCGGGTAAGATAGAGCTATTGTATCCATGGACTGTGTATCCTGGTCGCTGGTTCATATCCGGCTCGAAGGACCATTATGTACGTGCAGGTCGCGGCTACTTACAACCGGACGCGGTCTGCCCGCACATAAACAATAGAAAAATATATCAAAATTAAAATTTTAAGCCGAACGATGAATAAAAGAGTGATTCACTTATTTTTCATACATTCTACCGCAGCCTACCTACTTAAATTGGGTTTCATTACGGTTCGTGTGCGTGTGCGTGCGCAGGCAAAAGTATAAAGAAGCTTGCGTGCAATATATCTTTATTGTTAATCTGTCCATAGTGTCACGGTAACGTGCTTTTACAAAATCTACAGAGTTTTTATGCGAATAATATGTAAGACAGTGATAAACGAATGTGTAAAACGGTATTACTTGCGCAAAAGGTCGCTGATTCAACTCCGGCACACTAAAATTAAATAAAACCTAAGTTGTTTTTTTTCTGATTACCGTGACAACATATTCGTTGAAATGAAAGATAACCTTACAGAAATAAGCTGGATACACATTAAAACTTATAATTGATTAAAATAAAAATTGTATATTTTGTCTTTATATATACTTATAAGAATAAACAAATAACATAAGACGTACATTAAATTCGGCGTCATTTATTTATTTATTGTTTCTGTGTCAAGCATAATACTTCTCGTATTTTTCGTAGTTGATTACTAAGACTAATATCATTCCTATCAACACGACATGATCACTACATGTTAGGTATTCCGAGCATTGCAACGGAGAGAACTCGTTATACTGTTAACTTTAACGTATTAAATAAAATATTATGATTAATACAACCATATATATCACAATTTATTTGATATTTTTTAATGAAATCAAAAAGAAATAGGATATCTATTTTTTAAAATATTATACAGTAAAAAGTTTTTATCGGAATTTACAAATACGGTATTGAAATTATTTTAAAATGATAAACGGGTTCATCAAAAACATTATGAAAGTAATACTGGTATCCCAGTAGAAGGGTAACGGTAACTGCAAAACAAACTATACTCGGAATCACTAGTACCAAGCCATGAAATTGTATTTAATGAACCAAATGCTTTTGCTGCGTCCAGATTAAATAACCTGTAATTTAATTTCGTTACATAAGAAGAGTGCACATTGTGTAACATGTTATTTGACATTTCAAAATTGAAATCTCTTATAATATGTATAGGAGTGGGTGGTAAAGGAGGCAGAGAGGTGTAGAGTTTGTAGATAAATTTAATTTAATGAAGCACAACTGACACATAGAAAAATATAAACAAAGTGCAACAAGGTAACCGGTGTTGCCTAGTATCGACACCTTAAACACCATATCAAAATCATATCAAAAATATTTTTATTAATATAACTCTTTATTGCACATAAACAAAAAGAAACAATGTAAAAAGCAGAAGTATATAAGTATATAATTATTGAGAATATACATAATATTATATATATATAATGAACATCTAAGACTGGAGAGCAAATGCCTGAAAATTCATCACCCAAACACTTGCCTCCAATGGGGATCGAACCTAGGACCTCTCGAGATGGCGACGCCTTGAGACCGGCGTACAGACCACTTGACCACGGAGGTCGTCCAAATATATTTAATTACCTACTATTTCTAATACATGGAGGAGTTATACTAAAGTACTGAAGAATACAAAGGCACAAGAAGGAAGAGAAATATTCACATTATAAGATTAAGTATTTAACAAATACCTTAAAATAATTATATTTGTCTAAAAATACATTTTGAAATCCTAAGTATGCTTTATATTTTAGGTAACAAATGTAAAACATATTTGTTAAAACTGGTTAAAACCTACGCCTTATTACAAAGTGAATAATTTAAATGAGAAAATATGATTTTTATTTACACGATTCACCTGTCTCGTGTCTTATAACTACTAAATCCTGTTACAATGAATTATTGCATCTGGATTTCCCATATTTGTATAAGATGTAAAACGTATTGTCATTCTGAAGAACGGGGCAAATGTTTTTGTGACTATTTAATTAGCGGAGTAATATGGATATGGCGTTTAAATATTATGTGGGCAAAGATATTCGGTAGGCCCTACTTTTTTATTATGTTGCTCTAGCTATCTTCTACTCATATGAACTTCCCCTTTTTTTACTACTTTCTTTGCCTTGCTATTTATCTGCCGCACTCAGTCTTTTATTTACTTTAATGGTTACATAAAACAAAAATTAATAAAAGGTCGGGTTGAGTTGGGTTGGTTGGTTGGGTTGCCTGGAAGGTATTGCTATTAACTATAAGGCCGCTTGTGTTGCATTGTATTTTTTTACTATATTTCTGTGTTTTTAGAAGTTGCAATAAAGAATTATCTATCTATTATCTATTATTTGTTTATGCATGTAATATGTAATAGGTGTGGGTGTTAGGATCTTTGTATACCCCTTCGGGGATAGAGGCGTGGTAATATGTGATGTTATGTGTCATGTGATGGGTTATGCATAATTCTAATATTATAACAATTACTTAGTTAAAAAATTAGTTAAAAACTGTTTATTTTCCAATTATTACAACCTGAAAAACATATAAACAGAGCAAAATCTTAATAAAAAATTAAGTGCACTGTTGCGAATGAGCCGTGTACACACTAGATAACACCATGGGGGCAGATACTGAATCCTCCGATACCAAACATAACTGTTTTCTTTAAAATGTTGTTTTAATTTAAATTTAATATATTTATTTTCTTTGTTCAGCAAACTATCTACGAGGATTTTAGGCAATGTGTTTAGAATTTTCGTAAGAGCAAACTTCCATCCCCTCTGTCCATACTCATGATTGGTTTTAGGTACTTTATATAAAGGTAAGTATAGTAAGCTACGAAGGTAATATAAATAATAAGATCCTTATAATTAGCCGAGTATTGTAAGATCACCGCTGCCGTCCTGTAACCGCTATAGATAATATTGATTCGCAGAAAATGATTGTCGGTGCCTGCGTTACTATTACGGCAAATAATCATCCTTACATGATTGCCATCAATGGATAAAAGAATCTTTGGAGATAAAAACCACTACAATTCAAATTGTTGTTGAAACGAAATTGTTATAGAACTTAATAAAATATTCTCGTAAAGGTATTCCATAAAATTTATAAAGCCATCTTTAGAAAGGGGGATTATTGCAAGAAACTTGTAATCAATACTCTGTACTGGATGTTGCAAATGCGTGAAATTGAACCTCTTTCACTCTGCAAGAAATCACGATATATGAGGCGCTTCTCTTCTCATCATAATCTCACTTACATATTTTTTGTCACCACTTTGAAGCTATTTTCATTATTTTACACATAGTGTATTACTGTTGGTGCTCTATGGCGACTGCCAAGTTTTTTTTTACAGATTTTTGGTATTCTTTTTCGTTTTACCTAATGTCAATATATTACTTACTATTGCATTAGGAAAAGTAATTTGTTAAGGCCTAGTTATTAGATAATCCACTCTTCTCTCACGTCTTCTTCTTTTGGAGTAGAAAATACCTCCTTTCTATTTACACGTGGATATTAACTGGTATTAACACCTCTGCCTACATGGGATTAAGGTGTGACGATATATTTGTTTTCTTCTTTACATTCACAACAAAATAAAATATTTTCTAATGGGTCAGTGGAGAGAAATTCGAAACTATGAGAGATAGCGAAATCTGTTCTTAATAACCATGACATTGATTTAAGGTAAATTAATAATGGCAAAAAACAATAAAAATTAAAAGTATAAAAATTTATTTCGACTTGGTCCCATTATTTTTTTATTTATTTAAACTTTTATGTCATTAACAAGGTACATATGGCGGACTTAACGACAAATATCGTTCTCTATCAGTCAACCATAGGTTAAGCAGAGCCATTCCCGGATAGGTGTAAAAGTTGGAAAAAAATTTGAATGCTAGGTAAATTAATAATTACCTAAAATCGATGTCGATCCATCGATCGATGTCATGGTCCCTAAGAACAGATTTCGATATCTCTCATAGTTTCCGATTTCTCCCCACTGACCCATTTGGATTGATCACCCTGTATATTTGTATATTTATGCTGCGTTTAATTAAAACCATATTCGAGAAAAAATATATTTTTAGTTTATTCTAGCTCAACAGCTTGGACGAATTAGTACCTAATATAGATACTCATAACAAGGCATGCTGTTAGGATCGTAAAATAAAAAATAAATGAATTTCAGTAGTGTTATAAGGGTTTGTTATTTGATAAAAATAATACCATATATTTTTTTACTTAACCGTTTAATTATTTAATATAATAACATTTATAACATCATTCATAATAAAATTCTTTTTTTTAATTCTTGCCTAAACTAAATTGTAGCAAGCTACAATTACTTAACGTTATTGTTTTAATAACTTTTACTAACTTATCATTCCATCATTCCTTGAGGTCGATATAAGGCTAGATGGACTGACGAGCTAGTCAGCAAGCTATGCAGGCCATAGCTGGGCAGGACTCGCAAAAAATTTATCACTTAGTATTAATCACATCACGTTTCATCACGCTCTATCAACTATCAAAATTCAAAATAATTTGACAGTTGGGTGTGGTAAAAACGTGATACCTTAATATAGCGCGGTGCTACTGAACTGGAACTTTACCGATACACCCACGACAAGATTTTAATATAAAACCATTTTTCTTTTTAAAGGTATTTGCATTTTGTAATTTCTCAATCGATATCAAACTTAAACAGCTTGAACATTCCTTAAAATCGTAATTTTTTTATTTTAACACTGTATTATTGAAATATTTACAAGCCCTGAAATCATTCCATTTGTTATCTCTAAACAACTTCCACTTAATAATAAAAGCAATTCCATAGAGTAATGAAAAATTCACCATCCATAGCTGAAAATTTAACTGTGTACTGGTAGAAAATTTCAGTTAACGATGTTTTTTTTTACTCCACCATATTTTTGTTTTCTTGTAAGTGTAATTGAAAATTACATGATACTACCTATATATGATTAGCTTAAGTACGTTGTTTAAACCAAATCCTTATCGTTATTGCTATATTTAAAACCAATTCAATAAAATGTTTATTACAGACACTATGCAGTTGTTTTGTTGTGTGTACTGCAGAGAATTCTACACTCGAAATTAAAAATGATGTAACAGCGAAAAGGTAATTATTGTTTTTGGAAACGTACTAGTTGACAATAATATCTATTTACTCATACACGTTTTACAATATGATTTGTTGTATTAGAAACATAAATATTTAAATATTAGCGGTGAGAGATGAATAAATATTATGTTTTGAAGTTATCTTTAGGAATAATGTTGTCTCTTTCTTCTTTTTGCCTGTTGCGTCTTGAATGGGCCGATAAATAAGAGTATCTGTTATAAGGCAGACATACCGAGCAATGTCAAAGTATCATAAATCTTAACACTCGTAAATATTTCCTTTCTTATACAATATATTAATAACATTTTACACAAAATAATAACACTCAATTATATTGTCATCATCATTCGTGTTCGTCCACTGCTGGAAAAAAGTCTCCCCTGATGCGGCGTGCATTACTCTTGATCTTCGGCCATCCTCATTTAGCCCAGTCGAGCCAATGTACAAATATCATCCAATATTCAATCGCGATCTCTACTCATGAACTTATCGGCCGTCATTTCTACGCAAATATTTTAGTTTATTCTCAGATTAAATCACATCTTATACGGTCCCTCAGAGATATACTGAGTATATAACTTTTCATAGCTCGTTGTGCGAACAACACGAATAATTGATCCAAAATTTTCGAGAGACTTTCAGGGATGGGCATCGGGAAAATATTACGAAGCTAATGCAATGCGGTCCAGCCTAACTGAATTTTGTCTCGAAATTGTTTCTGCCTCTTGGCAACCTTGAGCAGGTTTACTTCGTTTACTATGTTTACTGCGTCTGGTCCCGGATCAACGTACTTGTTGAACATGATGGTTTTATACACAGACCGATGCGTTAGGAAGATTCAGCCAGGCTGTTCACCATCTCTTAAAGGTCTTGCAGAGTTCCCCATCGTCCGCGAATCGTAGGTGTGAGATGTATTTATATTGATGCCAAGTTTCGTCAAGTTGAGCGTTCCGAACATATCCGCAGCGGATAATAGTTTTAAAGATATAACATCTCCTTGCCTCTCACCTTGGCGCAGGAGGACTAGTGGTACTGGCAGCGTCGTACAGATATTTCAGCACTTTTATACACTGCCAGACAACTTGGTATCTCTGCAAGGACTTGAATGTTTTCTTATCATCCACAAACGTCATGCATATAGGCTGATTAGACTCATTCATTGTTTGTATTACCTGCCTTTTGTATATGGTATATGGTGATATGATATAATTCCGTCGGAGACCGCAGGTTGAGCTTCGTCTAGTCTTCATGTAAGACAATTCGAGATGACTCTTGAAAAGATCTTATACACGGCTCAAGAGTAAAAATATATTTTAAAATATCTATTATTAAATTTATTTTTTTCTTAATTTATTTCAGTACCATCGAACTCACAAGTGTTGAAGGAAAGGAAAAAACGTACAACATTTTGAAACCTGTACGAAAGACATTAATAATTAAATACGACAATAGCCTACGGGCAAGAGCTTCAATAGCAAGTTTATTATATGCGGAGTACGATGAAAAAGGGAAACTTCTTAATAGCTTCCCAATAAAAACTCTCGAAGACGTTCGTGACTACTTTATGATGAATCCTGCAATTGAAATATGCTATGATGCTTGCGAAGATGGGAAAAAGTATCCTGAAAGTAGTAAGGAGAGTGGAAAAGGTGGGAAAGGTGCTGGGCGCTGAGGTAGGTAAGGTTGTAGTCCTGGAGGAGATGGCGACGATAGGCGTGGAAAATGATGATTACCCATTACAACATCATTTGTTCGTCTTATAAAATTAGTGTTATTGTTCTTTTTAATAAAATATTACCTACTTAGTCAAGGATCATTATTCACAGATTGTTTGTTGTAAGGCAGTGATAGCCGAGTAACAGCTCCGTCGATTTACATATTAATATTTGTGGCATATCATACGTTGCGCTACGACGCACCGACCTTTCAACTTCAGAGACGAGGCAGAGCGGTGATTGTTTTGCGGCAACGTAGGTGAACTCACAGCTTCTTCCTTTGCATATGAATAACGCGTCGACACAGCGCTGGCTTTGCCTATATCCAAATTTTTGTAGTGTAATGCGCTGTTTGGTACTGTACTAAGGCAGCGATAGCAGAGTTGGGACGGAAGACACTACTTGTGCAAGTGGTTGCGATCATGTCGCCTGCACCCCTAAACTTAGACCCTTCGTGCATAAGTCCGACATGTACTTGACTGTTTTTTTTTTCATTTGAGTTATATAAGTATGTCAGTTTAAAATTGGTCGGACTGCAGAGATTCTATTGAGTATGTAACATCTGTCCTGGCTATTGGAATTGTGGTTTGAATTACAGAGTGGCTATAGATTTTCTTTAGTGCCCCAACGAAATTAATAGCAATGTGTTGGTGTAGCACACCTCGACCTACCTCTTTGGGTATTTCGGCGTGATAATATGCTTAAATGATTTGAAGGCTCCCAAAATTACCAAAAATCTAAGGCCCGTAAAAGCGCAAGCCATCTTACCAACGGGCGGGTGAGTGAGCTGGCGGGAGAGTGAAGGGTTGCGATGGAAACTATACAAGCTAGGCGAAACTATGGCTAAAAATTTTTACAAGAAGCTTCGCGGGAACCGTTGGATCTTTCGTTCGCATTGCTGACGTAGCTTAACTCTTTCCTTCGCGGATTTAACTATAGTACGAAAAGAGATGAAACGATGCCGCTTGCTCTCGCGCCCGTTGGTAATGGGGCTTGCACTTCACAAAAGAAATTTCGAGCGTATTTCTATGAGCACAGTTTAAAAGGGATGGTGCTATGTTCGATGACTACTGATATATTGAAGAAGTCCTGTTGAAGACGACGGGATGGCGATCCAAATAGGCTTCTTACCACCATCACGGAATGCTACCCGTAGAAATGTCAAAGATGTATTTATTTATCCTAATAACGCAGCCAGCACTTGCGGATTAGGTGCAATCCGATTATCAAGGCCATCTGTAGTCTGTAAAAAATATGAGTTATAAATAAAAAACAGTAGTAAGGTAGTGGTAAAATTAAATTATTCTATTTGTAAAGCGTGCTTGTAAAAGATGCATACTTATATCATTTATTTTCGAATTGGCCTCGTTGTCAGCAGAAATAAAAAATGACGCTGGAGGCCAAATTAATGAATGAATTTAATGGCAGTTTCATTTTATGCATAAATTTTATAAATATTTTACGGATTTTAAAAAGATATTATCATAAAACTGCAACATATTGAAATCGCTGTAACACAACACGGAAAATGGCTATTGCTTGTGAAAAAATGTGTATCTATGACCTGTCTATGACACATTGCTATGAGGGTTGATACCAAAATGGTCATCATCCTTCTATTTTGGTTCTAATTACTTAGTAAATCAAAGGTTATTGGCACTAATAACTACGGTTATTAATGGCAACCTTTGGCAAATGAAATAAATATGCATGGTTACTTTCTACAGATAATTAAACGTTTTTTATATCAAAATCAACACCTATGCAAACGAAATCGCGGAAATAGAATAGAATCTATATCATACTAAATATTTTGCTGTTTGTTACCATATCATAATTGAATGTTGTAGTTTCCTTATCGATATCATTTTCCTCGTCGCGGTTTTTAAATATAAACTCAATTATTTTTCTTTGCTCTTCACATTTTGGGTCCTTTGATTGTAAACATTCTGAATTGCCGCTGTCACTATCTACACTGTGTGAATGTTCAGTAGCTCCCACAATTTGTTCATTATTATTATTAAAATAAGCTTTATTATGGGTAGAATCTTTAAAAGTATTTTTAATCAGTTTTTCTTGCAGCTCTTCTGATCTGGAGAAGTCAATACTAGCTCCATTCATATTGTTCTGTTCCTTTTCTCTAGTATTTTGTGGAAGCGGTGTTATAGCGCGGAATTCAGGATTATAACCAGCAATTGATCCCTCATTATCATCATATTTGTCAACTACTGGTTTAGCGTTGTTTCTGAAAAAAAAAGCATATTTTACACACAATTGTATTCAATTGTTTTGGTAAATACTCTTCAGTGTTTCTCCATGGGGAAGGCCTGTCCCAGCAGAAAGACGAATATAAGCTGACGATGACGTTTTGGAAGAAAAACGTCAAAAATAGAATAAAGTAAGATATAGTAGTCACATACAATAAATACTACGATATAGTACATACACGATACGGTATAGAAGTACACAAGAAAAGTATTAGTTAACATTTGAAAAGATAAAGAGAAAGTTGAAGGACGAGTTGATAGACGTTCATTAAATAAAAGTAGGTGGATAAAATTTGCTTGATTGTTGGAATAACTTTAACTGTATAATATTATTAAATATTAGATTATAAAACGATCATTTGGAAATTAGATAAAAATTACTGATTTAAGTAGTTAAATTTCATTAAATTTATAATTTAATTTTTTAAGTTTACATTTATATTGCACATCTTTCTAGCTCTCCTATCTCTCGCCCCCCTTTACGGTTGACTGGTAGAGAATGCTTTCACGCATTAAGTCCGTCAGTATACCTACACTGTGCATAAAGAATATATGAATAAAACTAGGTACTCACGTGTTTGGTCTAGGCTTCGAAAAGGGTAAAATGTTTCTGACATTTTGAATGTAGTCGCTTTGAAATAGTCGACTGAAAAGTCCTTGTTTCATTGGATTGCTTGAAATAACTATCAAACAATGACACACCAACACATAAAAAACAAACTGAAAATATATGAAATATTATCAATTAAAAGAAAAACATCAATCATCAATCTAAGTAAAGTAAGTAAATCATCAATCTCCATGTAAATGAAATTAGTACACACCATTCCCGCTTTCGACATACTTAATCACAAACTCACTATAAACCGATATTAGCTTCACTATGATGTTATTTATTTATTACCAATGCCAATCGCGTTCTATCCACTGATCGTCCGGTATACTTATGACCATAGATTTTTCGTCAAGTTCTCGCTCAACACTGTTTATAGTAGTTTATTTTTGTTTCCTTATAACTCTGATCATCTTTTCGAAGCAGGCCAAGGCAAAATTAAAATGAGCTTTAACATCATGGTTTAAGTTTCATTTTGCATCAGTTATGTTTAATTCTAACTTTACATAATATCGCATCTCAGTCTTACTCCAGCTCAAAGTTTTTTGTTGTTTTTTCTAGTACATCAAGTAATGTCTAATGCATTGATTTAAGTAGGTATGCATTGTAATTGCCTTTTAAAATTTTAAACTTTACAGTTAAAGCTTTTATAAGATCAAAAATATTTTGTATCAGTATTCGGGTTTGGATGATTTTTATCGTAGTGTTTTGTAAGTAATATCATTGGCAGTGCCACAAGTGATTAAGGGGTCTGCACTCATAGCATGAACACCGCAATAAGATATCTATGGGACTTTTTTCTGTCAAAGTACTGTGGAAATTGGGCGTGATGAAAACGTGTTATATAACATATCGCGTTGCTCTTGCTTTTTAGGTTGGTAGCCTCCCTGTACTTTTTTCCTGTATATTTTCCTGGGAACTCCTCTACCAGAGCACCAATTGCACTCGATGGGATGGGCACAATCTCAATTGGAATAGATCAATCGAAATAATTTGTACCAACGGACCTAGAGTGAGAGGAAGACCAAAGAAGCGATGGATTGAATGCGTGAGAATTAATAATAATTTAATAAATTTTTTTTATTCAAAATAACATTTTTACAATCATTATAAGAACTGCTATTATATAAGGTGTAATTGTCATGCATCTGTCTCTGTGTTATGAGAGACAGATGCATGACAATCTAATCTTATGTATGGTGATTGCGGAATAGTGTTTGTTGTTGTTGGAATTGCGTGTGCGTGATTGCGTGTGCGTGATTGAGTGTGTGTGTGTGTGTGTGTGTGTGTGTGTGTGATGTGTGTGTGTGATGTGTGTGTGAGTGTGGGTGTGTGTGAGTGTGGGTGTGTGTGTATGTGTGTGTGTGAATAAAAGAAGTGGATGCTGAGCAGACGAGTGACAAAGGAGAATGGAAGAAGAAGACACGTTGTCCCGACCCCACCTAGAGTGGGAAAAGGGCAAGAAGAAGATATCGCATCTTAGTTGAGAGCATGAGTAATTCCCTTATTTCGTAATATTCGTATAAGCGGCGAAGACACAATCTGTTATTAGTGTTATGACTAATATGTAATTATTTTGAAACAAAAACACAGTGAATCACGTGCTCCATTACAACTTGAATATACGTATGGCGGTGAAAAAAACTGTTTACGGTACCAAAAGGTTTTTATTGTTGTTTTTATTTAGTCGTCTGTTCCGTCATTGAATTAATATAATTGCTACATTAGAGAAATATTAGTTTAAGTCGTACCTTTCCGAAAGTGTTTTAAATGGGCATGTCAATTTTAATAATGCCTACCGGTAGAGTGACAATGTTATGAACACCTGCAGAGAATATTCACTATTTGCCATTTTATTGGGTCATTATGACAGGCCTTTTTAGGTTTATTTTAAATAATTTAAACTGTTGACATAGAAAACAGATTTTAGCTGTGAGTTCTGCTTGCTATAAGCGGTCCGACTTGTCTAAGGGCCCGACCGACGCGACGCGATGGCATTATTACATACGAGTACATACATAAAATCACGTCTCTTTCGCGGTGGGGTTAGCAGAGATTACAGATTTCCACATTAATAATAAATTAGTAATTCTTCTTCTTTCTTCTTTTTCCTGCCCTGTTCCCATTTCTAATTGGGGTCGGCGCAACATGTCTTCCTCTTCCACTCTCCCCTACTACTCGTCAAGTCAACACTCACGCCCATCCTCATCAAATCATCATTCACACAATCCATCCATCTTTTCTTTGGTCTTCCTCTCCCCACACGCCCATCCACTTTCAAGTCCATAACTTTCCTGGTGACATGATCATTCTCCCTTCTCATTACATGTCCATAACAAGAAAGTCGTTTTTCTCTCAGTTTATCAGCAATCGGGTCAACTTTCAGAGTTCCCCTAATATAATCATTCCTCACTCTATCCATTCTCGTCACACCACACATCCACCAATACACACACATCAATAATCATCAATAAATTAGTAATTAAATTATATAATAAAATGTATATCTTTATTTTATATTATTATGATATATGTTAAAGAAATTACTTATAAATAAAAGTCTCAAAATGTCGATCGTTTTCAATATTTTAGGAATTTACATACTCTATGGCTAAGAAAAACACCACTAAACATCTCGCCGCTCCAGCCCCGCTCTGCCCGCATAATTCGAGGCATAGGTCTGGTCTTGGAATCGACCGTATCTACTATTAATCATATCGGAAAAAATAAAAAAGACACCATCTTATCCTAAAGAGTGTTCCTCTTTAGGTACAGCAATTATAAAAAAAATACAGTCAGTTTTACTTTTTAGTATGCAAGGGAGGAAGGAGTAGGTGTGTTCCTTATGGTGTTTATCAATATAAAACGCATTTGCAGAAGAAAAAATGAAAATTTATAGTTGAGACAGCACTTTCGTCACACTTGCCTATATACGTCGTCAAGACGGAAGTGGGAGCAGGCCTTACTGGATGGAAAAATTCATGGGAGTGCTCTTGCTTTTTTCGTTCACTCTCTGCTTTCGATGCTTAGAGTCCACGTGCGAGAGAAATTTAATTCCGATGCTGATCGAATCAGGGATCTAATTTCGGTTTTATTACAAGAAATATTAGTTGCATTAATTTTCCGCCATGTTGCTAGGTTGTTGTTTTTTTTTCTGGTAGGGTTATAGGTACATAAACAGTCACGAGTATGAACACGAACAGGTACTCTATTAAGTAACGAATTATTTTCGGGTAGAGGTGAGTTTGTTGTATTTTTTCAAGAAACTCCTTTGAAGAAAACATTAGAATTGATGTTTTCTGATTGCTTCGCTGTTAATTTCTTTACAGGAGTATCAAAACTCAAAAACACAAGTAAAAAAACAAGTAAAACTCAAAAAACAAGTAAAAAATAATAGCTACTATACGTTTCCTCAGGAATTGAAATATTTATACTGATAAGCAATTCAGAACATGTTCATAACACATTTTTAAATGATGATAGATATAGTATTGGTATTCCTATTTAAATGACTCGACTGTTTTGTCATGAGATACAAATATAATGTGGTTCTCTACTCTAATCTATGTGCTATGATAATATCATACCTAACTGCATATAGATTAGAGTAGAGAACCACATTATATTATTATGTAAGCTAAACTAAAATAAGATGTAAGGTAAGCTAAAAATACTCCCTCATGCATAATAATATAACGTTCTTTATAGAGGATCCAAACCACTTAAGTACTAGGTACCTAGTACTTACCTAGGCTAAAGTATTTAAAGGGCTTGTACTATCATAAACTTGAGTAGGTCCTGTTTATTGTGAATTGCAACCGTTTCTACCCACTTTTAGTCATTGAGCCAGCGTGGTGGTGTTACGGCCCATATTCCATATTAGTTTCTCCATTTAGGAAGGCCTGTCCTCAGCGCAGAGGGACGTACCTACTATGGCTAATGGCGATTTAAAATTTTGATATAATATTAGGTTTTGCCTTTCATTGTTCTGAAGGTCCTCTACCTAGAACATTTATTTTGAGGGAATGATTGCACATTTAAATTGATATACCTCACTGCGCCAATATCTTTAGTAAAAAAAACAACACGATCACGACAAACACATTTATGTCAAATAACAAAGCAGTGCCACTAAGATCTTCTGTAGCTTATGTACCCTCTCTGAGAGATGATGGAGGGCGAGCGGCTACGTATGTGTAAGGGGCGCTGCCTCTGTCTCGCTCTCTGCTGTCGAAGTCTGATCTCTCGAGCACTCATTGGCCGCACCAATCGGGACATTTCGTTAAGTCTGTAACGGCCGCGCTCCATTTGCAATAACCCCAGCCTTACACCACGTTTCAAAGATCTATAAATATACAAAACATATATGCGTAATGAAATTGTAAGAAGCCGCTGTACATTAAAGAAATATTAAGTCCACCTTTGTACAAATTTCATACATGAAGAATAAATTATTATAAGTCTAAACGCCAACTGGACATAGGGCTACCCCAAGAAAGTTCACAATTATTGGTCCTGCTTGGCCCGCATCCACCCATCTCCTGCAGTCTTGACCATATCTTCCTCGTTAAAGACCTATCAATATTAATCCACCCAGTTCCAGATCTCATTCGAGTACGTCTGTCAGTTCTAAGAGCAATTTTCCATAAGCACTTTGTTACGGGCAGTGAGCTTTAAGAGGCCTTAAGGCTCACTGTTCTGTGACTTAAGCCGGTTAACTCAGTTCTCCTGTAGATCTCATTGTTTTTGGTTTGACCACGATCCAATTAAACTTCAGGAATAACCCAAAGCATATTTAAATATTCAAAATAAAAAACAAAATGAGTGGTCTTCATGAGCAACCAAAAAACCAAAACATCTTTTAACAATTTGTGAACTTTAAGTACAAAGGCTCTGAAAGCGCTAAATAAGAACGTATTTACCATAACCATCACAGTCGCAAACGTTATGACTCATCTACACTCCACGAGGTGACACGAGAGAACCCGAGAACAAGAGTATGGAGTGTGGATTATTTAGCGCGATTGGGATTCTGGTCTATCTTAGAGATAAGATAAGGTATTAAAAAACCTAAAGAAGAGTAACCAAAGTTATGACTGTGAGTTGATTATTGCTTCGGAAGGAACAAAAGGCGGTTTCTATCCACTAAACCTATGGCCTGTACTAATTCATATGTGCTGTAGTGGTGCGTATGGAGGCCAGAGATAAATACAAAGACCACAATTATTCACTTTTACACCTGTCTAGGTGGACTGGACGTAATCGTCAAGAACTTTACCTTGAAACCATCCTACTAAGTTTGGGGTCGCTAACCCGATACTCCATTTTTATAAACTTGATGATTGTGCGTGCTGTCCAACCGGTATTTCTCATCAACTTTTTTATAGCTGACAGCACGATTTCCCCGGTGTTAAGGGTAGAGGCGGATACTTTACCCATTATTATGCGACCAAAATCTGAAATTTTACATAAACAATTACTTACATAAAACCTTACACAAAATTATAATACATATAACAAGTATTTAAAAGACAATGGGCAGTACCCGGTACCGGTACCCGGCTCCAGTATCTAAGCTGGTGCTATCATTTGAAGGATCTTTCTAAGACAAACAACACTTACTATGACCACTAGTCTCAGCTATGGTTGCTTTTGTATATTGGGTCCTTACCTATGAAATTGGTGTTTTTATTCTGTCTTAGCAATTTGTCCATAACTATTAGGTTCAGAACATTCTTATAAAATAATTGCCTCTTCTAAGAATAGACCATATTTTTAAGCTCTTTTGATCGATTTTGATAATTTGTTGTAAGTTTAATTGTGTTAAAATTGGACACGGAGACAACTCTTTTTAAGTGCCTCCCGAATACATCATTTTATTTGCATTCACTTAAAAACTATAAATAATTTTTATGAAGAGTGATATCACACATATTGCTAAAGCTTGTCTAATGATACATGCCTAATATTATCTTTGGATTTGTCGTTGTGAAGAAAACTGAAAAAAATTTAGTATGGAAAATGCAGTGTCCCAAAATCTCCATACAAAACACCAATTTCATAGGTAAGGATCTAATATATTCTGTACTAGGATTTACCTAACCCGTATATAACTACCATAATGTAATAAAGAATAACTCTAATCGAACCAAGATTTGGATCTAGGCGCCATAGTAACTTTTATGCAGCTCAAACAACCTATCCTACGAATTGACACACATTTAAATTGGAAGGTGTAACCAGATTTCATAGAAAAACTGATATCATCCCTACTCCTTTCAAAACGTGAATAGGACCTGGCCCCATAGCAGACGTGTTCCTACATCTAAATGTCTTTCCAAATATGTATTGGTTATGGCTATTGGAGCGGGTACCACGCTTCATAAATGTTTGCCCATTGTCCTTTGCTTTGCTTAAAAATGTTATCACGAATATATCAGTTGGCATATATCCCCAAGGAATTCGGGCCCAAGCGATCAATTTTTAAATATTTATCAACATTATTCTTTACTAATGTTTCACTGTAAGTATTCAAAACTGCAATAGACTTACTTCGTCTTTTAAAAAGCCATTTTAATCATTGAGGGAGTTATTTTAAATTCTTCATACTTACGAAAAGCTGATTTATAACTTTTATTCTATCCATATAATTTAAAAAAGGATAGACATGGAATTTCACAGTTTTAAATGGATTTAAACACAATATAAATACAAAAATAGTCAATGACTGACATTTGGAAATCATAGACCATTTGAAAATAAATAAAGAAGGCTAATAAAATGAGTAGGTATGTGACAAGCATTTTGTACTAAATGCAAAAAAAATATTTTGTAAATTCTTGTTATGTAACGAACTCTAAAATAAATTATGTTTTAACTTTCGACCTTTAGAATTAAAACAAACACATTTAATGCTCTTAGTATTTTGAAATCAAAATACTTAGTGCATTTAATGTGTTAATTTTCATGCTAAAGTTAAAAACACTTTTTTTATCCTCTTTTTTTTAGATAAATCTATTTTGAACAACTTTTTTCTGAAGCTAAAACCACGTTTGACCATGTAAAAGTAATTAAAATTCCTACGAACTTGCACAGAAGACCGGATGCTATGGCCATTTTGTTATTACAAAATTATCTTTTATTGCATTGTGTTAGAACATATGTCTAGTAGCATTAAATTGTCATAAAAATATTATGTAGTAGGTATAATAATTATGTCAAACTTATGAATGATTGTTAAGGTTATAGAAATGAGTTTAATAATACCTCAATATTGTCGACATATAATCATTTACTTGTTAAGCTTTTAAAAAACTTCGAGTAAAATAATAAAACACCAAATGATAAATATTTGTATATTATTTATAATCGACTAGTATTGACTTAATTAAGTTTGGCTTATCCGAGAAGAGATGCAATGACGGCAGGTGGGACCGCACCGCCAGGACCCTGGTCGATTGTTGGCTGGAAACCGTTGTCATCAGCCACGTAGTTTACTATGTACGTGACTCCGTCAGGGCCAACCCAGCTGTACGAACCCTTCACTGATATGGATTCGTCGTCTGTACCGGGATTCACGAGATCTCCTTGTTCTTGATGCTTAGTTCCATCAGTCTGTTCAAAACTGAAAAGAAAGCGATATGCTATTAAATTAATGCAAAATGACTTGATTATGATAAGGTATGGACAATAAGTTTTAAGTACGGACATATTTTTTCTTAAATGCGGTTCGAATTACTTCTTATCTCTTAAAGTAAAACTAAAGGAACATTTAATGTAATTTTATATCTATACGGTAATGGAAATACTTTTATGTAGAGATAATTTCTTAACTCAATTTAAACTATAAATATGTCTTGTTAGCTTAAGTGATACTGCAATGTTTATTTAACTTTCACGTTCAGGGTCATTCTCTTGGAATAAAAATCTATCGGTAAAATTCTACACTCATTAAGTTTTGTTAGTTACTTATACGTGAAAATGATACGTTGATTTGTTAGAAATGAAAGAAGGAGAAGATACTAATTTTGTTTGGTTTTGAAAACAGTTTTTGTAGTCTCCAGTAAATAATCGAGTGAGGAATTTTCTTTTTTTTTGAGTTCTTCGTTGAGTAGATGTTGTTGGCTAGATTTATTTAACTGATTTAGGATTTATTTTCGTAAAAGGGATCCATGTGTAAAAAAATATTATACTTAGAAGTACTTATTTATGATAGTCAAGTTTACGCCCTTTAATTGCAAAATTCTGAGACTGTATAGAATATTTAAAACGCGGCTATTCCTTAGGTTTTCTCAAAATTATTTATTTGCTTTAATTTCAAATCTGGCAAGTTATTAAATTTTCATATCCCATGTCAGATTAAGGAAACCTATTATAGCCAGTAAGAATTTATATTTTCTGACCTGGTGAAATTCTAACGCAGACAGAAGTAATCATTTTTATTCCTTGGAAACGTATTCATGGGAGTCCAATACAACACGGTTGACGCCACCTCGCATTTTCCTTCTTGCTAAAAACCTCTTCAATTTCGAATAGATGATCTTTAGGGTTATAAACTTTTTAAATTTATAATGAAGCAAGAAAATGCTGTTTTCTTTGTTCGCGTATTCATCACCATTACTCTTCCCAATATTTTTTGGGTCGGGGCAGCATGTGTTCCACTTTCGTTCTCTTCTATTACTTGCTTATGATAGACAATTACAGTAGCATATTGCGAATTTTCCGACACGCACATCGCCGATATTTTAAGCCAAGACAATTTTATAACTTAATTATAATTTGCCTGCATTTTTTTAGAGAATGGTAAGTATAATCAAGATTGAAATTTAAAAGCAAATTTGAAAACTCGTGCTTTGTTTTTCTGTAAGATCTCAGCTCATAAGCTTGACAGGGATCCAAACCACTTTATAGTTTAAATAATGTATAAGTTTCGTAAACGCAATTTATATGTGGTTAATCTAATGTCCGGTGAAAGGTCGAGGTCGTCGTTATGGCGCAAAGGGTGTTAACTGCGAGATGAGTAGTCATTTACTGAACGTCATTATATTCAACGTAAACTATATTACACGGTTATTACAACATTTTGTAATGGACTGCTAGTTTTTGCGGTATATTATTTATATAAAGCTATTTATTACGGCACTTTTTTCCTTCAAAATAACGAATTAGAAAAGTTTGAGTTAGTAAAACTACCTGTGTACCTTAGATGTACCTTATGTTATATTTTTGCATATGATTTGCTTCATAGGTTACTTGTAAACAACAAAACAAAATAAGTATGACTCCTGAGTACGTACCCATATTTGTAGTTTCCAATGCCATCAACGTCGCTGTCATACCGTAGGAGATGCACTTCTTTTGGCGAGGGTGCAGCAGTCGCCAGAGCGACAAGGGCTAGAACAACTAACTGTAAAGAAAACAAACCAAAATATTAGGTAATTCGTCAAATCATCATGGCATGTTTGTAAAACAAAATATTATTATTGTTCTTTTTTTTGAAGATGTCCTTCGGTTCTGAAAGCTTTGAATTTTCTAAAAACAGGTAAAATTAAATTTTGTTGATATGTAAAGCGTTTTTCAATTAACATTCGTTTAATTTTTGTTGGAATCTTATGTGTTAGTGGGCAGTGGCACTGTTTGACGGCGATGGGTGTAGTGAGTTCTTAGCCGAAATGTGGCCAACGCATAGAAAGAGACGCCATGATCCACCTACCATGCGATGAGTCACTGGTAAGTTCTGCATAGAACTTATGCACTTTAGTGAGCAATATCAAGTTGTAGTGATAATGATGATGTAATTTCAGCTTTAAATATTCCATATCTTTATTAAATAATAATGAAACTGTAAAGTATTATAATATTATTGTTGAGCTCCTTACATTAATATGAAATTATCATTTATTTTGTGAATAAATATCGCGTTCACGATAATTTAACCACATACCAATTCATAAAAGTAATTTCCATATCAACCGGAAATTTGAATAAAATGCTTAATATAGTTTTTTTTGTCTGTTTAATAATACAATAATCGCATTATCTGCTTGTGAACATAGTCATTGTAAACCAATTAATATTGAAGTTGGAGCAACTAAAACCCAAAAAACTTAATAACGATCTATGACACTGATATTTTGGAGACGGCTTTAAGCATGATGTATCCTGCTTAAAGCCCTTTAAGAACAATAGACTATCAACCGTCTTGTAAACTGTATTTTCCATATCGCGAGCTTAAAGCAAATCACTTGTACGAAATGCATCAATTTCATAACGCAAGTTTAAACAAAAGATCCTACAAGATTCTCGAAAATGCGATCGCGTGCGTGTTTTCTTGTTTTACAATATTAGGAATATTGAGTTTCATCACATTATTTGCCGACATACATAGCCCGTTACAATGTTTTTGTGATGACCACTCCTACACGGCGAAGGTGAGTCGTGAACCATCTAAGGACACCTATCAAGTATTTTCGCAACACCACTTTTAATTTACGTCAATAGTTTCATGCTTTATTTATTATTTAAACTTTAATGTCCAAAAACACTTTTGTACATAAGGCGGACTGAACGACAATACATCGCTCTCTCCCAATCAACGTTTGGGCTAAACAGAAATGTTTTGTTTTAGATTACTCAAGTTATGGAAACTAGCGTGGTATTTTGGAGAGGTAACATAATAAATTGCTTGTTGCGACACGCTTTGGTACTGGGGTCGACATTATCAATCGGTGTTCTAGACAACAGAGAATTGAGGCCTCTACTTGCGGGTTGTGTCTTTTAATGATTCTTATTTATTTATTTATTTATATATACTTTACGCGCTGTTATGATTTAGAAGTAATGATAGGCGGAAACAGCTTAGAACTTGTAAAAGATACTGTATTTCTTGGGATACATATTGATTCCCGACTACAGTGGGGATCCCATATCAAAAATTTATCAGGAAAGCTTAGCTCGGCTGCTTACGCAATAAAAAAAATAAGACAATTGACAGACATACCAACAGCTCGTTTAGTCTATTTTGCCTACTTTCATAGTCTTATGTCTTATGCGGTCATTTTGTGGGGATCTGCTGCTGATTTGGAATCAATATTTATTCTACAAAAGAGGGCTATTCGAAATATATATAAAATGAAGACAAGGGAATCCCTAAGAGAGTTGTTTAAAGAGATTAATATTATTACTTTGCCATGTTTATACATATTTGTAAATATTATGTTTGTTCGCCAACATATTCACAGCTACGTTCAGATTAGTGAAGGTCATTGTCTCAATACGAGAAATAAATATAAACTTCGTCTTCCAAGTTACAAGAGAAGTAAGACGAATAAATCTTTCTTAATGAACTGTGTTAGATTTTATAATATGCTACCAATCAATGTTACCCAAATGACTGACACTAAGTTTAAAGAATTTGTTAAAAAAACCCTCATGAAAAAAGCCTATTACAAAATCAATGATTATTTAAATGATAGTCATGCATGGGACATATAGATTGCTCCACACTGCAATCTTACATTTGGTCACTTTCGTAATTGTATATTGAAATGTATTTTTTTTTTTTATTATACATTTTGTTTAGCTCATAAATTCCCTTTTTCCTATTATATCAACACAAAACTTTTTTGTGAAACAGTTATTATTGTATCCATTTATATTAGATATAATTTTTTATTTTTTTGTTTTGGCCAGGAAAGTGTTCTAAATAGACATGACAATTAATTAACTACTTAAGTATAGTTATTACAATCACTTGTATATTCTGTTACGTCGCTTTTGGAGCATTTTCCTTCCAATTCAATTTTGACATTTGTGACTAAAGGTATTGTATAATACACGTAAATTTTATTAGGTTGTAGAACAGATTCATGTAAAGGGAGGATGGAACCCTTGCAGAGTTTCTTGCCTGTATCTTCTCTAGACAAGGCCTCCCGGTAGTGAACAGGCCGAAAAAAAAGTAGGTATTGTCAATTTTAGGATAATAGTAATTTATTTTGTTTTGACTTGTCAAAAGTGTATTTGATGATACCAATTTGATTAAATGACTTTGAGTTTGAGTTTGAGTTTGAGTTTATTGCACATAATAATACAAAGAACTTATACGATAACAAAAAAGCAATTGGCGGCCTTATTGCTAAACAGCAATCTCTGCCAGGCAACCTGTTTGAGAGACAATAGCAAAAAAAAACATTTGTGGGTGCAACAAATAAATGAATATATATATTATAAATATATATACGTAATTATATGATCAATATCACTACACAAAAATAAAAATAAAAAGATTCTTGTGAAGTTTTGCAACTCAATACAAAACAGACGAGCTCACATAAAACGTTTTAAGTTGAACTTAAAACGTTTTATGTGATCTCGTCGGTTTTGTAACAGTTTTCAATGAAAATATATAATTTATCTTTTAAACTAATAGTTACTTTATTTACATTTAAACTAAGTCTCACCACTACTACTACGACTACCTTTGAACATTAGTGAAACTTTACTTGACTGGATCCTCAAAATTATTTTTTAAAGCATTGTGCTGGGTGATTGTCATACAAACTTTAAGCTGTGACATATTTTATTACTTTTAGTCTCTATGAAAAACTAAGAAAAAATGATTAATAAGAAAAAATATTATTGTAATATACTGTAATATCAATATCCTATCTAAGCATTCAATTATCTATATAAATGATTATTTATTGATAAAGGGTTTAAAGCTGGGCAGAAATGTTTTGCAAGCCATGCTATCCTATGTTCATAACAAAATAAGCTTCTCATTATACTTTATTTATTATAACTACCAAAAATTCGTGGTAATTAACTGTCCCTGTAGCTTTATGGGTTTTATTTGCTCCAATTTCATTTATTAAATTTAAATTCATATACTAGAATAATGGGCTACTAACCAGTTTCATGATGACAATCAGCTTACCACTTGCACTCCAAAAAAGTTACAAATGACTGAAGATGTATCGCGCGACGTCGTTGTTTATATTAGGTTTGATTTCTTAATATTATTCTAATTTCAAATACCAGACGAATGCCAAGTATAAAGGTCAACCAGTCAGATCTTTTAAAAAGTATTTGGTATTTCGCTCTTTTCGGTATTACCCTTTTACCTTTTATTTTTTATCTAACCGTAGTCCACGCATCAATTAGGAATTCACCAACAACAATTCATGGCGTCACATACAAGCCGTTTGAAGTATCCGCTTTTATTATTGGTAAGGTATCTATAATTATTTCGGCCACTACTACCTCTTGGATGTCAGCCGAATACAGGTAAGGATGTACTCGTACTTCGATTCATCCAAGCAATGTTCAGTTCAGAATAAGGAAATCAAATACTAACCAGATCAAGATGTTACGTAGAATAAATAAAATATTTAAATATTTAGGTAAACGTTCGAGAAGCCGCGGGAAGCGCGGGTTCGGACCCACCGGCTGTACCACTGAGTTTGAATTGTGAATATCGCTTGCCTCACATTGTGCCCGGTGCATGGCAACAAGATCGCCATCTGTAACATGGGAACCTAACATATCTGGCGAAATGTGTGTGTTTAACACCTCTGCCTGCCCCTTCGGGGAAAGAGACGTGATGGTATGTTATGTTATGTAAACGTTTTAAAATAGGAACGTACTATTTCCTTATTTTATATTTTAATACATCTTAATGAAAATAGATTAAAAGTATACTACTTTTCCGCCAGTATATAGGTACCTAATATGAATGGAGTATGCATAGGTTTTAAGAGTTTCGGACTGTATTGTCATTGTAGGTCAAAAGTAACACCATAATGGGGATTGTCTCATTTTTTTAAATTGTTATAAAGTGAAAACCATTTCGAGGAATAAGGTTCAAATTGTCGAAAATATTAGACAATCCCCATTGCATATACCATGTTTGTGCATAATATAATAGTTTTAATTAAACGAAAGTCTTATCAAATCGCACCGCTTGGTCTCAGCCTTCTTAAGTATTAAACAATTCGAAGTAAACAGTATCTCTATTATTCTGTACTAATTATTTTTTACAAGTAAAAATGTTTCTGTTTTACTTATTACCTCTAACATATTTTTGCACCATTGTGCATATTTAGATATTGAAATGAGAAATATGGTTAAACGGAGCAGGAAGGAGTAAATAAAAGATCCAGAATGTAATTACATAATATATACAACTACAATCACAATTCTTTATACTAATAAAACAGTTACATAAATGTTATGTACTGTTTCCAAGTGACTATTTACATAACAATCCCTTCAAGAAATTGGTCCTGGTACTTTATCCTAGAAGGGCTGCGACCACAGCCGGGGGCACCGCTCCCCCGGGACCCTGCTCGATGGTGGGCTGGTAACCGTTCTCATCGGCGATGTACTTGACCACGTAGGTCACTCCGTCCGGGCCAACCCATGAGTACTGACCCTGGACGGCAAGTCCTTCGTTCTCAGCACCTTGGTTCTTCAGTTGACCCTGTTCTTCATGTTTCGAGCCATCGGATGTTTCCCACCTGTGAAAAGAAAATAAATTAATCTATTATATATTTATGTTTTTTTTTTATTTTACAAGATTCTAGTATCTGGCGAAATGTGGGTGTTTAACACTGTCTACCCCTCCCGGGATAGAGGCGTGATATTATATATGTCTTTAAGATTATATTGCCACGCATGACTCAATCCTTACGCGAAGTTGTAAGAATCCAGTCCGTCGTTGTTGTAGTCATATCGAAGAATTTGAACATCCTCAGGGTTTTGCGGGGCGGCACACGCGGCGGCGACCAAAGCAAGTACCAGGAACTGAAAAAATATATCGGGTTAATTTAGCACTTTCCACAATCCAGCACGGCACTTATCACTCAACACGACACATTTCTAAAGCACTAGTGTACTGACCAATTTCATTGCACTTTTTCTTTTACGACTGTCTTCTCCAAAGAACACTTAGTTTGTGGGATGATTACGCATCCATGCTGTTGTCTTATATATTTCTTCTAACACACGGTTGCAACATAGCATCTTGACTCGCAAGCCTTCCACGGAAAGACGGACCCCATTGCATCTGCATTGGAGCGAATGTTCAATGTCCATTGAACCATCACATATAGTAATAAGTATGTGCTTGAAGGCACACCCAACGTGCTCAATGCAATTTTCTTAAGTAATCAAACAAATGTCAATGTTAATAGGGATTTCAAAAGGCAAAAATTATATTTTTAAACGTTGAAACTCACTAAAGTAACGCACGTCGAGTAATTATGATAAATAGCATGTGTCACTATTTCAATTAATAGTTGTACCTATTTGGAAATAAATAATTGAGAGAAAGTTGAGGCTCTTTCAAATTGAAGATTATATTAGTATTAAGTATATGTAGATTCAATTAATTTACAGAAGCTGATTAATTTACAGAATTTATGACAGATTGATTGATGAAGCAGTTGAAGTTAATATATATATTATCTGTGCAAACTTAAGCCTTTTTATGATTTACTTAAGGAAATTAGAAAAAAGCTTTTGCAATAACTCATTATGTATGCTTTCTTTTGAAGTCAGTGGACATTGATAGGGTGGAGTATTTACAAAGACAGTTTATGTAATGTGTGCAATACATTTAAACTGGTTGGTTTCGTTTATTGTCTGCCAGTAAAAAAATATACACGAGACTAGTTTTGCTTTACCATGCACAATAGCAATTAATATTGATCACTTTAACAATATTTACAAAGCTACACTCTTGTTTTCTGACAATGACTTGAAATAAGTATTGGACTTAACGGTATTAAAACATCGTTCGTCTTTGTATGTAATTTTTTTTTTTCATTAAATACCAGTTTGCACTTCATTCATACTATTCTTGGAAGGCTATAGGAATATCAATCAGAACGAACAAGTGTGACCTTTGGTTAGTATATTAAATACACTTAATATGACGACCTCCGTGGTCGAGTGGTCTGTACGCCGGTCTCGAGGCGTCGCCATCTCGAGAGGTCCTGGGTTTGATCCCCCGTGGAGGCAAGTGTTTGGGTGATGAATTTTCAGGCATTTGTTCTCCAGTCTTGGATTTTAATTATATATGAAATATATTATTTATATTCTGAATAATTATATGAATTTAATTGTCTATTAAATGTATTTGTCCGTCATCTAGTATACGTAATACAAGCAGCATTTAGTTGCTTAAAATTGCACTAGTTGATAGGTGTAAATGTCTGAGAATATAAATTTATTTATTAAAAAAAATACATACAAATACAACGTCACTAGAAAAATCATGATTTTAATATTAACATAAAATAATACTTATTTGCATAATGTCAAAGTATATTATTGTTTCCACAAGCATAATTTAACACACACTGCATACCGTGAGGAATTATATAAAAAAGGTCAAGGTTTTAATTCTGCGTTGGATTATTTTGTGTCCAATTGATTTCTGTGGTTGATTAAACCTGAGAATTCTCACAGCGCGATTTGTGTGAAACAATTGAAAAACAGAATTTGTAGTAAATTAATTAGGGGCGTCTTGCAGGAAATTTAAATCGAGATTTGAAACTAGATTTAGTAAGTTTTTGACATTTTTACTATGGCTAAAATGTCAAAAAATAACTAAATCGAGTTTTAAATCTCGATTTAAATTTCCTGCAAGTGGGCATAGTAGATATTACGATAAAGCTCGTTAAATTTAATATTTCTTATGTAAAAATCTCTTTACATATGTTTAGTTTAGATGCTAGGAGAATAAATAATGTATGCTTTATTATTACACGCGTGTCGGCAAAATGTAACATATTTTAAGCCCAGATATAATTCGTTATCTGGAAGGTGATGCTTTGCTTCTAATTTAATTTTATTACAAAATGCATTGAATACATTATTTTATAGCCACGATGGTGTTTTCGATTTCCAACCGGTAAGCTTACATCACACTATGGGTTATCTTCGTGTAACTTTGGCATATTGTTGTATTATTGATAGACACCTAAATTTTTCGCTTTATTAAGTGCAAATAATGATGATTTTCATAGACACGTGAGTAATTTCTAATGCAGCTAGCAATAAATATTTTTTGCTAGTACACAAATAACTAACATTAATTTTATGATTATCATTTGTCTTTATTGTGTATCAATTTCTTAAGTAGCAATAAATAGTTTATAGGTTAAATCTGTTTAAATAAAAGCGAAAATTATTATGAATAATTCTGTTTTTAAGATTTTCGTTGCATTCACTGACAACCGTGGTGCGCATGACCCCCGGTACCTATCGTTAGTTTTCTTGTTAGAAACTATTTATAAATAGTTACTATGAATTTTTATTAAACAGTTACAAACATCTAATGCGTATATATAAATATTAATTCTTTATGTTTTGTAATACAAGGTTACTCCAATGTGACATAATAGAATATCGGAATTTCTACTTATATAATTTTTAGTATGAATGACTGCTAATGTAATTATAGCTTGAAATATACAATCGTCGACATTTGTCGGTTAGTGATAATGGCGGGCTAAAGGGTCGTGAACTCAATATTATCAGATAAAATCAAGATCTATTGCACCATTAACTATTCTAATTAGTTTTGTTCCGTGCTTTAGGCATGTTAGCCGTTGGTCCAGTACCTACTCGGTAAGTTTTCATTGTTAAAATACTTCGATCGCTTTGAGTTGCGTTAAGAAATGTAAAAATGTCAATATCTGTGAGAAATTTGATTGCAACTAGTTTCCACTAGGGGCGCTTTAAACGTTTCCCAAAAAAATTTTAATTTTTTTTTTAACGAAACATAAAGTGAGAAGGGAGGTTTTTGGCGCCAATCATCTATGGTGGACCTGATTTTTATTTAAATGATTGTAATATTGTTTTGAAATGGATCTTGTTGCGAAAAATCTGTGTAGTTTTGTGAAATAAGTATAACCACAGTGTCTTCCATCGAACGTTTGACAAAACTCTCCCAAGATGCATTGAAATGCATTAAACTAGCATTTCAATGTAACTATACTGAAGACATGTCATAATTACGAAAGACATGTCCGTTATGGGCTCAGTTTGAGTTTGCCGTCCTTTTATAGGAATAATTTTACCAAAAAAAATCAAAGTGAGAAGTTTTTTACAATAAAACCATACTCTAGGGGTACTGGTTGCTAATGCAATAGTTTTTTTCCTCTAATCCACATATAGCCAGCAAGTAGTGTAACGGCCTATTACTCTTCTGGAATCTTCTTCTATGTAGGACCAGGCTTCTTGAGCTCAGCAGTGAGGTGTGTACGGAAAACCTTACACACTTTTTTTACGGCCGGTAATGGCTGGCCCATACCAACCTTCGGGGGAAGAACTGGCTATGTGGGACTTGAACCCATCGAACCCCCCGGGGGCAATACCTCCGCCCCGATAAGAGGCGCTAGGCTTTCCCGTTAGACAAGCCGTTCAATGCGGGTGACTGCCTCCATGTCCAAGGACCCCCGAGCCGCCTGGCCTTGGGCTCCAACGACGTCCCGAGAAGCGACACTATCATGTCCATGTCGGATGGCTAGGTCACTGGGCTAACGCTCCGACGAAACCCACTGCCAGGCAAAAGCCCCGACGCGGCCAGTCATCGGGCAGATACCTCGTCCTGACTCTTCGTCCGCCAAGTGCCGGGCAAATACCCTGCCGCGCACTGATGTCTACCACCGGGCTAACCGACGTGGTTCCCTGATGCTAAGGACAGGGTTCAAAACTTTGACGCTGCCTGCAGGGCTTTGAGCTAAAGCCTATGTTTTGTTATATTACTATTTTGTTATATTTTTAGTGAAATTAATTATTTCACCATTCAATAAATAAAAAAACTGTAATTGATTTTTTATTTCGAACAATAACATACATTTTTTAAAATTGTCAATTTATTATTGTTACACAAATGATGACATACATTTTGCAATTTACTTGCTGCCCGATATAGGCACAGTGAAGTCTAAACGTGACAATAGGAAGTATAATTTTAGTCACGAAAATGAACCGATAATCGATCAAGCTTGTCATTGCAAAATCAATAGCTTCAGGTATTTTATAAGGCTTCATAATACTTTCTCCCATTTTTAGATGTTGTAGCGTCTGCCGGCTCAAACTGATAAAGGCTGACAATGTAGGCGGTTAACGAGTGGTCATGGGAATCTTAGAATCGATTGTAATGTAACAGATCCGCTATCTGATCTTTGAATACAGTAAAGTAATTCGCGTCCGAATAAGTTTCTTGGAACATAATGTAGGCTAGTTATTGTTATGTAACGCGTATTGTTTCAACGATTAGGCGTGAACAATACGAACGCGTACAGCAATATGTTTGCTCGTGTCGTACATGATCGTACATATTCAAAGATCGTTATGTTTATAGTGTACTTACTCACAATTGCGAAAACGTAAATGTTATAAAAGTGACATTTTTCTGAGGAGCTCTTCGTCGTAGTGGCTAGTGCGCTTTGGCTTTCGATATCGAAATCAAAGTTACTTTTGTCATGGCCAGGCCTTGGATAGGTGACCAAAACTTTGTGATCTCAAACTCCTGCGTGCTTCGGAAGGCACGTTAAGCCGTTGGTATCGGTCGCTATTTGCAACCGTTTCTACCTGCCAACCCACATTGAGCCAGCGTGGTCGTGCTACCTCACATTCTCCTTATGTGTTTCTCCATAAAGAAAGCCTATGCCCCAGCAGTGGGACGAATATAGGCTGATGATGATGATGATCTTTTTATGACAAAAAGGATTTAAATGAAAATGATAGGTACTAGAAAATTTTCCTCTTCTTGATTCGTATGCTTGTCAGTGCATTTCACTTATTTTCAATTCAATGATTTCCGTAGGCAATTTAATTTTGATGCTTTGAAAGTTAAGGGAAAAGAATTACAGCGAATGCTTTTAAAGACTATTTATTATTGAAATGAAGAGACAATCCTATCAAGCTCATCTTCTGTGAAGCACAAGAGAAGTATGCAATAAATTCGCCGCCGATCCACGTGACTTTCGTCTGTTTGAGACAAGTAATAGGCGTCTTCATCAGGAGAGTAGCGGTCCAAATCAATTCGGCAAAGCTGCAAAAAATATAAGAACCAGAATTGCTAGATACGTACTATAAATTCGAGGAAGTATACGGTCGGCAAGGATTTTTTAGGAAGCGTTATAAAAAGAAAGATAGGTAGATATTTATTTTTTTGACTAAACGTCTAAAGGTCTTCACAAATGGCAGTTTTACATATACATACATACATACATAAATCACGCCTATATCCCCGAAGGGGTAGGCAGAGGTAAACTAGCACCCACATTTCGCCAACTATGCCAAGTCCCATGCAATAGGTGGCGAGCCTATTGCCATTTATCGGGCACAAAAGTCGCAGTGCAGTGGCAGTGCAGTGGAAGTGGCAGTTTTAATGTATATTATATTATATCTTGAGATGTATAGCTTTTAATTGTCTCATGTATCACATATAGTAGTATGCCTTTTAGAGAAGGCGCCATAGTAGGATACTGAGTGTGCAAAATATGAGGACCGCATTCTGTAAATAGTTTTGAACTCAGAGCAGCTTGCAGATTATGACTCTGAATGTTACCAGGAGGTTTTTTGGTCCATTTTTTTATTGGAAACTGTTTACCAAATTTCAAAACTATTTATAGAATGCGGTCCTCATATTTTGCATACTCAGTATCCTATGGCGCCTGCTCTCTGTGAACTCCTTAATTTACTAATGATGTAAATTATAGACTTCATGAATAATGCTTCCTAAAAAAACATGCCAACTGCGAATTTCCTCAGCTTTGCTTAATACATATAATTAATGTCACTCAATCTCGTAGGAATAATGATAATTAATATGAAAGATCTATACTGTCATGCCTTTCTTGATAAGAGCCGTGTAATTACGTCCACCCTGACAGTTGATTTGTTTTTCTAACAGCTTTGGTTGAAGTTGATTGTTACTTAACAATTGATATTGGTGAAATAGCTAAGTAGGGCACGATAGCTCATAGTATAAGCAAAATTATCAAAATTGCGTCATATCTTATATATAATATTCAATGATAAAGATTTTTTAAAATATGTGATTGTTTCAATTGTACTATAATTTTGAGGTTGATTGGTTATTTTGTCAGGATAATTTTTGGTTCCCTAACGACGAGTTTCGTGGTTTAGTGGTTCATACGTTTTCAAAATTGAAAACAAGCTTTGCAATCATGATTTTCTCCGAAACCAACTTCGAAGACCTCCGGTTACGGTCGGTCGCTCTTGCAGCCTCTACTATTCATCAATCTGCATTGGGCCAGCGTGGTGGTGTGTTTCTCCCCATTTAGGAAGCCTGTGGTCAGCTGTAATTGGCTGAGGGCGAATTCGACCAAATTGAGATTAGTAACACGGGAATAGTAATACCAAACTGAGCTGCAACGATTGGTCGAATCTGCCCTGTGTCAAACGAGACATTTACACATTCGTGCGCGAAAAACTGCGTACTCCATTAAAATAATATTACTCGCGGGTATTCAAACATGAAAAACCTAGGATAGCTAATCGGCTCCGCCCTTAGGGCAGATTCGACCAATCGTTTCAGCTCAGTTTGGTATTACTATGCCCGTGTTACTAATCTCAAGTTGGTCGAATTCGCCCTGATTAACTTAGAATTAGATTCCCAGAGAATAAGACGCTACAGAAGACGCCCGTTAGACACTACAGGCGCTTAGAATGTGTGCTCAGCAACTTATCATGTTTGTGTACTATTTTTACATGCATCTATTTTTAAATACACCGCAGGAAATGTACGACTGGTCATGGAGGTTGATCTACTACTACATACTACATATTTCAAAGTTGATAGTGCATCTGTATTACAGAGATACTGTTGCTTTATGACATGCAGTCGATTTCTACAATGATCTATTGATGGTAATCTATACTTTTTATGTAATGCAGAAGACCATTCTAATTGCGGTAGTTAAAAGTTAGCTGCAAAACAATTTATTACCTTTTTGTCGTCTTCCTGGTAACATTCCAATTCTTCGAAATGACTGTTTAGTTGAGATTTTGGAAATTTAAAATATCTTTTCAGTTCGTTATAACGTCCTAAATGCTGCAAAATATAAGTATATTAATTGTTTTAAATTTGCATTAACAACCTTAAGTAACCGAATAAACGAATTTGCTGCCAACATGGAGATAAGAAAATGCATCTATAATGATATGTTTAAAGTAAAAAAAAAGCATTTCAGACCAACGTTTTACAGTTTTTGTAAGTCTTAGAATCATCTTTATTACGTTGGAAAACCTTTATAAAGTAATATTAAGGAACCTACGTGGGAAAACGACCTAGAATCTTCTTTTTATAATTTTAAAAACTGAATTTCGTACCCTATCATTAAAAGTAGGTATCTACTCTAGCAGTACTTGGTGGTCCTATTTTTCTCCTGTTTTGGAGCAGAGGTCCACTCAATTGCATGAATAAATTCCATGTAGATTTGAATATTAAGCGTGCGTTATCATTGGTTATCTGAAGTTTGGGATAATCAAATGTTGAATTTGATTTACAATAAGGCAAACTAACTGGAGCAAAATGTGCATTATATAAAAAGTCAAATTTCTCTTTTAGCCTTAACAAGGTCGTATAATAATGTTCTTCGTAACACACTTAAGAACTTCCGTTTAAATTAGTCTTTATCAGACAGAGTTAGGGTAAAAGAGGAGTAATGAAAGTCCTACTTCGGGATCCACAGAACCAGTCCTTCTTATAGTGTCTTGTGGAAATTCCCTCGGAAATATTCTACGAAGCTCCACGTCTTCACTGAAAACAGATGTTTGATTGCAGTTTTATTAATAAAATAATATTAATATAATTATCAAACCTAAGAAAGGTACAATACTCACTATGTGTAAATGACGCTATGGCTTGCCTCCATCAAGCTTTGGAAAACCTAGAATATGTATACTACGATAAATTTAATTATTATTTGATATTTCAATTCGATAAAACTGATGACTACTTACAATATAAACGATTAGGTAAGCGACTCTCATCATCATTAAAATAATTTTATATCTGAATATTTCTATACATTACATCGAATGTAATTTTAAAAAAGAACAACCTCAAATACGCGCGTTACATGAGGGCACCCTTAGAATAAAAGTGACCGAATCCAAAAAATGCAATTTGTGGTAAAAGACTTTTTGCTGAAGAGGATTAAAGGAGCCTGAACCACCATAGACTGGGAAAAATCAATTTTTAACATAATCGTTTTGCTAATGATACGTGGTCATGAATGAGATCTGGGTACGAACTGGGCAGAAAACCCTCTGTCGTGTTTTCCAACAAGTGAATCTGAAAATGAACATGGACAAGAGACGTTACAGGCTCTACACCTCTTCACTTGGAAGTTGTCCAGCTTCCAAAAAGAGATTAACTGACAAATTCTTTCGTCTGCGTTAAAAAAATATAAACTTTTCTTTAAATAAAAATGTCATATACATTTTCGGAAAATTGACCGAAGGGTCCTTAAACTGGCGGTCCACCCATTCGGTTTGTGAGGACTTGTAGGTGTAGATACCCACACATCAGGTCACTACAATCTGTCAAATTTCGTTAATTCATATTAAACTAAACGTGTTTGACATTAAGGTGAAAATGGATTGAAGAAATTTGAGATATTTATATACATTGATGTGAGCTGCCTGTACCTAAATATTAAACCGTAAACATTTTTTTAATATTAAAGGGACATATTACAAAAATGATAACTAATCCTTGTTAATTTTACTACTAAACAGGCTAAATATTCAGGACAACAAAATAAATGAGTATGCGCTTAGTCATTAATGGACCTATTCTTCTAAGTGTTTTTTCCCTTTATTATTTATTCTTTACTTAAAAGACCCAATCCTTAAATGGTCACTGTATACTATTTCATATGCTCTACAGATGTAATTCGTAAAAGGTTACTTAATTACAAAAAAAATAGATGTAACTAACTTTGACAGTATTGGCAACAAACAGACACTATCTAAGATCCCCGATATTTTACACGTTCACTCCCAAACGCATGTGACGTAATACTTTCACACAAAATGCATAAATGAATAAGAGACCGAATCATATGCTGTCCCTGTTAAACTTAGAGATAGGCCACTTCTTTATTTGTAAAGATTATGCTTTATAAAGTCAGTTTATGGTAAAATCGAGTGTTACAGAAATTTTGAGTTAACTCACTTTCATTCTAAGGGTGCGATGATATGGTATAGATTTTATCAACGGATATAAAAATGCCATAAAATTTTATGTGCGATCCTATTTCTTGTGGTTACGGTGTAGCCGGATTTGAAACTCTAGAGTTATAGTAACACCATTATTTTCGTGCGGACAAAATATACTTAGATATTTAAAGCTACTTGGTTTAACTCAGAACATTATAAAACTAACTTTGGTAAAGTTAATTTTAATTTAACAATAATAAATATACATTTTAATTGAAAAAAAATATTTCGAAAATTACTTAACGATCTCATTCTCCATGATAAAATGTAATAGGCTGGTTTTAGTGAATTATATTTTTAACTATAAAACACTAAAAATCATAATAACTTACTTTCTGAGCCTTTTTCTGCTTCTAGGTAAGATAGAATAGTGATATATCTAAATAAACAATTATAAGTTACATGTGATGTTCCTAAATTGTAAGTTTTGCTAATACCTAATATAATTATATCCCTTATGTCTCCGAACGGGATAAAAAATCCATAACTACTCTGTAATACAAACCAAAATCTTATCAGTTAGGATGTTACACACTCAAAAAAATCTGTGCATTCTGAGCAATTTGAAAGTGACATACTTATTTTACTCAAATGAAAAAAAAATCAAAAAGGGTTCAAACTTAGTGGTACAAACGCCAGGATCGTCCTTACTCCTAAATATAATCTCTGCAGTTGCCATTTTGCTAATAGCCATAAATAAAAAAAAATTAACAATTAAACAATTTAATTACTAAACTAGTCTTCTGTCGTTAAGTCGCGTGTCTTCTCCATGCAGTGGTTGAAAGCCATTCTCATCAGCGATATAGGTTAATGAGTACAGGCGTCCCGTTGGATCTAAGTAGCTGTAATATCCTCTAACCACAACGGCTCCATTCCCTGGCCTTATATCTCCTTCTTCTTGTCTATATATTCCATTACCAGTTTCAAATCTGAAATATGTCGTTATTGAGTTAATTCAAGTTTAAGAATTGAGTAACTATAACACATTCACGCCGTCAATGCAGTTACTGCTTGGTGCAGCGTGGATTATGGCAATGGACTGATTTATTTATTTATTTAAACTTTAATGTCCTAAACAAGGACTCACTATGCGAAAGGACTGATGAAGGACTGATTATGCGGTGCTTTTGCCTAGTCTCTGACAAACCCTTAGTCGTGATTATATGTATGTATGTATAACTAAAGAATTTATATAATATACAGTTTAGTTGTAATAATATTTAAATAATATTAGTAAAGACACGGAAATGTGCATTCGAAGAGTAAAATTGTATCTATAGTAAAATAGGTCATCTTCATCACCCACAGACGATCACTGCTGGACATAGGCTTCTAACAATGAAATTAAAATAGTTCTATTTAATTTTTGTTAAAGTAATTTTTTTATCTCTTTCGAACGATCGCGAATTTCCTCGAACATACGTATATAGTTCATTGCCAGCAACTTATTAAAGCTAATCGAAAACATGATTATACACGTGATAAGCCAAGTGACAAAACTATTACTTACTCGAAACTATAAGTTCCTAAGCCGTTGTTGTTGTAAATATATTTAGTTATTGGTATTGGATTACTATACGTCAAAATAAAAAAGTTGGTTAATATAAAGAATGATATTGACAATATACTTGAAAGATGACCCTGAAACAAAAGAGGCTCGATTAAAACAAAATTATAACTACTATTATAAAGTCAAATAGCCATCTCTTATAAATGCTAATGAGGTATCCATCGCCGATATCTTAGGTAAAGTAGGCATTTAGACATTTAATAGCAGAAAATTATCTAAGAACCAAAATCTGTATTGACATAGCTTTTGAAGTCGAATAGCTTACGATAGTCTGCATATTAAAATGAAATTATAATTATATACGTATAGGTACAGATATTTGAAATTAATAAGAAAATAATTAAGGGAAATATTTTTTAAGCAGTTAGTAATATTTTTGCGTCAGTTTGTTTTGCCGTCCATGCAGAAAGAAATCAGCACATTGACCACAACTTACGTGTCATATACTACTTTATTAACATGAATAAATGACTTCTGACAATGTTAACGTCTAGCTAAATGAACTCTCCAAAAGTAAGCAGTTGATTCGTGAGAGAACTGTTACGGATAAATAAATAATAATGAATAAATAGGTAAACTATATTAGAAAATCATAAATATTCGTAATAGATTTTCGTTTGTTTTCAACATACAATCGCATGCATTGCTATAACCGGGATACTACTGTGCCACCGGTGTCATGATTGTAGGAATGCTTTATGTATTACATATAATGGCAATATTAAGTTCTAAGTTTAATTTAGCAACTCAAATTTCAGATCCGAGACACAACAGAAAAATCTATTTCTTGGCATCTTAACTCGTCAAGGGGCATAAAACGAGACACAATATAAACATCTATTGTTTGCGAACACCGGTGCTGTGTTCGCCAAGGGTTAAAGATATCGTCCGTTACTCTCCCAAGCTTGGTTACGATTACATAAATAAATATTATAATTATGGAAGCTAATACAATGTGGACGATATCAAATTCGTTTGTGATGTGATCGTCTCAATATCGCTAATGAGGCACGCTAAAGATAAAAGTAATGATATGTTAACGTGGTTGCCATTGAACCAATAACCGGTTACACTACTCACCATAATTGTCAATGTTCCTCACCAATGAGTATCTAAGCGGACTGCGAGACAGGACCCTCTGCCCACACTATATATCCAGTTCCTCGAGAATGAACTGTCTGGACTTCATTCCTTATTTAACAATGCGTCGCCAAGGACACGTGTCATTGACATTATAATTTGTTGGACACCACTCAAATTTTATATAAACATATTACGTATTGGCTTTAATTAATGACAACCATCCAACATACTTGAAGAAAAAACTTATAAATCAATTTTACTTAGAATGATAATATGGTAGCAAATAAAATGTTGTTAGGCTGACTGTGTAGAGTCAAATATAAAATTTTATTTGAACATTTTGAAGAGGTTTTTTTTATCGATGGCCGTGTAGAGGAAGCGAATGTGTGAGCTAGAGTCGCAGCAAGTGGTGATCTTTAATCACTGCCTACCCTACCTGTAATGGCGTGATTGTTTGTATTTTGGTAAGGTGAATCGGTCTCACTGTTATCCTGTAATCTTTTCAGATTCTATCTGTAGTGACTGTCTATTGTGTTAAAACTCAAGCACCGATTGAAATAAAACAGCACAGTAAATAAATAACTATCATTTCAGAAAAGAAATTTTTTTTTTGGCAAAATATATAAACTTATCTATTACAAATATCAAACAAATTTCGTTAATAAAAATACAACTATTATAAAAAAAAAGGCCTAACAGTATGTTTAAAAGTTATGGATTAAATGTATCACCACCACAATGACCACAATCACGACTGATGGTAATCGAAGGTGTGAACTAGGCACACGCTTGCCTGGAAGATACCTTCACTCTCGATTTTAAGGCCTTAGATTAAAGGACAGAAGTAATCTCTGCTTACCCTTACGGGAAAAAGGCGTGACCTTATGTATGGTCCCATTGATCAGTTCTGCCATGTCAAGCACATATCCTGCATTTATTGTATTTATCTATTAAATATATTTGTCCGTCATCTAGTATCCGTAACACAAGCAGCATTTAGTTGCATAAAATGAGACTAGTTGATAGGTGTGAATGTCTGAGGATATTTATTATTATTATTATATTTATTTCAAAAAACCATGTTTTGAGAAATTCGACTTTAAAGTTTTTTATGGTTTTAATCTCGTAGGTCTTACTTGGTGACATTTATTGAAAAAAAAAGATATCTTTTTATATTTAGACAATTTTATCTATGATATGGTATTTAATTCATATTTTAAATACAAATATTTTAGAAAATAGAATAATTAAATTAGTTAGCTTTTACGACTGTTTCATACAAAAGCTGTAACTCGCTCTGCTGCATCTATTAGATAAATGAGTTAGCGCTACAACACAACAATATCAGATGTACATGAATATTTATTGCAACTGCATTAGCTAGGCGTTATATCAACGATGGAACTAATCCGGGAGCTGACGAGCATGGTCTCCCAGCTACTAAAAGTTCTCAGCGCAAGTCGCCGGGTATTATTATTATATTCGACTACCGAGGGTGCCAACTTAGGTGTAAGGAGCATCTGCACCGTGCTATCGCTTAGTTGCAGGACATACTCGTACAAATTTCCTTCCTGGGCGAAACCATCTTCACGCGCAGATCTAAGGATGATTTCGCCCACACAGCCGGGGTGCGACGAACCAATTGTCCGCACCTAAAGAGGCGTAGCGGTAACAAAATGATCTTTCCCAATTATTGTTTCATTTTCTCTTTGGCAGCAAATTTAAATGTTAAAATAAAAATGTAAATATATTTCAGCAGCGTATTTATTTGTTTAGTTTCATTATGGTTTCTATATACATTTTGGTATTAAAATGGACTGAATCTGGAAGTCTGGAGGGATCGTAATATAATACGTAATGCACAGTTTCTGCAATACAAACTTTTTTTGGTGGTAGGTATGGTATTTAAATATATATTGTTCGTAAATGATAATTGCCTATAGGATGGTACTCATTTTTGTCTGCTGTATAATCGACGATTAGAATTTAATTACGATCATTCGTACAGGTAAAAGAGCCACGAACGATGTATTCTCCGTTTTCTTCAAGTGTTCTGGACTCCTCTCGAAAGATATGATGAACAAGATTTCATTTATAATAGTTATATTACAGCGCCTTACATAATGGCCATAGTACTATCGTAGCAGAGTGTTATCGATATAAAATTATTGAGGGTGGCGGTATTTAAGTGAATTTTAATAATTTTCTTTTACATGTATTTAACAGTCTACTTTTGAGGACGTAGACATTCTAACTGTTGTGTACACAGCTACACTACGAAACTTCACAATGTACGACAGACTCAAAAAAAAAATTTCAAAGTTTATGACTACGCACATAGGTTTTAGCACTCTTGGGCTCCGTGGAAACAAAACGAGACTATTTTTAGGACGTTTTATATTAGGTCCTTACCTATGAAATTGGTGTTTTGTATAAAGATTTTGGGAAATTCTGCATTTTCCATACTAACATTTTATCAGTTTTCTTCACAACGACAAATCCAGAGATAATAATATTTGGCATCTATCATTAGACAAGCTTTAGTAATATGTGTAATATTATCATACTTCATAATTTTTTTTTATCGTTTTTAAGTAATAGCAATGCAAATAAAATGATGTATTCGGGAGGCACGTAAAAAGAGTTGTCTCCGTGTCCAATTTTAACACAATGAAACTTACAACAAATTATCAAAACAAATCAAAAGAGCTCAAAAATATAGTCTATTTTTAGACGAGGTAATTATTTTTTAGGAATACTTTGAATCTTAATAGTTACAGAAAAATCACTAAGACAGAATAAAAACACCAATTTCATAGGTAAGGACCCAATATATTGTATTAAAAAATAGCTTTAGAAAAAGTACAAAAAAAAATCAGTTTTCTAAAACTCTTTTAATGTAACTCCCATTTCTTCCCTTCCCTTCCCTTCCCAACACCGTGTGGTAATCGCTACCACTACCTACCTTGTGACTACTTATTTAAACATATTCGACCTCCGTGGTCGAGTGGTCTGTAAGCCGGTCTCAAGGCGTCGCCATCTCGATAGGTTCTGGGTTCGATCCTCGGTGGGGGCAAATGTTTGGGTGATGACTACAGGCATTTGTTCACTAGTCTTTGATGTTTCTATATGTATCGTATATTTTCTGAATATTTATATTTAGTTATGTATTGAATATATTTATCCGTCATATAGTATCCGTAGCACAAGGAGCATTAGATGCCTAAAATGGGACTATTAGTTGATAGGTGTGAATGTTTGAAGATATTTATTATTACCAACATAATATAAGCTTGAACAATTAAGAAGTCTTGAGACTTCATGAGAACTCATGAGAAGTCAAAAAACACCCAGAAGGTAAAATTCATTTAGATTAAAATTGAAATATTGAATCTACAAAGTGCATATAAACCTTATTTAGGGTCGAACTCTATATGCATTCGCGCGTCCAAGCGGCGGCCATTCGAACATTGAACTTTATTACATTTTTACTATGATACATACATACATACATAATAGGTTGGGGAAAAAGTTTCTTCGCATTTTTTAAGAAAATTCAAAACATTTTTTAATATAGTTTATTTACATTTGACTAAAGTATGTAGGTACCATTTTGTTCGATAACTTTTTGCCATCTTGTAGGTAGGGACATGATCCCATTGCTATAGAAATTTTGGGACTTCTGGTCAAAATACCGCGACAAGTGGTTTTGGCAGTCCTCTCGTGATGTTAACCTGACACTGTCTAAAGAATTCTGAAGAGACCAAAACAGGTGGAAATCTGAAGATGCAAGGTCAGGTCTATACGGCGGATGCATTAACACCTCCCAGCCAAACTCTCTTAATTTTTGCTGAGTGGCTAAAGATGTGTGAGGTCTAGCGTTATCATGATGAAAAACCACACCCCTTCTGTTGATTAATTCCGGCCGCTTTCTCTCAATTTCTTGCTTTAATCTCATCAGTTGTTCGCAGTAGAGTTCAGAATCGATGGTCCTGCCTGGTGGTAAAAGCTCATAATGAATAATGCCCTTCCAATCTCACCACACACACAGCATCACCTTGTTGCGAGTTAACCCGGGTTTCACCACAGTCTGTGAAGCCTGACGGGCCTTTGACCACGACCTTTTTCGCACGTTCTTGTCGTACGTGATCTACTTTTCATCACCAGTTATCAGCTTCTTCAAAAATGGTTCGGTTTCATTACGTCGTAATAAAGAATCACAAATGAGTACACGGTTCATTAGGTTTCTTTCAGTGAGCACGTGAGGTACCCAAAGGTCGAGCTTTTTTGTGTACCCAGTTTTTTTCAAATGCGCCAAAACTGTTTTGTGGTCAATTCCCAGTTCTTCAGCTACGTCGTAACTACTGACATGCCGATCTTGCTCCACTTTTTCAAAAATGGCATCCATTTTATCTGTAATAGGGCGACCAGAACGACGTGCATCTTTGACATCAAAATTTCCGGATTGAAAACGCTTAAACCAAATTTGTGCTACTCTCACAGACACTGCACTAGGTCCATAAACATCGCAAATTTTTTTCGCGGCTTGCGTTTCATTTTTACCTTTTTTGTAGTAAAAATTTAAAATGTATCGAATTTCTTCATTAGATTCACTCATCTTGGCGGTACGAAAAACAAATGAAAATCACACATATTCCTAATTTGAATTTGGAATTATGTTCTTTAAAATTTAAACTTTCAATGATACCAAAACCAGCCAGATACAAAAAGTATAGCCAAAGAGATTTTATTACAAGTTTATACATACTATAATGCGAAAAGACTTTTTCCCCAACCTAATATAATAACGACTATGATCTCATAATAGTTAGTCAGAGACTAAGCAAAAGGACCGCAAAAGCACTCCATGTCATAGTCCGCGCTTCACCAAGCAGTGACTGCACATATGCTCTGCGTGACAGGTGGCGAACCCGTCGCCGCTATAAGCTATTGAATGGTTGTGCAATTCTAAGCCCATTAGTCGCCTTTTACGACACGCAAGGGAACATATGGGTTCCTTTTTTAATTTTAAATTACTGTATGTTTGAGCTTTATAGACGAATTTTAAGGGTATTTTTATGACCACACGATCAAGTCGATACTATAAGATGCGTATTACTTGCTAACGATACTAATTAAGGGCTGCTGCATGCAGTTGCCCAGAAAAATAAATAGTGAGCTGGTTTTTTATAAATTGGTTTGTAGTTTCCTAAATGTATATTGATGACGAAAGCTTTTCTCACGACGGTTATTGTTATGTAACTGACGATGACACATTCAGTTATAATAGGACACTCGCCAAATATCAAAACGCAATGTTCGACGGCATGCTGTTACATAACTTGACATGTCCCTATTTTGTGACTGTTTAATTAGGATTGCAGAGTCTTTCCAAATATTTCACACCACCTTTAAGTGATACCACTAAGGTAACATACGTATTATGAAGGTATCACTTATATGTACCTAGATGGTAGATAAAAACCTCCACGGTTATTAATCGTAGTTATTAAGCAGCACAAACCAACTTTAGTAATTTCCGAATGAATGAATAAAATGTGAATTTTCAATTCACAAACGGTCATATTTAAGAATTTATACATGTAATATTTGTAATCTATAATAAAACACCAGAGAAGCTTAAAGGTTAAAACTACGTGTGCCAATGGTCAAGAGGGCAAGTGTTAAAAAGGTCAAAAAGTTGTATGCAGCAACAATGTTGATGAAAATATGACGAAAACTGAGAAATTATTATGATTCTGATTAGAAAATAGTGCCATTAATCCATAAATCATTAACCAACCACAAGGAGTAACACTATTATCAATAAAAATACTCATTTGGTTCATTATTTTGTTGTTATTTCCATTGTGTATGAGATGGTAAAAGAAAATTGTACAAATTCTTATATGGATACAATAATTACTTGGTGGAAACATTAATTTCCAATAAAATTGATGGATCTTTAAAAATAATTGCATTATTACACAACGAAAACTAATTTTATTGATACACTAGCAGGTAAGTACATACTAACCATCTAAAATGAGATGCGTTTGCCCATTCTGTTGGGACTCCGGTTGTTATAAATATTTCGATTTATATAAAGTTGGGTGTATGACAAGAAATATAAGTCAAATTGTATTTAATTTGAAAATTAAAACACTGTAGGAAAATTGTATAAAATATTTTCGTTTATTATCCAAGAAGGCTTGCTATTACATGAGGTACTGGCCGTCGTCGTAATGATTGTATATCAACCAACACCTAGAAGTAAAAAACATATATATTTTTACCATATCTATCATTCATAAAAATTTACAATTAAGGGCACTATAAAGAAGTACGTAATATTAGGTAGAAATCATAATAGATACGCCGTAAAATCTGGCCAATAATTAATTGTGTCATCCTGTCAAACTTCCCCTGGATTCAATGTATTGCATAATGTTAACTTTGAAGTAGGTTTTCAACGTTACGAGTAGGTACATATATACATATCACTAGGTACTCATCAAAATAAAAGTACATTGCAATTATCACTTAATAAATTTCAATGACTATATTCTGAAAGCACCTATCGGCTAGGGAAAATTAAGAAGTATAATGTTTCGTTAGTTTTTTTTTTGCAACAAGATAACGGATATGTTCGGAGGAAAGATATGCATTATAATTATATTCATAATATACATATAAAACATCCAAGACTGGGGAACAAGGAATCCAACATAGAACCTCTCGAGATGGCGACACCTTAAATCCGATGTATTCGACCACGGAGGTCGTCATTACGGTCATGTAACGTTTGTAAAGTGATTGATTAATAACAATGTTCTAGAATCTATTGAAATGATTGCAAATTGCATACATGATTTGACAATGCTAGCGGGGCAAAGATGAGAATAGGCTAGTTGACACATATCAAACGTAATGAAAATAAAATGTCATTCACATAGTACTTAGTATAAGGGTTCGAAATATACCAAGTTCGATAAATATAAATCAGGGATTGCTGTAGAAATTCAATTTAAATATGTTTTATTTTTACTTTCTTTATTCATCTGCCAAAAACGCTATCTACCATGTTCGTGAAATTAGTTGAGCAACGTTTTATGTAAACAATAACTACGCATGGTCAAAATCCGTCAAACGCCATGAGCAACCAATCAAGCATAACTGTCGGCAATGTCACGCATGCGTATTGAATTGTTTACAATAATCGTGACGCTACGGCACAGATTATTCATAGACCATCATGTCCGAAGGCGTTTTTGACATTTAAGCAAAACAGTAATTTTGTAATTTAAAATGTATTGTCATAAAGGCTTCAGATTTTTTTTATTTTTTTTATATATCTATCAGTTATTCATTTGGGGCCCAATAAAAATTAGGGTCAACTAGCCTATTACTAAACAGTCATTACACACTGTGTAAAATTGCGCATCGGCCTGTTATCTGTTTCTTACCAGTTATGTAGTGAAAGTACCATTAATCTACTGAGCCCTACTGAATATATTGTGGGTGGTGTAGTCGATGAAGTGCACGCTTGATGAGTTTTTTAGGTAGCGTCCGCCCTCAGAACCTATTTTTGAACTAAGGTCCTCAGCATATATACGTCCCACTGCTGGGCAAAGGCCTTCTCCATGAAGAAACACATACGGAGTTAGGAGCATTATATAAAAAGCCTTCCAAAGAAAAACTAAGTAGGTAACTACGAAAAATATTGCAAAAAGCGCATAAATTATGTTAAGAATATCATATATTTATGGTATAGGTAGTGTTTCAGTTTTACATTATATTCTAAATGTAAAACTGTAACACTACCTATACCTATGTATGCATTGATAGTCGGGGAAGTTGGCCGTCAACACGTTTCCCGCTTGCGCGAAAAGTGCGCTTGTTATCCAGTTTCATCTTTTACACATTTCGAGTGGTAGTTAAATATGATAGCAATATGTAACACCGTATAATACGGCGTCAAATACGGTCCTACGGTCGAGTGGCAAGCAGCCCAAATTGGGCCACATGCCACTGGACTTTTTCGCAAGTTTTCGCGTACCGACAGTATTTGTACCGATTGACAATTGAAGATTATTTATTAAAAAAGTAATAGAGTCAAAGTAGTAATTTATGATTGAAATGAAACATCTTTAATTGGTCTATTTTGCACGTTTACAATTTTTGAATTAATTAGTCTTCTGGTCGACCGCCAACTTCACCGATTGTACCTATTCAATTTTATTACTTTCTTTTGCATAAATTCTTAGGTGCACTTGCAGTGAATTGAAATCTAAAATAAAGCTAGATTTTGCTTTTTTATATTTTTAAGCCAAAATGCTAAAGCAACAAAAGAATACTAAATATAGTTTTAATTTCGATTAAAATTACCGGATATTGGTGTTCATTTTTAACAACAACAATAACAATCATCACGTTGTTGTTGTTGTTGTTTCATTTAACAATTTTCTGTTAAATATACCAGACCTAACAATTTTTTTGCAACAAATAGTCACAGTAGCTCCAAGAGTTTTATAAAACATAAAATTGTAGGATTAAAAGCTCAGTCCAGTGTTGGTTAACCCAACCCAATTATTATTAATTATATTGCTATACTTTGATGGTAAAGAAAATTAACTCAATTGTTACTATAAAATGTGCTTTTAATATTAATTAGGCGAAGTAGTGATGACTAACGTAATTCGTTTACCTATGCCGTATAGTTTTTCAACCAAGAAGGGCTGCTACAATATAAGGCGGGGCTTCTGGTGGTTTCGGTTGACCTATTTGTAGTTCAACCAACACCTAAAAGTGAAAACAAAATTACATAAATTTTACATTTACCAAATCCATCCTTCTCAACACAATAATAATAACAAATTTACAAAAACAAACAAATCAAAAATTAAAAAAAATATAATACGATGACGTTGCGGTGCAACGTCATTGCAACGTTTAATTTGACAATGCGGTCAGTGTAAACATTAAAGCTCGTAGGCAGTCAATACATTTGTTTAATCCGATGTATAACCTGTGTATAGACTGTTATCATTTTCTTACTAGTTTAGGCAGTTGGACTACCAACTATCAAACGTGCTGTAGTCAAGGAAGTACACGCTTATCGATTAAAGTTTTATAGGTAGCTTAAATCCTTCCTCATTTATAAACATTTATTAGGAACTGAGTTCAGATTAAATTAAATTAAAATAACACTTATGGTCTTTGCTCACAATGGTGAGGAACATTGTTCAGCAGTAGGTTAACAATGAATGGGACATTGTTGGCCTAAGAGTCAACATTCACTAAGAATAATTTTTAACCAAGATTGGTAGGTACAAAAACTTTTGTGTTTTAACAAATAATTAATAACGGAGACTTCTGAGAACTTGCCGTCCCCACCTAAAGTTGGAAAAGGGCAAGGAGAAGACTTCTGAGACCTTCACTTTTAGGAATAATACTCTATTACTTTGTGGTTATCATAAATAAAACTATATTCATTTCTTAATCTATCTTATAGACTGCATTAGTTCTACAAACACTCCACGAAAACTCCAACGCTCCCGAAAATTCACAATTTCATGATAGTAAAGTGACCGGTCAAGCAACGTAACTGGTGAAATATAAAAATAGGTTCGCTAACGAAACTAATGTCAACAATTTCAGAATGCTAACATAGTGCAAAGATGGTGGTGGTGGGTTCTGTGTACACTCAAAAAAACACAATAATATAGAAAAGTTTTTTAAAACGTAACCAAAAGTAGGATGAAAATTTTTTGGTTGGCTGGAGAAAAATGGTTTGCCAAAGAAATTACAACAAACTTTTAGAATTTTCAGTGTCAAAAGCTATGTCAGTTACACAAGGTCTTAACTGGTATTTTTTATAAGTTCATGAGGTGTCTTACAAATTCACATAGTGACTTAACCACTAAAATCATATTATTATTATAATTTAAAACTATGATACCACCTTTATCTAAGTATGTATGCATTAGCATACAATTTTATGAATTCATTTAACAATTTTCTGTTTAATAAAACTGATTTAATACTTTTTTCGCTATAATTTGTCACCTGCCAACATATTGCTTCAAAAGTTTTATTGAACAGAAATTTGTCGGATTAAAGGTGTGATGATAGAAAGTGGACGCACAGCTACGAGTATATTAAAAAGTATATAATAAAATATTATGCACTTAATTTAATCTCTCTATCGGTATACCTACTTCGTCCGGTAAAGAAAATTAAACGAAATTGCAACTATATTTATACGTTTAATCTTAATATGCTCAAGTAATGGTGACTTTGTAATTTGTAAATGTCTTATAATTAATCAACCAAGAAGACCAGCTATAATATAAGGCGGTGCACCCTGTGACAGCTGTGGAGCTATTTGTACATCAACCAACACCTAAAAGTGAAACAAATTTACATACATTTTACTTGAGCTGAAATTAGACGGTTTTTCGATACATCATTGATGAAATGCCGAAAATCAAATGTCTAAATTGATATTCATAGGAGTGACGAAAAATAATTCATTGCAAAAATGAATCAAATTTGTTGAACCGTCCAGCTCGTTCGAGAGGCCGCGGGACTCGCGGTGTCGATCCCACCTCCTGTACCACTAAGTTTGAATGATACATGTAGTTCATTGAGAATATCGCTTGCCTCACATTGTGCCCGGTGCATGGCAAAGTGTCCGCCACCTGTTACATGGGACCTAACATATCTGGCGAAGGTGGAAAGTCGTAACACCTTCGAGAGGCATGATGATGTTGATGATCTTAATTATTGAGGTTGAACCGCACTGGCGCTGCGCTGCAGCGGAATGGCGCGGCGCGGCAAGACACGAAAAATATTCATTCCACTGTTTCTTAAGGAGTAAAACGAGCAAAAAGGAGGAGCTCGGTGGCGTAGTGGTCAGAGCGCTTTGGCTTCGATCGAAAACAAAGCTACCTTCGCCATGGTCAAGCCGTGGATGGGTGACCAAGACATTGTGATCTCGAGCTCCTCCGTGCTTCGGAAGGCACGTTAAGCCGTTGGTCCCGGTCGCATTTGTGACCGTTTCTACCCACCAACCCGCATTAGGTCAGCGTGGTGGTGTTACGGCCCATACTCCTCATGTGTTTCTCCATGAGGAAGGCCTGTCCCAGCAGTGGGACGTATATAGGCTGATGACGAAAACGCACTTAGCAGTGCGACATATTTTGACGTTTTGGGAACATCTTGGCGAATCTGTCGCGCCGCTCCGCTGCCGCGCAGCGTTAGTGCGGTTAATTATTAGAGACATCTTAAATCGTTAAAGGCAGCGATAGCCGAGTTGGGCCGGATCGGACTATCCGGCCCAACTCGGCCCCAGAGACACGGGTTTGATTTCACCGCCTGTACCAGAGAGTTTAAATAAACTTATGTACATTTGATTCTGAATATCGCTTGCCTCACATTGTGCCCGGCGCATGGCACACATATAAGGCGAAATGTGGGTGTTTAACACTTCTGGCTACTCCTTCGGGGATATGTGATATGTTTTCAAATAGTACATTATTCTACAAGGGTTTGACTTTTTTAATCCCGAGACTACCCAGTCCCGGGATTAATAAAGTCATTTTCAAAAAGTCAAGTTCCCCGGATTCCATGTTTTGTAGATTATTATATCAAAAATAAATGCATTTCGTAAAATTATATATGACGCTTGCGAAGAGATCGACTATTAACAATATTCTACAATGCAACGTATAATTTGACATTTCTATCGGGGTAAAGGTAAAAATTCGTAGGCACTACACTATCATCATATTGTTATTAAACTCTATACTAACTAACTACTTATTCCACTTTTAATCCCATAATATTATATCTATAAATATTTTCGTTTATCAACTAAGAAGATTTGCTATAAATCAGGCAGTGCATACGCTTGCTTCGTTTGACTTATTTGTATGTAAAGCAACATCAAATTATTTAAAAGCCTTGTGTAGTAATTGAGTATTATAGTACATTATGGTACAAGTGTGTAATGTTGGTGATTACCGCTGAGGCGCATTGAGGCCCGAGCCGTCAGGCGAGGGTCTTAAGGAGCCGAGGACGGTAATCATCAATACACACGTGTATCATACAACGTTTTTCAACACACTTCTGAATAAAATAATACTTAAATAAAAAAATAACTAACTTAATAACTTCAAAAGAGAAAATGAGACGAGTTGTGAAAAATGTTTCGTAATGGCGGGAAAAATTAATCAGTTTTCCTATGCGCGCGCATCGGCCATTGACTAATAAATTTCATATGGCGGGAAAAATTAATTAGTTTTCCTATGCGCGCGCATCGGCCATAGACTAAAAAATGAGGTTTCTTTTTTTTGGGCTTTTCGCGGATAGCTTTTTAGCGCAAATGTAACCGTAACTCAACCAATAATATTAAAAAAAACTATTACTCACTCGTGAATAATAGTAATGAAAAAGTCACAGTTTGATTATAGGTGTCATTATGTGCCTAATTGCCATGGGATTAGAGCCACTTTATAAGGAAGTGTGTTGAAAAAAGTGTTCTGCAATCATTGCCAAACATAGTCATGTGCTATAGTCTATGAAGTTCGTGGTCTAATAGTAGAGTTTGTAGGATGCGTTACTTAAAAATCCTTCATTTCCGAAAAAAAAACTTACTGGTTGACCGCGAAATTCTTTACTGTACCTGATACGTTCTCTTGTCATTGAAGGCATTTATTAGATTATATGAGTTCTTGGTGTATAAATATGAAGCTCAGGATTGTTTAACAATGATAAATTTAACGGATGTTTGAAATCTTTTTTTTTTCGATTATGTGCCAGATAGGAACAAGTAGAGCCAGCTAAAATAAGTAGTAAAATTTACACAATTCAACAAATTATCATTATTAATGATTTTCTTTTCTTTATCGAGATATTGTTAATGACTTAGTTTCTGCTATATTTAGGAGTACACAACTATAAGTATAATATTACCATATTATTACAACTATATAATCTTGCAATATTATTTGGCGTTGGTCATGGATATTTTTGTGACCGATTAATAGCTTAATAAAATCTGATATAACCTTCGTTAGAATTCCATCGGAATGAGTAATTAGTGCCAGATACTACGAAGGAAGGTCATAATAATAATTTCATGGGCTTGTAGCATGGGATCAAGAAAACATTACATGAACATGAACATTTACCAGTTACATTTTATATATAATGCGATAGATGCACGCAGTCATTTGTTGTCCTATCTCGGATGTTTATATATGTATTTAATATATTTTGTATATATTAACGTTTACATTTCCGTCATCTAGTATCCATAATATATGCTACATTGATTTGGGCTAGTCGATAGATATAAACGTCAGAAGATATTTATTATTATTTTTCGAGTTACAAACATTTTAAATTTACAATTAAGATGTAATAAATAATAATAGTGACATTCTTGGCATAGAAGGCCACCAAAAAGTTCGTTGACAAGAAAGTTGACATGGCGAGTGATAGGAGAGAGTGGACATTATTGTGCTGACCCCGAATAAAATTAGGAACGGAGGTGGGATAAAAATACTTACTGGTGTAGCACGGTATCCATCTTTATCAGCAACGTATGTATAAGCGACTCGTTGATTCAAGTCATTCAAGTAAGAAAAAGAGCCTGTGACGACGTAATTTCCATCACTATCGAAGCTTCCAGACTCTTGTCTTTTTGTGTCATCTGGCGTGTTGTATCTGGGGATAACAATATACCGAAATTTGTATATACTTTTTTCAAAGTAATAAAAAGAAATTCAAATTGTGTAAAAGACATTATTATATTCAAGATATTATTTTTTTTTATTTAAATTTGATATAATTGCTACGGACTAGTTTAAAACTAGTTAGAAGATATTAATCACAGAGTAACATGAATGGATTTTTAAACTTAACATAGATAGGTCTGTCATATATTATTTGTATTAACCCTTTGGCGGTCACCGCGAACACCAGTGTTCGCAAAGACAATATATGTTTCTCGTTTTTTTACTAGTTAAGGTAAGCTTGAATGGCAGATTAGACTTCAGGAAATGTTTGAATGAATTACAAATAAACTTAATAATTCGTGAAATGCATACGTACTTGAAACTATAAACACCATTAGCTATATCCTTTGTGTCAAATTCAACTTTTGGTACAACAATATATCCAAATACTTGTGTTATGGTGAAAAAAGCGAACACCACAAACTGTAATAAATATAATTAAAATTGTATTACAAAAATACCTGTATACAAGTGATAAGATAACTTAATAAATATCTAAAATTTGAATCATAAAAATATGACCATTAAGCTGAAGGAACATATCTACATACATATATTTCAATTATTTTGTTAAAACAAAAATTATAAACGTTATTAAAATTTTAAATATTTACAAGCTACATAAGAGATGTCTATTTGCATTATTAATTATAATAATTAGATGTTTATAATTAATTTAAACATTCTTACCCCAAGATTTTTATACATATTGTCAAAGTTCACATTAGACACTGGACATCAAAAGACTAGCGAGTTACAAACTAGACAAACTAGTTATAAAACTGATCACTTACTTATATAAACTCAGACGGTGATCAACTGGGTGTATCATAAATTTGATATCTTATTATTTAGCAAAAATGAGTAAAATAAAGCTGCGTGTCTACAGTTTAAAACTTTGAACAATACTGACACAGGTTTTACAATACACTTGTTATAAATAAATAGTCAGTCTTATTTTTAACAGGTACAATTAAATCTGCTTTAATTATGTTTAAACGATGTAATTGTATCAAACAGGCAAAAGTTGAATCTACCATATGGAATAAGATGACTCCACTGAACCCGCGTTAATGGTGCTAAACAAACTGTCCAGTAACCAAAGATCTTCTTTGGTCTGAAGTACTATAACTTTTTTAATCTTCACCACTTTTTTTTCGTGAACTTTAAGTTGGAAGAATATTACCTACATGTCTTCTTTATTTATTGGTTGTTCTTTTTTAATTTTTACTCCAGTAAGCTCTTCTTTCAATATTAGTTTTATTATTGTTAATTTATTTTAGAAAATGTTTGTTTTTAGAAAATTGTCTATATGTACGTACTCGGGCAAGTTAATAAATTCTCACATTAATTGTCTATCATCGCTTTTGCAAAGAAATGTTGATATTTTAGGTGTACCAAGGCTAAATTGGCCAATTGCCACTTGTGTCATGGAAAAATAAAAGATAAATAAATATACAAATATGTAATTAGTATGTATAAGGGCTATGCTCGGAGTTTCTCTTAGGGATAAAATCAGAAATGAGGTGATCCGACAGAGAACCAAAGTTGTCGACATAGCCTACCGAATAAGCAAGCTGAAGTGGCAATAGGCTGGCCACATTAGCCGCAGAACCGACAACCGTTGGGGTAAACGAGTTCTGGAGTGGAGACCGCGCCTCGGCAAGCGTAGTGTAGGGCGCCCTCAGGCCAGGTGGAGTGACGATTTGCGCAAGGTGGCTGGCAGGAGCTGGATGCGAGAAGCCGAAAATAGATCGAAGTGGCGTGAATTTGGGGAGGCCTACGTCCAGCAGTGGACTGCCATAGGTTGACGACGACGACGATGTATGAAGATTGTTATTTATAGCTGATTTAACACACACATTGTTGTTTTACACATTTTACCAAGGTCTGGTATAATTGTAAAGAATTTATTCTTGGACGATGATCTAGAGGAGCTTAAAATGCAGTTGCGATACTTTACTGCATTTCATAGTATGAATGGTGAATCACCCAGTATTTACTACTTAAATTTTTCATTGTTCTGCCGGTGACAGAGATCATGGGGTAGTGAAAGGGCTAGGGTTTGTAGCTGCAATATAAGCTATCCATAAAAATAATCTGACACACAAAATTTTATTATTTGCAATTTCATATGTTCAGTTAGAATTATTAATCAAATCAAATCAAATTTATTTTGTAAAGCACATGTATATAACAAAAATGGTGTTAAATAAATTTTAAGGTCCAGTATGCTTAACCATAATGGAGTACAAAAAAATGTTTAAAACAGGTCATGTGAGGCCATAGAATATTCACATTAGTGGACACAAGAAACCATAAAACCAATAATAATAATTAAAAATAAATGTAACAAAACCAATGTCAAGCAATGAAAATTAAATTTAATTTAAATCACAAAAAATTTATAATAAATGTCACAATAATATAAAATTTTAAAATAGTAAATTGTCGGATAAATATTCCGTCGCACTGTAATAACCTTAAGAATTCAAAATTAATAACAATTCCTTTTAAAAGTCTTTTAAATTTAACATCCTAATGCGTTTAGGTGTCTTATTAAATATTTTAACGGCCATACAGTAAAACAATATACTAAATAATAACAATATACCTATATTTTGTTGCCGCCATTCATAGCCGTTATCGCAATACTATATGTCAGAGGTTATTTTCGATGTCGTAGAACTCATTTTACACGTCAAAGGTGTATGTTACGTTGATGTTATGTCTCAGAGGTGCTTGTAACACCTGTCATAGATTAAATAGGCTAGTTGACTCATATGAAAGTAATGAAAATAATGTGTCATTCACATAGTATTTAGTACGAGGGTCCGAAATATACCAAGCTCGATAAATATAATTAAGGGATTGCTTTAAATGTGTTTAATTATTACTCTTTTTTCATCTGCCAAAAACGCTATCCACCATGTTCATGAAATTAGTTGAGTAACGCTTCATGTAAACAATTACTACGCATGGTCAAAATCCGTCAAACGCCAGTCGCAACCAATCAAACATTACTGTCGATCATGTCACGCATGCCTATTGAATTGTTTACAATAATCATGACTGTACGACACAGATAATTCATAGACCATCAGGACCGAAGGCGTTTTTGACATTTAAGCAAAAACGTAAATTAAAATTATTGTGCTTAGAAATATAAAGTATATATATAACAGGCTTCAGAAAAAAATGTATTATTTTTTATGGTGATGACTATCAGTAATTAATCATTTAGGGCCCAATAAAAAAAGGGTCAACTAGCCTTTTGATGCCCAATATGATTCAAATCTGATACTACATCAAAATATGGCCTTATTAATAACAACGTGATGTATGGTATGTCTGGTAGAACAAGATACAAGGGTTTTACTATATCTTTTAATTTATGTGGCTTAATATTTGTCTTTGAAAATAATATAATTAAATTAGAAAATTATGTCATATTCGAAAAACATTGGTCCAATGCAAATAGTTATGCAACGTTACAAATTGGGAATTAAATTTTGTTATAATAATCGGTCGTTCATAAAAATAAACAGGTGATCATCCAAATGGATCATGTGGGGACAAATCCGAAATCCGAATCTATGAGAGATACTGAAATCTGTTCTTAGAAACTATGACATCGATTTTTGATAAATTAATAATGGCTTTCAATTTTTATTTTACTCTTATACCTGATTGGGATACGAACCTGGTCAAAATTTCAGAAAAAAATCGTTGTTATATCACGGTATATAATCACTGTGTCGTGGTTTTGAATAGTAATATAAAATAATTGCTATTATAAAATAATTTACTTCTAAAAGTTCTAACGACGTACATAATGTAGTATATATTTACTACTGACTGCTCGACGTTTCGGCTGGGTTACACCAACTTTTATATACAATGCAACGCGAAAGTTTAAAATCTTAATTTACTTCTAATTCAATCTATGAATTCATATGAATTTTGTACTAGTAAACCATCATGTCGCCAAGCATCGTTTTGTCATCATTATCATGATTTCTGAATAAATTCATTACCTTATTTCTTGCAACAGGCAGTAGATACGTACACGACATTTAAAATTGATTTATGGTATTTCTCAGATCAAAAGATGCCTCGATAAATATTGGTCATTGTTATGCATTGACGGATGACACGTCTGACCACATCTAGGCGAAGGACCACCACCTACGGCTGTTTACATAACTTGACCCTATTTTAAGCAACTTAATTTGAGTCATTTTTTTCTGAAAAAGGTTTGTTTGCATATAATGAAATCTTGACATACGTTAGAGGTCATGATAGTTAAAAATTTCTCAATGATTCCTTGAAATGGAAAGAAATAATTAGTTGCTTGCATAATTCAATTGAAATTGTCGATATGATGTTAAGTTTTAATATCGATATGAAAGTAGAATGGTGCCAAACAGTAGACTGTTCTATATTAGATTGTTTTAAGTCAATGCAAGATGAATGATTTTGTTTGTCAATTGTCAGAAGAACATACAGCCTGTATATAAAGTACTTAATAGCGCATTCCTATTAAGCAACTAAAGTTATTGTTGAAAACTATTAATTAAAAAAATATATGCGGACCTAACCTCTGTTTGCGAGAAATCAGTAACTAGTAAAGGAGCTGTGTATGTCCATGTATGTCCAGCCTAATCCAATGTCCAGGGTCCAATGTTAAATCTCTAAACCTGCCTTTGTCAAGCAATTCATGTATAGTTTTCCAGAAAAGTTATTGACCAGAAAGTTAAAAGTATAATAATTTTATTCATTGTATGAGTATCTGAACGAAGATGATAGCGATTATGAATATTTTAAATTAATTGGGACTTAGAAATTTAACAAGAAGGTTCAACTCGTTTAATCAATGCCAACCTTTAATTTTATCCTGCATGCATTGGTGTATATGTATTCATAAATAAAATGTTTATTATATTTTACTTGACGTTCTAAAAGTTCAAGGTGTTATACACCTGTAGGCATAATGACCTCGAAATATGTTGTTTGTAAGCTGTAATCAAAACAAATAAAATTGAAACGAAATCTTCGGTTTTTGTGCCTCCTTGCATAATGAAGCACTTTAAGCCGTATACATTTATGATTTGAATTATATCAAGGCTATGATATTGTACCAAAATTTCTTCTTTTTGTAGAATTTATTATTTTTTTTTATTTTGATATTTTAGTAATGAATGAAATACAAAATTACAGCCATACATATTATTATCATATTATTTGACGACCTCCGTGGTCGAGTGGTCTGTACGCCGCCCGGCGCCAGTCTCAAGGCGTGCGTCGCGTCGCCAACTCGAGAGATTCTGGGTTCGATCCCCGGTAGGGCAAATGTTTGTGATGAATACAAGCAATTGTTCTCCAGTCTTGGATGTATGTATGTGTTGAATATATTCTGGATATTTAAATATATTCATCCGTTATCCGTCGTCATCTTTCAATAACAAATATATACATACATACAATCATGCCTGTAATTCCCGAAGGGGTAGGCGGAGTCCAACGAGCACTGTGTTCTTTGAGACCACATTAAGCCATACAAAAATTGGGTTTGGTGAGATAAAAAATCGTGTAAGAGTAGTAACAAGTTGGTACACAATCACAGACCCAGTACCCAATACGCCCTTAGTCGCCTTTTACATGCTAGACAAGAAAAGCAGTTGGTACATTCTTTTTGGGTCCCGGACCAACAAACTGTGCAATAACACTGTTGCTTAAAATGGGGCTAGTTGATAGGTCAAAATCCTTAATAGTAATCCCTTCAAAATTTGTATTCCCTCCTTAAGGGTCGGCAACGCATCTGCAACTCCTCCGGTGTTGTAGATGTCTATGGGCGACGGTAATCACTTACCATCAGGTGAGGCGTCTGCCCGTTTGCCCCCTTTTTACATAAAAAAAGTGTAAATGTCTGAAGATATTTGTTTATTAATAATCACGCCTTCTTCCTTGAAGGTGATCGCAGATGTGTTAACACCCACATTTGGACTGACATATTTAATTCCTCATGTAACAGCTAGCGTTAGATAAAATTAGATAATATATTACAGCTTTTCTCATTAAAATCAAAATGTTGTACAATGCTTACCTCCATCTATCGATAAGTCTGTGAAGCTGATCGTATCAACATAATATGCTTCTATTGACTCAGAACCTTTGATTTCCTAAGCTTACTTCACAGTAAAGCTTGGCATTTAGTATGAATTGATTTATAGAGATGGCGCTTTGTTGTCGTAGCTGATTTATCAATCAAAATTACAATAAGTTATTTAAATTTTTTTAAAGATGTGTTTTTGCGAAATATATTTAAATTAATGATATTAATTTGTGATTACCTAAAATTGAACGTTTCAAATTAGCTTGGATACCAAGTGAATGTCGGACTAGCGCTCGGAGGGCTCCGTACCATGAATATTTCAAGTCTACCTGTTGTCATTTATTGACAGCGAGTAAAAATAGGCAAATATTGGTATTTTTGTATGGGAGGCCCTTCCACAAATATTTACTTTATTTTAATTTAATTTTTTACTATTAAAGTAAAAACAGAATTGAGTATTTTGTAAATATTTCAAGTAACTACTAGTTACATACCATTATTGATATCGAGCAAAAGGGAAGAAAAACGAGCTTGTTTTATTATTATTTGTTGTTGTAGCTGCAATAGAAATGCATAATTTGTGTAAATTTCAAATATCTAGCTATCGCGGCTTTTGAGATGCAGCCTGGTGACAGACAAACAGAAACACAGTGAAGTCGTAAAAGGTTCCCGTTTTTACCTTTTGAGCACTGAATCCTAAAAATGAAACAATTCATATGTAAATGAGCAAACCGCATTGCGCCAGCTTGGTGGTGTTACGGCCCATACTCCTCGTGTGTTTCTCCATGAGGAAGGCCTCTCCCAGCAGTGAGACGCATATAGGCTGATGACGATATGTAAATGACATCGACCATATCTCTATCGAGCGCTGGCCTGGCCTTAAATTTTTTGTGCATATGTTTTTTGATATACAATGATTTTCTAAAACTATTTAGAAATAAAATACTCAGTAAACTTCATTAGTTTTGATGTAAAATAAATATAAAATGCTTTGTCATCAATGTAGCTGAAAACAAACAATATCAGTTCTCTTTGCCTTATTATTATGGGCAAACTGAAAATAAAAAGCTTTAGCTGATTAATATAAATAAAATTCAACCAACAGTTTTTGATAAATTGACTTTCTTATGTGCAACCATAGACTAATCTAATGTTTACATAATCTGTGTTTTTTTTTAAATATTTTTAAATCAACAATTAAACAGTTTCACAGCCGAATAAATTCACAAAACTTACCTAAATGACATCGAAAACAGTTAAACAAATAATTTATAATTTTTTATATCGTCACAGTACCTAGTACAAAAAAGGCCCATTTTGCATGAATTATTTATTTTATTTTATGATTGATATTTTAAGTTCACACTAAGAATTTTATTCGCTAAATATATATATTATATAAACTGTAAAATAAAATGGAGTATTTTTCTATATCAGAGATTTAAACTATCTTCAATAGAATTTTCTCTGCCCGCCTTACGTCTTAATCGAAACAAAGCACTACCGAATGCAAGTAGAAATACCCGTACAGAATACACAGTAACTAGCAAGTCTTGGTAAAATTCTCTGTAATAGTATTTATTTGCTCAAAAGTAACAATTACCTCACAACAACCTGCCTAAAAAGTCTCTATTAGGTAAACTCTAAACTTTAAAACCCCATTTTTATCGAGGAGGAATTCTATTGTGAGAGGAGAATTCCTGTCTTAGTATGTAATCTCAATCGATGTAGTAAATAAGATCGAAATTAAATTCATTATGCTTCCTTTATGTTGAAGATCTTATCAATTGATGATCATGATGGATATAAAGTCAATAACAGTAATTATTAGAATCTTTGGTTGACGGATCGTTGGATTATTCAAATTGGTTAAATTATAGGTTGCGATTATTTAAATGTATTAGCTAAGCTTGACATATATCTATAAATGTATTATTGCTTTATTAAATGCTAAATTAATTTATTATTTTGCACGTTTTTTTCTCGTTTCGTGACAAAAAACAAAAAACACAATTATTATCCAGTACATAGTACTAATATCAATAACCTTATAGCAGAGTATTCTTTCCACGTATGGAGTATCGTGGACTGTGAATATCACTTGCCTCATATTGTGCCCGATGCACGTCAAAAGGCTCGCCACCCGTTACATGGAGACATAATACACTCATTTGCAAAAATACGGGCGGTTTTGATTTTCATTCATCTTTAAAAAGATACAATACAAAAAATGTACTCAATCGTTTGTACACGTTACTGGCCGGTTTTAAAAATGCCGTGATTTTTAAAAAAGTACGTTCTAAATTCAAATTTTCATTTGATGCTCATTTTTACAGAAAACCCCTTTTTATCCAAAATTATTGGCGCGAAGTTCCAAAAGTTCATCAATTAATTTCATATCCTTAACAGCTGTCAAAGCTTTATTTATTGCTGTTTGGCTGTATCAAAAATGGTAGATAAAGTGGTAAAAGCTACCAAAATTATCGCGCTGCTTGAAGAGGGTTGCAGCCAATGCTTCGTGGCTAGGAGGCTACATGTTAGTCGCTCGACGGTCCAAAGGACCTAGCAGCGATATCAGGCGACTGGTTCCGTCGAGAGAAGGCCTGATTCTGGAAGAAAACCATGTACCCAACCGCGGGATGATCGTTTTCTTGTGAGTCGCGCATTGAGAAATCGCAAATCTTCGTATGTGGATCTTAAGAACAACCTCCAAGATGTAAGAAATGTGCATATTAGTCTATGGACGGTCAGGAGGAGGCTTCTCGCTGCCAATATATGAGCCACGAGTTCACAGGCTTAGGTTCGCCGTATTCCGCAAGCAAGTATCCGGGATATACTCGCTAGCATGCCCAGACGAATTGAAGCTGTGATTTTAGCTAGAGGGGGTCACACTCGATACTAAACATTTATCTGCTTTTACTTTATTAAAGAAAAACAAACAAAAAACTATTTATTTTTACTTTCTGAGCATATGCAATACTAGCGAACATACACTACTAGTGAGGTTTAGCATTATTTCCCATAAATTGTATCAAAATTTTATGAAATACTGATGATAACGATTATTTTCTTATTAATTTACCAAATTGTGAGGATAAAACTACCTATAATTATCTAAATAAGTATACAGAATGATCAATCGAAACGGGTTAGTGAGGAGAAATCCTAAGCTATGAGAGATAGCTGTTCACTACATAAGAAGATTGAAAGTGTAAATTAAAGAATAAAAGTCATTTAAATAGGAGATTTCTTTACTTTATTATTTTATCTTAATTTCCTTAGAATTATTTAAAATCACAGTTATGACTCTATATAATATGACACTTAAGTTAAGGTATTCACATACATCTTTTCTCTCGTAGGTACACGTTTGGGTTATTTATTAAGATCTCTTAGCCGAGGAGGGAAGGTTTGAATTGGTTGGATTGGGGCTGTGCAGCTATGTACTGGAGGGCGCGTGCGATGGCGGCGGGGATGGGAGGAGGGGTGGGAAGGTGAGCACCTTCGGCACGGAACCCTGGAAGAAAATATATGTTATTAGTTTATTAGATATATTTAAGAATTTCACATGGTGGTATTACGGGCCAATGAATTTATCAGGTTTTCATGCTTTTCAAATTGGGAAGGTACTGTTCTAAAAACACATCATTTAGGTTATGATATTGGATGTAAGTATATATTTCTTTAATATTTTTTTTTAAGTCATTTGATCTCTGATATTTTTATTGTTAGATTAGGAGCTTAAAACGTTAAATGCGTTATATTTACTGTTGGCTGGTTCACGATGCCTAAAATGCCAAGATGGTCATGTCAATATCATACATACATATAATCACAACTATTATCCCCTAAGGGTTAGTCAGAGACTAGGCAAAAGCACCGCAAAAGCAGTCCACTGCCATATTCCGAGCTTCACCAAGAAGTGCCTGCACATGTGCTCAGCGTTGCAGGTGGTGAGCCCGTCGTCGCTATAAGTTATTGGATGTTGTGCAGTTCCAAGTCCATTAGTCGCCTTTTACTACACCAAAGGGAAGAAATGGATTGGTAGTATTCTTTTGATGAGCCGCTACCACTCGTCCACATGTCAATGTCAATAGAATAGTAATTCATTAATTGGCCTATACGCGAGTCTAACGTATATTTTCTATGATAAATTGAAAATATTGAACTCTTTTAATTTAGTTACCGTTCTCATCGGCGATGTAGGAGATGGAGATGGGGATGCCTTCAGGGGAGGTGTAAGCGAAGGAGCCCTGGGCGACCTGGGCTTCGGCGTCCTTAATGCCAGCGTTCTTCAGGTAGCCCTGCTCTTGCGCTGCGATACCGTTGCCAGTCTCATAGCTGTTTATAAAAATATTTTTTAGTACATAAGTTAAATGAGATGGAAACATAATTTTAAAACACTGCTGGATGTGGGAGGTCCAGAATAAGATGAAATAGTGCCAAGTAGACTATAAAATAAGTGAAATATTTTATTGAAATAACAAGAAAAACCAAGTATAAAGTTGTGCAATGCTAACTTTATACTTGGTTTTTATATATATATGCTAGTTATATAGCTAATATTGCTTTTCAACCAAATCCAATAAAACAGTATTGTGGACCTGCATAAAAACTGAATTATACATAATAATTCAGTTGGTGTTCTATAGTTTGAGTGATATCTCAATACTAATGTCTGACACATTGCTGATGATGCTGATTGAGTCCAAAACGTGTTATTTGCTTTTAATTAAATTAACTATTCTGAGAGAAAAGATTTTTTTTATGCTTGGAAGTCTTTGACACTCGTTTAAAGCAACGATTAATCTAGATATATGTCTTATAAATTTTTATGTGTGAAATATGAGTAAAATTATTCGTGGCTATATATTATTTTACAATAAATCAGCCCGAAGTAGTTATTTAATCGTTATAAATAAATCAAGTCTAATCGTCGCAATCGATTTAAAATGACGTTTTATGCGATTATGATCAAAGTTTAAAGTGATACGAATACGTAAATTTAAACTAATATTTTTTTGGTTTTATATAACATCAGTAAATATCAATTGTACTTTATTATGTTCCATAAATTATATACAGTTATAACAAGCATTGTTATAACAAGAGCCTGCTTGTACATGCCTGCAAAGATCAAATGTAATGAGAGGTTTCATCAGAACGTTTTCAGGTCATATAATGATGTATAGTCCTTATTTTCTTGAGAATCTTTTGTTTCCCCTACATGAACTGAACGGTTAGTATTTCTAATTCATATCTACTCTCATGCAACAGATGGATGTATAAAATGGAAATAGAATGAGAGAAAAGGGAAACAATTTATAATGAAATGACTGGTATCTTGCGACAGGCGAGAATTAGGGTTCGTTTTTTTAGATTTCGAGGGAAAGATAAATGAAAAGTTTTTAAGAAAATTGGAAAAATCGTTGACTGCATTGGAAAAATTTCTTTTGAGCTCATTCATGTCTTATGGTCGGGAATTGCCACATCCAGAAAAAGTCCTGGTAAATTCAGTAAATGCTTTACGATTTCTGATCCTTTTTTAAATTAATCTATAGGATAGTGGCTATCAGGAGGTGAAACCAGCTATTAATCAATTATTATTTTGTTATAAAGGAAAACATCTTTGATTTTGAATTAATCATTACGCTTAATGTGAAAATTAATTACATCTGCGCCGATACATTACGCAACTAGGTCTTGGCGCTGCCTGCCTGAAATGAGTCTCCTTTAACATTTAATAATTAAGTTTGACACTCAAGAAATTCCCATTTCTGATCTCACGGTGATTTTCGTTTCACAAGAAGAGATCTAAATATCAGATTTACATCATTCTTGATTGTTTATGGTCTTAACTGTTAATTAAAATCACCAATTGATGGTTCTATGAATATAAATCGAATCAAATGAAATATATGTAAATAACGCAACACATTCGATTTGTACAGACTAATTTTACAGACAGAAAAATTTTATTTAGGCATATTTTTAACAAGACAATTAAGACTCTAACATAAGTTTCATAGTTATTTCACGTAAGAGCGAAATTAGGTCTTATTATGCATACGATGACTCTATATTTCGCATACCTGCTTATCTTGTGATTTATGTTTTCTGCGTTAGTGGACTAAGCAAGAAGAATATATTATGCGGAAAAGTGATTTAAAATGTGATGTAAAACGTAATTTAATATGCCAATATTTATAAAAGGACAAGCTCGTGATTAGGTAAGTTTTTGGCTTAGCCATGTTATCTCGTAAAGACAAATAGTTTTTGTCACAGTATGCGTAAACTCTGCTTCTTTAAAGCATAAATATTAACGGACGACTTGGAAATTATGTAAAATTAAATAAAGGTAAATCGAAAATAATACTTTTACTAGATTTGATCTCCAATCTAAACCTAACTAAAGCTTTTGTAATCAATTGTTATGCTATTATATTTGTTAATTGTTATGCTATTATATTATCAAATATAAAAAAAATCTTGCTCAATACATTTAAGCCACGGATAATAAACAGTCATCTGCCCACCGACCGACAGCTCGCCGTAAACATTTACGTCAATACTTCGAAGTGTAGTATCTTTCTATGAAAGTTGCCCAAAAGGTAAACAAAAAGAAAGGTAGTGTTTTATCTCTTTAATGTTTTGGGATAAAAGTACTGTAGGTTAGTGCAGTCAATTGAAACAGACAGTAATATTTGGATGCCAAAGTTCCAGTAAAAAGTGTGATTATTGAATAGCAAATTCGGTGAGTCGGTTTTGTTTGTGGTTCAACTTTTGGGCAACTTTTATTAAAGATACTATAAGGCCTGTAGTTTATTTATTTAACAAATCATAATGATATTTTTTTAATAGTTATTTTGTTAAGTATGGATTTGGATGGACCAAGAAAGAGAGGAAGACCAAAGGATCGACTGAATATATAAATGCTGACGTTAGAAGAAAGTAAGTGAATATTGAGCTGACGAGTGCAGAGGAGAATGAAAGAGGAAGTCATGTTGTGACGACCCTACTGAAGAAGATATTTTTTCATACCTGTATTGGTAGGAGCCGTCAACGTTGATGTCTTGTGACTGCTTTAGGATGGGGATCACCTGGCCTTGGTACTGCTGGTATTGGGAGAATTGCGGAGCACCGTACACCACGGCGACCAGGGCAGACAGAACCACGAACTAAGAATAAAACGGTGAAAATTATTTGTCACTATTCAAACTGAATAAAAAGAAACTAATAGATTTTTAGTGAACTTCATAAAATCAAATCACGCAAAACATCATTGATGTGAATTTAATGATGGTTCGTTAATTTATGAAATGAAACAACAAAAAAATCGGATCAAAAGCGGGTATAAAGTAAAACTGTAATAATTTATTCACTGTTATTTTTAATTTTACAGAAAATTTACTCAAAATAATGAACTCTACTTTAATTGTTTGCACAATAAGAGTAGGTTTTAGATATACATACTTATCGTTTTTGTTTAAAAAATGGCTGAACGTTACTGTTTATCATATAAAGTGTTATGATTTTTAACATAACATATCATATCGGAAATTCGTTAGAGGTAAAAAGCCGTGCATTTATTAATTTATGACCATCACATTGACGCAGGCAACTGTAGTCTATCTGTTTTTCGTAATCTCTTGTATAAATTACCCCAATGACCATTTCTTTAAAATAATGTTCTCGTATACCTTGATCGGGTTAAAATGTCAGTAATATAAATAAACGGAGTGTTGACACTTTACTCGTATACGATATTAATTGAAAGGCTTTCTTGACTTTGTCACACATATATAAAAATGTCGAAACAGAGATAATAAATCAGAATGGAAGTGCGATCCTTTTTCAAATATAAGACTAAAAAATCTACATTGTTAACAAGTATACAAAGAAATTAATGTGGGAAACTGATATAAGATTTTGTATAAATTTGTCCTTTGTTGGGCATATCGTTGCATCTACATTGTTTAGTGGTCATGAATGAGCCACGGGAATGTGAAACAACTATTTATTTCGACAATAACATTGGTGCATACAGTAGTTTACAAATATTATGACACTGGAGGTTATCAAAAAGGGTAACGCGTTTACTCGTTATAATATCACATTAGTTAGAACGGAACATTAATGGTTTGTGTTCTTTATTTTAGTACCAAAGGCACTCTTTAATACACTTTTATATATTCCTATCAAAAATATAAGTACGTTTATTTTTACGCACCTAATACCATTATGGTGCTGTAGGCTAGGTTTTGTTTTATAAAATAATTATAAATAATTTTAAAATATTTATTACAATTTACTTTAATCACATTTATGTATCCTGGTATTATTATTGTATGTAATAACATACAATAATAATACATTCTATTTTATTCGATTTAATCCAGAAGGCAGGAGGATAAGATTTTAATTGAAAACAAAAGTTTTTAGTTGAAATATTATTGTTATTTACTAGGTAAACATTATATATCAATCATATTATATAAACAATAATATGTCAACATATTAAAATATATAATATTTTTATTAACGAATAACATTTCGTATTCAGGCCCTTTTTTAGCTCTTTTATTTACTTTGCCGTTTTAATGGTAAAAGTATTATATTTTATATATAATTGAAAGCAAAATTGTTAGGCATCTCAAATTTTTCCAATATACAATTATTTATCTTCAACATTTAAATGATTCTAAATGTGAATTACTAGTTCACTCACCGATTTCATTGTAAAGTTTAAAAATGTGAATGGAAGATCTCCGATGGAAGTGTGAGGCGGGAATGATTTTTCAGTTCAACAGCGCGGGCTTTTATACGAAGCGCGCTGAGTAACACATGAAATTGGAGTATGGAGTCGCAGGCGCATCGAACATCAGAGTCCTCACCGCCCGCCCGCCCGGTATGTACCTTACAAATATTAAAGCAATTAATTTATGGTCCTCATTTTAAATTTATTTCCTTAATCCATAAATAAGAGCCACAATTTGTCACGTAGACACCTTAATATCGGAGCTATAAATTTAACTTAACTCAAATAATATTTATGTCTTGAAACTCTTGGGCTATTCGTTAACCTGTTAACGAAGAAATTATTGTTCCAGAAGATTCTGCTGTTTTTATTATATTCTGTTGATTCAGGTCTTATCTGTTAAATTATGTTTCTTTTATGTTAGTAACATAGAATGTAGCTTTTATTTTATTTCAAATGTTGGTAAAAGTATGTGATTTTATCAGGCAACATTACAGTATAAGCAAAATAATTTAGGGGCTTCTGGAATATTTTCATTTATTATTTGGGAATTCAAGTTTTTTAAGGGAGTTAGATGCCTGGTAGAGATTTTCAACGAACCTGGTGTAAAAATTGGTAAAGTTTGACTACGGATAATTATTGTGTGATGACAGCGAACATTCGGTGTTTTTAATACATACATAATGCATTTAATATCGCATATTTGGAGTTCACAACCAAATGGGGAAAGAACAGGCCACAACGTAAACAAAACAAATAACTTATGTATAAAGAAAGAAAGAATAACTTAACGTTGGAAGAACTCGGTGGCGTAGTGGTTAGTTTGGCTACGCTTTGGCTTTCGGTATCGAAAACCAAGCTACCTTCGCCATGGTCAGGCCTTAGATGGGTGACCAGAACTTTGTGATCTCAAAAACTATTGATTCTGGTAGCCGGTGCCCACAAATGGGACGTACAGAGTCTTATGAGTTAGTTTTTATTCATAATTATCCACTTTATAGTTATAAACAATTGATGTATTCGCAAATAAGAATATTAAAACGATTGAATGAGATATGGTATCTCGTCATGCATGACTATAGAATTTTCAACAACGATTATATCTTTAGCGAGTTGTTTAAATTGAAATAAATATTTATCATACCACCTTCGAAAAAAATACAGATTGTAACGTTTAGTTTATTTCTTAACTTCTTGCTTCAATTTTGGCCCAATGTCATTAAAAGTCTGTTACTGTAAGGAACGCTCTGTAACCAAATTTAAACACAATTATTTTATTTTATTGCTATATTACTGAACTAAGAAAAGTGTGCTAACATGTCACTTGTTGTCATCAAGCATTATTTGATAATTTTGATAAGTATCTCTAAACACCTACATTTTATACTCGTATGGTGTCAAAAACAATATTTATCAAATACACAGTTGTGGATAATTGACACTAGCTGTAATATGTAAAGACTAAACTAATTATCAAATCGAATTACTTAGCGACAAGCCATATCTAATTTTCATATGCTCGAGAATATACTACCTTAGAATGTCTTAGAATTGTTTTAGTAATACTTCAAGAAAATGCGTAAATGTTAAGGTAAATAATGTATATTATTATAAGAACTACTTGAAACATTAAATCTTACCCTAAGTCAGAAAATTTGTTATTCGGTCAATAAGCTAAAATTATTATTTGAAAAATGTGGATCGGTTTTTTGATCCGTGATCAGGTTGACCAGTAGGTTAAAATATGAACCAATCGCGAAAACGTATGACAACTTATTCTATATATTACTTCTATAATATTACTTCAGCTAAATAAACAAAGACAATTTAATAACAACACGATGCTTAGTAAAATGGTGGCTGGCGGCACAGCTGAATCTGATGTACTCGTATATTGCTTCGAATTTATTTATTGAGATTTTCATTCATTTAACGTTTCATTAAAGCTATTGGTCTAAAATTTAACTATTGAGATTACTAGTACTAATAATGAAAAAACTCATCCAGACGAACAAAGATATCTCAATTAACTTTAAAATCATTATATTAATATTTAAATTCTTATAGTTGTCCTTAATTTGTGCGTAAATTTACGAATTCAAATTTTAAAGTTAAGTAGCTTCATGTATTTATACTATTTAAAATAGTTTAACAGTTCGTTGTCTTATAATGTTTTCGTAATATTATCTTACCACAGATCTATAGGCTAAGATGCAGAATAAACAAACTGTACAATATAATTTTTAATCTATCTGTACACTGTAGATGTACGATAATTTTATTTATTCCATGCAGTAATCTATCAACTCAAAGGTGACTGACTGACATAGTGATCTATCAACGCACAGCCCAAACCACTGGACGGATCGGACTGAAATTTAGCATGCAGGTATATGTTATGACGTAAGTATCCGCTAAGAAAGGATTTTGAGCAATTCTACCCCCAAGGGGATAAAATAGGGGATGAAAGTTTGTATGAAACTTTGTCAATTTTAAACCGATCGGGCTGAGACTTCGAGAGAAAATTAAAGGGTTCCCGTGGGATAGTTAAAAAACCATAGTAACCGCGGACGAAGTCGTGGGCAACAGCTAGTAAAATATATGTCTTAAAGCGCTCGCAGTGTGATTATAGGCGTAGAGACACCGCATTATTTAGTCGATGTAATGATATGTGTAATGAAGGTAATGAAGTCTACATAACATTAATTTGTTAAGCGTCTGTTTACTAAGCGTGGATAATGAGATAATATTTAAGTAAATGATGCGTATGAATTTTAATATTAGGTCGGGGAAAAGGTGTTTTCGTATTTTATAAATAAGTTCAAGGCAATTTTTTAAAAGTTTATTTACATTGAACTACAATATTTAATATACGTAATGGGGCATACGAAAAAGCTTTTTCCCCAACCTAATATATTGTGCCACCAATTTTAGTTTTACTTGTCAATCTTCCACCAAATTTTCGTAACATTTAAGGTTAAACTTTATTTATTTAACGATATAGAACTCATGCACATTGATAAATATGGAATTAGGTATGTTATATTTAACTACTAGCATTTTTTGAAAACAAAACAATTGGATTATTTATTATTTATATTCATTATTGTAAGCATCCCCTAACTTTTCATTACATTATGATGCCTAGTCTTATAATTTACATAATTGAGATACTTAATTCCACATAATATAAAAATACACAATGCATACACAATTAGCTTATTTCTATCAAAAAAGTTAGTGAAATTATCTTTATTAACATTGAATATTAAATACTTGACACTTGAATTCGGTGGTAAAGTAGTTGGACACTACTTTCGATATAAAATGCAACACAACTTCATCCTGCTTGGACCATGGTTGGGTGACCAGTCTTTGTGAGAACGATCTCCTCCATTCCGGTAGCAATGGAATAATGTCTATCCACCAATTTGTAGTAGCGGTTCATGTGTTTTTTTCATGAAGATCTGCTCCCTTATTCAAAACTGTCGGAAAAAGCTAGTGACGGACTCTTTATACCTGTCACGTTTTATTACAGCTTAATAGAGTGAGACTTCCGATTCGAATCCGTGAATTAACAGTTGACAATAGGGTGCTGTGCTGTCCAACAATGGGCTGGTGATGAGGATTATATAAACTTTTTAAATTCAAGGAGAGAGAATGACCATGTCATCAGAAACGTTATGGTCATGAAAATGGATGGGCGTATAAGGAGAAACCGAAGAAAAGATCAATGATGATGAGGAAGGGAGCGATTAGGGACACGGCGAGAAAGTGGAAGAATAAGACATTTCACTGACTCCAAATTTAATTGGTAATAGGGCAGGAGAAAGAGAAAGATATAGCTGAACACCGCTTGGGTGCATGGTAACAGGTTCGGCCCCTCTCCCTAAATAAAAACATTATGTACGTGAAATATTAGGTCCTTACCTATGAAATTGGAGTTTTGTATGGAGATTTTGGGGAATTCTGCATTTTTCATACTAACATTTTATCAGTTTTATTCACAACGACAAATCCAGAGATAATAATAATAATAATATAATAATAATAATAATATTTGGCATGTATCATTAGACAAGCTTTAGTAATATGTGTAATATCACACTTCATTAAAATTATTTATCGTTTTTAAGTGAATGCAAATAAAATGATGTATTCGGGAGGCACTTAAAAAGAGTTGTCTCCGTGTCCAATTTTAACACAATTAAACTTACAACAAATTATCAAAACAAATCAAAAGAGCTCAAAAATATAGTCTATTTTTAGACGAGGTAATTATTTTTTAGGAATACTCTGAATCTTAATAGTTACAGACTAAATACTAAGACAGAATAAAAACACCAATTTCATAGGTAAGGACCCAATATTACCTACTTTATCTTCTCCTTTGATGTGTATCCTCAAGTGCTCCAGTGGTACTTTTAGCGAAACGATATGCTATGTTGTTGGTATCATCATAATAACAAATGTAACTTAGCGCAATAGAAACAACGTGATTGTTAACGTTTATTTATAGAATGAGTAATATTGGTAATTGAGTGAAGGCTCGAATTATTTTCTGTAATGCTTGCTTGGCGTTGCAATTAATATAACAGTATTTTACGCATTATAAACGCAGAAACGATTATACTGTTATGTGCGTCTCTCAAACCCGCGTTGAGTCAGCGCGGTGGTGTTACGGCCCAAACTCCTCACGTGTTTCTCCATGAGGTAGGCCTGTATCCAGCAGTGGGACTTACATAGGCGGAGGACGTGCGTCTCTCTCTCTCTCTTTCTCTCTCTGTAGTCGGTCCCTCATTTCTGAGGATCGTGGTCAGCAGTAAAGTTACATCTGGATCGGATGATTTTCCTCCACCGGTTTCTGAGTTTGGAGGACGACGAATCTTTCACTTGATCACTCAATCTCATTGGTCAATGAACGATCTTTTGCCTTTGGTATTCCCAACAACAATGCGTAAGCAAAAATTTTTCAAAAATTATTCAAGAATGAATTATTAGATTTCATATTTATACGCCTATTTGTTTAAATCACATATATTAACTTTATAAAAGCAATAAGTTTCGCTTTCATTAATAATATCTAATTATATCTTACACCGGTTATAATTATTTTTGGGACATGTCATCCTCTTAATTTTTTTGTTTTCTTATGGCATATGAACAATTACTATTTTATCTTTAATTGTTTTTCATATATTAAATAGAACAAAATATTTATTCTGAAGATAATTCCTGTATCGTTTGCTTATAATAATTAATTAAACAAGCAATTTAAGGGTCAGCTTGACGGTCTATTTCGATCAACAATAACGATATTGCAACTTGTTGCATCAACTGGCAAAACACATGCTCGAATCAAATTTTATAGCCTACATCGAGGCTATAAAATGATATCTGAAGTTGGAATAAATTACTAAGCTATGCTAGCGATCTTTCTAACGTCATGCAACACCTTAACACGCATTACCTGTATAGGTTTGAATGCCAATCATTTATTATACCCACCGTGCCTTCAGGCGAAGTTTAATTTTGTACCGAACTGCAGCCGTGCATCCTACGAACCTCAAATACCTCCCAATAAGGTACAGTGTCTATAATATTTGGCTCGATAACTTTTAAGGCCAAAACTATTGTGATTAAACAAATGATTTATTTACAATATTGACCTTAGGAAATTGAATCGATTGAATCGATACAAAAGAGGATAATTAAGTAATTTTTTTTATTGTTTTCGGCAGCTTAGATGGCCTTATCATATAGGTAGTCATTCAGAGTGCCGTTTTATTGACTTTGAATTGATTGTTATGCAATGGTTCTTTACGTTTACAAATAAATCGATTGGGTTCAACTTTGGTTTTACTAGATTTTAACAATTTACTTTTTTTTAAATGAAATAGTCCTTGTAAAAATATTCCCAAAAGTATTAGTATCTTAAACTTTTCAGTACCATCTATACAGGGTACATAGGCTGTAAGTGTGACCAGGCGATAATTTCGTAAATATACCAGATATCATAACTTTATTCTGACATTACTATTTTTTTTAAATGTTACGAATATGTTTTTACATCATTGGGTGACGCACTTTCGATATCAGTTTGTAGTTTTCTGATATCTGTTATATTTACAGAATATTCGTCTGGCCACATTTAACGTTTACGTAAACATTACCTGTATATAACCATTAATACTATATATGGCGTAATCACTCATACCATTACATCGAAGTGCATTTTAAAATAGTATATTGTCCGGCAATTATGCGTCTGATTGTACGCTTGACGTCAATAGATCCTGAGTTTGTTCCCATTATAAGATTAATAGCTGCGCAACTCATCTTTGCTTGCATTAGCTTATGAGTAAGTTCAATCTTGTCTATGAATTCATTTAACTTTAAGCAAATAATGGACGCAAAATGTTACAGAAAATTGCCTTGACATTTTCGGTTTGGTTTCGAAGATGTAAATTATTGGAGTATCTTAGTAGTTCCAAGATTTTTCTTAAGATTTTACATACATAAAATCACGCCCTTTTCCTACTTTCATATACTTTTTATTACAATTATTTGTAAGGGCGAACTTAGGTCTCTTCTTTCCACTTGAGGTTTTTCCTAAATCTAATATTCCTAATCTAAACTAATATTGCTTCTGAAATAATTTTAAATAGGATCGTTTGCAGATAAAACATATTCTACATTAAGATAAAAAATAATTTTATTGCCATCATTCTGATCAACCCAGTCTTGGGATCAAGTTACACCTCAATTGAAGAGCTATTATGCAAATTTGCCACGAACAAGTTATAATGAATAAGCCTGTGAAATGTGAGATCGCGAGATATACTTGTTTTAATTAATTAGTGAGATGTTAACTTCAATGTTAATCCCATGACATGCTATAATATTTGGGTAACATTTTTAATCTGATGTGATTAACAAGCTACCACCCACGGTTATATCTTTATAATGTCATCTTGGATTTGCATTTACAGAAAACAAGGATAATGGAAATAATAATTCGGTTCTCCTATCCACCATAATTATCTTCCTATAAAAAAAGCAAGGCAATATTTTTCTATTATTTCTACTAAAACATATTTAGAATTTGTGCTTTCTGGTGATATTGCAGGCAAATTTAGACCTAAGAAAATACAGCAAAATTTTACCTTTCTCTAAAACTTTTTATGTTTAGTTACAAACTTTTTACTTACATTTTAAATTATATAAATAAAATTTTAAGTCTAGTCAGGAAGTAGTTTTCATAACATTTCCCACCTTGTCTCTTCTTCTTCCTCTAAATCAGATCCGCTTAATATGATTGTTTCCCCTCTGCCATTTTGTTACTTGACTTCTCTTACTTATTTATTATATTATTTCACAAGATTTCACGTATTTTCCATACATTCTCAACCGTTATTATTTATTCCTTAAAAATAATAATCCTTTTTTCTTCTCTCGTCCTCAATTTTTTTAAATCATCCTTTATTTGTGCAAAATATCAACTAAGTACTTATAATCACGAAATCTCAGAAAGTATCAGCTACAAACTTTATGGTTGTTTAGAGAACGGTATAATAGAGTAAGTAGTTTTCCACTTTCACGAAAGAGCAATGTCCATTTTCGGCCTTTCGTGGGCTAGTGCAACAGAAGAAACGATTTGCTAAAAAATTATAATATTGTTTTGAGCTATTGTTTAGAGCAACCAATACTCAAACAGTTTAGAAGCCAGCCACATATTTATTTTTTAGTAGTTTATTGTAACTTAACGACTACCAGTCATGGAAATGATGTAAAAACTATAGCAAGTGTTGCCAAATTCTTAATGAATCTTCACTACGATTTTTAATCGATTCAAAATATAATAAGTTACGATATTTTTAAGTTCACCATGTCATATTGATAAAAATAACATCATTATATATTAAGTGCAATGATATTAGTATAGAATCAAAAAATAATTACTCATAATATAAAGGATAAGTCTTAAGAATATCTATAAAAATCCGAATGATATTTATGGATATTTTTTCACATCGATTTATTTTCACATATAGCAACATCAATATCCTTCATAAAAAATATCTGTAGTCAACAAACAAGGCAACTGTCAATGGCTTTGCTTTTCTACGTTGTTAACAATAACTATTTCGCGTTATTTACAAAGCGGAACATGTGTTTTTTATGAATACCGGTAATTCGCTTACAGACGACTTTCGCAATCTCCTGGACATCGATTCTCGCTAGCATACTAACTCTGGCCTCTCTATCCTTATGTGATAAGGACCCTTTCATCAATATTTTCAATTTTTCTATATTTAAAATCAAATTGATACTGAATCATGTTCCTGTTCCTGTACTTATATCTACACAGAAGTCAATGAGTATAAACATTTTGCTTTAAGTGTTTGTCCACGTTGGGCTAGTCTTAAACAAAATGGACATTGTCCTATGTAAAATGTTTTTGATATTCATAAGCATGCGCTAAGACGCATCTAAACTGAATAAATGTTTTTCATTTTGATTTTAAATTTCGTAGGTAGGTTCCATAAAGGGTATAGACACTCAAGCGAAGCCGGAGCAGCTCGATAGTATTTTAAATAAAAAAAAATAATGTTTCTCTATTATAATTTATAATGAGTTAATACCAGGAAGTTAAAGTAATGTAGAAGTGTTCAATCGTGTTTATTGGTATGTAATTTTTTAAATGCATTGAGACCACATAAGTTACTACTCAATAGCCATAATCTGTTGAAACTAAAAAAATAAATGATACCAAAATAACAATACACTATACTAATATTTACGTTTAAATTGATGGTTATCGATCATGATACGGTTATGAAAATACTCGTAAAGTTCACATTGGTAGATAAAGGAACATCAAAAAATGTTCCGCATAGCTATTGAAGATAAATTATATTCGCGATAATGCCAGTTTCCATTTTTTATTTACTTTTGACCTTTCGTTGCTCTTTAATAAAACTATTGTATTATTTAGGGCCTTTAATTGTTTATCAAATTGGCACCCTATGTTTGATACATTTTTTTTTAATTCTTAATAGTTTGACCACATATAAATGTGTATACTTTCTGAAAAAGTTATGCGTTTTTGCATATCTCGTTAACTTGTACAATATTTAATTTATAGGGACAAATTTATTGTATCGTTTAGTTTAGTTCATAATATTTTGAATTTGGAAATGTAAGGTCAATGTCTATGTCAGGAATCCCATAAATATTGATTAATGTAGGCATAATTCTTGCAGACGACAAAGTTTTGAAATGTTGGTTTCAAATCGGCATGCTAATGATCTATAAGTCTAATTTGGTAATCCTATTATTCAAGGTCAACAAAGGAAAATAAAGAAAATTTTGCATTTTTATATCCGAATGGTTTCAATTAGTGGAGACAGCACATCAGTGTTGTGAAATTTTTGAATTTTAAATTTGAAGGTATTAACGTTAAAATCCTTATATCTTTTTAGCTATAGAGTGTTTTAATTATCATAAACAAGGCTGACGAGTAGTTATATTGTGTCAATAAGTTTACTGATTCAATTTTGTAAGATGTCAACGATGTTAAGACGTGTCAACGTGCTTACAATTATATTAGCATGAGTCTTGGACACATTAACCAACACAATGCTAGAATGATGCACGAAACAAGAAAATTAAGTGCCAAAGCGAGGCATCAGACCAATAGCTGGGGTTAAAAATCTATTACGTAAAACTTACGTATTATTGTATAAAAATGTAATTTTGTGCTTTGTTTGTATTTATTTCTAACAAAAACGACGTCTCAATTAAGAAAAAACGGTCCCTCCTTACATTAAATAAAAAATAAGTTAAAAAATAAGAAGGCACTCTATCATTGTCATTTCATATACGAGTTATCGGAATACCAAGAAGTTTTATGTGCATTACTCGTAAGTACTTTCCGTAAATGGTTAGTGTTGAATCCGGATACAATCTAAGATCTTCGGAAGATATATCTGACAGGGTCACAGCGGCGTGATATTATAATGATAAACTGCCTTTTTTATAAATTATTTTATTTCGAACCCAAGATTGATATGTTATAATTATGTGCTTTAAAGTAAATAAAAACGTGTCATTTATACCTCCGAAATAAGTCAAAACGTCATTAATTTGTGTTGTATTAGAATAGGCTAGTTGACCCTTTTTTATTCGGCTCCAAATGATTCCTTACTATCACCATATAAAATAATATAATTTTTTTTTTTGAAGTCTTATATCACAATACATTTTAAATAAAAAATTACGTTTTCGCTTAACTGTCAAAAACGCCTTCGGTCCTGATGGTCTATGAATTATCTGTGTCGTACAGTCACGATATTAGTAAACAATTCAAAACGCATGCGTGACACAATTTGACAAAGTCGACAGACATGCTTGATTAGTTGCGACTGGCGTGTGACGGAATTTGATCATGCGTAGTAAATGTTTACATGAATTGTTACTTATCTAATTTCACGAAAATGATGGATAGCGTTTTTGGCAGATGAAATAAAAATTAAAAATAAAATATGTTTAAATTGAATTTCTACATCAATCCCTTATTAAAATTTATTGAACTTAGTATATTTTGGACCCTTGTACTATATACTATGTGAATTAAACATTATTTTTATTACTTTTCATATGAGTATATTCGTTTTGTTTTTTACAAACAGCCCAATAGGCTAGCTATTGGGCTGTTTGTAAAAAACAAAACGAATCTAAAAATATAATGTACGCAAAAGTGACTGACGTCTCGTTCCCAAGTACTTTTTATAGCCTATTATTTTATAAAAAGGTAGAGAACATACAACATATCACGAGTATTATCCTCTAAGGGTTAGTCAGAGTAACTGTAACTGAGTAAAAAATAAAACACACGATAAAAAGGTAATTCCTTTATATTTGTTCATTAATACAAAAAGTCTAATATTTATAAAACTAATTTATTACTACATCTACGCAAGCGAGATACATTTGTGAGGTAAACATATAAAACATTGTAAAATCATATGTAAAAGTTATATTAATATTCCCATCTGAAATAGAGGCGAAGACTTAGACATACAGTAAAGTTTGAGATTACATCTGTCGAACTTGTGGTAGGTCCTGAAGAATATAACGTTCATGACTTTTCGCATCAAATTCGAACATTGCAGGTGAAAGTTTTGTAACTGTTTATTAATCTGTGGTTTTATGGCTACTCGTACGTACGAGAAGGTAAAAAAACCATATCGTCATCAGCCTATATACGTCCCACTGCTGGGACAGGCCTTCCTCATGGAGAAACACATGAGGAGTATGGGCCGTAACACCACCACGCTGGCCCAATGCGGGTTGGTGGGTAGAAAACGGTCACAAAACCATATACCATATAGACAATACAAAAAGAACAGCTGGCCAGACAAATTGTCAATATTCCTCAAATAGTTTTACACGTTATGGCCATATATGAAGGTTGAAAATCTACTGTAGAATTTGGACAGTTTTGTAAAGCCTGACGAGCTGTCAACTGTACTGATATTAAGATCTTATCTTACATGTGTACAAAATATATTTTCTGGTGTTTTCTGTTCTAAGTTACAAAACCAATCATATAGCCAAGGACTGCTCTCAAAGCTCTTACGATTGCAAACAAGAAAGCTCTTACAAAGCTAGTTCTAAAATCTACCCCTGGCCTTAGGTTGGGGAGATTGGTACTGTGGCTGGACGTTGGAGGAGGCGCCAGCTGCTGTCGGAGGCAAGGTCTTTAAGTACTCCAAAGCTTTAAGAATTTCTGGCGGAATCGGAGGTGGAGTAGGAAGATGATCACCCTGGAAATAATAACGGTGTGTATTAGCTTAACAGTTTATAAAGTATTTAATAAACAGAGAATTACAATACAGGAATTAGTAAGAAATATATACATACATATAATCACGACTATTATCCCTTAAGGGTTAGCCAGACACTAGGCAAAAGCACCGCAAAAGCAGTTCATTGCCATAGTCCGCGCTTCACCAGCCAGTGACTGCACTCAGCGTGACAGGTGGTAAGACTGTCGCCGCTATAAGCTATTGGATGCTTGTGCAGTTCTAAGGCCATTAGTCGCCTTTTACGACCAAGGGAAGGGAAGAGATGGTTTGGTTGTATTCTTTTAATGAGCAGCTACCACACGGCAGTAAGGAATACGTCATGGAATTTGCCATGTGTGATATCTGTAATTCTCATTAGGTTCTCTTTATATTTTGTGTAAAGTAAAATTACATCCCAAAATTATATCGTACCAAAGAGAATTTCGCTCTGCCTGTTCAATATCTGGTACCATTTAATTAAGTGATTTGTTTCTAATCTTAGACTAATATTTTAAAATAATGTTTCGCCTTAATTCAAAGATACAACAACTGTAGACCAATATGGGGTCATTATATTTAAGCATGTAGTAAAATTTTGATTGAATATGCTCAGTTTTATTTTTTAGCTCATATGAGAATGGATCCCACAATAAAATATAATGTTTATTTCTAAATTAGTAATTTCAAAATTTTTATAATTTATTTTTTTATTATAGTAACTATTATGATTTACGATCGCGTTATTTCACAATTTTTTCGTGTTGAAAGTAGTTATGAGTTTCGATCAATGATATAAATATAATATGTCATGACATTTCTATATTTTGTAGTTGATAATAAACCTGAATAACCGTTCTGCCTAACATTGTGTCAGAAATGTAATAAAATTAACAAATTTTTTGACCGCATTATTTTGATTAATGTTCGTATTCTAATGTTATCCATTAAATATAAATGTTATAGTTAATTTATATTTTTATGTTTTGACATCATGCCTGATATCTGTGCCACTTAAAATGCTTGAATCAGCGACAGTTTTAATTTTTATATTTTCATTGCTTTTTCTTATGTAACAGAATATAATTATTTATGAATAGAACAATGAAGCTTAAGTAATATCCACATTTTTGACTGTATAAAATCAACAGTACCGTACCAAGTAAATTTTATAATAATCCTAGCGAAAGGCCTTCTATGTCCATTGCGATCTTTTTGTTGTAAAATACGATACATGACTTTCATAACCGATATTATAGTGACATTTATAACAGCTAAAAGTGCGTGCTTTGGCATATGCAAGATTTTGCATAAGCGATCGCCGTTACAAAATTAAGTAGGAGGCGGCAAGAGTATTGAATCGTTGGTCGAGTCTTTGATACAGCCTATTTAGTTGCCATTGTTTACACAAATAAGAGTAAAATTAAACAAATCCATCAATTGCACAGTAGCAACTATTTGCTTTACTATCAATTATTCTACTATAGAATGTTTAATTTTAATTGTACATGTTTTGCATATTCTGTAAATTTTAATACTCACTGAAACAATTTTGTTGAGACTAAAGCAATCCTGCATAGAAACGCTAGTAATATTTTCTTAACCATTGTAAATATGTAAGTTTGTTATGGTTTCAAATCTTAAATTTTATGATCCAATCACAACTGTAACCGCTCAATAATTCTATATAATTATTGTTATGGGTTCAGATAAAGATTAAAGACACGAAAAAACAATTACTGCACCTTAAACATTTACTAAGTGTCTCTTAATACAATTCAACAAACGTCAAGAGTTTTTCACTAACTTTTTTGAACTTTTTTTATTATTCAGAGGAAATAAAGTCCATTTTTTTTTAAATTCTTCTGTTTTTCAAGATGCGTGTTTGACTGTGCTGGAGGTCCTTGCCTTAAACTTAGTTATGAAATGTATGACACCAATGAAATAAACATTCTCATTTTATTACAATTAGTTACAGTTCAACGAAATGTATTTTGAAGTGACTTTGTATTTCAAATTGACTAACATGTTTCTTGATTAGGTCATCCTTAACTTTGCTCTTTTAAATTTAGACTTGAATAAGGAAAATTGTGTTAAACATCCCATAGCTTATAACGTGGGTTGAATATCAATTGTAATACAAAGATTGTAGAAATATGTTATGAAATGTACTATCGCTTTACACAACTACGAATATCTTGCCTAAGGGTGTAAATCAATCTCACTCGGGTATTGGTGATTCATTTAAGTGTCACCTACTAATACGCAAATGCGTATTGTGTAGCATCTCAGTGGCATTTATGTAATCGCAATTGTTTATTTAATAAGACTGATGCACCATCAATGCTTAACATTAATTGCTCAATCAAAAAAAATCAATTGATAACCAATCCAATATTCGTAACTAGAAGTCAGATGCCGATGTTCCGGACGTCCAGGGGCATCGTCGGCTTTTGCCTTTTGGGGAGGTGAAAGGGCTCCACCAGCGGCCCTTCGGGGAGAGTCCCACGTAACCCTACGTCCACCAGACGTAGGGTATGCGTAATACATTTTCCAACGTAAAAAAGGGCCAAGTGTGCAGGCACTCTATGCCAATAGTTTGTTTAAGTAACTATTTGATGTTATTGCAGTTTTAAACGAAACAGAGAGATTAAATTCGATCCCACATATTGAATTTTGGTATATTTGGAAATCAAATGTCAAAATCGCCTCGATCTATTTGTAATTTAAAATATTTTGAAATATGTACAGTACATTACAAACGTTTTCAACTGCTTTAGATTTTTGCCGTCTCATGTTTGTTTATTTACATCACACAAAAACCACAACTTTTTTGGGTAACTAAAGATGTATCTAAAAATTTAAATTAAAAATTGTATACGAACGAAGTACTATATAACTTGAGAAACTCACAAATTCTTCACATTTCAACAATTATCTTTCTTCACCATAACTTTAAATGTCTGAGATCAATTAAATTTTCATATTTAGGCACAATTGCTGATGCTGGTAATTAATGACGATGCAACATACATTCCTTGAATAGTTGGCATTACTTTAATGTCGAGTATAGTTTCAAGATTGCGGTTTAAATAAATTTTAGTTTAAATATTACGATACAAAGTTTGAAGGTCAATGTTGATTTCGCTCGGTGATCCGGATTAGAATGATTGATTCACATATAATATTTGCATTATTACATGAGAACATTGCCATTGATTACGTAAGAAGTTACTGGTAATGTTCATTGAATTATTGGCAATTTTTGCAAGAATACCTATTGATATTTGTTAACATACCACATATTTTTGTCATAAATAATTTTAACGTAAACTAACGTAATACTTTGTAAATTAAATTTAAATTATAACGTTAAATCAAGGTATCATAATTTTATTTAAAGAAAACCAAAATGAAAATGCAGTTAAGTGAGTAATATCGACAAAAAATAAGATTTCGCTATTGGTATTTAAAAAAGTAGTATCGATAACAAGGTAAATGACGATAAATGTCAATCAGTAATCGTTCACTTAAATATTGCGACCGATAAAGATAAAGAATAAATGTTTCGCTTATTGCAGGTATTTTTTTCCAAATAAAATCATATCTTCATACCATAAATTGTTGTACCCTAAATAAGAGCAAAAGGTGGTGTTGCGCGGAGGTCAAATTAAAGTCGGAGAGGTCAAAGCTTATTACAATCACAAAATGACAAACAATATTGTAAATTATTGTTAAACTTATATTCAAAAGTATACCTTTAAATACAATACTGCCACGTCAGAACAAATACACATATAAAAGAAAAGAAATATGTTTTATGTATTTCGACGCAACGTAACATTATGAAATTTGGTATATTTGTTTAGAAACGTGCAATGATTCATATATCTTTAATTATAATTCCCGAAATGTTACACACAGATTATAGGGTCAATTTAATAACCTCTTTAGAGGTTTGTTAAATGGATAATATTAATCAGAAAGTATCAATTCTGAATAGTGTGATCGAGTAGTATCATTGTCATTTAAGGCCGTCGCTCACTGCCAGCATGGCACGGCATGACCCGGCAGATTATGCTGTGGGTAAATCAAAATGACCGCTGCACAAGTTTAAACCTTATTTTAACTTGCTTATCAATCATAATTTCTGTATATAATGAGACCCATACCTCTCCCGTCATCCAGTGGCAACTCTTGGAATAAAATGGCATGACACTTCATGCCGCAGCATCCTGCGGCACGTCGCGTCATCGAGATATCGAAACAAAGTAACATGAATTCTAAGTTCATTAAAATTAGATTCTTAATAAATTTATTAGTTATATAATCCTATGCCATCTCTTTATTAGTTATATAATCCTATGCCATGGCACGCCGTGCTGTGCCGGCATTTATCGTAGAACAACCGCAGATCGTCAAATGATTTCATCAATTATTTTTGCACTTTATGACTAACGTGTCAAGATTGAAAATATATTGTAGAATTTTGACATTTATGAATACCCCGCACAACTAAACTGTGAAATGAATTGTTGCCCGCGGTATTTCCGGACCAGTATGACATGAAAACCTTCAAGAAAAGAGCGTATTCCCACCTAAAAGGCCGGCAACGCTCTTGTGACCCCAGTGGTGTTGCGAGTGTCCATGGGCGGCGGTAGTTGCTTAACATCAGGTGACCTGTCGACTCGCTTGCACCCTATCCCATTAAAGAAAAAAATTGTCTGACGAGCCTAATGGCTCTTCATAAAGTAGCAATGTTCTCAAAATATACATGTCAAGGCCACAGCCCGAGGGCGTGTTTACTGTCTTTTAACAAGTGCCATTATGTTGTTTAATTTAATGCGTATTACACGATTGAAATGTAATAATGATGGCGCTGCTTCCTTAAATGGGTGGCGGTCTATAACATTTAGTGGTCGTCAAACATTTTATTGTAATTGTCTAAAGATTCCATTCAATGAACTATCGACTACCGATTTCCATGATAGTTCCGTAGGATTAGCGTTTATCCAATGTTTTGGTTTAAGAACCTATAAATTGCGAAGTGGCATTATAAATTACAATAGATTTAGTGTCCGTTGCCTCACCTCAGACTGACACTATCTAGCAATTAAATTCCAAAATGAAATACCAATAATATTATACAATCTATTATACCAGAAATTTTAATAGAGGTGGAGAAACGGGCCTTAAATTGTATACTGTGAAATGTAAAATATATTATGATAACATGTTGAGAAAAAATTTACCTATTTTATTAAGGGCCAATGAAAACAAACAGAAACACCGATGCCGAATTGATTTAACCTGTCAATGGTCAGAAAACCAGACACAATAGCAATATCCATTGTTTGCGAACCCCGGTGTTCGCGCTGAGCCTCAAAGGGTTATTTAAGCAATAGGTATTCGTTGAAGGATTTTTTTTAGAAAGTAATACGAGTAATTGTTACTTTGTATTTTTGTTGTTGAATGTTAAAATGATAAATATAACGCGTTGAAGTCTTCTCTATGACCATTCCTCGTATACCTCGTATACATACATTTTTTGTGTTTTAGGGTCGTCTTTTTTGTTGTTGTTGTTGATTTTTGAATATGTAAAAGCTGAAAAATTATTATTATTCACCAGTGTGTATTACGTCTCACTGCTGGACATACGTCTTCCTACACAGAGAGACATATGTGTGGGTCGTAACACCACACGCTGGTCCAGTGCGGAGCAGTGGGTGAATGATTAATTTTGAGTATTTCAATAATACAATCAGTGTACCTACGAGAAGTTAAAGGTTAAACTACTTTCTCAGTACCAACATAAGAGTTTTGTCATATACTTTATAATATTATACATAATATTATGGTGAATGGTTTTATTACAAATTAAAGAAAAACATTAAGATTAAATTATATTGTCCATCAGCAACGCCATCTAAATAGATGACAAATTGTCTTCAATTTCAAACATAGACGTAAGGTCGAGGGTAAGATAGGATTGGATATCAATAGGAAAGTTAATTTAAACTACAAATTCCCAGTACTTTCACTTATTAAATATTATGTTTCATACCATTAAGAACACCCGAGAAATAATTACCTTTAAACAGAGTAAAAATCTATGAGTACTTATTATAATAAGAGTGGTTCCATTCATAGGTGTTATATAAAGGTAGTTCATGACCTTATTATTATTTAAGAATAAGAATTAAGAAATAAGATAAGATTTAAAAGTGTTTCCAGAATAATAATGGTTATTTTTTGACAACATAATATAGTAAAATCACAAAAAACTCATGAAAAAATTTGTCATGAGTGTTTTGTGATTTTATGTTTAGATATGTACGTAGATTTAAGATTTAAACTTTCGCGTTGCATTATAATGTATGTCGCGTGTAGTCCCGTTAGTGTAATCTTTATTTACGTAGATCTGTCATATATAATTTTTTTTTTTAATATATTAAGATAAATAAAATATATGTATACCTTCATCCTCATCACTTCTACACATTAGTGCACTACAGGCTCCAATAATGTATACTATAATATTTTTAATTTAGATAAATGCAAATGTCCTTAGAGCATTAAGCTCCAGCCGGTCACCGCGAACACCGGTGCTCGCAAACAATAGATGTTTCTAACGTGTCTCGTTTTCTGACCGTTGACTAGTTACGCCTGTGTGTATCAAGAAAATGTCAGAATTAAGATAATATGTGCAATACTTCGCAACGAAGATTTTTTGTTAAATAATCTAAAGCTGTTAAATAATTACAACATTTAAAATCCATCTATCTACGTAGGATTAGTAGGGTTCATGGGGCACGATCTTTATTAAAATTAAGTGGCCTTTCACCTTATTTTATAAAATTGTCAAATATGTTTTGCGTTTCTAACCGTTGTTGTTATTGTGACATTTTCAATTCATCTGATACAATTATCGGTAGTATGGAGATTCAATTGATGGGACAAAGATACAAGATGAAGATTCAACTGAGGGGATACATTTTGAATCGAACCCTTAGAGTGCTTTCCGATCCGAACCCGATCCGAATCCGTGACAATAAGTTCCGAGGTAGCCGTAGAACTATTTCTATGCTACATTACGCACTACATCTGATCTCCGTCATCCGATTTCTTTCCGTCATTCTAAAATCTCCATCCCGGAAAACATTTTTGACGGACCGAAGTAGCCATAGTATTATTTGTATTAGTCCAAGAGCTGTTGAACTTGTTTACGGGTAGTATTTAAACGAGTGACTGTAAATTAAAGTTAGGAGTCAAAAATATTTAATTTAGGGCATAGTATTAAGTGAGCGACTGAGTGCTGTTGCTGTTCTGTTAATTTCTCGTCTTACAATAATTTGAGATACTTATAATACAAAATGTTGTTTGAGTGAAAACGTTACGTCCTGCATTTTTTTTAATATTTAGCTAATGTTTTTTATATTGAGCGGCATTTTATCATAAACGAAGTGTTTCTAATACAAAAATTATATGTGTACTCAATTTAGACAAAGTGGTTATTGGCACAAATATTGTTTAAATGGGTCATAAAAAAATTACCGTAACCTATGATTATATATTTCCTAATAATTGTATACAAATTCATTATAGTTGCCCTCTGTATTTCTAGAAAGTTGCCAGGATAGAATTTTATTATCTGAAATCACAACTGAGATTTTGTAAGTTCTTTTGGACTTAATTATTAATCAATATTCTTCGTAAGTTAAGTAAAATTTCCGCTTACACAAATTCATACCGCTCAAGTTATTAAAACAGTATGTCATCTCATCATCAGTCGCAAAGTTTTTTTTATTCGAACGTTTTATTATTCCCCTTTACTTTGTATAATACTGAAAGCTTTACATCTTCGATAATTTTTAAAAATCTTAATTTACAGTTAGGAAGGAATTGTTATACTATATTAATATACAAACATGTACAAGAAAAGCCAGCCCAAAAAAATTGTAATCATTTAAAGTCATCGCGTCGTTGAATCTCAGAAAATAGCGAACAACATTTATAATACGAAAACAACAAAAAATAAAAAAATCCGTGTGAAGAGTCATAAAATCAAAAGCTGGCTCCTGAACTGCTTGGATTTCTATCAGAGATCGGAGTAGTGCGTAATCAGTATCTGAATTCGGTCTGAGTTTTCTAGATCCATATGTTCACAGATTCGGATCGGACTCGAATCGGACGTAGTGCGAAAGCGCTCTTAGCGTTCTTGCAAGCTTAACAAGTATAAAGACGGAATTGTGGATTTTTTTAAATAACTTTATAAGAGGATGATACAATAGCTTGACAAAAGTCTTACAAGAGCTGCCGCTATACATATTTAGAAACATAATGAAAGGTTCCTGTCCTCAGCCTATATACGTCTCACTGCTAAGCACAGGCCTTCCTCATGGAGAAACACATGAGGAGTATGAGCCGTAACACCAATACACTGGATGAATGCGAGTTGGTGGGTAGAAACAGTCGCAATAGCGACCAGGACCAAGTGCTTAACGTGCCTTCCGAAGCACGGAGGAGCTCGAGATCACAAAGTTTTTGTTACCCATCCACGGCCTGACCAGCGAAGGTAACTTTGTTTTTAATCGAAAGACAAAGCGTACTAATACACTACACTAATACACGTACACTACGCCACCGAGCTCCTCATGGTTCATTCATGTTTAAATCAACTAAATAACACACGCATTACCATCATGGCAGAGTCACAAAAGGTGTAACACCTTTAATATATTTCGATCAACTTAACATTCATAAGACTGTAAATACCTCCCTGACCTGAATAAAATATAGACTTTAGGCTTTGCCATATTCAGGTCTTGGGCCATGTACGCCGTGCTATGTCTATTTACCAAAACGGCTTGAACCGATATATAACTGTAAAAGTAATACTAAGGATGGAATGTAAATGTAAACATAAGTTAAAAATAAAAAGAAGATAAAAAAATTAAAAAATATTGATAGAAAGGTAAACAATATTGTAAAGTAAGTAATAAGAAAAGAAATGTAAAGAGATAAGCAACGAATAAATAAAGATAGAGCCCCACCCCAACCCCCAACTCCCATCCAATCCTACCCTTGTGTTAAAAAAGTAGAGCAAATAAGTAGTAAAATAGATAAGCTTAAGAATGATTGAGAAGAATGAAATAAAGACAAAGTATGAGGAATAAAAGTACGAGAGGCATAAAAGATGGAACTGGAGTGGAAGAAATAAAAAAAAAACAAATAGATAAAGAAAGGCTCTAAACGCCATGTCAGGGGTATAGGATAAAGAAAAAAAACGGGTTGAACCTGTTGCCCCCAATGAAACTGATACTATGTACAGTCAAGTACAAAAACATGTGTACGCATTTTAGAGGTGACAATCTTTATTTCCTTCTAATAAGAGTCATTTACTGTTAAAAGTGGTTAGAATTGGTCCTTACCTATGAAATTGCCGTTTTTTTTCTCACTTAGTATTTTGTCTTTAACTATTAAGTTTCGGAGTATTCTTAAAAAATATTTACCTCCTCTAAAAATAGACCATATTTTTGAGCTCTTTCGATTTGTTTTGATAATTTGTTGTAAGTTTAATTATGTTAAAATTAGAAACGAACACAACTCTTTTTTATGCCTTCCGAATGCATTATTTGATTTGCATTCACTTAAAAACGAAAAATAATGTTTATGAAGTGTGATATTACACATATTGCTAAAGCTTGTCTTATGATACATGCCAAATATTATTATTATCTTTGGATTTGTTGTTGTGAAGAAAACTGAAAAAATGTTAGTATGGAAAATGCAGAGTTCCCTAAGATCTCCATACTAAACGGCAATTTCATAGGTTCTAAACACATTGCCTATAAACCTCGTAGATAGATTTCTGAACAGAGAAAATAAATATATTATATTTAAATATAAAAAAATATTTTAATTAAAATCAGCTATGTTTGGTGTCGGCGGATTCATCTAGTGTGTGCACTCATTCGCAACAGTTAAGTGCACTGTAAACTGTAATAATCTTTAATTAAGATTTTGCTCTGTTGTTATGTTTTCAGGTTGTATGAATAATTGGAAAATAAACAGTTTTTTTTATTTTATTTTTGGTGTCGACTATAACACGATGAAATTAAAGGATCACTTACCTGAGGCTGGAAGCCATTCTCATCAGCAATGTAGGTGAGTGCGATTAAATTCCCATCTGGCGACTTGTAACTGAACTTCCCTTCAGCGACCTGCACCTCCTCACCCTCGCCTTTGCCGAAGTTTTTCACGTATCCTGTCTCTTCCGCGTTTATTTCATTACCAGTTTCATATCTGAAATTCATATGAACAATGCCTATAAACAACAATTAACTTCTGATATTGATGTAAAGGACTTTAAACTTTCGCGTTGCATACTACATTATGTACGTCTCGTGTAGTCCCGGTGTTATAACTTTTGATATTGATGTGTATCAAATGGCCAAAATTAAGCAACTTATGCGCTGATAACACAAGTCCAAAAGATTAAGAATTTTTAGAAATACCAAAAAAGGTAAACAAAACGAAGGTAGGTAAAACGAACCAATTTAACGGACAATAGCGGACATTTATGCAAAGGGCGGGCTTATCTTTAATAGAGAATAAAAATGGTAAAATAAATTATTATTATTTATTAAAGGAAACCGGATTCTAATTACCTACTACTGGGTTCCTTTTTAGTATGGCAATTTTTTTTAAAGGACAGCAATTGACTCTATACCATCTGATGGTAAGCTATAGGAGAGTCTATTTGCGGAAATGGTTAGAGCCACAGAGAACAGTAGCCTAACTAACTACCTCCACCTTGCTGGCCCATTAAGTGCTTTTTTACGCCTCTCTTGAAGAAACCCATGTTATATACGATGGAGGGAATACGTTTTTAGAAATATTTTGATTCCCAAAATTAAACTTGTTTTACATGCAAAGAAAAGTGTTGTAAACATTTATCGGGTCGCAATTTAAACATTAATGTCAATGTGTTTATGCTTCACAAAATGGATGGGATTGTTTTCTGTTGTTGTGCCTATATGTAAATAAATAAACAATACTTACAGCCACTTATACGATCCATCAACATTTGGTCCTTCTGAATCAAAACGAATGATAGGGATTTGTTCATCCGGCGACTTCGGCGCCTGGGCCGCTAGCGCTCCCACAAATATGCACATCAATATAAACGAGATCTGAAATGTACAACGTTTTTTACATAATAGGTAAAATGCAGTGCTCAGATTCTGGTCTTTTCTATCTAAAGAATATCAACATACATATCATCACTCTTCACGCAAATTTTACGTTTCAGCTTATAATTTAATCCCTATGTAACAAGCAGCAGCAGCCGAGTAGGCAGCGGTAGCCGAGTTGGGACGGACGGGGTACTATAAGTACTCGTTCGAGAGGCCGCGGGTTCGATCTCAGCGCCCGTACCACTAAGTTTGAATAAAACTTAGTGGTACCTACATATCATTGTGAATATCGCTTGCCGCACATTGTGCCCGGTGCATGGCAACAGGCTCGCCTTCTGTTACATGGGAACCTTACATATCTGGCGAAATGTGGGTGTTTAACACCTCTACCTATCCCTTCGGGGAAAGAGGCGTGATGATATGTTATGTAACAAGGGACGAGTCTGTTTCTATGCACCGGGTACAGTGTTTTTCATTACAAACTTTACATAACTTGGATTCAAACTCAGTGGTACAGGCAATGGGATCGACCTGGCTACCTCTAAAGAATGATTGTAGTTATTTCTATTTTTGATTAAAATGTATTCCTATAATTGTTACCTACAACTCATCAGTAAAATATTTACTAATAAAACTTTAATTATTCAGTAATTATTAGCAGTAAGCAGAGGTGAACCTAGGCGAATATTTTTATATCAAATCGAGGACGTTGTTTACCCAAAACCACTGAACATGAATGAATGGGGTTTTTAATAATTGTAATGCGAAAGAAACTTGCAAGGATCGTAACAAATAGCAAGAAAGAATTTCATTTAAATAATTGAATTCCTTATTTATTTATTCTCTGCTTCTCATCTGGGAAAAAGGTGTTATGTATGTAAACTTTGAACGCCTTCGCTACGCACGGCAAGCAAAATAACCCACTCGTAATTCTTTGCCGAGAGTTTAATTCTAGGCAGTATTTACTTTGTATTATATGATTTTAATTATTATTGTTTTTTCGAGGATAATTTGAAGGAATAACTTTTTTATTGGTTTCTGAAATTCTCAAAAATTTATGATGATTAATAACAATTTGAAGAAACACTTCGAAGCACCCAAGAATTGATGTCTTTTTTCTTTAAAATATTATTAACTATGTAAATAATAGAAGAATAATAATAGAAATAGAATTTTCGAAGAAGGTACTCCAGTTAGTTGTAGCTAGTTAACGTACGGAACTGAAAATCATTAGGCTACACTGTCAAATAACAAAATTTTTTGTGATGTTGTAGTGACAGTCAGACCTTTTTGGGGGCATGTGGAATAGTTCTAGGGTTGGAAGCGCGCAAGTCTTGCAAAAGTCTATAAGCAAATAGGCTACAGTGACTGTTTGCCACAAGAAAGTCTTAATACGTGTCTCCCGATAAATAATTCATGAAAATAGGAATAACGGCAATGTTATATAAAGACCCATTAATATTGGGTCCTTACTTATGAAATTGGTGTTTTTTTTCTCTCTTAGTATTTTGTCTGTAACTATTAAGATTTAGAGTATTCCTACAAAATAATTACCTCGTCTAAAAATAGACTATATTTTTGAGCTCTTTTGATTTGTTTTTATAATTTGTTGTAAGTTTAATTGTGTTAAAATTGGACACGGAGACAACTCTTTTTAAGTGCCTCCCGAATACATCAATTTATTTGCATTCACTTAAAACGATAAATAATTTTTATGAAGTGTGATATTACACATATTACTAAAGCTTGTCTAATGATAGATGCCAAATATTATTATCTTTGGATTTGTCGTTGTGAAGAAAACTGAAAAAAAATTAGTATGGAAAATGCAGAATTCCCCAAAATCTCCATAAAAAACACCATTTTCATAGGTAAGGACCTAATAAAAGATTCAAATTTAATTTAAAATAGACCAGTTACTTTCTTTAACTTTTATTTGTTATATTCAAAATTGCCATACCACGTGCGCGCGTTGCAACTAGGAAGTGCAGTTTATTTCAACGGAAGAGCGAAAGTCGAAAGTGTTTCATCAACAATGAAACGCATATAAAGTAGTCGTGTCGAAACCAACAACCACACTTACAATTTATGTGACATTATTTGAAATTTCACATGAGTTGCGATATTATTTTCTTCCACTTTAATTAAATGAGGCTTGGTTATCATGAAATCGGTAGAAAATCATAATTTATCTTAAATTATATGCAGATAATCATCACTAAGGTATTGGCTCTTTAGTGAGCTCAAAGGCTCCGGAGTATTTTCCGGTCAATTAGCCAAGTTACGGAATATTGCATTCTAACATTTAAGTCATGATAAGATGGTTTTTTTGGTAGTAAAAATATATGAAGGTTTATTTCGACATGCATGACAAAATCAACAAGTTATTAGCGTATTTAGAACAAAGTAATATTTTGTAAACAAAAACAAAGTAATATACCTACCTAAGGCGATTTCTTAACAAGAAATTTAAGTGTGCAGTTTATTCTCGGAAGCATGCTTTTCACATTTCAAACGTGACATTTTTTATTTCCTTCTAATAAGAATAATTTACTGTTAAAAGTGGTTACATATTTCTGTAGTTGACATTAATTTCCTATAGTTTATATTATTGAAATCCCTTGTATTCCAAGTCTATCTTAGTATCGTTGCCATATTTAATCGACTGACAACATCGACTAGCACAAATGAGTAACGTTCAACTAATCTGACATTTTCATTGATAGCCTTTAATATGGTTGTGCATACGAGGAATTATTTAACACCTGATGAACATATTGCGTAGCTTGTTGTAAGGGATTAATTTGCATATGAACTGAGCAAAACGTTGAGAAATCATTGATTAAAAGGCATTTGTTAATATATCCAGTTCCTTAGGGTTTCTATAATTGCTTGCCGTTTATTCGAATTATTATATTCATGGGTGTATTTGTGTTGTGTATAATATCTTCTTCTTTCTATTCTATAAATTCTTGCATTAACTAAATTTCAAACTTTTGCTTTTAATACAGCAGAATTTATACTTGCAAGGCAATTTCGGACAGGTGGGTACAAATAATAGCTTTAAAGTAAACAAAAGGTAAGGTAAAAAGCGCGAAAACCCGTTAACAGATCTTATCAAAATCATAACTCCAGACTCTCATCCGCTCAGCGCCCCGATGAGTCGGCCGCTCAGATCGTAACTTCACAGATGAAACGTGACGAGGGAGTGTAGAGAACAGTGTAGGAACTCGGGAAGAATGGCATCCGTGACTCGACAACAATCTCATTTGCGTTCAAAATGCACTTGCCTTTATGCACGTTATGACTTTTGACCCGCGCTACCTACTTGCATGAAAGCAGAAGAAATTTTGAAACGTAACAAGTAAGCATTGATTTATCTGCAATAGTCTCGAATAACTCCTTAATAATAATCGAATATTAGATTGTTGATTAGAGTGTTGATAAGATCTAAAGAAAATCTTCATGTCACAATGTTAATGTGATTATAATTCAATTTTCACAACCAATGTGTAAGATGCATTAAGATAATTTAAAATGTTTTACACTAAGGGTCAGATTTTTTATCCGTGGTCAGGTTGACCAGTAGGTTAAAATTTGGACCAATGGCGAAAACATATGATGTGTTGTCATAGACAATTGAACCACAACACGATGCTGGGATTAGTAAAATGGTGGCTGGCGGCACAGCTGATGTAAATATATGCTTCGAATTTTCACAGCAAATTTAACAATTTGTCAAGCAGACGTCATACATTTTGGCGTTTCTAATGACGCTACTGGTCTAGATTTTAACTAAGGTAACTATTACTACGGATAAAAAAAATTCACCCTAAGTCGTTAATTCTTGTTATTATATTTTACGTAGACATTACAAAGTTCTCAATGGAAAAACTACTGATAGTATGTATTAAGTATATAAAACATATGACTACAGATGCTGACGATACGCAGATCGTATTTTGTCGATACTTAAAGGTACGGAAATGTGCTTTATAGATCTTTTACCACCAAAGATTTTTGCGAGATAACATTTTATAATTTTTTATTTTTATTAACACAATATACTACAGGGAGGTTCATGTGTAAACAATAATTTAAAATAAATATAAATTGGGGGCGATATCCCAAGAAACGCCACTTCGATACGAACACATTTTGACATTAAAAACCTAGGCGCTTTTTTAACTTCAGTTTTGAACTTAGATCAACAGTTGTGAATCGAAGGTTTTGAATGATAAAATAAGCACGGGAAAGTGATGATAACATTTAATTGAATGTACAATTAGAAACACTTGCGCTATGCAAAGAATGTAAATTGGCTGGAAAATGTTTACGTTAACCTTTTCTTGTTTGAGCTTCGTAAGATTGTTATTATCTATATTGGAGCAGTAAAGGTCATCTATGTCCATGGATCTTTAAAACCTATAACCTATATATATAACCTATAAAGAAATATTTGTTACTTAAAATCAATACAACACTTATTGCGTTTCTACAGCATCGTTTTGAATTTTTGGACGAAAAAAGAGTTAATAAGGTATAACCATAAGTATTTGAATCCCAAGACAACACACGGCTCATGTGCTTTTGTAAAGGATAAGAACAATTTTGACTGTGAAAAGATCATTAAATTTTTTGAATTTTGGGAACTATTATTACTTTGTATGAATAGTACAAGTCGTCTCATCTATATTTCATTGACATCAGCGTAATAATTATAAGGTTATCTAGTTAGAAAGCTACCGTGGGCACCGTGAACACCGGTGTTTTCATAAAATAAATGTTTCTAATGTCTCGTTTTGTGCTCCACGACTAAAAAAAATTCTAAAGAAAACTAGAATTTAGACTACATTTAAACGTCTACTTCTGATCAAACAATTGTAATATAAGTTAACAGTACGCAATTAGATAATTATAGTATTTCAAGCTATTGTCGCATTATATTGTAATGTTTTAAATACACCGTTCATAAAATCATTTTTTTAAACTATTTTTTAACATTCCAAAGATAACAACTCATATAATAATTTTATTTTAAAGTTAAATGTCTTACCATATTAAGGGTAGTACTTGCACAGGGTTCAGTCCAAGCACAGACTTGAATAGTGTGTGCTCGGTGACACCGCATGCAGTTTATATACCGCCATGTTTACCTATGAACTTCGCGCGACCCGCAAGTGCATCCCGGCGTCGTCTCCCCGCACACTACTGAGTGCATATTAGAGAGATCGAACACACTTGCAACGGACACGGACGAATTGCAATATCACTTATTAGGGCTAGATTCATTATTTGGGTATCTGCTACGTGAATGTAGAAAATAGCATAATAGAAAAAAAAATACAAAATTTTTCAAATTATTTGCTTGAAAAATAAATTGAGCATCCCTCTCTTGAAGAATCCACCTTAAAACAAGTAATATCGCACTTTAAAAAAATACAGAGTTTAGCTGTATCTTCATAATTAAAATAATTTTTACACTACTAACACTATTCAGAGATAGCCCAGTAGGGATGGATGGTACTACACATGCAAGATGTCGCCAGGTCGATCTCACCTCGCCGCGCCTGTACCACTGAGTTTAAATAAAACATATGTACAGTTTGCTGTGAATACCGCTTGCCTCACACTGTGCCCGGTGCATGGCAACAGGCTTGCTCCCTATTATACATACTTGAAAATAAATATACAAAACATATAATTTGTAATATTGTTTACAATGGCGGACTTATTCCTAAAAGAGATGCCTTCCAGTCAACCCATGAATGGTCATCAAAGTATTGTATTGGGATGCAGATGCAAAAAGAAGACAATAACAGATACACATCAAGTATATAAAAATATAAAAGAAGTAAAATAAAAAAACCTACATAAACTACATCATTATACTTATACTAAAATAAATACATATATACATACATATTTAAATACACAATAAACATGATGGAGTAATCAATTTTTCTGATTAAATAGCAATGTGTGATGTATAATAGTACTTTATCCTAGTTTTAAAAGAAGATATGGAACACACATACACATATTACATTGGAACTTAAACATATCTGGCGACATTTGGACGTTACCTCCGCCTACCCCTTTGGGGATAAAGGCGTGATAATAATATGTTAAGTTACCACTAGTAACACTCGTAGTAAAGGCTGTGATTTTAAGTCTTTTTTGTCAATTTTATTATTTAAATTTACTTTAAGTATAATAAATGTGGCTATGTGTAATTTTGACGATTTTAAGTGCTATGTTTAGCCTATGAAATAAAATTATTTTAGATTTTGATTTTGATTAAAGATTTCATTTATTTTTAATTTAATATGATCTAATGCAGTAAATTCAATTGTGTATGATTCGCCAAGATGACATTGTCATGACCTAGTTTGGGGATCTCTGTCGAAAATTGTAATATTACTGCTTTTTGGGACTAGTGCAGTCCCAAAAATTTTTGTTGTAAGTTATTTGTTTGTTTCAAAAATGTAACTTGCTTGTGCAATAAATTATTTTATTTTAATTTAATTTAAACTATTATTATCAATAACTACTTGAATTAGAGAGAAATTATACCTAGTCGGTTATTTTTATATAGCATTTTTGTCAACGCTAAATAACGCTATGTATAAAAAAAAAAACAATAGCGATTTGATAATAGGTGCTGGATAGGATAGGAGCTAAACTTTAGGGTTTGAACGCTTTAATTTCTTCAGAGTTTCATTTACACGTTCAGCAGCACGTTTTTTTTTCAGAATTAAAAATAAAATATAAAAATACTAGTTGTTTTTCAACATCAGTAATAATAGTTACTATGAAAAAGCATTGCTTGGCATTTCAGATCATGTAAGCTCAAAAGATGTTTATGTATTTCATGCTGATTAGTTTCATTTTATTACGCTTACAGTTAATTGAGCGTAGTTGAGATAAATCAAGATTTATAGATAATAAACTATATGTACAGGTAACTAAGGATTATTTGTGTATGTATTGGGACACTTGTAATACCTTACATTTTACCTACAACGTGTATAAAAGCCATATTTTACAATCAGTTCGCTGATGAAACGACAATTTACTTGTATATCTACACACCATGTAAATAAAACACCCATGCTTGCAAAATGTAATTGATTAAATTAATCAAATAATCTAATTTATTTTGGCTTTAACGCAAATACTAATTAAAATTTTATATAGTAGGATTAAATATGTAATGTAGAACTATATCAGTATTATATTGCGCTGTTCTCAGGCCATTTTCTCTTCCATTTTGTCTTTTTTTCATTGTTTTTGGTATCCAATTTTCATTCGTTTCAGAGTCAGCGTCTGGAGCGGTTGTCTCGACTCCTAAATATATAAATTGTTGTAACTGTTGAAATAATATAATAATATATTAGTAACAAAACTATAACAGTAAATGATCCAATAACTTAAATAACTTTATCAAGGCACTATTGTAAGTAGCCCTACCTTTTATAATATTCTTAAAGTTTTGTGTTTAGTTATTTGTGATATTTACCTTTTTTTATATTGTTCCAGTTATGCTTTTTAATTCAGAAATGAAACAAATAGTGGCAAGCCGTGCAGCTTTCTTACACCTACCTCACCACGTCATAAATTTAATATTATAATATAAATTGATGTAAATAATATCGTCAAAATATTACGCAATAATTTGGTAGGTAAACATTACACAACATAACATATCGCACCCCTGCAAGAAAAGTGTCACAACACATATTAGTTACGAAATGACGTAATTACAGCATTAAATTGTGCGTGTTTCATTTCTTCGGATGTAAAAACGTCGTTATTACGTTGTACACCACCGCTAGATGGCACTAAATTCTCATTTTAACGGAGCCGTTTCGCTCCGACTGCCCCGTCGTGAAAAGTGTCACATTGTGTTAACACAGAGTTAACGTGAACAGTACCGCCAGAAAAGCGTTTTAACGTTTGATATGACTTTTTATCTGTACCTAAGCTACGACGAAAAAGCATTGTTAACATTGCCACAGCATTCAATGAAAGAGACACAACCTGGGTTATTTTTGAACCTATATACTTTTACCTATATACTTCATCATACATCATCTTATGGTGAAGAATGGTTTCATATCTTGAATATGGCGAGAGACAGCGGAGAATGTAGAATGAAATTTATTCATTTCTTTATTGTATTTATTCTTGTGGGTTCTAAAATATTGATATTATTCAGTTATGTACATTTTATTGGAACAGGGTAACTTGTATATCTACACACCATGTGGAAGGCCCCCAACGAGGTGGACCGACGGCGGCGCAGGAGCGGTCGTAGTGGATATCATTTGGGGAGGTCTATGTCCAGCTATCTTTCTATTAGATTTCTAAAACGTTACCTATCTTTCTATCAGCCTATAGTACACCAATAGGCTGATAGAAAGATAGGTAACGTTTTTAATATAATGTGATTTTTGAAAGAAGATCAGGCAATTGTTTTTTTTCATTAGATGCAATTCCTACAAATATCAATTGAATTCTGGGCGGCTGTAGCCATTTGTTACTAGATAGACAGCCTTCTTGCTGTCAACTGTACTGAAAAAAATATTTTATATATATATATAAGTAAATTCAGAATTATATTCCTTTTTATAAATTAATAAATATCAGTACATAATTTTAAGTAATTCTTATTTTCTTACGCAATTTAATATAAATGCCGTGTTCTGTAACAAATTATACAATAACGTTGTTTCTACTTATACCTAATTTATGTAACTTGCTTGAGATACTTCTATAAATCAGAAAAAAAATTGCAATGCCGTTATTATTTCTTAACATGAGTTAACGCTACAAAAAACTTAAAGACGACTTATACGCAGTTTTCCCTACCAGAACAAGTAAATTATAAACTGGTGTGCAAATAAAATAATGTTTATAACAACATTCAAGATATCATGAGACTTTATCTGGAATCTCGGTTTCGGTTTGAAGATACTATGAATATTTTGGTTAGTACGTCAAACAATCTACAGAACGTGTAATTTTGCAATCACTGAGCACAATTCGTCTAGTGAAAAATCTTTGTTATTTATGTATTTTTAGCCGTAAATTTTTTGAGTGGTATTAGGTCCTTACCTATGAAATTGGTGTTTTGTATGGAGATTTTGGGGAATTCTCATTTTCCATACTAACATTTTATCAGTTTTCTTCACAACGACAAATCCAGAGATAGTAATATTTGGCATGTATCATTAGACAAGCTTTAGTAATATGTGTAATATCACACTTCATAAAAATTATTTATTGTTTTTAAGTGATTGCAAATAAAATGAGGTATTCGGGAGGCACTTAAAAAGAGTTGTCTCCGTGTTCAATTTTAACACAATTAAACATAGAACAAATTATCAAAACAAATCAAAAGAGCTCAAAAATATAGTCTATTTTTAGACGAGGTTATTATTTTTTAGAAATACTCATTCAGCGTATTTCTAAAAAATTAGAGTATTTCTTAATAGTTACAGACAAAATACTAAGAGAGAAAAAAAAACATCAATTTCATAGGTAAGGACCCAATATTGACTCCCTACGTGAACTTTTAATGCTTCTTTTTTTAATTATTTTATCCCTACGATTACTCATGGAACCGGGTGGTTAATGCCTTTTTATATAGCCATGTGGGTTTATAAAAAGGCATTAATTAATAATGTACTACTATGAAGGGCCCTGTGGACACCATAGAGACAGAAATTATAGAAACGGATATATTATCTCTTTCGCAAGTTAGTTTCGAATCCCTCACCTAACCTAACCCCTTTCGTATAGATTTAGTATAGGTTAATTTTTTTAAAATGTGGCTTATAATTATGAAGTTGATATCAAATATTTAAAAAAATTATACGAAGTCTTACAAGCGTTCCTTCTCCTTCCTCCTTCAACTTTTTTTTAAAGTTTCTTTTTAATTTCGCTGTCGAAATTCTATGCATGACGAATCACATCACTTCGACTCGTTTTGTAAGCCCTAAACTTAACCTAACACAAAACATGAGGTAGAATTTCAGCGCATCACATTCATCTACTCATAATTAAAGAATACTGTTAATTTACGTAAATTAGAAACCAAATGTGAAGGAACTTTAAACTGGACACTGCCCGATTAAAGGTAGATTACGAAACTCGGTGAATCAAATGCTACTCTGACCCTTGCGGAGCAAGTTCTGCGTGTGGCATTTGGAGGACTAATGTACAGTCATGAGGACTAACATGTATACAGTATCATTCAAAACTAAACCTTATTGTATCACTGTAAAACACAGGTGTATACATACTATTTCAGGTGACTGTATGTTATTAATAGCTTGCGTTGCAGGGACTAACTTAGTTACCGAAATGTAAGGATTACTCATACTCATTCGTTATGCGTTGGTAGTTAATAACTGAATATAAAAATGAATACTACATTAAAAAAGGTAAGTTTTATGAATTAAGCAACCAAATCAGCGGATGATGATCGAGATTCTATGCAATGTGTTTGCTGCAAAAATTTCAGACATATAAGTGGTAAAAGCAAAAGCTCAATAACACCTTACTCCTTTGTAGTCTCAGACGTCGTAGTTGTTCCATCTACTATGAGATTCAAAAAAGATATAATCTAAAATGTATAAGAGATATAAAACTTAATCTAATATATGTTAAATTTATCTTATTAGTTCTTCATATTTGTAGATAATTACTATCCAATAACATAAAAACCATCATCTTATCGTAATCATAAACATTCTGATAAATATTAAAGATTTTACGTTTATTTTAGACATAAGGACCCATTATAATTATTTACCTGCATTCACAATTTGCATTAGTTAATATAAAATATTTTTCTTTAGCATTTGTAATATTTTAGTTAAATGCTTATAAGCTTTTTTGTGAATTTGCCTTAGTATTAATTACAAAATTGTCTCTATTTCGGGGTAGTTATTTTAAGTCTCAATTTTTTTTAATAATCAGCCCAGCAAATGACTCAACACCATCTGTGGTAAGCAGTAGATAAGTCCATTTGGGAAGGATGCCAGGGCAGCACCAAAGGATGCAGGCCTACTCGTAGCGAGCTCCACCTTGCTGGCTCATAAGATGCATTTTCACGCCTCTATTGAAAGAATCCATGCTGTAGGAAGGAGGGATCACGTGTGCTGCTAGAGAATTCCAATGGAGATTTTTATTTGAAAATGTAGTAATAGAAATAAATAAATAGAAATTCACACAAACTAACGAAAAAAAGCTCTAAAATTATTTTTACAAGAATTACTGCCTTCTCTTACGACTGACTCAGATGTCAGATCCTGTCAGCATATATAAAACTACAGCAAAACGCTACACTGGTATGAACTTCGCAGAGATTTGAGTATGGAAAATAAAAAACAATTCGTATGACATACAGACTCGTTGACATTTTAAAATCTATTTGATCAAACAGACCCTAATGAAGCATTTAACGCATTTCATGATTTATTTTCCATTATCTATTATCTTTGTTTTTCTGTTACAAGAATAAAGAAAAATCGTAACCCTAAAAAGTTTAAATGGGTGACAAAAGGAATTAAAAAAAGTTGTGTAATAAAACGCAAACTATACTAGAACTATACCTATCTAGTCTAATACAAAGAAAAAAGAGAACAATTAAATAACTAACAGATGTACACTATACATAAATGTATGAACGCTGCACAAAGAATCAGTAAGTACCTCTAAATAAATGCAAAAAATAAATGTGTAGCATCCTGGAAAATAATAAATAATAATATAAATAAAGATCTTCATCAAAATAAATTAAAATCAATTAAACATAAAAATAACATAACTAAAAAAATAAGTTACATCTGAATTATTTAATGACGTATTTTATGCTATTGACATAGCATAAAATACGGGTAATAAATTAATAATAACGAAAAAAAATCAATTAATCAACAGTATATTTCTGTACCCAACAACAGAAAGTGAAGAACGTAAAATCATTATGAGCTTAAAAAATACAAAATCGGTAGGGTACGATGAAATTACCACCGATATCCTTAAAACGTGCTCGTCAAAAATCTGTATTCCTTTATCATAATTATATAATAAACTTATCCTCGGAATAAGGCATTTTTCCGGACAAACTTAAATTATCAGTTGTCAAACCTTTATTTAAGAAAAGGATAGCGACATGGGAAACTATCACACTTATTCCTGTAATCTTCAAAATATTTGAAAAGTAATGGCGATACGTCTCAAATCTTTTATTTCCAAAAACAATATTAATATATAAATGAACAACAATACGGTTTTCAGGAAGGTAAATCGACTTCACTAGCTTTTTATTGCTAATTTAAAAAATTACATGAGGAATTAATGATAAGATACCAACATAGCAGTATTTCTTGATATGTCAAAAGCGTTTGTTCATGTAAGTCATGAAATACTGCTACAGAAGCTTCATGACTATGTTATAACAGGAATAGCACATCAATGGTTCGCCAGCTATTTGTCAAATAGGAAACAATGTACCGAAACATCACGGATCGAAACCAAACTCAAGTAAAGGATAGGTCAAATTATAGACAAATAACTAACCCAATGCTATTTTTATTTATATCAATGATCTTCCAGATATAACTAAAAATTACTGCTTTTTGTTTGCAGATGACTGTACATTACTATTTAAAAATAAAATTATTGACGAACTATGGACCTTATTGAACTTATTGACCTTGAACTTAATAATACACTTTGTAAAATAATTAATTGGATGAATAAAAAATGAAAGTATTAACTTACATTACAATAATAATGAAATTGACATTGTATATAGCACAGTATTCTTAAGCATACACCTAGATGAGCATTGCTGTTGGAAAAAACATATAGATACCCTCTGTACTAAACTGAACAAATTTTTATTTGCTCTGTATAGAACAGAGAACATAGCATCATTTTATATAGCTTTACAAGCACGGATACGTTTCTTTTTTCTTTCGTTACGGCATAGTAATGTGGGGGAACAGTGAAGACTTTGAAAGCCTTTAGAGCGCAAAAAAATGTATCCGGGCCTTATGCGGGATAAAGAAATGGGAATCTTGTAAATCCCTGTTTCAAAATCACAGAATACTTCCGTTACCCTGTATTTATATACTAGAACTATGTGTATTCGTAAGGAAGCATCCTGAGCAGTTTACACATCATAATAAATTAAAACCATACTTACGGGAATCTAGGAAAAATAAATTGGTCGTGCCTTATAAATGTAAATTAAAATTACTCCAGAAAAATGCGTATCACCGTTGGATATCGTTGATATGCCGATAGACAAGAATATATTATTTAAAAATAAATTATCCAATGTCTCCTGCAGCGCAACTTCTATTCTATTAATAAGTACACATGACACAAAATTATTGATTGTAAAATTATTTTCTTTTAATAAATGATATATTGTATGGAATAATAAAAACATTTAATATTGTACCGACATTCAAATTAAATTTATATAGATTTAAAATGTCGATTTTATAATGAATGTCTCTTACTCGTAGTTCTTACCAAAATTTGTAAAAAAATATATGATATAATCGTATGCCTACAAATTGAGGTTAACATTATTGTAACTATATAATCACTGTCGCCCATCCCAATGTGATACATAATGTTTTGTGAATAAATTATTTGATTTGATATAAAAAAAACCATAGGAAAAATATGCCACCTATAAAATATTAACTATTATAGAAAACAATATTTTTATTCAGCTGTACATTTAGTATGATCTGTTTCTTTTTTAAATCCTATTCAATGTCAGTGACATAAGTCGTATAGCTCTACTAATGTTGGATGTCTCGTATTTTGTTAGCTATCCCATGTAGGTACGTTTATTTTAAGCTGGGCTAAATGGGAAAATTTTATTTAAGCGAATTTTAGTCGAGTCTTATGTAAGTGAAGTTGCTTTTTCTTATCTAAACAAACACAACCTTGTGCTCCAGATGAGTACCTTTATAAAACGTGATTGATTACAATGAAAGAAGATATAAAATTAATATAACATTTTATTCGTATAAAAATAGAGATAACTTATTAAGGTATGTACAAAAGTATAGAAAAAGTACACTAGGTCGTCGCATTCTGTAGCATGCATAGCATTATCACAATCAAACTACAAGCAGAGACCGATCAGGATTCTGGCACTATAGAACAACCCAAATAACAAACATTTCATTGTATTTGTAAACAATATTATTCCTTGAAATTCTTCACTTACTCTAGTTGATACAACTAATAGGCAGTTTTAATATAGTTTTAAGGTTTTGCGCTATGAGTATTATTTTTCGTTTATCAAATTATATTTGGCATAACTTTAAATAGAGATGTTTTTACAAGCGCTGATTTTATGGAAACTTTCTGTAACTGCTTTAAAAATAGAGATAGGAATCTAAACTATTTTACTCACAGAGTATTACTCGGTCGGGTAAACCATTAAAAGCTGCATTGATATTACATGCGATTGACTGATTTTGGCATTTGAATTAAGCTCAAAAATATTTTCACCATTAACGTAACATTTGTATATAAGAAATATGACTATTTCTTTAATAATCCGTTAAAATAAAGAATAGTATTGAAAATTCACGCTATTTTTTATCCCAGTAACATGATATAATTTCGGTGGAGCTAGCGAAATGGCCCTTATTTTTCCGTACTCCACAAAGAAGTCGGAAAAATAAAAGAACATTTAATTTTCTATTCTATTCTTCATTTTAATTCAACGGTAGATAAATAATACTGTCTTAATTCAAATAGTTCTGCTTCTTTTTGAGGTTTATTCCTGGTAATAGTGCCCCTTGTAGTCGAGGGCGGCTTTCTCTTCTTGTTGTCTGGCTGCCTCTGGGTTGTTCTTTGCTTCGAGGGCAGCGCGTTCCTGAAAACATATTTTTGGTTAATACACACATACACAACATCATACTGCTATCCCCGAAGGGGTGGTAGAGGTGTTAAACACCCAATTCACCTGATATTCTAAGCCTGTTGTTTTAGCTTCATACACACGTACTTTGTGCTAAGCTAACACATCTGCCTACCACTTCAGGGATATTGGCGTGTTATGTTATATTTTATAATCATTTATCTCGTATCCCTGAAATATAGTAGATTTTAGAGTTTTAATATAATATATATTAAAATCTTAACTCAATAATACTCCTAGAACCCCTCTTTAAATACATCAAGAACGTAAATCAAGAAAAATTTTCACGCTACTTAATTTAGACGCACCATAAATATAAAATACCGTTGAAAATTACAAGGTCAAGCCCAATTTGCTTTTAGGTCCATTTGATATTTATTTCCTTTTAAATTAATAAAGTGAAATGTGCCATCGTTAGACAGTCTCTGTAAATTTTAATGCTGATTTATTTCACTCAGCATTATGCTTGCCGCCTGTACCACAATAAAATAACTAGCGTTACAATAAAAAAAAATTAAGTACAGTGTATTGTGAATATCGGTTGCCTCACATTATGCCTAGTGCATGGCAACAGGATTGCCTCTCACTCGTTTCAGGCTCGACTAAGGGAACGCTAAGGGGCTGCCAGCGCCGGAGAGATTTAAATACATTTTGATTTATAAGCGCACGCGAGAGGCTATGAAACGATGTTAGTACCTCCGTATAATTAATTATTGGCGCGCGCGCGTACCTATGAAACCACCCTGATACCTTTGCATGTAGTTTTTTATGTTATATGGCTAATTATAAAAAGAAGATAATCTCACCTGGTTGGCCTTAATTCCGGCGTAAATAAGGTCTAAACCTTTTTGAATTTCAGGAGACACTGGAGGAGGGGTAGGGATATGGTCTCCCTTGACCCTGAACCCGAATTCGTCGGCGGTGTACTCTACAGTGATGACCTGGCCATCGGGGGCGGTGTACGAGTAGGAACCAGACTGGACTAGAGCGTCGTGAGTGTCATCAACAGCCCTTAAGTAACCTTGTTCTTCGGCGTGAATGTTGTTGCCGGTTTCGTATCTGAAATAATAAAAGTAGGAATATTATTTTTGAGAGTAAGAAAAAAGTAATTTAGGTTGAATTCGACCAAACGCCGTATTATAACACGGGGGCTTAGACACCAATAAATACTTAAATTACATTGGTCGAATCCGCTGAAATGACGGAATTTGACAGCTAAACCATTTTTGGTATTACTACACCGGAGTTACTAATCGAAATTTGGTCAAATTCGCTCAGTAAGTTTATTTTGCTTATTGCAAAATTTCCCAGATATTTTTATTCCACACTGGCCACTCGGTACGGCTTGGAATATGTGTATATTAGTTATTATATGTTTACCAAAAAAACGTTTCGAACGTTGTCAGAATTATTTATATCGTAAAAGCACAAAAAACCCCGAACATAGAAACTCAGTTTCTTTTTATATTAAGAGGCTTACCTAATTCACATTTAACTTGAATGAGTCATATTGCTAAAATTAATTAAATCTACTTTCTACTATAGGTACCATAGAAAAGATCGACTATATAAAATTAAAGCAAAATATCTCTATTTAACTTTTACGCAAAAAAAGCATCTTTCGCTTAGGTACTCAAACATATAACATACACGCTAATTCTGGGTAACCTTGACCTGCGCTCGATGAGCCATAGTGAACTCATTTAATATTACACGAGCATGGTTTTATGCAACTCATGATGTCATACAATGGCATTTTACCAGAAACCTGTGTTACACAATACGTTGTCATACTTGTAAATATAGTAATTAACATACTTATTTATTTCGGGAACTTTCGCATGTGATAATAGCTTACTTAAATGAAATTTAAGACCTAGATTTTTTACTCTTACTGTGAATTTATGATTTAATATATTTTAAACATAATCATATTATTATAAACATAAATAACGCTAAATGTATTGTATTTTTGCTTATTTATATTATAGTTTATAATTATTACGTACGAAACTTTTGAACATTATTCGCATCAGTTTCAACACAAGAAAGTTATTACTTACGCAGTCTTGTAGCTTCCATCAGTTCCCTGCTCCTTGTCGAACCTGATGATGGGGACGAAGGTGGTGGTCTCCAGCTGCACCTTCGGTCTGAAGTCCTCGATGGGTTTTGCCTGCCTGTACTCTTGCGGCTGCTGTCTGTACTCCGGCTGCGGCTGGTAATTGTTGTAGTTCTGTTCGGCGGGCTGCTGGTCATCCTCTGCCTGCGATTCTTGCTTCAACGACACTCTCCTTTGAGGGAGAGCTGCCGCCAAAGACAGCACAGCACAAACGGCGACCTAGAATTTAAAACAAATCAAATTCATAAATTATTCTAATTTTAAATGTCTATTAGAAGCAAAGTTCAATGCTGCTATTTCCATTTTTCGATGCCGATTGCATGCTACGCCAACGTAACATTGCGGAATCTATAAGGCAAGTTTTCTATTATGCGGGTGTTCTCATAAGCAGCATAAATTGATGATTTGATAAAAATTACACCATATCTTTGGAAGATAGGTATAACATAAGTTCTTTTTCTTGCAAAATGTTGATTTTGTAAATTTCGTCAGCTTTATAATTTAAGGCCTAGGCGTGACTTATGTTTGCAGTGTCAGACACAAGAGCTTAATCATATTCGTCGTGTCGCAAGATAAGATGAAGAGGTACAATGGGCTGCATCTTGTGAAACCGGCTCATTCGACACGCAGGTTGGGCGAAAGTGAGCCCCAACATAACATGTATTGGCACTCACATGTCTACAAATAACCCATTGTTTTCATTGAGATCTGCTCGAGTATCGGCTATAGTTTGTTAAACTAGCGGCCTAATAGGGCTTTATGCAATAACTCGCTCGAATCACAAAAGTAATGATAAATACATATTAATAAAATCTATTTGAAATTAGGTAATGAGAACACGAATTAACAAGTGAGAAAACAAATCGATTGTGTACGATGTTGACACTTAAAATTTTTACATAACTCATTATGATTGCGTGTGGCGGAGAAATAAATATGAGATAATCGAATAACCATCCAATCGAACTATTATCGAGCAGTTACGATTCATTTGTTCCGTGATACATTTACAATGTTGTTTAAAATTACGTATCAACTAATAAAGGTTTCAGGAAACATCACTACTGAACAATACACGATAGGTACCTGCATAATATTTGAACAACTTCTTTTAATACAGCATATATGCAATCATTAAAATAGAAAATTACTAGTAATCCAGTCATAAAAGTTATTGCATGTTATGTAGGTTAATCCTTAATAAAAAAAGATATTCATGTATGTAGATATTATGTGGTGTAAATGTTCACTTGATAAATAATTGACTTATCATCATCCTAGGGCCTTTTCACCCCACTATAATTGTTTATTTTATTACATAATGAATTAAAAAATAAATGTAACATAAAACAATACAAAAATATAAGACACAACTGCTAGCTATGCTCGTAAGTTGTCGTAATTACGTACGCAATTTAAATGATCAAGAAAAGAATGGAACCTTCATCTCTGTCTTCTATATAGTTCATCTCATTTGTAATTATGGGCTATGTCAAGGACAGACCTCCTTATATTACTTTAATATTTGTCTATGTACTTTTTACTTCTCTTTACGTCTGTCATTCTTCGTTTTCTTTTCTGTTCCTTCAGTTCTTATTGTATTTTTATTATTTTATTTATTATACGTTTCTCTCCCAAATCCGCCTTTTCCTTCGGCTGTCCACGACATCCTAAACTAATAAAGACAACTAATAGTGTATTTTCGCACTGTAATTATAAAATGCATATTATATTATATAATATAAAGTAATTCAAAGCACTCTGCACCTATCAAAAAGTTTAATTAATTGAGGTTATGTGAGCAGTAATAAATAATCGTGTAAAATGACTCGTACTGGCTCAAGTAATACCAATGACTGAAATAGACATTTGTACACAGTAATTAGCATTACGTATCTACAATTTACTCTGAGTGGATGAGTTATATCTGTTATTATATACTACTAGCTTTTGCCCGCGACTTCGTCCGCGTAGAATAGGTACTTTGAGATAATGTGATGGTATATAGCCTATAGCCTTCCTCAATAAATAGGCTATTCAACACTGAAAGATTTTTTCAAATTGGAACTGTAGCCTCAATTGGTGGAATTGAAAATTAACTCCAACTCTAGAAGCAATGTTCATAGTAGCGTCAATTTGTTCTTCATTTTTCTGGGAGACGTTATTTAATTTTTTTAACATTCATCCGCATGGCACCCGTTTCCATGGGAATATCGGGATAAAAGGTAGCCTATGTCCTTTCTCAAGCTCTAGACTATCAGTGCACCAAATTTCGGTTAAATTGGTTCAGTAGTTTTGACGTGAAAGCGAGAAAGACCGACAGGCAGAGTTACTTTCGCATTTATAATATTAGTCTAGATGTAATAGCAATGAATTTTATAAGTGTATCAATTAACAAGGTAGTAAATAATTTAAACTGTAGCAATATGTAATGGTGATCATTGAGGCCTATAGCCAGCAATGCGTGCTGATGATACTGATCAACATTGTATTGAAAATGAAAGTTTTAATGGGTCATCTTAATTAAGACATTATAAAATGTTAACAAAACTTTTTTCCTCAAGCAAGAAAATTAAGAAAAGTATAATTAAACCATAAAGTAATATAAAAACAAAAACTAAAGAATCGATAAAATTAATTTGATTTCATTGTTTACTTAAAACTTGTTTGACAGGAAACATGCAAGTTAAGTGTTCCAAATAGTTAACTGCTTCTCCATGGTCACAGGAGCGCCCAAATGTCAAAGTTCGATAACCGATGCATCCCTGCGACCCAAATATTACGTAGACTTTCGAAAGAATCTTAATAAGGTAAATCCCCAGGGAGCGTATTCAAAAATTAGTCGTTAAGAAATGTCGATATCGACTTTCAAAACTTACCAAAATCTTCATTGTTGTTTACGTGGGCCGTGCGGTGAGAGGGCACGTGGTGACTGTGAACTATGTCAGAGTGGTTGTAAAGCGCAGCCTTATATACGACACCCCTGCCACGCCGCACAGCTCTGCCTCCGTACTTTCATAGGCCGCTGCAACTGATCTACGCTCGTCTTACTCTCGCTTGATTTCAATTTCGATATCACAAAATCATGACATTGCACGGGATGACCATTGTTAGAAAAACCATTAAACTGTATTACATCTGTGGCAGATGTCTGATTTATGAGTTCTATCGGATTAGAAGTTAGAACGGAACCAATTGTCAACTATGATAAATTGGCAAGTGTCAAACGCAGCCGCTGTAGAAACACTAGTTATAATAGCTTTAAAAAAAACTGCGATAGTACTCGTAGTCAATAAACTATTTCGAAACATATTTTATTTCAATTTGGCTCTGAGCTACCCAAATAACATGCATTTTAGTTCTGACGGCCCTTTTGGACTATTTCGTTTGGGCAAGTTTCAAAAAGTAGGCAACAAGATTTCCACACTAAACAAAAGTCATTGTTATGGTATTTTGTTAGTTTCCTTTGTTTTTGACTTTCATAATAAAGGGCTTGTGCTACTTCGTCTGCTGTAATGATGTGTATTATTTGTTTTACATCATCCTCTTTGCTTTATGTTGCTTGCACTTAAATCTTATAAAAATACAGCGCATGTAAGAAACATTGCCAGGCATTGCAATTGATGAATGAAATGAGTATTACTTTGCGGTGAACGAGAAGTTTAATACAACTTTATTTTACTTTAATAAGCAAAGACGATCCTATAGTTTAAAGTTTAATGGAAGATTGACTTGCTTGACTCAGTTTCTATGCTATGTTTCCTAAATGGGGTACAGTGCGCGGGCATCCGGGACAAACAATGTTAGTTACCTCTATATCCCTGGTATTCAATGTTACAAATCAATTTTACCTCTCAGTAGTCAGAAACCTGTAGTCCATTTTTTATTAGTCAGAGTGATTTGATAGTTTGAAATGTCATTTAGCAATTTGAAATACTGCATGATATTTCAGACAGAACATTCCAATTTGAATAATTAAAAAATGGCTTTGAGTTTTTAATATCATTAGCATATAAAACCTTACATAATTCAAAATCACTGACGCCAAATGAAATTTCAAACTGTCAAATCACTTTGACTAATAAAAAATTTACTATAGGCACAATAGAAACATATACTGTTTACTATTATTAAACATAAGTGTTGTTTTGCGAAGCATTTTATATTAAAAAATGAAAATTTTTATCATTATGTCTTATTAATACCTGTCCTGAAAAGTATTGCAATGGCAAAAGTATGCATAATCTGTTATTCTACTCGTGCAGTAAATGTAACATGGGTATTTGCATGGTTACTATAGTTGGAGAGTTCTAATAAGCTGCCACATCATCGGTTTGTTTTACAAAACTACTCCTCTTCCTTCTTGCGATGTCTCACTTTAAGCCGACCTGTCGTGGTCAATACTCTTCGGTCTTCCTCTTACTTTAATGTGCTGAACTCCTTTGATAACGGCCATAAATATTTTCCTATTGATGTCTGTCACTTGTAACTTGATTAGCTATGTGTCATTGAATTAAAATTTTCTCGATTATCAGTTTTATAATTTTTTATTTAAACTGCTTGCAATATAGTGGTCAGTACAGCCACATTTATACCTAGAATTCTCAATTTATTGTTGTTAATGTTTACTTGCGCTACTTTACCAACCTACTTTGCTTTACCATTACCTACTATTACCAAATGACCAGTATTTATTTATTAAACACGTCCTCATCATTTGCCTGCCCTTTTACCAACTTCATTCGGGGTTGGCGCAACGAGTCTTTCTTTCTCCATTCTCCTCTATCACGCCGAATCAACATTCCGTCCCAGCATAGACATGGCCTTCTCATTCACACAATCTATCCATCTTTTCCTCGATCTTCCTCTCCCTGCATTACCATCCACTCTCGTATTCATCTCTTCTCTCTTAAGAAAGTTTCAGACATCTCCTGATATATTGGGTCCTTACCTATGAAATTGGTGTTTTTTTTCTCTCTTAGTATTTTGTCTGTAACTATTAAGATTCAGAGTATTCCTAAAAAATAATTACCCTGTCTAAAAAAAGACTATATTTTTGAGCTCTTTTGATTTGTTTTGATAATTTGTTGTAAGTTTAATTGTGTTAAAATTGGACACCGAGACAACTCTTTTTAAGTGCCTCCCGAATACATCATTTTATTTGCATTCACTTAAAAACGATAAATAATTTTTATGAAGTGTGATATTACACATATTACTAAAGCTTGTTTAATGATAGATGCCAAATATTATTATCTTTGAATTTGTCTGAAAATAAAATTAAATTTACTTAAATGAGTGACAAGATAAATAAAGACGTCTTCCAGAATTGTAGGTTTCCAATTAGTACTGCAGAACAGTTACATCGTCAAAATCGCTTCGCTTTTGCGATAATACATTTAAAATGTATATGTAACAGATTTATTTTCCTTTACTGTGTCAGTAACGCCCAACTGATTATTGACTAGCATTTAAACATGACGTTGATAACTATAATTGCGCTGTAAAATAAGTAAAGTTGTGTAAATGCAATGACGAATATGAAAGGAGAGACAAAAACTTTACAAAATGACGTCTTAACTTTTTATGTTCTCTTTTGTTTCAAACTATCATATTACAAACCTTTCTAGAAGATTTTGTTTGTCATTTCTGTATTACCTTCAAAATATCCAAAAGCTAATTATATTTTTCCCAAACATCCAATCAGGAAACTCGCAGTGCAAATTGCAATTCATCCCAATATTTGATAAGTAGTTACATAAGTGTAGGCGTAGCGAACTCGTCAGTTTAGCAACACTTTAGTATCAGTTATCAAGGCAACTTGTGCAAGAAGTTCAAAAGGGTGCGCAGACGCATCATTACCGCAATACACGCATTAATCAATACATCTGCTTTTAATTTTTTTAAGTAAGTATCGACACTCGCTTGAATACAAGTCGGACTACGTGTTGAATAGAGTTTGAATCCGGTTTTATTTTACTCAAGAATGCCTTAGTTATAATTTTTTACACAATATAAGACGAAGAATTTTGTTGCATAGTTCTGTGTTCACGTAACCATCGCTAAAGTAAAACGATATTAGCCACGGCCAGTCCAGGACTGAAAGAAAGATTTTTTTCAACTAACTCTACCATTGTTCGAGATACGAGTTCTTTTGTTGCCAAAAATATGTACATCAACATTTTTCGATGAAAAAAAATATACACGTCCATCCAATAAATTAAAATCATATAAAGTCTATTGTTCAAAGAGTATTTATTTAAATTCATTAATTTCTACTTCCAAACTAAGCGTGACACTATTTTAACCATAATGGTACAGAAATCAACAGTAGCGTATCGTACAAAATGTCCATGGTAAAGTCTCGCCATGTGGTCAGCACGCGTGCGAGTCAGCGACCTCGGTTACGTAACGGCTCATCAGCAGATGCACTCGTGATTCGGCACTAGTGATGTATTGGCTGCATTGCAAACTCAACCGTGAAACTGATAGACAGCTATTTGCAATAGTAAACGCTACGATTTGAAGTTTCTTCTTTGACTTTCGCTTGTCGTTTTGTTTTGTTCTTAAAATCATGTTAGTAAAAAAAATTGATTAAAATCCCAATAATATCAGTAATTAGAAAGTTTAATCATAATTGTATATTTGTACCTATTGTAAAATAATGATAATTAGACTTTTACAACAATTATTACAGCTCTCTATTTAATTTTACTCTCTGTAACTATTTGATCATTTACATCGCCTCATTTCTTTGGCGCCTAAGAACTAAACTATTTTTAATTTAGAAAAAAAAATGGTTTTTATCAACAATTACATACTTAACACATGCAAAGTCAGCAATATTGAAGAAATTTAATGTGTTCATCCTTGTTCCTAGTTCATTGTGCCCGGTGCATAGCAACAGGCTCGCCACCCGTTACATGGGGACCTAACATATCTGGCAAAATGTGGGTGTTTAACACCTCTGCCTACCCCTTCGGGGAAAGAGGCGTGATAATATGTTATGTCATGTTCATCCTAGTTCATTACACAATTGGCTACTACCAGCAGGAGTAGAATTACGTCTTTAAGTAATTTCCTATAACATACAGTAATAGTCACTAATCAGAAAGTAGGGATATTAGTTAGTAATATAAACTTTGGTAATATTGGGTCCTTACCTATGAAATTGGTGTTTTTATTCTGTCTTAGCAATTTGTCCGTAACTATTAAGTTTCAGAACATTCTTATAAAACAATTGCCTCTTCTAAAAATAGACCATATATTTGAGCTCGTATTAATTTGATAATTTTTTGTAAATTTAATTGTGTTAAAATTAGACACAAAGACAATTATTTTTAACTGCCTCCCGAATACATCATTTGATTTGCATAAACATAAAAACGATGAATAATTTTTATCAAGCGTGTTCACACACATACTGCTAAAGCTTGTCTAATGATACATGCCAAATATATTATCTCTGGATTTGTCGTTGTGAAGAAAACTGATAAAATGTTAGTATGTAAAATGCAGACATCCCCAAAATCTCCATACAAAACACCAATTTCATAGGTAAGAACCTAATATTTGCAGTGATCAATATAAAATCAATATATCTATTGCGTTTGTTATTCAAACATTTCGTAAACCTTTAATGATATTAAAGTTAACATTATGATACAAGTGAAATGAGGTATTATATATACATATATGCATATAATCACGACTATTAACCTCTCAGGGATAGTCAGAGACTAGGCAAAAGCACCTCAAAAGTAGTCCACCGCCATAGTCTACGCTTCACCAAGCAGTGACTGCACATGTGCTCAGCGAGACAGGTGGTGAGGTATAATAGCTAATTAGATTAAATTAGATAAGATAAAAAGTAGGTGTTTTATCGTAGAATTATTATAATACGTTACTCATTTCAAAATAAAAGTGAGAGGAGGAATGGGCGCATCTCCACGGTATGCGTTATGATCTGGCCTGATCTTGACATTTGATTTGCACGATAGTGTAGTCGAGTTATTTCTAATGCTTTCGTTTTAATGTTTATGAAACTATTCAGATATTATTTTTGCTATGTAGAAGTATTATAACCTTCTCCTTATTTTGATTTCTTTTACTCATTCATAATATTATTTATTGACTTGAATGTGAAGTCACTTTGCGATTCTTTTAAGCATTCTGCGTTTACAACGAATAATCATTGTTTAATTAGCTTAAATTAGGAAAAAGTATTTTCATCGCGAATTATATTTAGATTTTAACTACTAGAGTAAATTATCATAATTATATTGCACATATACAGGTACGGACATGACCTTAGGGAGTGTATTCCTACCTGTTTGCTCCGATTTCCTGTACCTCGGATCATTAATTCAAAACGATGGCGATATTTACCAGGATGTAAGAAATAGAATAAATGCGGGATTGATGAAATGGCAACAGATCTTAGGAGCAACGTGTAACCCTAGGTTGCTCCTTAAGCTTAAGGGGAAGATCTATAAATATTAGAGGAAGTTGGAAAGTAGCGCCAGTGACAGAAAAGTTTTGGAGCTATTGCTCCGAATCGTGGTATGGACATTTGATGAGTAGAGATTAATGTCGCATTACAAGAAGCATGCTAAGCATGGATGTGGACAGACCTGGAGTGAGAGGAAGACCAAAGAAACGATGGATTGAATGCCTGAAGAATGATATAAGAATAAAAGAAGTGGATGCTGAGCTGACGAGTGACAGAGGAGAATGGAAGAAGAAAACATGTTGTGCCGACCTCACCTAGAGTGGGAAAAGGGCAAGAAGAAGAAGAAGAAGACAGGTTCAGGTTATAATTCTGTGTTATATATATATAATTCTGGGCTGTTTGGTATTTATGTAATTTGTCGTTATTTTCCACAAATTTACTACTCTCACAAAACTGCGTTTATATTATACATTTTTTTTGTCATTTTCGCAATTGTTCACCGTATAAATTTAAATAAACACAATAAGAAAAAACCAGTGAGGTATAAAATTTTATATACAAAGATTACATTTTTTGTTTCTTTTACAGTGCAATATGGTAATAGTTAAAAGTCATACTTATGCATTGTTTGATAAATGCTGTTAATTATTCTAGTTCGTCGGTTACAATAATATCGAATCACATATCTGTGTCTAGGATTAGGTGGGCACGCTGGTTGATTTACTTGCATCTTCTACAGCTGGAATACTACTTGATACAGGTGCTTCAGAAGAGGATATTTCTGGTGTTTCCTTGAGAACTGGTGCTGTTTTCTCAGTTTCAAATACTACTTCCGGAACTTTTGGTGTAACATCAGATGGAGTTTCCTGTTTCAGTGTAACGATATCAGAATCTTTAGAAGGAGAACTTACTTCAGCAGCAATTTCAGGTTTTTTCTCTGCTACAGTAACCTCTTCTCTCGGGGAATCTGCCAGTTTGACTTCAGCTTTAACAGCAGTATCTACTTTTTCTGGTACAACAACTGGGACTGGAGGGTTTGATTCAGTTTTTACCACTGGTACTGGAGGGCTTGGTTCAGATTTCACCACCTTATCAACATCAAGGGCACGCCCTGATTTTTCTCTAGCAACGACCACTGATGATGCAACTAAAGGTGGGGGAGTTGGAAGATGGTCACCTATAGCACGGAATCCATTCTCATCCGCGATGTACCTTGTAAAGGAAACATTTTTTTAGATTAGAAATGAATTGTATTTACGGTAATCTTAATTGATATCTCTATACTAGATACTCTATAGTCACGTTTTGATTGGTCATTGCACTCATAAAACTTACTGCTGCAATTATAAATTAGCAATGATGAAAATTTCACACATAGACGAATAATAGGAAAATTTCACGATAAGCTAATTTTAAGAGATATATTCTCACACTAAACCAAATTTGCATACTACGTGCCCTGTAACATGATGGTCACTATAATTATGTGCAGAATAATTACACCATTTAATTTCAAAAGTCTAGACAAGCTGTCATTATTCGGAAACCAAACGTTCATCGTTTACTCAGAAACAATACTAGCATACTCGTCTAGCTTAGATAATACCTAACAATAGTACATGCAAATAAATGTATTCAGAGTTTTTTTATTGAACGAACGTGTCAAGTACGTTTTTGTTCATTGTATACAATATGCAGCAAGCCATGTTCCTCTTTAGTTGTCACAAAATCAGTAACGCAAAATTTTATCAGATATATAAAAATGGTCGTGAGTGTTTTGTTTAAAGTGCTATTAAGTGCTAAGTACTAAAATACTCATTCTTAATTAATTATATTTCTTTTACCTTAGAGAGATAACAGTGCCATCAGGAGCAATATATGAGTAGGATCCTTGTTGGACGTGTACTTCTGTGTTCTCTTCACCCTCGCTGCCATCACCGCCCGCTGAGCGACCCTCTACTTGTGGTAATGTCTTTTCATAAGATATCTCTTCCCACTTAATACCATTGCCAGCCTCGTAACTGAAACGATGTAACAGTAGAACAACATTTTAGCTTCATTCACCACAATAAAATTTGGATCAATCATTTGATTTTTACGTTTGTAAAAGGAAACGTAATTCTGTTGAAAATGCAGGAGAAAATTTAACTCCATAATAAATATATTCAACCCCACATAAATGTTCGTACAGACATAGTTTGAATATGCAAATCATAAAATAACATAATTTGAATATAATGTTGTCTGTTGAATAATTTTCCAAGAAAACGAAGAAATTTTTTACATTGTTTACCGCATCTTATAAATTAGCGAATAAAATTAATTTAAAATTGTCAATTAAAATTTAATTTACAGATAATTATTATTTATATGATTCACGAAACTTTCGAAAGTTTTTAATAACATACCTAAACTTGTAAGTTCCATTTGGTTCTAATTCCTCAACTTGGGATATAATTGGAATCACTGTAGGCTGTTCTTTTTCCAACGGTACTGAAGGGGGTGGCGCCGCCGTCACACAAGCGACTACTGCCAAAAAGATACCTAATTGAAATGACATCTTTACTACCGAACCTTCCGAAAAATGTCAACGTGTGATTCTCCAGACCTCATCACCATCTATAAGTAAGACTCATGTATTTACACTACCCTCCCCCCACTTTCCGGTGGAGCATTTAGTGGTCGCTAAATGCTTCAACCTTAGCGTTTGTTTAAAGTGTTCTTCGAAAAATTGCACAATTGTTGAGGTGTCAACAATGAGACATGATCTATGACAATGCGACAAGATTAATTCATGAATCAAGGTGCAACCAACGCCTATGGATCGGGTTTTGTTAAAACTAATATAAACCTAAATGCTTGTTGACGTTATTGTAGGATAATAAATTATTAAATACTTTTTATGTATAATTTTATAAAAAAAATAGTTTTTTTATATTATAAGTTACATGAATGTATTTCATGATAATTATATTAAAAATTGAAATTACATATAATTCGAATTACGATAAGATTATCATTAATTATCCATTTACTTCCTTTTGCGGTATGCAAATGTTGATGTCATAAGAAAATGATTCAATGATTAACACAGGTAAAAATAAATTATTAGGCAGGTTAGTGTTTTTTGATTATAAATACACAACCGACTTGAAATGAGGCAAAGCGATTGGATCATCACTTTAGTGTGGAACGTGACTCTGTAATGTTGTAGTATTTATTTTAAAATGGTATTCATAAAATTTATTTTTTTATTTGGGTTATGTGTAACTCTTGTAAGGAGTAATGATAGTGTACTAAGTGTGAAGCAAACTGCAACAACAAAACATGAAGATCAGTCGCACTCATCCGAAAAATTGCCTCCAGTGCCTATAGTTGTAGTTCTCGAGGAAGGTAATCAAAAGGAAAAGTTATCGAATATTAATAGCGATGCTGTAAAATCTGATTCTCATCCCTCAAATGACAAAAAATTAACGAGTACTCTTACGATAACTGAATCATCACCGAAAGTAAACACGGATGTTAGCAAAGTTAGTCATGAGAAATCAGGGACTAAAGAAAAAGCGACCGATGTAGTAAGTAAACTTGAAAACAAGCCAACCCCTGATACTAATGTAAAGTTAAATATCCCTGTAGCGGTTATCTACGATCCAGTGACAGAATATATACTAAATCGTCCAAAGGATGAAAAAACTGAAAACAACTTAAATACTAATAAAAGTGAAGAGAAACCAGTAACAAACAATGACAAACAAGAAAAACCACTAGTCCAAAAAGAAACACCGAAAGATATTAATACAGAATCAAAAAATGATCTTAAAAATGAACCAACTGAAAAAAAATCTAGTGAAAAAGAACCAGAAAAAGTTGTAAATAAACTGGATAATCAGCCAAATATTAAAACCGACAAGCTTCAACCGGAAAGTAATGTGGCAAATGAAAACAAACAAGAAAATAAAATAAAAACTATAAGTAATGAGAAACCAGTAACAAACAATGACAGAAAGGAAAAACAGCTAGAAGTAAAAGAAACACCGAAAGATATTAATACACAATCAAAGAATGACCCAAAAAATGAACCAACTGTAAAAAAATCCAATGAAAAAGAACCAGAAAAAGTTGTGAATAAGCCGGATAATAAACAAAATATTAAAACTGATAAGCTTCAGCCTGAAAGTAGTGTGCCAAGTGGAAATAAACAAGATAGTAAAATAAATACTATAAGTAATGAAAAACCAGTAACTAACAATGACAAAAAGGAAAAACCCCTAGAAGTCAAAGAAACGCCAAAAGATATCAATACACAATCAAAAAGTGATCTTAAAAATGAACCAATTGTAAAAAAGTCCAGTGAAAAAGAACCCGAAGTAGTTGTAAGGAAGCCGGATGTTCAACAAAATATTAAAACCGATAAGCTTGGACCGGAAAGTAATGTGGCAAATGAAAACAAACAAGAAAGTAAAATAAATACTATCAGTATTGAGAAACCAGTAACAAATATTGACAAAAAGGAAAAACCCTTAGAAGTGAAAGAAACACCGAAAGATATTAATGCACAATCAAAAAATGATCTTAAAAAAGAACCAACTGTAAAAAAATCTAGTGAAGAAAAAGTTGTAAATAAATTGGATAATCAACAAAATATTAAGACCGACAAGCTTCGACCGGAAAGTAATGTGGCAAATGAAAACAAACAAGAAAGTAAAATTAATACTATCAGTATTGAGAAACCAGTAAATAATAATGACAAAAAGGAAAAACACCTAGAAGTGAAAGAAATACCGAAAGTTATTAATACACAATCAAAAAATGACCCAAGAAATGAACCAACTGTAAAAAAATCTAGTGAAAAGGAACCAGAAAAAGTTGTAAATAAATTGGATAATCAACAAAATAGTAAGACCGACAAGCTTCAACCGGAAAGTAATGTGGCAAATGAAAACAAACAAGAAAGTAAAATAAATACTGTCAGTAATGAGAAACCAATAACAAACAATGACAGAAAAGAAAAACAGGTAGAAGTAAAAGAAACACCGAAAGATATTAATACACAATCAAAGAATGACCCAAAAAATGAACCAACTGTAAAAAAGTCCAGCGAAAAGGAACCCGAAGTAGTTGTAAAGAAGCCGGATGATCAACAAAATATTAAAACCGATAAGCTTCGACCGAAAAGTCATGTGGCAAATGAAAACAAACAAGAAAGTAAAATAAATACTATCAGTATTGAGAAACCAGTAACCAACAATGACAAACAAGAAAAACCACTAGTCCAAAAAGAAACACCGAAAGATATTAATACACAATCAAAAAATGATCTTAAAAATGAACCAACTGTAAAAAAATCTAGTGAAATAGAACCAGAAAAAGTTGTAAATAAACTGGATAATCAGCCAAATATTAAAACCGACAAGCTTCAGCCGGAAAGTAATGTGGCAAATGAAAACAAACAAGAAAGTAAAATAAAAACTATAAGTAATGAGAAACCAGTAACAAACAATGACAGAAAGGAAAAACAGCTAGAAGTAAAAGAAACACCGAAAGATATTAATACACAATCAAAGAATGACCCAAAAAATGAACCAACTGTAAAAAAATCCAATGAAAAAGAACCAGAAAAAGTTGTGAATAAGCCGGATAATAAACAAAATATTAAAACTGATAAGCTTCAGCCTGAAAGTAGTGTGCCAAGTGGAAACAAACAAGATAGTAAAATAAATACTATAAGTAATGAAAAACCAGTAACACACAATGACAAACAAGAAAAACCACTAGTCCAAAAAGAAACACCGAAAGATATTAATAAACAATCAAAAAATGATCTTAAAAATGAACCAACTGTAAAAAAATCTAGTGAAAAAGAACCAGAAAAAGTTGTAAATAAATTGGATAATCAACAAAATATTAAGATCGACAAAATTCAACCAGACAATAAAGAATCCATTGTAAAGGGTTCGTCAAGTGATAAAAATACTACAGGCAACTCAAAATCACCCTCAATTAAAACTGAAGTCGATCAGGAAAAAGTGAAACTGAACCAGCGCAACCAAAAGAAGCTAAATACAGAAGAAAACCCTCTGAACAAAAATGATAACTTAAGAAGCAAATCAGAAAGCACAGCTGATAACAGCGCTACTGAAAATAAAACTGTAAAGAAACCAATATTTAAGAAAAGAACTGGTGGACGTGATCCGGTCGTCCCCATAATCACATCAGAGAATATTGCGTTCGGGAGCAAAGGAGAATTTCGATACAGGTACTCTCTTAGAAATGTTAGACTAATAATAAAATACTATGCTAAGCAATATAATCTAAAAGTAATTTATTTATCATATTATGAAAAATGTTTTATCGGTGAACTTCTTTCAATATCAAGACAATTATAACTATTATACTAAAAACTTAAAAGATTTATAACTCGGCTTTACTTAAGATCAGTTCGGTGACAGCCTGTTAAATTCATATTATATTATGTTTTTTTTCTAACTCTGTCCTGCTGTCACCAAACGTGAAACAATCTAGATGCAATGTAATTCATAAATAGATTTGCTAATATTTAGGTTTTAGACCCCCATGTTACATACTGTCGATTAAATATACGGCGTTATCAATAGGTTTACGCTTGAAAAATATTTATATGTATCAGATGCGTCTTAGCTAACACTAATCTCAATAAATATTTTTGATTTTGTCATCACCTTAATGCCTTTTATGTTATGTTACAGTTATGAGAGCGGCGATGGATCCAAAGCTTTCGAGCAAGGTCAACTCCGAGATATAGATGAAAATGCAGGCGAAGCTGTATTTGGAGGATTCTCCTATATCGTAAGTAAAATGGAATTCATTTCTTAATTAAATACTATCATGGGTAATTTTAAGTTTCTAGATGATTCATTTTAAATTTGGCTTTTATTATGTATGCAATTCGTATAAGAGTGACGTAAATTTATTTCTATTTGTTCTATTAAAGCTTGAAAAATCCCAATTAATAGTTCAAGGTCGCATACTAGAGACCGCGTAATTTTGTCACAGGAATAATTTTAGAATATCGTTTAACATCTATTTTACATAAAACGTGCGTTTGGTAACCGTTTATGTATTCTATTGGAAAAACAACAGGTATGTATTTGATAAAAAAAGTGTTTATTCTTTTACAGTTTTTCTGTTTTTGTGATTTCAGGGTAAAGATGGTAATGACTATAGCCTAACATACACCGCAGATGAAAATGGATACCGACCAGTCGGTGCTCACCTGCCCACGCCACCTCCCATTCCACCAGCAATAGCCAGGGCTTTGAAATACCTTGCAACTAAAACTACCCCAGCACCAGTCACGAAACCTATAAAGTCACCGATAAAGGAAAAATCTTAATTTAAATTTAGATAATTGTTTTTTCAATGCTTTCTTTAGAGCCACCAGCACGTTAAAAAACAAGCGTGTAAACATTTTTTTGATAGATATTCAATCATTAGTTGTTAAATATAAAATAAGAAATTGTTTTGAGAAAATTATTGTGGTAGTCTGAGGAGTTTTCGCAGAAATATTGACCGTAATAAATTCGGAGCTAGCACATAATGTCCATTTTTAATTAGTCAATGTGATTTTACAGTTTGAAATGTCATTTAGCCTTGGTTATTTTGAAATATCTAAGGGCAGTTTCATGTTTGTTATGTACGCTGGCCGCCAGCGTCGGCCACGCGCGCGCTATTTGTCAAAATGTATGGAAATTTTGCCGGCGCTGTTAGCCAGCGTACCCATAGGTACGTTTCATGAAACATCCCTAAGGTTCAAAATGCTATTATTGTTAAAATCTAAAATCAATTGAATTTTTTAATTATAAAATGGAATTCTCAGTTTGAAATGCCATTAAGCCTTCTCAAATTATCAACAGAGCTACAAACTTTTCTGACCCGGTGGCTTAAATCGGATCTATAGTCCATTTTTTAAAAAGTCGAAGTGATTTGACAGTTGCGATAATTAATTTGAAATATCTTTGGCTAAATGATACTCCAAACTGAACATTGACTAATAAAAAAATGGACTATTGTTGTTTTTGAGCAAATTATAAGCCTCTTATTTTTAATAAAATTTCTTGTAACTAAGTGTATTTTTTTAAATAAACTATTTACTTATATTACAATGCAACACAGAATACTACATCTAAAGAAGGAAATCTTTGTAAAATTTTATAACTACTTGTTAGCTAGATGCTAAAAATGTAAAATGCAATGGAACAGATCATGCTTTTTTCGCACTTTATCCATGTTATTAACATAATATTTCAAAGGTCAATAAGCATTGAACAACAAAATTTTCTCGTGTTAAGTAGTTTTATACAGAATCTTAATATAGTTGAATATATTATGCGCAGTTAATCTGTGTAATTATATAATTGATTATAATTTTAAATTGCATGTTATTAACAAGTAGAAATGAATATTAAGATAGTTAAAAATAATTAAATGATTTTGCTAACTTTATGCAAAATTCTTTTGAAAAGCGAAAGCTTTTGATAATGTCATAATAACTATGTTCGTCAAAACGCATCTTAGCTCGTAAGTTACGCCATGTATAAAATATTTTTTTCTAAATTTTGTTATTAAATACTTATTAAACAACTGTGTTTGTATTAATGCAAATTAACGAATTCCTTAAACAGACGGATTGCATTAACCTTCGTCGAATTGCAAAATTGAAAAACATCTTTGTTTGAAAATAGATACAGGCTCTGTAATCAGCGCAATGTTTACAGAGAATACAAACGTAAAATTTTTAATTAGGTACCTACTTGAAAGAAGAATGTCTTAAATTTTCATAGAAATGTATGCTTGATAGCCATATTGTTTCTGTAGATGTTTTCAATAAGATGCAATAAACAATGTGCGTTAGATTAAATAAGGATTTACAACACATCTCTTTTATTTGAAAATATTACAGGAATTTTCGCATTATTAGATCAACAAAACATAACGACCGAATATAAATTTACATATAAAATCATGCATTTGCATTTGTAATAAGGTTTTTAAATAAACATCCTTCAAAGCCGAAGACGTGCAAATATTGGCAGTAGCATCGATTACAATACACAGTCTTCAGCTATTTCTATCTTAATTAACTCTATTGTTTTAAGTAAACGTGGGCATTAGTATGATCTTCCTACTCGACTGTTCTCATCAGTGACCTTGTACCAACGCTCTCTTGAAACCGGTTTTAGAGGAATGTTGGAATGGTTAAAATAACTTTTGCTTTTCAACTAAATCTCGTAGTTCGCGGAAACACTTTGATATTGCAACGATACACAGAATAGCGGTACTAAAAACAGTTTCAATGACTGTATACTTTCCTTGTATGCCTGTTTACTTTCGTTGTATACATGTATACATAAATATGATTTGCGACATAATATTTTTTAATAAAAATGGCGCAATGACGCTCATTAGGGGAGGCTTTTCAGCAACGGGCTTGTGTTGACTAACGATGTTGCTATATTTTTAAGGAACTAGTTCGCGTTCCGCCAGTAGAGCTCAGATAATAATATATTGAAAATAGTGATAAAGTATAGTAAAAATTTTTTTTTATTGGAAAGAACATGAATAAAACATATAATTATGTTATTTGAATTGTAAATGGCAGCTTTAACTTTATTACCTAATTAAATACACTATAATTAAATAATGCTCCTTAAAAAAAACTCCACTGATCGGCAGCGAAATTTCTCGACTGTTCGAATTAACTTTGGATGGATAAACAAAACTTTGTGATCTCATGTTCAATCGTGCTTTGGAAAACATATTATTAGGCTGGTTTTTTATTCACATTTCTGCAAAAACAACTTTACTTTTTCTATGATGGGCCGTCTCAAGGCCTGTGTCTGGCATGTTAACGCCTTTAAGTACGGATAAAACCTAGAGCTGGCGAGCATAGAATTACCAAATAATATTTATTAAAGGAGGTTTTAGAACAGGAGCTTTTAGTTGTACCATTCGGAGAATTATTGCTGAAAGTGACTATTTAGTGTATTATGGGTATATTGGACTCTATTTTATGTATATTTATTTATTTGGTTGATTGGAACACAAAACAGAATTACAACATATTCAAGATGACAAAAAATAAGTATAATACATAAAGTGTTCGGCGATAACTCCACGGACATGGACATTTTTCAACCGTTCATATTGTTGAATCTTACGATATTTTGAGCATGTTCAATTTTTTTAATAAATATAATAGAATAATTAAGTTTAATGAAACCACCGTATTGAAACAAGTCACTTCAGATCTGATACGTTTGTAGACACAATAGGAAATCAATTGTGCCTCCTTAACAGGATTAGTGTCAGTTTAGAGGTTAAAGAAGGTAGCGATATCCGAACTGGGAAAATGGCACAACTCGTGGAAGAGATCGCCGATTCAATCCTCGCTTGTACAGTCACGTGCAAAAATATGAACACACTTTTGACAGTGATTATTAAAGGGAATAAAGACATAAACCTGTCCCAATCTGTATACATATTTTTGGACGTGACTGTACTGCTGAGTTTTAATAAATGTTAGTACTGATTCTGAATATTGTATAGACCGGGTTCAATAAAAACAGTATAAGCGCTTAGCCCGATGAATGGAAATTGAATACTCACTAGCTAGATCTTAACTTTCCACTTTATAGAATAAATCGTAGTTTAGAATCTAGCCCTTAGAATGTTTTTCAAGCAGTTTGTAAATAATGATTTTCTCATGTCATTCGTTATGATAAATCTATTTTTGTTTTAATTTTTGCGTTTTTTGGAAGCGACGTATCTGTTCTCGTACAGTGGGTAATTTATTCTATGGCTTACGTTACAACATCGTTTCTTTTCGTCATTAATCGTCACTATTTTTTAAAGTGTACATTGACTGTTTTACTAGCAAACAGTAAAAAGTAACGTTATTAATAGGTTGTTACTTGACCTTCAATGATCAAATTACACTAATTCCATAACGAGTTTACCCTAGTGACTTCTTTTTGACTGATTTTTATTTTGCGAGCCTATTTTATTTGGCAATCAAGACTCAAGTAGGATTTTTGCATATTAAATTTCAAAATACCTAATGATTTTTCCTTAAGATTATAAAAAAATGGGGAGTTGTCCTTGCTTCCTTATACGATTTTAAGTATTTGCCTGTTTAAATAAAAAATATATTTAAACGTTAAATGAATTTAAAATTCTCGTAAGAATATTATTTCAATTAAGGTTACATGTTAAGCCTACCAAATAGACTGACTTCTTGAAATCTTGCTTGAAAATTTTGTGGTATCTTGGTTCGTATTTGTAATATTGAAATAATTTTAATTGTGTACAAATGACAATGACATCATAATTTAACACAAGAGTGACATATTTGTAAGCAATTTGCTATGCAAATGAGAAAACAATATCGTAACATTAAACAAGCATGCTTAACATTTAAAATCAAACAATGATTTGCAATGCTTCTTTGGCACTGAATATGCTTTTTATTAATAAAATTAGATAATAAATAATCATAAACATTTTCCGTTATAACGATTTCTATCACAGTTCAGTCGTTGATTGTACATTAGTCATTTTTTATGATTTTCATTGCTTTATTATAATGATATTGGCAACCCATTTGTAAATTGTCGCTTTACTTTGTTATTAATAGCCGTTTTACATGGGGTCATGAGTATTCGTGGGCCTTTGCGTGAGGTGTGAAGGTCGGTGGTGACGTCATGGCTTAGTTCCTGGACGGAGCGGGGGGTGGGAGTGTCGCGAGGTAGTCGAGAGCTTTCTGGATAGCCGGTGGTATCGGTGGTGGAGTCGGCAGATGTGCTCCCTGAAAGAAAAATAAATAATAAATAAATATCCTCAGACATTCACACCTATCAACTAGTCCCATTTTAAGCAACTAAATGCTGCTGATAAATACATATAATTATTGAGAATATACATAATATATTACATATATAATGAACACCCAAGACTGGAGAACAAATGTCTGAAAATTCATCACCCAAACACTTGCTTCCACTGGGGATATAACCCAGGACCTCTCGAGATGGCGACGCCTTGAGACCGGCGTTCAGACCACTTGGCCACGGAGGTCGTCAAAAAACAAATGTCTCAAAGTAATTTTTAAAAATGAATTAGTAATAAGTCTCATTCGTTTTCATTTAATATAGGTAATGTATTATTGTGGTAACTTCTACTACAACTCGGGGGAAAAGTAGGAAGTAACGTCCAATGGTAAGAGGTTTCTGTAGCCTTTACACGGTCGTAGCACCTTGACCACTATAACAGCATTGCTTACCCTGTAAACATAAATAAACTAGACATACTAGAATAGAAATATATATTGCCCACGACTTCGTCCACGGTTTCTATGGTTTTTTACCCCCACCCCCACGGGAACCCTTTAATTTTCCGCAATTAAAAAGAATCAAAATGTTGACCATGGATATAAGGTATCACCATGCAAAATTTCATAGAAATTGGTCCAGCCATTTCGGAGATTAGCCCGTACAAACAGACAGAGAAACAAAAAAAATGGTATTTTCCCTCTTGACATGATTTTAAGCATTTTTTGTATGAACCTCTACAGTTTTAATAAATGTATAGATTATTTGCTTTCTACAGGTCTCATTAATTAAAATTTCAGCTGCAATTTTACAATTTTTACTAATTTTAAAATTTAACCGCTTTGGTGTCGATATTTGTGACTTAGCTTTGTCTGGAACTCCTTTTTAGTTTTATTGACTAACACGTTAGCGCGTTATTCCCGGTGGCTATTGCAAATGTTTTCCTACCCATCACCATATCCCACCATATTGGACCTATTGTGTTGTCCTATGCGTTTATTTATGTTGGAAGGCATATGTCCAATAGAGACGTAAGTAATACATCGGTGAAAGCTGCATACAATGTCATGGAGTGGTTTTCACGAATATGTAGATAGTCAAAATTAATAAAAACAGTTGTTATGACTTTTATTGCTTTAACCAATAAACCACTATCTATAATGTTTAAAATACTATTTAAATAGATCACACATATAAGTGCTAAATGAAATATTACTATCTAGTCACCTAGTCCATGAAACCAGACTTATATTGAAGATTTATACGCAATAAATATATATAATTCTGTTACAAATTACTATATTTATCACATAAATATCAACATAATTAAAATAATACTACCAACCCATCTCTTCCCTTGGGTGTCGTAAAAGGCGACTAATGGACTTAGAACTCCACAACCATCCAATAGCTTATAGCGACGACGTGCTCACCACCTGTCACGCTTAGTGCAGTCACTGCTTGGTGAAGCACAGTCTATGGCAATGGACTGCTTTTGCGGTGGTTTTGCCTATTCTCTGACTAACCCTTGGGGGATAATATATGTAATATCGATTTAGTAGCGGCTACACCAAACCAACTGTGAAACGTAGTTGGTGTAAAATACTTGAACTGTATTTGGTAAGGACGAAACCAATCGTAGCATTGTGAGGCAAGATTTATATAAATAACCGTCTGTAAGTACAAAGAAGCAGACGGAACGTCAGACCCAAACGCATACATTATAGGAACGTTGCACAGCCTTGAACATTTATTACCTAAATATATGTGCAATACTTGATGTTAATTTTAAAATACTTAAATAAATACAAGATTTAATTATTTAAACTTGTTTTCAGTACCTAGAAATGTTGGATCATCGATAAATTTGCTTTTGGAGGAAAAAAACAAATATTTTATTTTTATTAAAGCTAGTCGTTTCAAAACAATCCTATTTTCCTTAGTACATACAGGTAGGTAATGTCTCGACATAATATTTTATATACATACATCCCACTCGACGCCTAGAATACATATGACACTTTAAAACTGCACCTATTGCAATTCCTACACAGTCACAGTGTAAGTATTACTACTAATCTTTGACATAATTATATACTCTGTAATTTGAACGTGCTTGCTTATCTTACCTGCCCTTGAAAATGAAACTAATGGGCAAACATTGCCACTTTACTACAGAAAAGACTGGAACTCCTCAAAAACGTGTTGTCACGCTATATAGAAAACTACATCAACAAACTTGCATAAGGTCATTTGCAAATACAATTGATTTTAATGCGGGGAATAATTGATAGCCGGAACCAATTTGTAATTGCTACAAGTTGTATATACTAATTAGCTATGTATTTTGATGTCTAATTAATAATACGTAGTAAGTTATATCGATTCGTCTTGACTATTCCATATAAGTCTATTCCTATTAGTGAATAAGTCCTCCCTTGCAAACATTGTTTTTACCATGAAGTTGTACAATTTTACAATTGCAATAAAGAGTATTATTATTATAAGTCGAAAGCAGGATAAACTCGACAATGGTTGTATTATCTATAAAGTCAAATAACCAGACTTTTAATAAACAACAATTTAATAAACAGAATTGGTAATAACTAGTTAACTAGTAAGTAGTAATTTCGTTAAAAAGTCGTGCCATGATTGTTTACCAAGATGAACAGACTGTTTACATATTCAACTGGATTCATCTGTCAAAGCAGTGTAAATTTCACTGCAATCATCGCCAGAAGTTTGTTTGTATTTCAAGATATTTTGAAAGAAGACACACCAAAATAAAGATTTTCAATCCTATTTCAAGTACATTAAGAGTATACCCAATGCCCTATAAACTTTCCTATTATGACTAATTCAGATTTACCTCGGGCCTGAATCCGTTCTCGTCATCAGCAATGTAGTTGAGGTTGATGACAGTGCCGTCAGGGGCGGTGTAGCTGAAGCCCCCTTGCGCAACGATGACGTCAGACGCATCGGGGCCACTGGCTTTCTTCAGGGAGCCTGTTTCCTCAGCCTTGATGCCATTCTCCGTTTCGTAGCTGGAATTGGTTTTATTGAAATGTTAAAAATAAATTTTAGAATCTTCACCACTTACGCCATCGTTCACATTTACTGCACAGCACGACTTATTCAATAAAACTTTGCATTTTAGTTCTACATGACATTCATTTGTACGACGAGTTCTTTGACAAATTAAGTGATATATGTTACGTTACGACAGTATTTGTAGTAATAATTTTATGATTTAATATATCAGGTGCCAAGTTGATTGGCAAATGGCGATACATCGAAGTGTTGAGATGTCTATACGAAGATGCCAGCATGTCTGTCGAAATCCAGAATGGGCGGATCGACCACATCCCACTGCGGTGCTGCGCACTACGGGATTCGGAACGCTGAACTGGACAAGACGTAACTTTAATATAAATGGCGAATATATCTCTTGCGATGCGCAGACGATATCGTCATCATGGCTGAAACACTGCAGGACTTGGTAAACGGCCTAGCTGAATCTTCAGAACGCATCGGTCTCCAGATGAACTTGGATAAAACCAAAGTCATATTCAACGAGCACGTTGACACGGGACCGATCACAGTAAATGGAGTATCTGTCGAGTTTACTTGAGGCAAACGCTTCAATTATGCAGGAAGAATGTTTTAAGTGATGCTAATGTAAAGGGAGGGTAGAAACTTGCTGAGTTTCTTGCCCGTTCTTCTCAGAACAAGGCCTCCTGGTAGTTTTTGTGAATGAATGGTGTAGTTTATCGCTTTAACGAAAATTTGTAAAATGCCATACCGATAACAACATCAATAGTTCACATTAAAATGAGAGGGTACAATTAAAATAAAAATATAATTTCACATTCTTTTTTTGCTCAATGCTACATGTTACAGTTAAATAGCCGGAGTTCTGTTCTGTTTACAAAATACATTAAACATAGAAATATAAGTTTTAGTAACAGGACGTAAGGCAGATATTTGGTTGGTTGAGCGAAGCGATGGCTGATTCATGTGTCATGCCTGTGAACAGGTGCCACTGTCGGTGTCTGGTCAAACTCATGCCTGTCTGATTTGTAGAATTGGCGTTATCAATGAAGTTTTCTTTGGGACTGTATGGTACGGCAAGTGGTGAAGATACCTATCCTGATTTTGTATATACTACTTTTTCAATTTCTTCAATTAATCAACGGAACCTTAATTTTATTTTATTTATGTAATATTTTAGACTACTTGTATTTGTTATGGAAAATGTGGTAAACTGCAGAATATATAACACAGATATTTATTTATTTTTTCTTCCAAAACTTCAATGACGTTGTAGTTTATGACATTTTTAAAAAAAAGAAAAACAATGTAAAGGGAGAATAGAAACTTGCTGAGTTTCTTGCCCGTTCTTCTCAGAACAAGGCCTCCTGGTAGTTTTGTGAACGAATGGCGTAGTTTATCGCTTTTACGAAAATTTGTAAAATGCTTTTGACGTTCATAAGCATCTGCTAAGACGCATCTAAATTGAATAAACGCTATTGAATTTTGGAATTTTGTAAGAAGGGTAGCCGGCAGTGTTAAACTCGACACAAAAACTGTGAATTTAAGATTAAATTTTAAATTTGATTTTGAATATTTCTTTTGAGTAATACAAACATTGATTGTATAAAGCGTACTAGCACCTAAATTTGGCCGTGCCTGTGCTATAGGTACTAGCATCTTCCTGAAGACACATAAATAATCAAACAGAGAAAAAGAAGAAAATAAATAGACTTGTCACATTCATTTTTGGTGGAATTTATGCCTAAAATCGAGAGCGAGTAGGCCGATGATGATGATAATGATATAATTTATCAAAAAAAATGAGATAGTGAAGATATTATCTAGAATACAAAATACATTTATATGACAATGAGCAAACGTGTTTTAGCTAACACTTTATTATTTCCACTCTCTACCACCAGCTTAGTCTCTCCCAGTGACGAATGAGATTTTCCTCAAAAACATAAAAACACCATTTAAAAATATATTATGAAATTTCAAGTCACAAGCAAGGTCGTCAAAACTATTTTCTTGATAAGCTAGACTACAAAACAGGAAGTGTTTTTAATCATTAATTGCTTAATTACGAAAAAATATTAAATAGGTACCTATATCGGTACGACCCATCAGGCTGTTGGTCGAAGTCCTGTTTGATGATGGCAATAGCTTGATCTGCAGGTTTTTGTGGTGCTGAACTTGCAAGCACCACAAAGCCCAGAACGAATAACAGTTTCTGAAAAAGAAAAATAAATATTTCGAGAAAAAAAGAAGTTTTTAAACTAAAATTCCTGTGAGAAGATAATCTCTTATTTTCGTAATGTTCTCTGGAAAAGCTTTTATCAGGAAAACATCTATACAGAGTCTATTGAAAGATAATGTTCTAGATCATTTCCCTTTTTAATGACCGTGAGGGCAAAATGTACTCTAGATTGTTCTAGAATATAATCACAACTTATATATATCCTAGAACAATCTAGTAATAATCTTCTTTTTTGAGAAGTAGTGGCGTAGTGGTTAGTATGCTTTAGCTTTCGATTGAAAACAAAGCTACCTTCGCCATGGTCAAGCCGTGGATGGGTGACCAAAACTTTGTGATCTCGAGCTCCTCCGTGCTTCGGAAGGCAAGTTAAGCAGTTGGCCCGGTCGCTATTGCGACTGTTACTACCCACCAACCCGCATTGGGCCAGCGTGGTGGTGTTACGGCCCACACTCCTCATGTGTTTCTCCATGAGGAAGGCCTATGCCCAGCAGTGGGACGTATATAGGCTGAAGACAATAATCACAACTCTGCCGTAAATATCGATGTAATTTTGTTGTAAACATTCTTTGCTACGAACTCTAACCCAGGCGTTAGTTAAATCAGTTGATTACATAAATCGCTTGGTTGTAAATCGCTTAAAGAAATTGTAGGAAACAACTAAACAAGGCTATAATGGTTTATCGTAGAACAATTTGATCTTATTTTGGTGTTTCATTAGGCAAAAAAAAAGTTTGGCAAAGCTACTTTTTGTAAATTGTGAGTTAGCAAATGTCTTATTTAGCATAGTACATTAATTATTTGGTCAAATAATTGTTTGGTCAAATTTGCAACATTCTTCGAATAAAAGGATGGAAACGATTTAGTACGCCAGCCCTTGAAATGCTTGTGCTTCGTTACAGCGGGCGGGGCTGCTTCCCATAGGAGGCGCCTACGCGCTTATTAAGAACACTTTAGGTAAAACTGTGTGACGAAACTATGGGTTTCTAATGTGGGCACTTTGTACTTACTTATATATTTTTTTACATAACAACTATGATATTACAATAATGTAACTGTATTGGTTGTACTGCAATATTATTGTTTTAATATTTCTTTTTATTATCTATTTTTGTACCTAACAACACTGGGTTACCATTACACAGCTACTGGGGTCCAATCAATACTAGACTTTCCAACGGCCAATACATTATAATATATTCACTACAGTTAATTAATTACTTATAAACTATTAATTAATTACCTATTGACTAGATACTACCTATTATTCCTTTAAATAAAGATAGTTCTATCTTGGGTTCGAGTCGCTAAAAAGAGTAGAATGGTTCTGGTACCACGTGGAGTCGGTCGTCGACCACATTACTATACAATATATAATCTACATTACTATACAGAACATTTGCTATATTAACATATGTCAAAATAACATTAAATAATTGGCCAAATGTAAAGGCCCCCTAATATAACAATATCACGGCGGTTTTAGATGGAGCAAACATCTGCAGCTGAACCACTTTTGCATTTAAATTTGCAAAAGGAATAGTTAATTGACTAATGAGAAAAAATCATCGTAAGCATTCATATATTATTATTATCATCATCATATCCCAGCCCTATTCCAAATTTTAATTAAGGTAACTTAATAATGCGACTCAGTAAAAGTGAATTAAAAGAAAACTTAATAATTTACATGTTGCTTCTATCAACGCCTTCTTGTATCGTTGAGCAAAATATCACAAATTTGAGAATGGACTACGAAATATTAAACAGGTTAATATTATTACTAATTCAACGCAAATAGAAGTTTTAATAATTAACCATCTTAAGCATACATAAAATTGTAAATCCTTTATAAAGCAAATTAAATACTTAAAAATCATGAGCAAAAACTTATTACAATTTTGGGAAACGTTCAGGTGATTTTAATTTATCTGGCATAAATATTGAAAACTTTTGCTCCCACGACCTTGAATCTTAAGATATGAGACGGAGCATTCTGATGACTGAAGATACATGCGTCGTAAATGCCATGCCATTTGAGCGTCCTGAGTAATTTAGGTCAGGCACGCAGGCGCAGGCCTGATGCCCACTCGCTAATTGTGTCCGCAAACAATGAGCGACAAGTGCATTTGTGGACGTAAGTTTGAATACGTATATGTTATTTTTAGTTCAGTTTTCTCGCTAGTTTGTAAGCTTATTACTGTTCAGTGTTCATTTTTATTGGTCAGTGGAATCCTTTTGATAAATATACTGAAATAGTTTACAGTTTAAAAAGTCGTCATGTTAATCGAGAGCGGTGGCGTGCATTAGAGGAGGCCTATGTCTAGTAGTGGACTTCAGTCCTAACCGGGACTCGCACCTGGAATCTCAGAATTAGAGACATCTTTTATTTGGATACAAATCACTTGGCCACGGAGGTCATCTTTTAGCTTTATTTATATTTTAATTATCTCATTACAATTTTTACCTACATGTAATAAGACTGTAGAGGTCGAATGTCTGCACATAGAAAAAAAAATGCTTCAAATCAAGTCAGGGAATGTAAAAAGACGTAAAATACCAAAACCTCATTATTTTTTTTAATTTTTGTTTCTCTGTCTGTTCGTCAGTTTGTACGTGTTTATTTCCGAAATAACTGGACCCATTTCAATGAAATTTTGCATGGTTATACATTATCTCTCTGGTCATCATCTAAGATACTTTTTATTCCGCAAAATTAAAGGGTTCTCGTGGGATAGTTAAAAAACCATAGTAACCGCGTGGGCAACAGCTAGTCTCCTTCTCAGTTACAAAGTAAATAAATTAATCAATCTTCGATTTCAGTGCATTTAAAAGGTCGAAATTAAATCTTCACATTGAAGTTTAAGATTTATGCTTGATATTATGTTCTATATACATTTAGCACAAGGTCTACATTCAATCACGCGTCGACCACACGCTCAGATGTCTTCTTCCTAATTCCTCGTGATTCATGTCATGTTCGACCTTCCAATTTTAATCGGCTTTGATATTTTAAAGATGAGATACTAATGTAAAACTATTGGAGCAGCTTTGACGTTAATGTGTGTATTTGTCAGTACATTAAACTTTAAGGACTTAATTGGCGCCTTATCCTACTTATATTAACTACTATATACGAGAATTATCACTAATGTTGGTTGATGACGTTAATATTGGGTCCTTACCTATGAAATTAGTGTTTTTATTCTGTCTGTTTAATGATACATGCCAAATATTATTATCTCTGTATTTGTCGTTGTGAAGAAAACTGATAAAATGTTAGTATGGAAAATGCAGAATTCCCCAAAATCTCCATACAAAACACCAATTTCATACATAAGGACCTAATACATCATAAGCCTACATCAATCCACTGCCAGGCTGATCTGAGTAGTCTTGTCTATTGCTTATTAATATTATTTCTTCCATATCTTGTCGGATACTGCATTACCCTCAAGTCACCACTCCATATTGCCTGAGGGCATACTAGGTAAGCGGAGTCGCAGTCTCCACCCAAGTCAATGGATGATAATGATGTTTAGGTGATTACTAGGAATCCGTAAAACTTTTCATCCAAAAACGCGATATATAGGCTGTCGACTTCTACCAGCCACCATTACCATTTTTTGACACATAAAAGAATCGGTATCTTGTTCGAAAAAAATTATTGAATAACTACTACGTAAAATTTTCACAGACATATTATTTGGAATGGGGAGGACCTCAGTGGGTAGTGGTTAGTATACTTTGGCTTCTTATATCGAAAACAAAGCTACCTTTGTCATGGTCAGGCCTTGGATGGGCGTACAAAACATTGTGATCTGGAATTCCTACGTGCTTCGGAAGACACGTTAAACCGTTGGTCCCGGTCGCTATTGCAACCGTTTTTACCCACCAACCCGCATTGGGCCAGCGTGGTGGTTTTACGGCCCATACTTCTTATGTGTTTGTCCATGAGGAAGGCCTGTGCCCAGCAGTGGGATACTTGTTTTAACACAAAGTCATATTTTTAAATTGCATGCATACCACGATCTTTAGATGTTCAATACTTTAGCGTTAAACACAAGATAAAGTTACAAAGGTTGTTTTGCGTCACTGTTTATAAATTACGGTAATCGATATTATCGGATAATAATCGAACGTCGGTGTCGATTCCAAGACACAGTACTGCAATATATATTTAATAGCATAATAAACGTTATAATAATTTTCAAATACAAAAGCTACCAATTATGTAACTTTGAGTCAATTAAACAATGGAACATTGTTTTATTGACTAGAGTTCATCTGAAATTTAATAATGTCATTTTGTGAAAGGAAAGATACCATTTTTAAAAATTATTAAAAAAGAAAATAGCAGAAAATTAATACAAAATATAAGAAAAGCAAGTGTCGTATTTTCTCAAAGATGAATGACACAATGAATGACGATTACATAGAACGTTTATGCAAACTTGTTTTGAAAACACCTAAATACCTCTATGAGCACGTATGCAGATGTTGGAATAATGACAGATTGTACAATAGTATTGAGGTGTGGGAATTTGGTTCAGAATTCGTGGGTTACTCGACGAAAAGACAATGTGCATATCTCAAAAAACAAAAGCTATGCGTCTAATCAGCTCTTGCACTGTGCTCGCACGCTTGAAGCTGTACAGGGGTGTACTTAGACATAATACATGAAATCTTAAAAAATAGAACTGACCCTGAAACTAATACATTAAATTCTATTATTCTATAACATTTTGTTATACTTTTATTTTACTTGTAGTTTATTCTAGCTCAAAAAAGTTTATTAATTATATTTTATGAAAGTATATCCAATTTTTTTCTGCGTAGTACCTTTGCCCTTGTAATGATTATTTGTTTCTCATTTTTATTATTTCAATTTAAGTTTTTTTTTTCGAATTTAGTAATGGTTTAAGTATTATAATAAACTGGAATATCTCTTCTGAAAATACAAATTTCACTTAATTATATTTGATGTTCGTTAAAACTTAATGATATCAGCTTCATTATTAAATTGAATATATTATACGACCTTTATGAGTTCAATGTTTGTGCGTTTAACAAAAGATATAAAGTTACACAGGTTGTAATGCATCACTGTAATATGGCAGTAATTGATAATATGTGATTTTAATCGAATGTCAGTATCAATTCCGAGTCATGATAATATTGTACAGCATTAAACTTAATCACATATTATGTTATTTTAAAAAAAAAGAGAAGATCAAGAGAGATTTTACTATTCATCAGTCCTTACGTTACAGGACTGATGAATAGTAAAACTTCTTAATGTTTGTATTATTACACTCCCCGCACATAATACCAAAAACACTAGAAAAACTACAACAGCGAGCTCTTTAAAAAAAATATTTGACTTATATTTTATTAGTTTTGGCCCAATGCATGCAACACTCTACAGATAGTGTGTTTAAGAGATTGGAACAACACGTTAGGGACAAGGGTAAAAGAAAGTAAAACTATATTTTACATTTCATAATAAAGTAAATCTCTATTTTACCCTTGACTCCATTCGTGTGGAATTTAAAATCAGGCAAAAATTAGAACCGTCGTTGATAAACAGTAGGTAGGTACATTAATTACAATAATCAAATATGTACAAAATATTAAAGAGCTAATGTTGCGCTGCTAAGGACACTCCATATTTGTTATTTTAATATTTTTAGTATAAGAAGACATTTTAACTTTTTACCTCTCTACTAGCCACCTGCCTCACTTCGCGGGGGTAGAATTATACGCATCTCTTCTTCTTGCTCTTTTCCCACTCTAGGTGGGGCCGGCACAATATGTCTTCTTCCATTTTCCTCTGTCACTCGTCAGTTCAGCATCCACTTTTTTATTCTCATATCATTTTTCACACACTCAATCCATCGCTTCTTTGGTCTTCCTTTCACTCTAGATCTGTCCACATCCACGCTCAGAATCCTTCCTGTAATGTGATTTCATCCGTCCTCATCTCATGTCCATACCACGCTAACCTACTGCTCTTAATCTTATATGTGCAGTTTTCGAAAGAAAGCAAACTGGAAGCGACGGATGAAAATCCATCGCTTTCGTTGCCCAACATTCAGATCCATACATTACGACAGGTCTAACGACAGATTTATAGATCTTTCTCTTAAGCTTAAGGGGCAATCTAGTGTCGCACGTTGCTCCTAAGACTTGTCGCCATTTCATCAATACCGCATTTATTCTATTTCTTACATCCCGATCAATATGTCCGGGAAGATGAATGTCTAACCAAAAGGGCAGAACAAGTGCTCGGTTTTAATCTTACAGATCCTAAAACCGACACTCTCCAGCCTACTCTGGAATCGGATACATTTTCTCCTACAAAGACCAATGTCGTCAGCAAGCAGCATACACTATAGTGCCCCCTCTTGTATGTATGCCGTTGTATCCAACACAAGAAGAAACAAGTAAGGGCTTAAAGCCGACCCTGGAGCAAACCTAGAGCCACATTGAACTTGTTGGTTGGAACTCCGGCTTCGGACCTGACCTGCGTGCTCGCTCTATTATACATCTTTCTTACAAGGTCTACATACTTCCATGGCAATCTTTTAACTTTAGTAGCCCACTATAGAACCTTGCGGGGTACCCTATCGTATGCCTTTTCAAGGTCAATGAATAATATGTATTATTTTTTAAAATTATACGCACGTAATAATATAATGTTTCCTAAACCAAAGAAGTTTATATCACTGTAAAATGAATGATTTTTTAAAATTAGGTCTGTATTACCGGAGATTACAACGTCTACAGCTCTATAATACTAGTTTAGATTATACAATACATGTATAAATAGTGATGGCACGCTTGTCACTAGGTAAACTCTCAGCAAAGGTTAGGTATTGTGGTTGCTATAAGTGCAGAAGGTTGCATAAGGACCGCGACGAACCTATGCCCTATGCACCTAGTACCTTGGTGGCCTTAAAACGTAGTGATGGGATTTCAAAAACCTATCGATTCTCCACGATAAACATTTTAATTGAATTTTTCAATCCTTATAAACTTAAAAACACAAAATATTTTAAATGTTCTACAAAAGAGTTTTACAATTTTGTTTTTTTTTATTTAAATATACCTCTAAAGACATCTCGAATTTTTTTTTTTTTTTTATATGAATTTATATTGTACAGGTTTTACAGAATATTTATGAAATGTCAATCGGAAGTTAAAGTTAATTGACCTTGTTCATAGCCATAATTAATGTCACCTAAACCATTTAAGTCATTGGAAATAAATTATTTTTAATATTATTAATTGGCCTGAGGCGTATAATGCCACATCAAAGTAATTAATATTAGAAACATAATATCCTAACTTCTAACTCTTTTGAAATAAAGAAAAAATTACGATATTTTCATACTGATTCACCGAACGCAAGACTCAGTTAATAGATTAAAACTTATTTGTGATGCACCTCTCAACTTCAGTATATATTTATATTTCAATGGCATTTGGATGAAAAAGGAATGTTGATTGCATGGTTTCATCGCGATTTACAGATGGACCCAAGTTTATGTCTATTTTATTAAAGGTCCCACAAATCAGTTGTGGCTGTTAATTTAAATGCCAAGTGACTAAAAAACAAAAGTAGGCAATTTATACTGTTTTGGTTAAAGTTTAAGGTTTAACGAATTCTATTCTTTGCCAAAATCTTAATCGTTAACACAGCTTTTGTCAGCAGTATTTTTGTTTTAAATCATAATAAAAACCCTTATCTCTTTGTAATAGTTAAGTATATGATAAAATTGAGTGCCAAAAAAATGTATCTCGCAAAGACAAAAGTTTTAATAAAAGTGTATGTATAAGTCATATAAAAAGATATGGCTGCTTGAAGCTACATAACCTTAAAGTTAATTTGGAATATTTGTATTCCGTTTTCTTTTACTAGCTGTATGGAAGTTTAAAAAATCACTTCAGGGGTTTTGAAGAAAAAAATTATGTAAATAATTCACTGAATAAATTTATAATTTACGATAGGCACTAAATGCTACATTCTGAAGTTGCAGGAGAGAGTAAAGAAATAAACATAAGCTTACTACAAACTTATACCAACTTTAGACCTACAAAGATTAAACCTACAATGTTAGACTTACCATGTTGTGTTATCAGGGATGAATTGGGCGTCAAAGTCCTAAGCAGCGGCAGTGGCCGCGTGAAGGCTGGTTTGTACTTAGCCGTCTAATCACTTGTCCCTTATATAGAGACGCGGGTTTGTCTAGCCATTGCACACAGTCTGGGGAGCTGCATACTACAGGGCCGAACTCAGATCTATGTGAAACCCGACACTTGAAAAAAATTGCCGCTGAGAATACTGGTGTACAAAATGTTAGGAGTACCTTAATTTTTAAAAATATCTAATAAAATATTTTCAGTTACGCTCATAATATAAGTTTTTCACTGACTACACATAAAACTCTGAGAAACTTCACAATTTCCCAAGAAAATTAATAAATAGGAGCATAGCTGACACTGTACAATTAACAAATACGAACATAAAATAGACTACGTAACGTGGGTTATATTCATGTCAAACCAAAAAGGTAATAATAAAATTTGACTTAAATCGATTAATGTCGCATTTTTTTTTTCTTTTTTACATATGACAGGTAAGATCTTGGCCTTCATCTCACCTGATGGTAAGTGACGATAAGGCCGAAGGTGGAAGCGAGCTTCACCTGTAATCCTCAACAACTGAGGAACTGGCTATCTTACGTCTGATTGCCGGAACACAACAATGCTTATAACTGCTATGCTTATTATGGCGACAGATTTAAGTGAGTGGTAGCTAGCCATGCGGGCTCAGAAGCCCTACCACCAACCAAACCGAGCAGAAAAACTTCTGCACTCATGGGGAATCGAACCCAGACCTCCCGATCAACACCCGGTGGTTTTCCTCCTTATCAGAGAAAGGACAAATGTTTTTGTTGATCGGCAAATTCATGCTCTCATTGTAGTTTCGTGTAATGCACCAAAATGTCAAATTCAGAGTAAAATCATGAACATAAGCTTGTAGTTCTAAGCTAAGTCCGGCCCACAAAGCAACATAATATCGTTCTCCGTACAATAGATTAAGTCTCGTGTCTCATAAAAGAGGCGCCAACTCAGCTGTTAAATGTTTACATGTCAAATGCAACTTCCTAAAGTTGCATACTATGTTTAATTTTTTTCCAATACACCGAGACGTTTTTGTTATTTATGTGTTAAGCCTTCTTAATGGGAAGTATATATGTATTCCAGAATATCATTACCACTTAGGTAGGTGTATTTTTTATAAAAACACAGCTTTCGTTGTTATTCTCCTGTCATAGATATTTTACGTGGATCACCTATACTATGTAATCTACTAGGTATATCATGTTTTTATGTTTAACAAACTCAAGAGCGTTTTGAATTTAAGTGGTACTAGTTTGTAAATAGGGGAATATATAAATAGTAGAAATTTATAAATATATGTATTAGGCATGATCATTTTACAAAAAACAGTATGAAAAAATTTTTATTGTGTGCCTTTATGAAATGAAATGTTCCATAAGTAATATTAATTCCAAATTACAATTGCCTCCTATTGTTCTATTATAAAGTCCATCAAATAACTTCTCAACAAACCATAATAAAGGTGACAAGTTACAGTAACACATAAACAAATAGTTGCTTTGTTAATAACATCCTTATATCTTATTAATAAGGTTGATATTAATGGCCAACAAATTAAAACTATAGCGTGATTTAAATATATGCACAATCTAATGAAAACAATGAAAATGCTTGGCTTTGTTCACATAAGTACACAACGTGGCGTAATAAATTATATGCGTGCATTTAAACAATTATAAGTGTCAAATTGATAATTTTCGTTTTGTAAAATAAACTGGTAATATTGGTACCTCAAAGAAAATAAACCTATTGACTACACCAACCTGACCCCAAGGAAAGACTTTCTATAAAAAAAAATACTGTGCATTATGCATTCGCGCAACATCACCATAGATATTTTGAAACATAGATATTTTGTACATATTTTAAGTTGTATTTGTTTTATACTATAGTATCGTGATCAATATAATTACAACCAAGTATTTTAAACGAGATTAGAAATGAATGCCTGAGACTAGGTTTTTTCTAGACGAGTGTACCATTTCCTTTTTTCAAGTAAATTAGCTTAAGGCATAAAAAGTTAGTTTAAATATAAACAGAGTATTTTTTTCCTTTTGCTATTATCAATTCACAATAATTGTGTACGTGTGTAAACGTGACAGACATTTGAAATACAATAAAATAGTAAAGATGAAGTGCTTTTTTACTGTGACCTATTGAACTCATCAGGCCACGTGTTAAATATTTATACAATTCATTACAATTCACATTAAATGTGCTATAGAATATCTACAAGACATTCTGTGTTTATTTAAGCTTTTTACATTTACCTCAAATTTTATTTTTCTTCTAGTTGAAACTAAGAAACAAAAAAAATATTTAGTACTTAGAAACATACCTGGAAATATCATGATACATACTTGCGTTCTAATTTTATAAATGACTAGATTTTGTTTTTTTTTTGTCTGGCATGTATGAGAATCAGTAAATCATTCTAATTCGAAATATTATAGATTTACATGACCATGGCAATAGATGAATCCATTAATTACTAGACACTATGATTTACATTCAGATCTAAATAACAGGCCGTAATAAATATACAATGATACGTCAACCAGCACTGCTCGTGTCTTGGCTGTGGGTGTATGGGAGTCGGGTTTGTGTTTAAGCGTTTTGCCATCATCAACCATAGGCACACTTTTAGATGGCAATTGTTTCCGGATAGCTTCATGTTTGCGTATTGGCGCCGTCTGCAATGTACCACATCGCTGCTATTGTGGCTTTGCATGCACTCGGTCACCATGGTTTATCGTGTCCGAGAAGTGCTGGCAAAATTTCAAGGCACTCCGAAGTGAACAGTGTCGTTCGTCGGGCTTTTGCGTCAGTCGCTGCACCATCCGTTCTAGAACCAAATAGTTTGGCCCGTGATGATGGTAAGAGACCTGATGAAATGACACTAGTTCCCTGGGCTTCATGCTTTGTGTGTGGGATGCAACTTGCGTCGAAACCTTAGCAGCCTCTCATGTTCCAGTAACTTCGGTTCGGTAATAACAAATCCAAATATCGTCTTGCCTAAAGTTTAAGAAGAGATGTAAAAGCTCACATGCAGTAATTTTTTCATTCTGTTAAAAAATCAAAGAGTTCAAATGAGCGGGTATACATTGATATACCCTGATTATGGGCATCATAAATATTATTATCATGACATATCATGTTCGCTTATGTTACATAAATCTTAAGAGATAAGTAGTCATTTAATAATGCTGACTGTATCCGAATATATAATTTGATAACACTTTTACTAGATTCCTATAGTATAAGGGCATATATTTATCTATGTCTATATACCGAGATTTCTTAATCTCTCTATAAGGCATTCCCGGCGCTAAAAAATACACCATGTTCGCTCTTCTGGGTCTTTTAAAAGAGGCTTAAAAAGGTACTATGCTGACCAATATGTTTAGTTACATCTATACTAATCATTTATGCGTAACTAATTCACGTCAATAACTAAAATAATTTTACAAGCGTATCTTACAGCTTTTCGATTTTAACAGGTCATCGGTCCATATCTTAGACAATAAAACTATTATAGTATTGTTTCGTACACAAAAGGCAATTATAGTTAGCGCCTGTGCGAAATTCCACAGCAGAGGTTAATCTCATTAGTAGATGGGCGATTACAAGGATCTTTTGTGTTGAGACGGATTCGTGTTCTTGTATTGCGGTTTGGATCCGCGCTTTGCGATTAAGAGCCTTGTGTAGTGATTTTTATTACATTCACACCTATCAACTAGTTCAAAGTAAGCAATAGGCTAGTTGACTCATATCAAAAGTAATGAAAATAATACGTCATTCACATTGAATTTAGTACAAGGGTTCAAAATATACCAAGTTCGATAAATATAATTACTACACTGAATGTAGAAAATAGGAAAAAAGTACTTTCTCTTACTTTCACTTTTAATTGTCCATTTGATGTAGTATAAAACTTTACTTTATCATACATATTCGGATAGCTTATTAAATATAGATTTTTATGATATAAGTTTTATATATAGTCTTCATGTAAAATTTCATGAAAATCGTAATTTTACCGGAAGCCGGAAGTAAACCGGAAGTAGTGCGGAAGTAGGATGACACATAACTCTTAATGGCCAAAATGGCCGCCGGCACACGATTGGTTAAGCGATTGCTGTAGAAATTCAATTTAAACATGTTTTATTTTATCTTTTTTTTTCAACTGCCAAAAACGCTATCCACAATTTTCGTGAAATTTGTTGAGTAACGCTTAGCCTATTACACGCTTGTTAATGAATGCAAAGTGACATATATTAAATAGATGTGTGATAAACAGGTGTGTGATGTGTTTTAATAGATGTGTAATGTGTGTGTTTAATAGATATGTGTGTGTGTTTTTTATGTGTTGTATATTCAAAATTTTTCTATTGTGTACAATAAATAGTTAAATAAATAATAGATATAATTACAATCACGCTCCATGTGTTAACCGAGTCAATCCTGGCACATATGTTTCACTTCCTCTACCCTTATAGATAAACTCATACGTGCCCTTTGGTTCAGGAATCAGGTTTATCATAAACAAGTGTATATATTAAGTATTTGATCCGAAAAAATTATCTATTTGGAAGTAGTAATTTCGATGACCCCTCTTAGAAATAGGAATCCTAATGACAAACTAGGTTTTCGTTATCATTTTATAGGTTGTTAGATTATGGTGCCATACCCTTTAACTCTGAAAAATTAGATGTGTATTTTTTACCTTCAAATGTAAAACAAAAAATATAAATTCCTTTAGTATAGTAAGTTAGTTTCAACATGTGTGAATTTCAAACAAAATGTCCAGCCTATCTCTTGAAAGTTCAAAGGTTTAACAATTTGCACGCCAAATTAGTCACTATGTTATGTGAAATAAAGATAACCACTTCTGTTTGTAAACCTTGTCTTTAAGTATTATGATTAGTCACTTAGATATTAAATTCTCCAAAACCAGTTTCAAGCGGATGCTACTTATAAAACCGTTGGTATTTCCAATAGTCGCTGTGGACATGTGTAATAAAGAAAATCACTCAATTTTGTAAGTGAACATCGCTGCTAGTTCATTCGAAATAAGTACCTATAACACTTTTATGGAAAACTATTTAGAAATCCAATAATTGTTTGACTGGAATAAACTGCAAAGACGTTAAAATATATGAAAATAAAATTATATCTTTCTAATTTTTAGGTACAAACGTAAAAACCTACCCCTTCTTGGATATAGAAATAATTATGTTAAGTAATAATTTTAGGTTTCAGGCGTAAAGATAGGGTTATTGATATCAATAATATAGTATCAACTATAGTATAGAATAAAATGATACAAGGATAATTTATGAATTCTGTAAGGAGTACATGCAAGATATTTAGCAGACGCTGACATTTTAGTGTGACTCCTATCGGACGCACTTCGCACAATTCGATCGTGGCATTAGCTTTACCTACATTTATTGTTGAGGACAGGTATTATGGACTAAGCTGTAAGTCGTTAAGCGTTAAATTGTCATTAATTTACTTAATAAAGCTCAAAATACGCTGTACAAATTATATAGTAGTAGATAGGAAGTTCGGTGAGATCACTGCAATTAAATATATATGTTTGAGCTCGTCTATGATTATTACATACATTATACAGGAGAAGAGTAGCTTGAAATATTCCTAATTACGAATTACATTTTCAATTTACATATACATACAGAAAAAGGTTATGAATGAAGAAACTGTGTAACCTGTGTGGAATTTAATTTGAATGCGTTGCTTATGAGCAATATTGCTCGCGGGAACCGAAATATAGACGTGCAGTACTTAAACGAAACGCTTAGGGACTTTTAAAAATTTACGCAATAACAAATTATAAAATTCCACTGATGTTTGATTTTTGAGATAATACAAATCCTCGATCAAATATTGTATTTACATCTTTTGACTGTATTTGCAAGTAATATTTTATTTACCTAATAACTTGACCTCGCTATATTTTTTGGCAATCAATATTTATGTATAATACTATTTCTTAAAGTAAAGTTGTTGAAAAATTTTTGTTGCTGTTTTGTCATAATATTATGTAGCACTAACTGAAAACTTAATATGATTGTTTCTTTGCATTTGAACATTTGCCTTTGTTTGTAATATAAAGTTTTCCATTGTAAAATATTACCAAGAATAATTGTGTCTAAAAGTATAACTTCTTATAAACGAGCTCGATGCCATTATCAAAATTGATTCTTTAAATATTTATGAATCGATTAGCAAGAATTAAGCTATTATTGTCAAATAATTTATATATCTATATCATCCTTACTATAATAAGTGATTATAATGTAAATACTTATACGCTATATTCCTAAAGATATTTTATTCCTAAAGAAACAATAAAAAGATACGTCAATAGAGCAGTCGTAAAACTATCCTATTTACATGAGCTTGGTCATAAAGTAGCAATGATAAACCAAATCACACAAAATAGATTTTATGATTAATACAGCATTAAACAGTCTTTAAATGCTAAGGCCGTAGAGTAACCGATATGTAAGCTAAGCTGGAACATTTAAACGCTTCCACTCAGTCTAACTTTATGCGGATTGCTTGATTGATCACTGGCTCATCATCAGCTATACACCTCAGCTGGCTACGTTATAGATCGCTTTGACGTCGATTTTCTTAGCAATTTTTTTTCAAGAACAGTATTTATGATGGAAACTGTACCTGTCCCATTTTCTTTTTGTTTCCCTCATAATGTCTAACTGGCAACAAAAAATAAGGCAAACGTTAGTTCCTTAGAGGCACTTTATTTCAAACAGTTTTTTTTCTGAACAAAATCTATGTACAAAGACAAAGCGTTTTCGCATAAAATATCTAATTAAAAGCTTGTAATAAAAATTTGTTAACTTTTCATTTGTATCGGGTTTTGACGACACTTGATACAACATTAAAAAAGAAGCATTAATTTTATAAGTAAGATGTTGTTTCCAGCATTTTTATGGGTGTTTTTATTGTTTTTTTATTGCGCAAAATGCGCGGAAGCGAATAGGCGTTTAAATGTCAATTTTTAGGACAAAATTGCACCACGCTAAGCTCAATATATTATGTATTATGAATTAGTATTAAGGAGATCATTGAGGAAGGCCTATGTGCAGTAGTGGACATCCCTGGTCTGAGCTGATGATAATATTATTAGTAAATTGACTTTTCTGACCCATTTCTAAATAAGCTGGGTACTTACACAAAGTTTCAAAGGGAACCACACGAACTCGCTGAATATACCTATCTAATAGATCTATAGAAAATCTCGCTTAGTGTCAATTGTGATAACCCATAGGGAAATCGATAATAAGTAGATAGGTCTCAAAAGTTAATAACGTGCGAAAAAGGGCGTGAGTAGCTAATGATTGGTCAAGTTTCATAGAACGTTAATACACATTAACTCGTGTTTCGTTTTTAGTAGTTATTAAATTCAATATTTCGCTTTACGTAGGTATACTTGTTATTAAAGGTTTATTATTAATATATGAAATCAATATCGCCCGTTGATTAAAAAATTTCCTTCTCGATTTATGAATAAGATTATTGAAGTTGGTTCCACAGAACGAATGTAAACAAAAGGTGAATGACTCTCTTTTCCTTTTTTTAATATTATTTAATTAAAGTAACGTGATATTAATGATATCATATTAATGCATATTCAAATATCTGTGTAAAACTATTTTTTGATTCGAGAGATGAAGTCACCTTAATTTTTAATTTTTATTTGTTAGTTGACAAACAGACTGGCTATATGATAAAACTTCACCTTTCCCGCCATCATTTCAGTATTGTACATGATAACCATTATAATGTAATAAAAACCGCCAAAAAGCGTAGGATCCCGTCCGTCACCTTGAGTGTCCCCAGATAAGAGTTAAAATACCCCAAAGTCTCGTACTTTACAGTGCCATCTCTAGATACAAACTAGACGGTTTATGTAAAAAGTGGAAAAAAAGGATTATCTACCTCCCCTACACGTAAAGTGGAAAGTGATTTTTTTTTCATTTCAACCCTAACGTGTGATATATTTCTTAATAGGTGTTTAAAATAAATGGGGGTTCACTAAAATCATTATTGATTAAGTTAATATTTTCAGAAGTAATCAGAAGTAATTTTCAGAAGCCATAAGTTTGAAAAATATGAAAAAATCTTAAAAAATAGAACTTTGTAAACTCTCTAGGACAATTATTTTCAACTTGATGTTATAATAATAATTGAATGAATGAAAATAATTTCTGAATTATGTTTGTAATTTAACCATTTAGCAAGCATTTTAGTATCTTAGTTTATATATTTTATTCTTACATTCAGTAAAATTTATTTATTATTTCAAATAAAAAATAATGAATAAACTCAGTATACGCAATCCAAAATTACCACCGAAAACCGAACATACTTAAACCGTCTAGTTGGTATCGAGAGATGGCGCTGTACTTTGGCTATTTTAACTCATAAGTGGGAGCACTTAATGTGACGGGCGGGAAACTACGGAACCATACACTGAGAGTGGCCCGGCACGCTCTTGACCGGTTTTTTAAAGAATCTTTATTGACAATAATGATAAAGTATAGAAATATAGAAATGTATGTATATGTGCCCTCCCTGTATAGAAATGTATGAAAATGTGCCCTCCAGACCGCTCCGTCGCGGAACAGCACACACTGGTCATACTAAGAACTTCCTTATTCGGTTAAAAGGGGAGAACTATTAACAAAGGGGGCATAAACATAATAAATAAGGAAACTTGACCCACATGGAGAGGTATTCGTCAATAAATAAAATAATTTGACGACCTAATCCTGTCCGGGGCAGTTAATTTATGTAATAACTTGACATTGAACTTTATCTTCATTTGAATAATAAATAACTGGTCTACTTTTGGACAGCGTGTTTCACTGATACCAATTTATGGCATAACACATAGTATCATTTTTATTAGTTTTATATAATATAAAATATTCGTTAATATCTTTTATTACAGACGAATAATTTTTAATTCATAGAAAACCTAAATCATCATAAACTATTGTTAGGTGTTATATCAAATACTAATAACTTTATCGTGTGTCGTAAAATGCTAATGAGTTATCATTATACTTTAGATAGCACTACTAAGGCTACCCGTCACGAAATAAGAGCAATCGCGTAAATGATTATAAATTTCTACTTAACGAATCTGGGAAGGTCGAATGGCACATCAATCTTTTAAGCCAGTTGTTTATAAGGCTTGCTATTGCGCAATCTAAGATGCGCGCAACAGCGTGGGCGCAGCACTTTTGGATTAACACAACACCACTAAAAACCAAGGACATCAGTTTGAAGTAATTTATGTGTTCCGACTCCGATTTATGGCACCATTAAGAACAATGATGACCCCGAATATCCTAATCAGACACGCCAACTTCAGATTCCGAATAATCAGCTACAGCGTATAATCTATTTAAGAAGTGGCCTTAAAAAGTATTTCTCTGTTTAACCCCCATAATAGTGAATAGTCATGGGCTGTCTTAATTAGAGAAATACATATTATTATTATAAAAATTTGGTTGTGGCATGCGAAGTCTGACATTTATTATAATTTCCATCAATTCTCTTTGCTTCCTACTTTTAGCCTTCATAATAATAAAAAAAATAGTTTAAAATACTGTACAAACAAAAACTATATAGTTAAAATTTAATTAACATAGGTTAATTTGTTGTATGGTTAAACAGATTTTGAAAAAATTTAGAGTTATCACTTGAATCTTGATAGGCTGCTGCAGATAACCGATGAATGCTGCAAATAATATGTACCGTCGGAATACAATAAAATGTAGTATAACACAAATTAATATTACTTTCCGTTGTGTCATTGTGATAAGGAAGGTTGCCAATGGAGCCGTCTCATATGTAATCAGCACAATGCTTCTTCTTTTATTAAAGAACGTACGCAGTTAAGATATAGTAGTTAAGATATAGGTAGAATGAGACAGTTCTCTACAGTCAAGTCTTTTATAAAGCCTCATCCTCAGCTTATATACGTCCCACTGCTGAGCACAGGCCTTCCTCGTGGGGAAACATATGGGGAGTTTGTATAAAGCCCCATTTAAACAGTTTTCCTTACAATTTTGTTCCACTCCTGGTAAATATATACGGTTCAAGACCACTGCAAGCACAGCTTTCCACAGCTGGTACGAATTCCTGAAGAGCCAATTAACATCCTATCTGCGTTTCCTCGAGAAGCTTTTTTGACTTTTAAGACGAACATCAGGCATTAAGTAGTAGTAGGCAGGAGACCCAGTTTCTTGCTTGAGCTTCTCCACTGCACAAGCAACGTCTCGTCGAATATTTTCTTCTTCTTCCACCTTTATACAGGAAAGGCAACGCGTGAGCAGCGCTCGTAATACTACGAACGCCTTGAGGCCACGGTTATCGGTTCGACACACCTCAGTAATTGACCTACCTTCATCAATACCTTCATTCAATTGAGCTTGGGACCCACTATAAACGTCATTAGAAAGGTAATTTTAAAAAAAGTATATAAAAACAGGTGGTATGAAATTTCTGCAAATCGAACCGATATATCTAGTCCTATTAAAATTATCCTCTTGATTTATAATAATTAAAAAAACTAATTAATATTAGTTATTTAAGCATGTACAGATACAATAAAAATAACTGAGTTTTTAAATATTTCTCTTAGATATCTTTTTCTCAAAAATTCCCATACAATAAATGGAATTATGTAGTGTTTGTATTATAAATCACCGGTCATGGCAGTTCATAAGGTTATGTAATATATTTCTAATTTTTATATCACAGCATTGTTACGTGCATTTTAATCGTCATATAGAATAAATAACATAATCCAAAAGCTGCTTTATGTTGCTTGACAAGTATGGAAGTAAAAAGAATGAACGAAACTCCACTCGCCCCGGAAAAACTGCTGTACTGGAAAATGAACCGGAGCAAGCTTAACCACCGACATGGGGCCTGTGAGGCCGCGTCGGGTGGACAATTTGTTAGACCTATGCTCGTCAGCATCTGTAAGTTAAGGTACGCTGATATCATTAAATCTGGTAGTCATCATCAGCCTATATACGTCCCACGGCTGGGACAGGCGTTCCTCATGGAGAAACACATGAGGAATGTGGGCCGTAACACCACCTCGCTGGCCCAATGCGGGTTGGTGGGTAGAAACGGTCACAAATGCGACCGCGACCAACGGCTTAACGTGCCTTCCGAAGCACGGAGGAGCTCGAGATCACAAAGTCTTGGTCACCCATCCACGGCCTGACCATGGCGAAGGTAGCTTTGTTTTCGATCGAAGCCAAAGCGCACTGACCACTACGCCACCGAGCTCTCAATAATGAGCACAAATGTGGTAGTAGTGCTGCGTAATGCAGTTTCCGTACATTATGACGATTTGAAATTACGACGCCGCCTCTCACGCCCCACGTCGGTTTTTTTTTTGAGCGAAATACTTATTAAAAAAATTCTCTTGCAAATATTTTGATACTAATTTAAAGTATAATACTCACATTTTCTTAAAAATTCGGTATTGTATTATACGGCCTCTCAGGCCTTATGCGCGTATTAACGTGTCAAAAAGCCCACCTCGTTGGTTAAAGGTTAACTAAGTACCTACTCATTCAGTATGTGCTTTCATAAATAACTATATTTAAATAAGTCCGATATTATAAAATAAGAAGTGATTTCATACTTTTGTACATGTTTCATAGAGATCAATTTCAATTAGGCTTTCAAGCTCTAAATGTACACTTTAAATTATTTATACGCTCGATCATCAAAAACAGTTAACAGGTGCAGGCAGGATACAAGCTAGCCGCACTTATGCGTGTAAGTGATTACATATGTAAATCATTGATCTGTTTTTAATAATATATTAGGTATTTGCATTATTTATGCAAATGTATAACTTAATAAAATACTTCATTATATTTTCAGCATGACTCAATCATAATATTTTTCAAATATGTTCTTTAATTTTTTTTATATTTATCTGCACATAATATAAGACCGACTAAAGAAAACTGTAGCGGTCGGTGAGGGTGGACAGAATAACATCTTTATAGTTTATATTTTACAGTTGTTGTTGTTATATAATATGATAAAATTTTTAATTCATTAAATATTATATTACACAATAAACTTACTCTTACTAGTAATACTAAATATTTTTATAACAAATTTTTATTTGAAACGATGTTATGATATCTGCATCTATAACTCGGACATAATCGAACGAAGTAACAACTTATAATAGGAATACCTTGTAATATTATATACAATTTTTGTTGCTTGAAGAGTTATATTTTTGTTTGTCTGGACAGACATAATACTAATAATAATAAAGGGCTAATTTGTACTACCTACCAATCATGTAAATAAGTGGCATGGTTTGGATATTGCAGATGTTTAAAAATGTTATTCATAACATTTATTTAAAAACCTATTCATCTATACTTTTCATTTGAATTTATGATAATATTTTATACATACATACTAAGCAAATGGTTTCAGGCCAATTTCAGGCACTTACATAGATATCACGCCCGCTCGAGGCGCTGCCGCCGCCCGCCCACAGCCCACTGCTTGCATTACAACCTACACCACCTAATAGGTAATTCATTTTATTCCCAAACTCTATAACGAATATCAACGCCAAATAGCGCACATTTTTTTGTATTCTTTCGATATTCAGAGTGATACCTGATCAAGATCTAATGAAGAGAGACGTTATTTATTGGATGTTGCTAACTAACTTGATTCATTATTACATAAGCCTTAAAATATTCAGACAGACATAGAAATAACATTTCTATATGAATAAAGTATTAATAGTTATATAGTTGTAGAAATACGAAATATTCATTGTCTCATTTGCTGCTTCATTAAAGATATTTTACATGGATTTTACTTCAAGGGCAATTTAATAACGACTCATATGTAGCCAGGAATACTCTCGTTAGAACAGTTTCTTATAAAGTGTAACACGACAAATAACTTATCATCCGTCTCTATTCCCGAAGGGATAGGCAGTGGTGTTAAACACACATTTCGCTCGATGTTAAGTCCCTATGTAACAGGTGGCGAGCCAGTTGCCGTGCTTCGGGCACAATGAGAGGCAAGCAATAGGTTTTAAATAGCATATAAAGTAAAAAATGTGTTTTAAACAAGAGATATACTTTTATTTTATTTATTTAATGTTCTTTATTATCTTTACTTTTTTTAAACAACGGTGTCTCTAACCCGATCAATAATAGCTGATTATAACGTATCTTATATTTTTATATCTTAAAAAATTATGGTGGCAGCAAGTAAGAGCAACAGACGCTAACACCACAGTGTTTACATTTTATTTCTGTCTGTCTGTATGTTTGTAAGCGCTTCAAAGAAAAACTTAAATTGAAAGCAGCTTTGACCGATGATTGTTTTAAGTTACGAAACATACAGCCATTTTATTGACTGATTATATTAATCTGAGGCGTACGAATTCGCAGGCAAAGGCACAAAATAAATGTATACAATTTGTATAAGTCAGCGTTCTTTGTATCGGTACATTCACTTCTTTCATCAATACTGTTATTTTTTATTGAGGGCTCTTGAATTTCACGGTTCGATCGTTATAGCTTACCCCTTCGCTGCAATAACTCGTTTTTTCAATTTAAACATTCGTTGTGTTTAGTAACTTTACCTTCAAAGGCACTTTTTTTTCTCCTTACTCCTTACTCCTTATAAATAAACATTTTGAGATTGTATAATTTTGTAAGTAAATGTAACTGTCCGGTGTACAATAATAATTAAAGCAACTTAGGCCTTGAAGTGCTTTATATCCAACCACGTATAATTGAATAGTCATTGAAACTACACTACATTACTTCTATGATTTCCACACTGCTACGTAGCATCTTTGGCTTTGGATGGGACTTAGCAACACTGCGATCTCAAGAAGGCTCCTCTAACAGTCTTTAATATTTTATTCAATCCCCAAAAGATCTTAACCCTAGCTCAAACGTTCAACCTAAAAAATAGAAATGTGTATATGTAAAATCTATGTCATGTTGGTATTGGTCCATGAATCACATGTGATGCATTCGGCGTTACATGTCATACACGGATTTTCAATGTGATATGGTAGGTAATTCAAAAACTTATGGGTATGGATAAAGAAATGATCACAAGACAATTTTAGATAAAAAGTTTTAATAATCTACACTTGCACTCTAGATCAGCACTCGAATAATGCGCGACTACGCGTTTTTTTACTTGAAATATAATCTTTATTATCACAATACTATACAGGCAGTATATTTTATTCCTAAGTCGTATTATTATGAGAGTTTTGGGTTATTTAGTATTTAGTTCTTGCGTGCGGTTCTAGCGATGTACTCCAAAGCCCTGGCGATTTGGGGTGGGATTGGGGGAGGAGTGGGGAGAACAGCACCCTGAAAAATATAAAACTTATTTGAAGAACTTATCATAATAAATATATTTATTCTACAGTGTAAACTGTGCTTAAACATAGCCTTTTTCATAAATACATGCGTATAATCACGACTATTATCCCCTAAGGGTTAATCAGAGACTAGGCAAAAGCACCGCCTTTTTCAATAATTACAAAATTAAAATGTCTATATTTTTACAGTTACCTTTCTGAAAACGAGGCTATATACTATAAGGGTTTCTCCGTAATTTTTTTTTTTTATAACTTCTCAACTATTTGAACTAGACAATTCAGTAGCTATGAAATTGGAATAAGGAAGTGCATTCGTCTCACCTGTGGCTGGTATCCATTCTCATCAGCAACGTAGTTGATGGAGACCACTTGCCCCTCGGGAGAAGTCCAGGAGAAAGAGCCCTGAGCTACATCAGGGGTCAGAGGAGGGTTTCCTCCGAAGTTACGGGGAGTTCCTTGCTCCTGGGCAGCGATACCGTTGTCGGTTTCATAGCTAAAAACGACAAAGATTCAAATGAAAAATTGAAATGTTTCATTCATTATACAAACCGTTGTATTCTTTGCTATTTACGTATTTCGGCTATTATGAAACAAATAGCAGCTTTTAAAAAATATCTTTCAGATTATTAGCAATAATTAAAAAATAATTAGTTACAGCTATTCTTTTTAAATGATTAACGTACTAATTTAAATTGCATTTACATATATTTTAAATAATTTAAACACATAATTAATTAATACCACCTGTCTACCACAGGAGGTATATTCTGAGTAAATTAACTCACTTAGATAAAATCCCTAAGTCCAAAATACTTACGGTCAAAATCCCTAATGGACGAAATACATAAATTCAAAATTTTAGGTATTGAACCCGTAACCGATACTAGACTTATTAAACTCTAAATTCTAGAATCAACAAATAATTTTTGTTTGAATATTTTGCAAATTACAAATATCATATTTAGTTAATTAAATAAAACAAAGCTAAGAAAAAGCTCTTGCAGTTCGAAACGAACTAAACGAAACGAAACGAAACGAAACGACACGAACGAAACGAACGAACGAAACGATTTTTGTAAAAAGAAACAATTACCGACCTTTATTAATTACTAAAACACATGTTTTTATCTCAAACTAATCTTACAGGTATATGAATTATATTCTAACATGAATACCTTTACCTAGCGAGCGTATACTCGTATAGGGCTAATAAATGAAACTGTAGTTTATTACATTAAACATGTTTATGTGTCTAAAATATAAAATATATGGGTCATTGTCATTTTAGCATATTCTTATTATTAACCAATTCTGGTTTATATTACACTGTTAAAATTTGTGTAAGATCAATGTATATTACTAATAAATAATATCACCAGCAGAATGTTTAGGCTTTCCTTAATGAAAACCAATAATTTTATGAAAACTGCAAGTTTTGGAATTTAAATAAGATTTAAAAAGTTCAATGGATGATAAAATGGATTATCTTAAATACAGTATGCGTAATAATTTATAGTCATTATTATCTTTATATCGACTAAATTCAAATAAAAAATTCGATTCATTCTTTTGCATTCTAATATATTACACATATATTTTAATAACATCATAAAGTATAAAAGTTATGTGAATTTATCAAATATTTCAATACATTTAATCAAAAGTATCAATAAATAATATTGAAGAAGCAGTCAGAGATAATGATCAATTTGGAGTATAATCCATGTTATAACCAGAACTTGTTATTATTATATTATTTGGATTATACTATTTTGATTTGAGTTAGTTTTCATTTTACAAAACTCAATTTTTTAAGTTGCGTTTACAATGTCAATTCCTATGGGAAACGTGATTTAAATTACTTCCCGCTAGGGGCACTTATCATGTTTCCCATAGAAATCACATTCTTAACGCAACTGAAAAAAGTAAAGTTTTTAACGTATTTTCCAAAGTACACGTGTACTCGAAAACCCAAAACTTTGCTCATGCATCCAGGCTTGGTTTGTTTTCTATATCTAAAGCATGCTTAAGACTGATAATGCAAAGCTTCTCAGCTCAAACAATAGCAAGTATTAGAAAAATTCACGACTCGTCATGTGCTTCTCCATGAGGAAGGCCTGTGCCAGCAGTGGGAGGTACATAGACTAAGGGTGATTAGGAGAATCAATATAGTGAAACGACATCCAACGGTATTTATGCGTCCCTAGGCTGAATGTTAATAACGATAAGAAATATGCATCAGCAGGAAACCTCCTTGTCAATAATGATAATATTATGTTGATAATAACCCAGGCTAATTATTGGACCTCAGATCTGGGAACGGGTAAGAAGAATTGCTTCGGCGGAGCCCGGTTCGCTACCACATATGGGCAGGAATGGGTATATCGGGAAGATTTAGTGGATATTCTCAGCGAGCAGCGAGTTCCACCATAGTCAGCGGTAGGAACGATCCGTAACCAGTATTCTTCCTCGACTAAAAAGATAAATGATAGGACCCTAACAATTTAGGCGAAATATGTCATTGACATGATGGTAAATGTAGAGACCCTCTTAGAAAATAGGTGATGGAGACGTGACTACATATATTATATTACATCTATGTTAATAATGATGGTATAAAATTAAATTTGACTTACAAATAGTGGTAGCTGCCATCAGGGTTGAGCTCGTTGCCGTACTTCAAGATAGAGGCTGACCGGGCGTCATATGCAGTCTTAGGCACCACTCGCACAGGCTCGATCACGTGACGGGGCGGTGCGGGGGTGACGAAGGGTTTGTAACGGAATTGGTTCTGTGGGGAACCGAAGCCAGCGAAGGCGTTGGCACGGCCGAATTGCTGTGCGCTAGCGGCAGCCACCACACAAGCCAGAACCACAACCTGAGGAAACCAGAAAATTATTAAGCTGCAGAACCCCCTGTTCCTCATAAAGGTCTGGTAATCCTCTATACGTGGAAGGCTAGCTAACTGGAGAAGGCATATATCATCATCTTTCAATACAAAGACGCCTGATCTGAATAATAATGATGAATTACGTCTATTACAAGAAACCTTGATACCTTGAAGTGGTTTTAGTTACAAATTTTATATTATTCTATAAATTCGACGATTTTTAAAAAAAAATTTTTTTTTCGAAATTAGCTTCAAATGTTAAACTTCTAATATTAGTTTCTAAAAATATTGTTTTTGAGACTAAAATATCCATGATTGATTATTTTTTTTCTTGACACTTACTGCGAATTTCATTTTGATTTGTTTGCCTAGCTTCGATGGACTAGTTTGAATGCGGTTAAAAATCTGCGCAAAGCTTTTATATATCACTCATGGATCCACCCACTTGACGGACCAAACTAGAGAATTTAAATAACTTACTACCACACTAGAAATATTTAAATAATAAAGGGAGAGTCAATAATTGTAGCTACATAATTATAATGTCTTGGGACACTCAACAAAGAACGATACAATTCTAAGGAAAAATTCAAGATTTCGCTAAGAATTAAATTTTCTTATTTCCATATAATAACTTGATATGTAAATGTTTACGTTTCAATATCTTAGACAATTTTAATAAGTTTCTTGAATTTCAAAGTGTGAAGGAAAAGTAAATAGTTAACTTAAACGCGATTAAAGTCATTAGAATCAGATAATAATGGTAACTTATACGAGTACCTACTTACTACACGTTTCTTACACAGCTTGTGACGTGTCGCACCCGGTGATAAATAAAAATGCGCAGGTCGTCACTTATATATATATATATATATATTTTAATTTAAAACTAAGGCGCTCTGAAACAATTTATAAAAGGTAGGGCTACTTACAATAGTGCCTTTACAAAGTTATTTAAAGTACATTCAAATTTGTTGACGATACTTCAGAATTTCTAAGAATTTACGATACTTCAAAAATATAACAATTTATTTATGATACAAACTACGTTTTAAATTATTAATTAGTCATGTAAATTGAAGATCAAATTAATGACAACAGACAGATTGTTAGTTTGGAAATACATAAACAAAGAGGAAATGGCCAGAGAAGAGCGCAATAATAGAAAAGAGTCGCTGGTATAGCGCCTCGTTACAAACTAACGCAATATCGACCTGTAACTTTCATGAAAAAATAGAACATGTCAAACAGAGTTTACTGGTGACTTCGCAAAGCCATTATTACCACCATCATGTAGCGCTGAAAGTCAGGACATTTAGTGAGTCCCGTGTTTCCCGAAGGCCCTCGTGCTGTGTGTGCAACATGCAACAGCAGTGACACAAACCCAAAAGTATAGGAAAAGATTACTGTTAAAAAAAAAGTCACTTCTATGCACCATAATTTATTTATTCCGGGGTCATAAACCTCATAATTGAAAAATTTCTTGATTGATTTTTGAATGCATAATATTTAAAAATTAAATAAGTAGTTATAACAAAATTTAAAATGATTATAAAAAGTCGTACAGAAGTATACTTCCAAAATTTAATGTTTTTTCTGTTATCTTCGCAAAAAGCTTCGGTCGTGAAATTACTGTGACTAGTTTTTCTAAGCATATTCATTGAAATCGTGGTACCTAATCAATTTTACTGTCTTGATTTGTAAATTCGACTTCGTTAGCTCATAATCATAGATAAGTCATTAGTTCACAGCTTAAATGAGCTATGTGAGGTCTTTGAACCCATATTTTGAAAATAAAATAACGAAGTTTAATTCATGCTAGCCATTAAAAAAAATATTTTAATTATTTTCCATATAACAATTAATTTATTAGCAATTTAATGTTTCAGTATAGCGTTATCAAACAACTACTTTACATGTTAAAAACCTTACAGAGTCGTGATCGGCAGAGCTTTTAGGAGAGTGTGATAGGTGAGTCCCCTACATCTAACATGGTGTAGGGGACTCGCCTATCAATGAAAAGCTTTAAAAAGGTTAACCATACATTAATAATCATTATTTCATAATCATTTTCCTTTTTATTTTCCCTTGTATTTTACTAATTCTCCATCAATAGGTTATCTGAAAGATATCGCTACTAATACCAATAGCTTCTAATTGTGTAATCTAGTTTTAAGTATTTTTTTGTAATTTTCTTTCTGGTGTACTTACGCGATATAGAATTTTATTATTATTATTATTAATAGTGATCATGTGACTGAGCGACGGTAATTCATAATAAATCCAGAAGTGGGGACTTTCGAAGTACTGTTTTTATTAGTGTTTAAAATGGTATGGCATTGAAATTCGTGGTCTGAGATTGTACAATTCAACCGGTCCCAGGCATCATCAAAATATTCACCATGAAAATTAATGTAAGTCTACCAACGAATAACACTTTGCAAAACACTAAACATGCTTAGACTTGAGTTACATAATATGTGGTAATGACATTTATAATAAAATAATATGCATGCATAAAGAAAATGTCAGAATCATCATAAAGTTTATATTGACAGCTGTTACAAAAATATTATCCGTTGGTCCCATCTTGGGCGATTCACGAGATTTATCTGTATTTCGTGAATACTAATGGTTAAAACGCAAAGCTGATAGATTTTTAACGACTGATTACTCATCAGGTGACTAAACGCTTTAAATTCAATCTTATTAAAATGGACTAAGGTATATACAAATTTTATACCAGTATGATGATCGACTCAACTGTATTTTTACAAATTCCCAAGAAGTTACAAAAGAAGAACTAATATTAGTGCTATATTTTAACCGCATTCAAAATTATGAAGAAGCCGTAAGTCCAAACAAAAAAGGTGTATCTGAAGAAGACACGTCTAAAGGTGATACCTAACATCGTTTCACAGCCATCCACACGCCAAACGCACGCGCTTTACGTCAACATGTATAGAAATCTGGAAAGCCACCTAAAATGTAACGCTTACTCAATGAATGAATTTATCTTCTGACCCCTGACATATCGAATGCAATTTGAATAAATTCAAAAGTTATATAGCACGCAGCAATGTTATGAAAACTATGAGCCATTAAATTTTTTTTATTAAACTATTTTCTAAACGTTCTAGAAACAATAAATTAAAGAACTCAATATAATCTTCAATTAAAGAACTCAATTATTATAATCTCCTTGATTGATCGTTAAATTGATTGTGTCTAGATCTATCCGAGTATATCATAAAACAGCATGATCTTATAATAAGCCCAAAAAATATATATTATAACAAATAAATAAATATTTTAATACTACAACTTTGATATCTTAATCTGTATCTGGGCATACATGTCCAAAAAATCAATTTATATTGAAATATTAACGAGTTTAGTTAGATTATTGAGTGGTCCGATCCTGTGGTATTTGCAAATCATCATATAAATCACTCTATATGTCTTGATTTTTAAATTTTATGATTTTTGCTTCCACACATAACAGCGCAATGTTATGTGTGGAAGCGGGTTAGAATACTTCCACCCCAATTCTACTCATAGGTGTCGTAAAAGCCGACTAAGAGTCTTATGACCTGGGCGCAATGCTATCTGTCGCCCTTAGGTCACCCGACCGGTGGCGGCTACACCACCAACAAAAGCATTCCCAAGGAGGGTTGGCGTCAGGCAGGCGGGCGGTCATAAAACTCTTAGCCAAATCCTCGGCAACATGAAAAATGAAGAATACGAGGATGAATGTAAGGGTTAGGGCGTACCCCGTAGGCGACGCGCAGGGGCAACACCCGGCTCCTGTGAGAAATGGACTAGGGTTGTCGCATCATTTTTTGTACAATTTTCCAAAAAATTGTCAACCCTGTCAAGTTGGAAATAATGATTCCTTCAAATTAATTGAAGTCTTTACAAAGTTCTATTTTTGAGATTTTTTTCATATTTTTTAACTTATGGCTGCAAAGTTAGAGGGGGTTACCACATGTCAGTTTTTAGTGCTAACTGTCACTGAGATTATCCGCGGACGGACAGAGAGACGGACTTGGCGCAACTAAAAGAGTTCCTAGTCAACTTCGGAACCCTAAAAATACCGCCACCGCCAGCCGCTTGTATGTACCGCTAAGCTTGAATAAATCATAAGCAGCTATAGTTTGTTATGAATATTACTAGATCCACACTGTGTCTGGTAGAACTCAGACAGATGTTGGTAACCCAACAAAAATTTTTTTTTTTATTGTGGCAACACTGGGCGATCCCGCCCTTCCTTTTTCTGGTTCCAACCGAGCTATTAGTAACACGCATCTTTTCTCCGTATTTTGTGAATAAAATAAAGTGAACGCAAGAAATCTTCTTTTATTGCAAGCCAGCATCAGATTGGTCCTTCGAGCCCGATTTGAACCAGCGACCTATGGACTCGCCTCCTGTTGGGACATGACGACTTATATATATTTGGTGAAATATGGGTGTTAGCACATTTGCTTATCACTTCGAGGATAGAGCCGCGATGACAAAAATATATAAAGAACAAATAATACAATTGGCCTTATCTAAGGACCGCAAATCAAATGTAAGGTTAAGTTGAAACTGTAGTTAAATGGATTTGTTCAGGTCATAGTGCACAGTTTTAAGACGTGCTTTTAATGCATGACATTAGAATGAATAACTGAACGTTTATGGCATGAATAGCGGTTGTTCAATGAACTTGATTGTTTGGAAGATATTTAATTTATCAAACAAATTAATATTTAATACAAAAACAATGATTATTTTGACATTCAAATAATAATCAGTACCTATAAAGTTAACAAGTATATACTCGTACGTATGTATATGTTCATTTACGCACTGAAGAGGAGAATGCTAATATTAAGTATTGTTTTTTTAATCGTATGGCATCGGGCTCCGCAAATTAACACGCGTAATTGTGACTTTATTTATCAGTCTCTGAATATCAGTGACCAGTCAGTCAATTTATCCGCTACCTAACAAAACGTCCTTAATATGTCAAGAAAATCTTTTTATTCTTTGACGCTAAACAAATATTTGACCTAATCTGCATAACGTTGAAGGAAAGAAATAAATGTTAACATTCCAAAATAAGCTTCGTCTTTGAATTACTTTTTAGTTTTAGTTGAGCTTTTTGATATAATCTCACAAAAGTTCAAGGTTTATAGAAACTTGATACTCTTCAATCAACAGCTTGCTTAATAAAATAAAACAATAGCTATCAGAAAAAGCAGGCATAACTTTAAATTCAAAGTTAGAAAAGCACTCATAAACTTAGCTTCATTAAGCCTTGTTTTGTATATTAATGCGTTTTCTTTTTATTCCATTATGAATATATTCCTTTTTTTTTTTCAATAGTCTCATACCACTTTTTTGAATTATAATTTTGTATTTTCAAGATGAACATAAATACCACATTAATTAAAAAATATTTTATAAAACTATTTAGATGTGGTTTGGACTAAGGGCGTCTTGCAGGAAATTTAAATCGAGATTTAAAAGTAGATTTCGTGAATTTTTGACATTTTTACTATGACTAAAATGTCAAAAAGTCAACAATTTCGACATTGTTTTGTTAGGTACTCATTCGGGTTCTCCAAATACAAATTACAACGTGTTCTTGTGTATAAAAAGATAAAAAGTAACAACAAATGTTTTTTTTTGCAAATTTTGTTTATTATTTATAAAATAAATTGTTTAACTATCGAATTTGCTAACTGGTTTATATACATTTGATTATAGATAGCCACGGAACGAAGAAATTTGAATACATTTACTAAAACGAAATTTTCAGTCATTTACTAAATACAAATTTTCAGTCATATGTAAAATAAGATTAGTTCTTTGGTGCGTACTTGGCGATGTATGCTAAGGCTCTTGCGATTTGGGGAGGGACTGGCGGGGAGGTGGGAATGGCAGCACCCTGAAAAAAAAACAAAGAAACATTAGCACATTTGTATCCTAAATATTGACATAACGATAACTTTTGATTAGGTGGGGTAACTGTACTTATTAGGCACTCCGTGTATATAAAGCTGATCATCAACTTAATAGCAATATTTTGCAACAGAGAAGAGCATTTAATTTTTTTTTTCAACTAGTACTTCTTCAATAAATAGCACTGAATCTATCTTTACAATCATCAACAGCCTACACGTGATAGAATTTTTCCTATGAACTAGCAGTTAGTTATAGACACCTTGGAGCCACTGCGCTGCCTTAAGTGTATAATATGAATTCTAAGTCTTGGACGTTAGTAAGGCATTGAGCCTGTCTCAATTACATTTAGATACTTGCCTCAGCGCGGTATCCATTCTCATCAGCAATGTATCTGATTGAGATAGGCGCTCCGTCAGGGGCGGTCCAGGAGTAGGATCCCTCAGACACAATGGGAATGACGGGGGGGTTGCCACCAAGGTTACGGGGGTAACCCTTCGCTTGTGCGGCTATTCCGTTATCGGTCTCGTACCTGAAAGTATAATAATAATAATTTTGACTCCTCCTTCTATTCTAGAGTTCTATTCAATTTTGAAAATTGGATTTATCAGTGTAAGGGATAATTAGTTGATTCTTTATTGATTTACTTACGCATATTGGTAACTGCCATCAGGACCAATATCATTATCATATCGTATGATTTTAGCGGCACGATCGCTTGCCTTGGGTTTGTATTGAGCTGATGATACAGCGACGATGGCAGCTAAGACAATCTATTAAAGAAATAACAACTTTAAGTATACATCCAATATATTCAAAATTATTAATAATTCCAAGTTCAATGACACCAACACGAGCAGACAGAGAAGCAATTCGTCTAACGTTTACTATCAAGCCTGCAATTAATGGAGTTCACAAAATATTTATAATTATAGCTCAAGATAAAAAGTCCAAAAATTTCAATGTATCTAAGAAATGAACTAAACAAGTAGAAAAAATTTAATACATGACCTGCGAAATTAATGACACTCTTAATCAAAACAGAACAACACAAAGTTGAGAAATAATAAGCATTGTGAATAAATTTGCTTGATGCAAATTTTAAACGGTAATTCACTTGTGATAAATGATCTTAGACTAACAGTAAACCACTTTTTTCACACGCTTTTTCACAATGTCTTAGGCGATATCTGACAACGACTTGAAATATAATTTATTAAATGAAAGATTAATCGATTCTATAAATATTTTTATAGGATAATAAGATATTTATGAAGTGGTTGTTGAAAAGTCTGATACTATTTTTACTTACCGCGAATTTCATTTTGTTTTATTTATTTTTTAATGATTAGTAGACAATATGACGTTGATCACTGATCTGATCTAGACCATGCCACTTTTAAATCTTATATACGAAGCTACTTACGAAACCCGACATTGATATTGTATTTATTTACATAAGTTGTTTTATTCATAAATCTGCCATTTTTGATCAATATGTATCTGGGCATCAATTTCATCTCTGCGCATAATGTCCTTTTCTCGTAATCCATTTCCAAAATGTGTTAATCTTCTTTTGGCAACTGAGCTTGCAACATGTATCTTTTTTACTAGTATGTTATTCCAAAGAGGGCGAAGATGGAGACAGGTCGTTTTGAAAAAGGGCATCAAGAAAATTTTATATAACTGAAATTAAAACGGGGAGTACCTACAACATTGCTAATGCAAGGAAGGAGAGAACACATTTAATGTGCTCGTACAGATTTATAAGTGCAAAAAGGAAATAACTATGCCGACTGTTATATGTTGTCCTAAGTACTTTCGGACGCTTTTCACTATTACCATCAGGTGATTGTAATTAGTTATCTACTTCACTTTTTTATAAAAAATACCCCTAACTCTAAAATAGCCTTGGTATTAGGTACAAAATACTAATACAATGGCAATATCGTACAATCGTGTTAGAATAAGACTTTTTAAAATGTGTGTTGGCATGTACTCATACATCGACATCGAGTCGCAGTCAGGGAACAAGGGGTACGGCCAATCCTCGACAAGGTGAGAGTGGTCTGTTTCCTGACACAGAATGAAGTTTTGAGCCAATGGGCCGAGGCACTCGCCTCCCTAGCTGCCAGCTGGCAGTTGCCTGAAAGATTTTCCGAATATTCGTGGCCGAAAATTTTTCTCCATACTTTATTCAAATGTTGCCATTCACTCTGTTGACATGTAATGAGAAGGGAGAATGATGCTTTTGGCATTTAGTCCGCCATGTACACGAAATGTACTGAAGTTTTTAATAATAATAATGATCATGTCATCAGGAAAGTTCTGGACTTGAAAGTGGATGGGCGTGTGGGGACAGAAAGACCAAAGAAAAGATGGATGGATTGTGTGAATGATGATGTGATGAGGATGGACGTGAGTGTTGACTGGACGAGTAATAGAGGAGAGTGGAAGAAGAAGACATGTTGCGCCGACCCCAAATAGAATTGGGGACAGGACAGGAAAAAAGAAATGTTATTTATATGAAAAAAGAGCTGTTATTTCGGTAAAATAATGCCAAGATTTTGTGGCTTGGAAGAGAATGTTCATGATAAAAATATGTTATTGTACTTTATAAGGTTGAAAAATTTTAAATGCTTACTTAATCCTTTTTTTGGCGAGGTGGAATTCATTTACGTACCTACCGCGCGCTATTTGGTAGGCGTGTGTGGGACTCACCAAAAACGCGCCGGCACTCCGCCGGCACGCCGCTCGAAAACTCCTCGATCCTCCTCATTCGAGCCCTACCGCGGGACCGCGGGAACGACCCGGGTTCTGCGGAAGCAATTCTCCGACCCTTTCTCAGGTCGTCCTAACCTAGTTTCTTACTAGGTCGGGGTTAAATGCTTCATTATTCCTTATGTGAACTAATAAAAGCTTTTGATCAAAGTTTGTGCCATAACACGCACCGAAACGTACAAACTGATCAAAAGCTTCGACACACACAACAGCCTGGACACTAAAACGACGGTATTTAAAATACTAATTTTACAATAGAAAAAATCAAGCACGTGTTAAAAAAATGTATTGGTACGGGTGGGACATGAATGTGTTTTATAGCATTATAATTTTACCTGGCAACCTCTATAAAACTGCAGATTGCCTCAGGTAAAGTCGTAAAGCTGTAGGTATATGTGGGACAATGCACTGCAAAATGAAATCATAAACAACATTCTGAATGATCGGGAATGTGTGTGTTTCTTATATGATGGATGTTAATACTACGCTAAGGAAACGTTAATGTGGAAAAAATGAAGAAAATCTTGAATATTATTGTCAAATATTTATATCAAATAATACTCAATTAAACATACATAAGTAATAGCCTTCTGTTTCGTTATCTAGAATGACAATAAAATATTAAATACTTCTTCAGTGCCTCCCTTAGCATGCCATAAAGTCGAATTATAAGGTATCCATTTTAAGTCGTCACTTAGGGTAAATGTGCCCCACTCGGACGGAATCCATTCTCATCGGCGGTATAATCAACTCTGTACTTTAGTCCATCATCTCCAACATATTCGTAAAAGCCCTTGGCTTTAGTACCGCCACCCTTCACGCTGTCAACAACGCCAGTTTCTTCAGCATTGATACCATTTTCCGTTTCATATAAATAGTGGTACGAATTTGGGTCAATTTCATTATCCTGTTTAATGATCCTGGCATAACCTTCGTAATTCTTAGCGTAGACGGGATATGTCAATAAAGACTTCCCGGCTCCAGAGTATACAATAGGCTTAGCTGTCGATGAGTATACTATCGGCTTAGGAGTAGGGGAATCGGCAGATTTGGCCGTAGACGCAACTGCGATTGGTTGAGGAGTGGAAGAGTAGACAAATGGACTCACAGTAGATACTACTGGTAACACTGAAGGGTTGTACACAGATGAGGCGAATGGATCTAGATCGATACTAAAAATAAGAAAAGGTATTGATTAAATTATGACCACTGACCTACCAATTTGGCTTTATTTAAATTTGTTCATTTTGATACAAAAAAAATATATCATCATTGTGACCTCTGTGACTTTATTTACCAAACATACAGATAATTGTTAAGGTTTACGTTATTTTGTTGAATATTTTATTTGTATGTTTTTCAAGCGAATCACGCTTGTACTTAGTTTTCAAATCAATATTCTATATAGTGTTATTTTTAAACTTGTAACTTTATAAAAACTTTACATAACAACAACATTATTACTTAGGTCATACTTTAGAAGTAAATGAATTTTAATTTTACTCATTTATGGGCAACAACGTTTTATAATACTTTAATGATTTTATAACCTGTACACACTTAGTTTACAATAAACATTTGAATTTGAAATTATAATAACAAAAAGGGAATTACTTACCCACTATAACCGCGATAGTTGACGAATGGCGTCAACAAATTTTGGTAAGGATTGTAAGTCCTTACGTAATATGGGTGGTACGCGTTGTAGATTGAATTATATTTGCTGTTGCGTGCCAACAGGGTCTGGTATCTGTTGTCGAGAGCGGTGTATATCTTGTATGCTGGTACGGATGGTCGGTATTGTCCGTCATCACCCCCATAAAGATCTGGCCGGTACTGACCATCATCTTCAGCGCCGCTGAAGCTCAGCACGGCCAGGACCAACACAGCAAACTACAAAAAACAAATCACATTACTACCTTTTCACTAATCACATTACACTAGTAATTTCTTAATTTAAAATTAAAAGCTTTTGAAAAATTCTTTACAATATTTATCGTTTCTCCACAACTTATCTTTATAAATCTATTTTTTTTGCTACTCACCACAATAGACTTCATTGTTTTCAAAGACTATTCGAATGATAAAATGGAGCGCCTATCCATTCTATTTATACAGTCGTCAATATCGAAAATGGAGTATTTATTGCAAAAAAAAATTCAGTCAAATTGTAAAAAATGTAAATTTTATTTGTTTTCCTGGCATTCAAAGCGACTTATTTGGACCGTTCGTGATATATTACTTCGTAAGCCGCGCCCAGGCCAAAATTTAGATCATTCTGTAAAGTGATTCGTCCTTCCGTCAACATACTAATCCATTGTGTTTTGAAATAAACTAGCATATATCTTCAATAAATTTATATGTTTCTAACAATATAACCCATGTCACATTAACTCAGTAATGGGATTTCCAAATTTTTGCGAACACATTAATATTATCATGGACAGCACCGATCAACAATATATAAGAATAATAATAACACAAAATCCATCAGTAACACGATGACTTTTCATGAAATACTACAATTCTTGGCGAAAATTTAACGAAAATTGTTCTTTGCCATAGACGAATTATATCATAGACTTCATTATGTTTAATACATTATAATGAACAACATTATTTAATGTGTCACAATCTGTGACTTACGGGGTCAAATAGGCAATTAAATTTTATTGATTAATTTAATATGGCCATCTAAAAATTAAAATGTGTTGATACAGTTAGCATCGTCTGTGTGTGCTGCAAGAATATAAGAGCATGAAAATATCTAGAAATTTTAAGTTTTACTGCACATACAAAGGGCAAAAAGCTGTCGCCAGTTAAGCACAAAAAAAATAAGCCAACCAATCGTGGATAATTGATGAATCATCACAAATTTTCTCCTAATCGTCGTAGTCGTTTCCCTTAAGTCTTCCTTAGCCTATATACATCCCACTGATGGGCACAGGCCTTCCTCATGGAGAAACACTTGAGTAGTAATGGGCCGTGATACCACCACGCTGCTGGCCCAATGCGGGCTGGTCAGAATACAAAATTTAAAATAGTATTTAGCATATTTTTGCATAGATCATTCCATTCCAATAGTTATTTTTTGTATGAAGTATTAAACTTTATTGGAAATTCAAAATATTGTAATCAATTTTCAAAACTTCGTGTAGTAGTTAGGTGTTAAAAACAAAACTATAGATTATAATAATATAATATATTAAAACGTAAAATGTCAAAAATATTTATAAGGAGGACGATTTAAAAATAATACAAACTATCAAATACGAACGAGACCAAAGAAGACCTTACAACCACTTTTTATTTGAAAAGTGAATTAAAAGTCAGCTTCCAATAAGTAAAACAATTTATTTTATTTATACATAAGTCCATGGTGACCGTTTTTAAATGTAACTTTATTTATCATTTATACAAATAAATACATAAATATTTATTTATGATACGTATCCACATAAAATACTTAATTACTACTACGTCAATGATATTAAAATATTAAATAGCTATCAGTATTCAAAAACATCAGGATCAGATCTCGTCCGTCTAAGCACGAAATTTAAAACTTCTCGAATTAGGAAAATTTCGTAATTCTTTCCATACTAATATTAAAAATGCGAATGTAACTCTGTCTGTCTCGTTTCACGTCAAAAATTAACCAATTTAACCCAAGTTTACTCAGATAGTCTAAGCCCGGGGAAGGACATAGGCTACATTTTGTCCCGAAATTCCTATGGGAACGGGTGACGTGAAAAAAAAGTAAATAACGCCTCCCAGAAAAATGATGGACAAATTAATGCCACTTTGAACTTTGCGTCTAATAATAGAGTAGGAGTGAATTTTCAATTCCACCATTGAGGCTACTGTTCCAATTTGAAAAAAATCTTTCAGTACTGAATAGTATATAGGCTACATACCATCACACTATCTTAAAGTAACTATTCTACGCGGACGAAGTCACGGGCAAAAACTAGTATTATTATATAACTTATTTTATTCAAATGAATTTATTTTGCTTAATCTATATCTATAATGCATCATTCGATTTTGATAAATATAATTTAGAAGTTTTCGGTAAATCGTTGGATTCCAATGAGATGATACAAGCGACTTATAGGTAAATGATTCTGTTTTCGAATACAGGTAATTCACCCACCCACGTTGACTTGCTCTATAAAATTTGGATCCTTCTCAATAATCCACATAAATCTTTTAAGGTATTGGCTACTTAAAATATACTCCAAACAAAAATGTGTATAAAATTAGCTGTGCTTTGGATCTATTTTTAAAATTTTAAGCAATTTAAAAAGAATGCAAAAATATTAATTTTCCATTATTCAATTTGTACAATTCAGTTTGTTGTTAAAAAGAATACAAAATTATTTATTTTCCATTATTCAGTTTGTACGGTTAATTCTGTACGTAGTGTGCGCTTCGTAAAAAACGTCGCCTTAATACTATTTTAATGTTATTTTATATTATTCTTAATAATATCAATATTTGCCGGTGACATCATCATGGAAACATGAAGGATCTTATAGTGCGTTGATATTAACACTGAGCTCAGCTGAATCCATTAATATAAAAGCAATAAATCTCATAGATCACAAAACACGCTCATTATTAAAAAAAAACACTTAAAAAATACTTAAATATTTTTATATACATATTATATATTCGTATACAATGATATCTAATATACAACACAGGATATAGGCCGTAAACATCACGAACATTTTCCTAATTAATTATAATTCTATATTTACTTACGTGATTAAAAACGCATAAAACTTGTGTTTTAAGTTCATGAGAATTTTTAGAAAACAGGCACAAGAACAATATTTGTTGAAATATAAACTGATAAAAGTTTGTGTAGCATATAACAATGCCCCCATTGACAAAATCGGCGTTTTGCAAATTGAGTCAATTCTATTTCCATCTTTCGCAACATATTAAGTATTAAAATAACAAAGTGTCAATAAATTATTGTAAAATGTCACTAGTTTTAGAATAGAACTCGTTATTTTACACACTGAAGTCGAGAAATTCTAATAAAATATTTCCACTAATTCAAATTCAAAGTCTGTTGCACTAGAGCTTAAACTTCTATACAACGAATGTCTGAATAATATTTAGGTATTCACATAAACTGTTAAATATCATAGAAAAAAAATACAGTAATCCATTCATACAGTCTCTTGGTAGTGTCCGGCTTCAAATTTTGTAAAAGTGATTTACTTTTCAATATCGGCAAAAAAGGAGTCGTATCAATAGCATGTTTGCCGGATTATAGCTATGTTTTGTTTGATAAAAATACTATTCAATTTAAAGTGAATTTTATAGTCAAGTGTATTGTTTTAATAAAATTATATTGCACAAAGTCACTTTACACGAAAGTCACATAAATACCTTAAAAATTTAAAATAAAACACTTTTTAATAAATAGCATCTTTTTTTATTGCAGTCACAAAAAGCCTTAATTATTAGACATTAAACAACAACTTAGACTAATTAAAGTAGTGTTTAAATTTTGATCAAATTAACTACCAGAAAGACTACCAGGGAATGTATTTAATCGTTATCAATTCGCTATAAGTACAAATTTCACTCTTTGTCGTCCACAATTTTTACAATGACTTCATATTCTAGTTTTAATTTCTTATCGGAACCTTTGACAATACTAGTTATTCCTTTTGTTCCCTTAAAACTATAATAAGAACCACTCGCTAGATCGGCTCGAGGCGGGTACCTGAAAGTTAACATTACACATTATTTATACATACTATTACATACATACATGCATTCACGCCTTCTTTCCTTCTATTATAAATTGCGTAATTGAGTAATCTAACAAAAAATATGTTAAAATCAAATTACATTTAAAAACATCATCAGGTTAGAGATTTTTGAACGAATTTATTAAAAATTGTATTAGGATTCCCCAATTCATTGCTTGAATTCCTTACGATTATATCAATTAACCTAGCTCAAGGTAGACACTATAAGGCTGATCTTATGAGATATATGAAAATAAATAAAGAAACATGTTAAAATAGACAAGAATGATAAATTAATACTCCTCAGTTATGTAGCCTAGATGATTAAAAAACTCAATAGGATATTGCAATTACTCATCTATGGTTATATCATTAATCAAATACTTACTGAGTAACAAACTCCTGGTTGCCCTCCTTTGGGGTTAAATAGGTACATTTTACTGCTGTCTCCTTACTACTAAAGACTTTGCTGTAGTGGTTACTGCTCCCTGCAGAACTATCACCAAACAAAGCGTTCGCCGACACATATTTGTTTACTATTTCTTTCACTTCATTGTCTATAAAGGGGTATCGATCAGCATATATTCTACGGCCAATGTATTGTATTCTCTTTGATTCATCAAATGCCTGTCGACCCCTTGGTGTTTTAGTTCTTGCTCCGTTGGGTGTCTGGGGCACAGTAGGTCCCTGGGGTATGTTCACTTCAGGCCTATTAGGTTTGCTAGTTGCAGTTGGCACCTTAGGTCCTTTTGAACCGTCAGGTTTTTTGAGTGATTCAGGCCCAAGAGGCTCAAAAGGCGTAAATCCGGGAGGTCCATAGGCCTGACTTGGTACATTGTGTTGATGTGTTCCACTAGGTTCGTAATCGATTCCATCACCATCACCGTCACCATCACCTATGCCATTACCGTTACCGTCTCCTATGCCACCTGGCCCCCCAGGACCTCCTGGACCTTTTGGTCCTCCTGGACCTTTTGGTCCTCCTGGACCTCGTGGGCCCCCTGGCCCCCCCGGGCCTGCACCGTCTGGTCCTCCTGGACCTCCTGGGCCCCCTGGGCCTCCTGGGCCTGCACCGCCTGGGCCTCCTGGGCCATCTGGGCCAGGGCCGCCGGGGCCTCCTGGTCCTCCCGGCCCTCCCGGACCGCCAGGGCCACCAGGACCTCCCGGGCCTCCTGGACCTCCAGGGCCACCAGGTTCACCATCGTCACCATAGCCGCCATAGAGCCCGTTACCTCCAAAACCGCCCTCACCACCGAAGCCTCCTTCGGGGCCTATTTCGTGCATGTAAGGGAATGCTGGGTATAGAGTATTTATATAAACATATGTGTATTTGCCTTCGTTACTTGGTACATATTTGCCTTCGTTCGGGGGCCTATAATACTTTCCATCGTTGTTTTGTGACTTCAATTTTTTTGGGTAATATTTTCCATCGTCAAATGGTACACATTGAACAGCTACAATGAAAAGGGTAGCCAAAACCTGAAATTCAGAAAAATATTTCATTAACTATGGGTGTTATTTAAACGGTCAGCAAAATATTCGAATTTTGGACAACAAAAAAATGCAATTGGTCAGCAAAATATTTGATTGAGCAAGAACTTGTGGGCAGCAGATATTTATAATTGGTCAGCAAAAAAACTAATTGGGCAGGAACTTAAATGTTTTCTCTGCTGGCAAATTGTATAATATATGTTATTACTTTTTATGACCCTTAAAAATAATATTTATAATGTCTGCTCAATTTAGACAAAGCGATTATTGACACAAATATTGTTTTTAAGGATCATAAAATATAACCTTAACCTAATATTTCATTGATCCTATTTCCGGTCACTATATTGCTGCTGCCCAAGTATTTATTTTGCAGCTCAACTAATTAAGTTGCTGATCAACTAATTATTCCGCTGACCAAATATTTATTTCGCTTACCAAATAAGTAAATGGCTACCCATTTAATTACTTCCCATTAATTATAACGAAGTTATTATATTAGAGATACGCAAGCAATGGTCAGCTGAGTGGACATAAGATACCACAATATATCACATGAAATAATTCAAAATTGTTCTAAAATTATAAATAAACATTTGACAAAATTATATTCAGTTTTCCATTTCCGATATTAGGTAAAAAAAAATTTTAAATAGGCAACGTTTTTCAATTTCTATTTAAAACGTTTTATTACTCGTAATAAATTTAACTAAATAACACTTTGACTTGTTCATTTCAATGAGATAGAATTTTTACTTGGTTGGTAAAATGACGGTAATTTTTTTAAAATGTTATTAACAAATACTATAAAATAAATTATTCTAATCTTCACAGCTATTTTTTTCTGACACGATAAAAAGTTTAAAAATATTATTAAAATAAAATTATTGAGAGCATTTAAAAAAATCAATAATAATTTAAAAGTGAGAAAAGTAATAATTTAGAGCCTAATTATAATATTTAATTAAAACAAACTTACAATGTTGACAGACCCCGTCATGTTCAGTCCTGCAGTTTTCGCGAACTGTCGTCGCACTGGTCCCAAGCGCCTATTATAAATTAAAACGGGATCTCCCACAGTTGCTGTTTCCTCCACAAATATTCGTATAGATCTGAAACTGGACCAGGAAGTGTCAGAGGTTAGACTATGTTTTCTCGTAAATCTTTTGATTATTTTTGTCATTAACATTAAATACCTCATTTTTGCATATATTAACATTTGACTATCCAATAAATTTTATTTAAACATAACGAAATTTAGAACAAAATCTCTAGCCTCTATCTATAGGTGCGACGAGGTCGAAATAAGACATTTGCATTAAGAATTTATAGTTGATATGGTCTTGGAAAACTTACACAGAAAAATTGTACTTGCACTGAATTTGAGCGATGTTGTACAATACTGAGAGCGGTTTGAGACGACCGGCCGCGGGTGGGATGTAACTCTCGTGTGGAATGCAATCGGATTCGCTTTAAATGTAGTTTTGCATAAAACAAAAATACGATTTGAAATGCATAATATCTAAAGGTAGGTACTGCATTCCAGGCACCTTATTTTATTTACATTTAAATTGAAGTGACGCGGAAAATATCGGCCTTGTTTAGTGTTCTAAGAAAAACATGGTGAATCAATATTATGTGTACGTGCCTAAGCACCCATATTTATATATAAAACCATGAGGTAAAAGTTTGATTCTATAATTACAAGCAGGATAACAACAGGATACAGGCGACTATCTGTTGTTTTAACTGCCAGCCTTGAAATAATAATAATATATTTCAGATATATATTAATTCAGCATAATCTATACGCGTCTCAAACAAAACAAGACACACCTAGTGAAACAAGTGAATGAATACGACAGTAAATGATTTAAAAATATATTCAAAATGTATCATTATTGCGGGTTAAACCCGCAAAATCTTCTGTCTAGGCCATCTTTGCTGCATGCTAACAAGGAGACACTTATCACATTTGTTGTGTTATAAAAATAACTGTAATATTTAGCAGAGAACACCTCTAGTATCATGTCACTGAATCTGTAAACTTATAAATTGAATAGTTTACATTGTTTTCCTAATTTCACTTCGCCTTAATAAGGTGAAATCCCAATAACGTCTCGTAAACAGAATTAGCCCGAAAGACGGATGCAAATATTTTTGGCGTTGTGACAGAATCCGGAATTTTAGTGCTATTAGTAACGTCACTAATATTACTAACTTAACATTCTGATGACTCAAGAATATATGTAGTTTTTATGTACAGTACAAATTTGCACATAGACAAAAATGATAAATGAAGGTAATGTTTCCAAACTCAGTTACCAAACAGGTTAATAAAAATGGTTATAATACTGAGTTATAATACAGTCAAATACAATAATAACTATTTGTAGATTTTAAAATCTATTTTTAGAGTTAATTTTTAAAGTAAAATAATATTTTTATTCTATGTGTTTGTTTTTTATGAATTTAAAAGAAAAATATTTTAGATCAAACTAAGACTTTAAAAAACTACCTCATAAATTTCACGTATTTGTCAATTTTTTTTCTTGTACCCTAAACGAAAACTCATAACTGGAAGTGGAAGAAGGTACACTTTATATTCTATTTACGAGTTTTCGGTTATGACTGGGTAAGAGACCGAATTCAAGCTGCATACATTGTTTCCAAAATAAACCAAATTCAAACATCAGTACCATGAACCGCCATGTTAGATAAAGAGTGATGTTTAGGAGACCAATTATAGGTGTGTACACCTTTGCCTACCTCTTCAGGGATACAGGCGTGATATAAGTTATTTTAGGTGTTTGTTCACCTGTCGTCGGAAACAAGCTTTTTTTGCAGAAAAAGCTATTCGGTCTTTACCTTAAAAATTATTATAGGTATGCATGTGGCAGTCATAGACATAAGTGCCATTGTGACGTGACATTCATAAGCATATTATTAGTGTCATCTGGACGTGACAGTCATAAGCATAATTGCCACCCTGACGTGGGCACCATAACGAGCTTAACGTTATAGGTATAAACCTGGGCGCCACTTTGACAAACCAGATATAAACAATTGAGTCCATATTCATCTGGCCGTTATAAGCTTAAGTTACATCGTGACGTGGCATTCATAAGCATATGAGTATCATTTTGAAATGACAGTCATATAAAGCATAATATTACTTCTATGTATAATATACGTTTAAGAGCCATCTTGACTAGGCCGCTCTATTCGCGAGTGACATTGTGACCGGACAATCATTAATATTTGAGTGCTATCTTAACGTGGCGTTTATTAATATTAGAGCGCCATCGTAAAGTCACTAAAAACTCCAGAATAACACGAACATTGTCTTCCTTATGCAATATTTATATGAGAACAACACCATATCACCGGCTAGTACTTACACTCCTCACAATATTTATCACTTTTTGTATTTCACAGTATTTTATCACTTGTTATGTAATATATCTAGATACGTACACGTACTTGCTAATTTTACGATATTATGATTACATCTCATGTAGTCTCTAAGGTAATCTCGTTATATAATCAATGGTTAGATACCTCAATGCCTTTATGTTTGTCGTTTAAGCTTAATTTAATGTAGACCAAAATGCTGTATATATAGTAAATAATAAATCATTATGTATTTATTTATTCACATGCTTTACATATTCATTACGTATTGGTTAATATATATATAGTGTAATACCAGTAACACTATATTTATGTATCAAGAATATATTAAAATAATGGCCTAATTTAAATTATATTATGTAGGTCCTAATTTAAATTATATCTAAATTCTGAAAAAGAGATATTTTTTCAGAATTTAGATTATAACAAACACAAATCCAATTATTTTAAGTAAATACCACACTTTTTCAACTTATATTATTTTTACTTTTGTTAAAATAAATAATAGAATACTTATAAAGATATTATCTTCTTGACGCTATGATGATGAGGTGCGTTCCATACAGCAGTGTAATGATTTTCTGCATTGTTTAAAAATGTATTCTGTAGTAAGAATTAAAACTGGACTCGGAAATATTTCGAATTCTATGGCCCGTATTACGGAACTAAACTCAAGCGTAGATCTCTGCTTGAGCACTGTTAGAGAGGGATGGCGCTATTGATCTCACACAGCGCCATCCCTTTTTAACTGCGCTCAAGCAGAGATCTACGCTTGAGTTCGGTTCTGTAATACGGGCCTAAGAATCGTCTCAGCCTATTTACGTCCCACTGCTGGGCACAGGCCTTTCTCATGGAAACAAACCAATGAGAATGAAGTATGGCGCATACTTCTCAAGTGCACGCTGGCCCAATGCGGGTTGGTGGGTAGAAGTGGTTGCAATAGGAACCAGGACCAATGGCTTAACGTGCCTCCCGAAGCACGAAGGAGTTCGAGATCGCTAACTTTTGGGCACCCATCCACGGCCTGACCATGGTGAAGGTAGCTTTGTTTTCGATATCGAAAGCCAAAACGTAGCAACCACTACGCCACCGAGGTCATCTGAATAATAATATTATAACATAATAACTTAGAATAATAATATTTTAAATTATTACATTATTATAATTTAAAGGGCAGCTGAGTTGGGATGGAGGGAGTATTACTTGTTTGAGAGGTCTCGAGACTCGCGGGTTTGAACCCACGGCCTGTACCACTGAATTTCAATAAAACTTATGTACTATGTATGTAGGTGATTGTGAATATGGCTTGCCTCACATTGTTTTGCTCGGTGCATGACAACAGGCTCGCCACTTGTTACGTGCCAGGTGTTATCACCTCGGCCTATCCCTTCGGGTATAGAGGCGTAGTGAAATTGTTAATGACAATAATAACATTTTAAATTTTTTTCAGAGAACCGTTTCATAAGCGACTCATTACCGTTTCAAAAGTGGTGGGTGAATTCCTTTTAGCAGGTTAAATACTTTATGGTGAAAGCTCTTACCGTCAAAATAAAACTAAAAAGGATGGTTTTATGCAAGAATTTTGTACTTTATGATGGATGCCAAACTCCCACACAATAGCATGAGACAATGTTCTGTCTCGATCAGTAGGTGTTCCTTCTCATTCTATCACTTTAATAAATGAGTTTGACATTTCGTAGTAAAGCTTTCTATTACTACTAATGACGTAACACAAAAATACACACAAATTTGTTTAATGTTGTGAAAGTGAGTGATATCCTGGATGTACCTTATCATTTCACAGGTGAGTCAATAATCACATATTAAATGAGAGTATTTGTTTGAGAAAATTGTGTGTATTTTTGTGGGACGTCATTAGTTGTAATAGAAAGCTTTACTACGAAATGTCAAACTCATTCATTAAAGTGATAGAATGAGAAGGAACACCTACTGATCGAGACAGAACATTGCCTCATGCTATTGTATAGGAGTTTGGCATCCATCATAAAGGAAAAAATTCTTGGTTTTATGATACCGTTGTTTTTTTTTATTTAATGAAAGTTCAATGCCATGTATGGCAGTTGCCGTAAAGGTGAAATAACATCATCACACAAAGCAACAGCGCGGCGGCATTCACACCCACGTTTAGTCTGATATATTTAGGTAGAATCGGTACAATGTAAGAGAGCAAGCCTGTTACCGTGTTCCGGACACTGCAATCGGTATTCAGAATAACTTGTTTTTTTTAACTAAGCGATAGTAGTGTAGACTATTGAACCCGCAATATAATGCATGAGCGTTTTATCGTTTTCCAATCGCTGCTATTGATGCCTTGTGATTTAATGTCCCTAAATTCAAGATTTCCAACGTTATATTAATATGACTATGTTTACAATATGTAGTACCTAATTATGCTGGTTATAGAATAAAAAAGTAACCTTTCTGTGCCAATTTTAAATGGTTAACACTGAAACCAATAATTTATCAGTTATTGTGTATATTCATGATAATAATAATATATTCAGACATTCACACCTATCAACTAGCCCCATTTTAAGCAACTAATGCTGCTTGTGTTACGGATACTAGATGATGGATAAATATATTTAATAGATAAATAGATATAAATACTCATGAAATATACAATACATATATAAACGTCCAAGATTGGAGAACAAATGCCTGATTTCATCACCCTAACTTTTGACCCCACCGGTGATCGAACCCAAAACCTCATGGGATGGTGTTGGGGAGTCAGGGTTTTCCTTTGAATGATGCGTTTATTAAAAAGTGTAAAATGGTTTATTGTCTCGAATTACATCGAGTTACATCGAGCAAGAAAACAAATTTAAACGTATATGCACACCGTGCCTATTGTTGGTCGTCTGATCGCTTCTTTCAACGGCTTCTTTCAACGGCTTCTTCCAGCGATGTTCCGCCCCACCTCTCACAGATGGCGCTAGTTACCGCGTAGACAGATGGCGACGCCTTGAGACCGGCATACAGATCACTCGACCACGGAGGTCGTCAAAATATTGTATGTGTATTGTATCTATATTGTAACTGAAGGATGGAGAGAGCATACAGAACATGGTTTGCTAGGGGCTAATTACGATGGCAGACTCTGCTGGACAACTTGCAGAAAAACGTTGTCATCGGCTATTACACGCCGCGATTGAATATCGCTTACCTTTTCACTGTAACGATTGTGGGTGATGATAACACATCTATATACCCCTTCGGGGAGCATAATGTTATAATAATAATATGTTGTATTACGCTATTTATTACAAATTAGTGCAGGGAGCCCTTGGGTGTCGTAAAAGGCGACTTATGGACTTAGAGCTGCACAAAATAAATTTATGAAATCTTTGTATAGCAAATATGATAGCTAGGGCTTCCTTTTCAACTTATGAATAGTTCTTTTGTGCATTATTTAAGGTACTTGAGGCAAAATAAATAGGTTCTCCATCAAATTTGTGACTTAATACCGCTCCCACTCCATAATCACTAGCATCAGTTGTTATGTATAACTCTTTTTTTACTGTCATAGTGCACTAATAGGTTATTGTTTGTAATTAATTTTTAACACATATTGAAAACGCTATTACATTATTCTGAGCATTCAAAACTTTTATTATTTCCTTTTTTTAGATGTTGATAGCTCCATTATGAGCAAATTTTTTTGACAAACGCGGTACAAATTTCCCATCATTGTTTATTATTCCCAAAAATGACTGCAACTGGGCTAATGACTGAGGAGTTGGTGCATTTTCTATTGCATATATTTTTTCTGGCAAGGTCTTAATACCATTTTTACATATTATATGGCCCAAAAATTTTACTTCTTCAAAAAAAAATTTGATTTTTTTTTAAATTTACCTTTACATTATATTCCTTTAGTCTGTCTAGTAAAGTCAATTAAAAGATTATTGTAGCAATTTTGCACACTATTCCCACTAATAACTAAGTCATCGATGAAACACTTCACATTATTAACTCCTTTTAATATTTGATCCATGACATACTGGAAAACCGAAGGTCCACTGGATACACCAAATTGTAATCTAGTAGGTTGAAACAATCCTAGGTGTGTATTGTTAGTTAAATACTCCCTTGACTGTATAACAAGTAAAAGTTGTTGGTACCCCCAGAAAGATCTAAAACACAAAAACTTATAGCCCCACATAATTCATTAAATATGTCTTCAGGCAATGGCAAAGGATAATGTTCAGTATCTAGCATTTTGTTGACAGTGACCTTGTAATCTACACAGATTCTTATTTTATTATCATTTCTTTTAGCTAATACAATAGGACTTGCCCACTCACTGTGGTGTACCCTATTAAGGATACCTGCTTGTTCCAAATTTAATAATCCTTTTTCAATCTCTTCTTTTTTTGCATATGGTATTGAATAAGCTTTGTGGAAAATTGGAACTGCACCATCTTTTAATTTAAGTTTAGCTTTCATAATAGGTTGGGGAAAAAGTTTCTTCGCATTTTTTAAGAAAATTCAAAACATTTTTTAATATAGTTTATTTACATTTAACTAAAGTATGTAGGTACCATTTTGTTCGATAACTTTTTGCCATCTTGTAGGTAGGGACATGATCCCATTGCTATAGAAATTTTGGGACTTCTGGTCAAAATACCGCGACAAGTGGTTTTGGCAGTCCTCTCGTGATGTTAACCTGACACTGCCTAAAGAATTCTGAAGAGACCGAAACAGGTGGAAATCTGAAGGTGCAAGGTCAGGACTATACGGCGGATGCATTAACACCTCCCAGCCAAACTCTCTTAATTTTTGCTGAGTGGCTAAAGATGTGTGAGGTCTAGCGTTATCATGATGAAAAACCACACCCCTTCTGTTGATTAATTCCGGCCGCTTTCTCTCAACTTCTTGCTTTAATCTCATCAGTTGTTCGCAGTAGAGTTCAGAATCGATGGTCCTGCCTGGTGGTAACAGCTCATAATGAATAATGCCCTTCCAATCCCACCACACACACAGCATCACCTTGTTGCGAGTTAACCCGGGTTTCGCCACAGTCTGTGAAGCCTGACCGGCCTTTGACCACGACCTTTTTCGCACGTTCTTGTCGTGCGTGATCCACTTTTCATCACCAGTTATCAGCTTCTTCAAAAATGGTTCGGTTTCATTACGTCGTAATAAAGAATCACAAATGAGTACACGGTTCATTAGGTTTCTTTCAGTGAGCTCGTGAGGTACCCAAATGTCGAGCTTTTTGTGTACCCAGTTTTTTTCAAATGCGCCAAAACTGTTTTGTGGTCAATTCCCAGTTCTTCAGTTACGTCGTAACTACTGACATGCCGATCTTGCTCCACTTTTTCAAAAATGGCATCCATTTTATCTGTAATAGGGCGACCAGAGCGACGTGCATCTTTGACATCAAAATTTCCGGATTGAAAACGCTTAAACCAAATTTGTGCTACTCTCACAGACACTGCACTAGGTCCATAAACATCGCAAATTTTTTTCGCGGCTTGCGTTGCATTTTTACTTTTTTTGTAGTAAAATTTTAAAATGTATCGAATTTCTTCATTAGATTCACTCATCTTGGCGGTACGAAAAACAAATGAAAATCACACATTTCCCTAATTTGAATTTGGAATTATGTTCTTTAAAATTTAAACTTTCAATGATACCAAAACCAGCCAGATACAAATAGTATAGCCAAAGAGATTTTATTACAAGTTTATACATACTATAATGCGAAAAGACTTTTTCCCCAACCTAATATTATGTATGTGTGAAGACCTATCCTTACTAAATATATCCTTATAATTTTCTTGTACTAACTTTATTAATGCCTTATCATTTTCCATGTTATTTATCAACTTTTCCCCAATACTACACTCGAGAGCAATGAATCCGGGTCACTTAAAGAATGTTAAAAATCTCGGAAACTAAAAATGATAGGTTAATGCAATAAATTGTATTTAATAGACAATGTAATACTCCTTAAATGAAAGTAAAAAAAATATGAGTCACCATACATTTTATTAACACAAAAATTCCATAAAGAAAAAAACTGCTGATCTCTCCTTAAAACAAAAATAGGAAACATGAAATTTTTGAACTTTATTACGATTTTCTTGAATTTTAATACTTCGTATTGCCTCCTCGTGATTCCATTACTGCGTTTACGCGGTTTGGCATGCTGTACACCAAGTTCCTTATACGATTTTGGGGAATATTCTCCCATTCCTCTGTGAGAGCAATTTTGAGCTCACGAAGCGTGATTGGGGGAGGGTTTCGTTGTTTTACGCATCTGCCTAGCTCGTCCCAAGCATGCTCGATCGGGTTTATATCCGGGCTGCGCGCTGGCCATTCCATACGAGTAATGTTCATCTCTTGAAGGTAGTCATTCACAATCCTACCTGTATGAGGTCGGGCATTGTCATGCATAAATATAGCATCCTCACCTAAGTTGCCCATTAATGGACCAACGTGATCATTGAGGATTTCTTCCACATATCTTACGCTAGTTAGACCTGCAAACGGCCCTAAACTGGAGCGTGGGCATCGTATTTCAAGACTAAGATATGCCCAGAGCCACGTAAATTGGAGTATTGAAGATTGGTCAAAAGTTATGTTCTCCGACGAATCAAAATTTATGCTCTACAAGCACGATGGAAGAAACAGAGTGTATCGAAGACCAGGGGAAAGATTCAAGAAAGCATGCATCGAAGAAAAAGTAGCCTACGGTGGTGGGTCTGTACTTGTGTGGGCCGGAATTTCTTCTGAAAGTCGAACAGAGTTGGTGATCATAGAAAACGGCTCTTTACCTAGCGTAAGATATGTGGAAGAAATCCTCAATGATCACGTTGGTCCATTAATGGTCAATTTAGGTGAGGATGCTATATTTATTCATGACAATGCCCGACCTCATACAGGTAGGATTGTGAATGACTACCTTCAAGAGATGAACATTACTCGTATGGAATGGCCAGCGCGCAGCCCGGATATAAACCCGATCGAGCATGCTTGGGACGAGCTAGGCAGATGCGTAAAACAACGAAACCCTCCCCCAATCACGCTTCGTGAGCTCAAAATTGCTCTCACAGAGGAATGGGAGAATATTCCCCAAAATCGTATAAGGAACTTAGTGTACAGCATGCCAAACCGCGTAAACGCAGTAATGGAATCACGAGGAGGCAATACGAAGTATTAAAATTCAAGAAAATCGTAATAAAGTTCAAAAATTTCATGTTTCCTATTTTTGTTTTAAGGAGAGATCAGCAGTTTTTTTCTTTATGGAATTTTTGTTTTAATAAAATGTATGGTGACTCATATTTTTTTTACTTTCATTTAAGGAGTATTACATTGTCTATTAAATACAATTTATTGCATTAACCTATCATTTTTAGTTTCCGAGATTTTTAACATTCTTTAAGTGACCCGGATTCATTGCTCTCGAGTGTATTTACTCTCAATTGTTTTACAAAGCTCCTTTTCCAGTTTGGGAATAAAATAGCTAACCAATCTCTTCCTAGAAGAGGTGAAAAATACTTCTCACTTTTAATTATAATTCGTGCTTATTATCTACACCTACTTGAATCAAAATTTTCCCACGAGCAGGTAAATAGTCTCCAGATACAGTTTTCAATTTTGCTGAACATTCTTTTAACTGAAATTTTTTAAAATATTTAATAAAATCGCTTTCATGGATAACCGTTTTGCATGCTCCGGTATCAATCTGCATTTTCATTCTTGCTGATCTTATTCACAATTCCATACACACAGGATCCTCTTCAATGTTCATGATACTCCCTAAAATCACTTAATTATTCTCTTCATTATTATTCTCTGATTGCACATTATGTACTCTTGTTTTATTGTTGATTTTCTTGTTTTGTGTGTTGTTAAATCTGCATTTTACTGCTATGTGGCCAACCCTCTTACAAACAAAGCATGTCAATGTTTTTTAAAGCACAAGTCTGATCTATGTTGACCTTTACAGCGAGAACATTCCAGTCTTCCTACTTTACTAATTGTAGCATTTGATTCCTGTGGTTGTATATTTTGCACACCCTGTTCTGCATTTTCATAGTTGACAGCAATCTGAACTGCCTTTTCGAATGTCATTGTTTCCTTAACCAATAGTCTTTTAATTATACCTTCATTTTTAATTCCGCATACAAACTTGTCTAGTAAGGCTTGATTTAAAAATAGGCCGAAGTCACATGTGTTTGCTTTAACTTTTAATTCCAACACGTACTCATGGATAGATTGTGCCTCTTTTTGGTTGCATTTGTTAAATTGGTAACGTTCTGCTATCACAGAATTTTTTGTTACATAGTGATTTTGTAATACAATGATTAATTTTTCGTAGGTAACCTCGCACGGATTGGTCGGTGCTATAAGATTTTTGAACGTTTCATATGCTTCCGCCCCAACCAATGTTAAAAATAATGGCACCTTTTTTTCTTCTTGAACTTCATTGACCGTAAAAATTGTTCCATCCGTTCCATATATGTGTTGGAATCAATTCAAGTGGTGTACGTAATTACGTTGCAATCTGTCCAAAGTATCGAGCAGGTACTTTGCGGAGCCATCCCACAAGTGCGAGCAGTAGGTATTCCACGCAAGACCGGACCTGGGTTTCATACAGCAGGCATAATTGGTCTGGCGTGAAAAACCGACGCACCTTGTTCAGGACACCAAGTTTCTGTGAGGCTGTTGTGATCACGGCTTCGATATAATCTCTGTTGTTCAGATCTGAGCGCAAGTCCATGCCAAGCATAGTAAGGCTGCTCTGTAGGGGAAGAGTAGTGTTCTGAAGAGAAGGAAGGGGAAGATATGGTGACTTCCTGCCCGCAAAAACGCACACCTGAGTCTTCTTAGCATTGAACTCAACAAGGTTCTTGGATCCCCATACAGAAACGAGGTCCAACATCCCATTGAGCTCAATAGTAAGATTTACTCTCTCACCCTCTATATCTACACGCCCCGACGTTGGATTGCCTTGTGAATAGGCAAGCCTGTTGTTTTATTGACTTGCCCCTGCATAAATTTAAGTCAACTGTTAAAAACTGTTTGATGAAAAGTTTATTATAAGATAGAAGATTATTTTAAAGATAAAAATTCGTGGCTACTATAATTTGCTCCTCTACACATACTTATTTTATATATTTAAAATGGTCCAAATTCCTTTTGTTATTATGGCTGTTTAAAAAAGGCTAGGAGTTTCTGGCGGCACTACTTCTCAACAGGCCATTCACGTCGAAGTGCTAGTAGGAAAAAAAATATTGACGTGAAAAAGTATTTCGTGTAAATCTAATTAATTATACTCTTTATTGCAATTAAAAAAAAACAAATACATAAAACAGGTTGTCAGGTTGTATCTAATTGCAGAATAAATGATTTTATTTTATTTCATTTCATTTCACTTCACTTCACTTCAGTGCACTTCACTTCACTGCACTTCACTGCTCTTCACTGCACTTCACTTCTCTTCACTTCATTTCACTTCACTTCAATTCACTTCACTTCATTTCATTTTATTTCCCTTTGTATCAGGCGCAACATGGCAGGAAATATCGCAGTTCCTTGGCGCATAATAAATAAAAATATCTAGTCGTTGGCTATTAATTAAAAAAAATTTTTCGTTTAGTATTATCTTTCACTTTTTAATACTACACAAAACGGTATCCCTGCTTTTCGCCGAAATTCGTTTGCTAGATTATCACATGCCAACCAACGTTTCGCAGAATTTTATTTTGTTATATTTTTCAAACCTCACTGTTTACAACTTTACGTTTGGTTTACTTTTCATAATCCCTAATGACATTTTTCAAAATGGCAACTTTATTTATATACAATTATTCATTCGCTACTTTAAAGTTGCCATTTAGATTTAGTCGTGTGTCGCTTTAGTTATTTATTGTTTCCAAATGTTGGAAAAAACAGCTTGCTTTAAATACGTAACCGACCTTAAATGAAATTGGAAAAGGGAAGACAATGATAATAATGATTTTGAAGACTAGTTTCATTTCAGCGAAAAGACAGAGAACCACACAAAATATATGTTTATTGTATGACGTGTGTTATGCGTCGGCATAGCGATTATATTGTTTCTGTTGGAAATGTACCAACGAAAAAGAAATCTTGTTTATTACACTCCGGGCATATTTTTTTAAAAACATATCAAGGTAGGTGTGTTACCTTACCCTTGTGCTTATCATTGAAGTTTTATCTCATATTGTATTGCGAAACTTAAATATTTAAATAAAATTTAAAGTATAGTATTGCCATTAAAATATCGTTAATAGTTTCCCGTCATTTTGGAGACTAATTAATGAGCTAATATATTATTATGTCTGAAGATAATATTTTGTTTGTATTTACTGACATTGGTTTGTTTAGGGACTTATTTATCCGCTTTAAAAAATAACATTATCCTTGAAAACACAAACTCAAAATTGTTTAGTAACTCGTGGTGATAGGAATCAATTTGTAATTTTTCCCCTTGAGGGTCAGCGCGAACACCAGGGTTCGCAAACAATAGGTTCACAGTAGAAGTTTGGGACTACATCGAAAGACAAGAAAAAAAGCTAGAAAGATAGATTGGTGTAAGGTGATTTTAGAAAATGGTTCAGAAAAACGCATACGACGACAGCGTTTTTTAAATAACGGACACATCATAGTAATATTTATTATAAACAAGTTTTAATCCTTTAAATTCACAAAATTCAATTACCCCCCATACATGCACCATCTAGAGTGGATTAAGTGTAATACTTAATCCACAAGATGTTGAAAATTATGACAAAATAAATTAAAATTTGTTTTAAGACATATTGCAAAAGAATACTATACAGAGCATAATATCACACTACATACAGCGCCATATATTAAATATTCAGTATATTTATATGTGTTAATGACCTCTGTGATCGAGCGGTTCGTATGCGCCGGTTTCAAAATATAGCGTTGTCTTCGCCGCTTCATAGCCATGGCCATCTTGAGAGGTTCAATTGAAGTCAGAAGTTCAATTACCGGTGCAGCGGTGGAGGGAAATATTTGTGTAATGAATACATATTTTTGTACCGTCTTGGATGTATGTATTGTATAATAAGTCGAGACTTTAATAATTGTATTTATAAAATAAATGTTATAATTGTATTTATGAACATAAATATTTCTATTATGTGAATACTAATTAGTAACAAACAATAACATTTCATTTTTCTCGTTCTGAAACGCCATAATATTTAAAGAAAGTGTAGTGAAATACCTACCTACTTAATATATAACAATAATAACTTTTCTTTGCAAATAAAAAATCTTTAACGTTATTGCCTACCATTTGGAACCTGTACAAAAGTTTTTATAAGCAATTTCGGCCAACGTTCGTCCAATGATACTAAATATCTACCTATTCTTTGTATAAATAAATATAATTTTTGTGGCTTGTACATATTACAAAATGTTTGTCCAGCGTTATGACGTTTGTATAACGATACGATAGTGACGATTAATGTTTCGTGTCCTGCATAGAGACATCGTGCATACGATCAGCGACTTTAGGTAAATTGTCCTTACCGTGTCGGACAAACCGTACACGTCAGAGTTCAGCTTAGTAACGTGCGTATGAGCAACGACTTGAAACAGATTTTATCTGATTTCTTCAACAGTGAACTTAAGCGATATTATACGCCTGCTAGTGAATACGAAATCCCGACTTCCGATTCATATGAATCTGAACCCAGTCTACGTATCAGATATCTGTAATATCTACAATGCAAATGTGAAATGTATTTATATGAAATGAATATCTATGTCTAACAATATGAGATCAAATGAATAATAGATGAACTCAAATTATAAATTATATCAAATGTTTTTCGGACAAACATAGGAGAACCAGTTTATACTCGTAAAGTGCAACGCAGACGACACAATTTTTGTGCGATCGAGTCTGCGGTACACAAAATGTCTGTATAGCGCGCAAAAGATCTTTCACGCAAATAGTTAAATATGTCCTATTTTCGCAGACTAAATAGTCTGTCACGAATAGTCTGTGGTCTGCGCTGCACCAAAGTAGAATTCGTGCGAAGCTGAGGCAGGTCGCTTGTTTGACAATTGTAAGGTTTTCATACCCACCAAACAACGCGTTACAAAAAAAACCTACAGATAATTAACGCCCAACTACCAATTCCCTGCCTGTTTTGGTCAATTTCTTTATAGTGTCGTTTAGGTTTTTTAATGTCACACATTAAGAAACATATAAAAGACATTACAGCCAAGCCAACTAATAACTTAATTGGACTGACCGAAACACTTGAAAATAGTGTTGTAATCTAATAACTCAAATCATTGCTTTGGTCATCAAGTTACAGGTTTTACTTGAAACATGAAAAATAAAGGTAAATAGGAACAGAGAATAGAGTTGAGAAGGTAAGTTGAGAGAGTGGATGGAGTATGGAGATCGTAAACAAGAAGGCAGGTATTTCACTACTTTCTTTAAAAATTATGGTGTTTCATAACGGGAAAATTGTATTTTTGGAGCGGGGAAAATGCAATAGTATTGTTGGTTACCAATTAGTACTCACACAATAGAAATGTTACTTTTCATAGATACAATAACAAAAATATAATTATAATATATTATTATAGTCTCATACATACATCCAAATGGGTACGAAATGTATGCATTCATCACACAAATATTTGCCCTCCACCGGTAATTGAACTTCTGACTTCAATTGAACCTCTCGCGATGGCCATGGCTATGACAACGCAATATTTTGAAACCGGCGCGTACGAACGAACCGCTCGATCACGGAGGTCATCAACACATAAATATACTGAATGTTAAATAATAATAAACATTTAAATTCTTTAATTTAATTAACATGTGTTTAAACATAAGTATTTTTATAAATAAGTAGGTGGGTACAATTAATCAAATAATGGCGGGTTGACTCCTGAACTAGGATGAATCTCAATGAATCTCAATGAATCAACCCTCCTCCCCGTTGTGATAAATACACGATATACAAAATGAAACACAATATAATAATGTAACATTTTTTAGCAAATAATTAATAATGTGTGTGTGTGTGTGTGTGTGTGTGTGTGCGTGCGTGCGTGCGTGCGTGCGTGCGTGGGTGTGTGTGTGTCTACATTCAAGAGTGCCCTTAAAGTTAGCTTGTTAGCAAGTTGTTGGGGCCGTTTTGTGGGTTAATTTTCTTGAATAATCTTTTCTGTTTCCATATAATTAATGCTTTTTAAACAATTTTTAATTGATGATTTTAACTGCACTTTATGAGATTTTATAATCTGTTCTGAGTCATTGAAGTACCTGTATAGAAATGGTCCCATATAAGACAATTGGCGTCTAGCAAATATAGTACGGAAGGTAGGAACGGGAGGGCGAGCTCGTCTTTTACTAAGGTTTATTTTTGCCAAATCAATACTTTTGTGGTGACGAAGAACGGCTTTAGTGATAAACAATTGCCTGACAGTGAGTAGTTGTGATTCTTGATATAACTTTTCGGTTGAGAATTTCCGGGGCCTGAAAGACATTACTTTAATCACAACTCTTTGAGCTCTCTCCAATTCTATAAGATGTGAGGCAGCGGCACCACCCCAAACTGCCACACAGTAAGTTAAAAGTTGACAGAGAGCATAATAGATGTTTTTAATCAATTTGGAGTCAGCTGCATCTCGTAGGTTTCTGAAAATAGGTAAAAGTTTTCGTATTTTCTTGCTTAATGCAGAGATGTGTGGTTGCCAATTATGGTTTTTATCTACTACTACCCCCAAATATTTGTGGTTATCTGTTTGTATCACGGTTGAGCAATCACACTCGACCTCCGCCCTACAGAGAGAGAAGTGTGTCTTAATATTGAAGTCACTTGGTGGATTGGAAGCAGAGGTAATTCTAAAGCAAATGTATTTTGTTTTCGGAACATTGATCGATAGTAGGTTTTGGTCAAGCCTCTTAATAACTATTCTAAGACCATTTTGCCAATAAATGGCCACGTTGACTCTCCAATAATTAAAACCGTGTCATCCGCAAATGCCAGGATGTGGCCTTTTGTAAGTTTTAAGTTGCAGGGGTCATTTAGGTAGGTTAAAAAGAGAGTGGGACCAAGCGTGCTTTCCTGCGGTATACCATATGTAACAATTGAATCACCACTATATATATCATCTACTCTAACTACTTGTCTTCTGCAGGTTAGGTAATCGTTGAGCCAGTTCAAAGGGATTCCTCTTATCCCTAATCTCTCAAGCTTTGCTAGTAACAATGGTATAGATACTGTGTCAAAAGCCTTTTTAAGATCGAGGAAAATAGCAATACATCGTTTACCGGTATCTAGAGATCTACAACCTCCTTGACAACCTCCGTGGTCGAGTGGTCTGTTCGCCGGTCTCAAGGCGTCGCCATCTCAAGAGGTTCTGGGTTCGATGTTTGTGTGAACAGGCATTTGTTCTCCAGTCTTGGATGTTTTATATATGTATATTATATTCTGAATATTTATATGTATTTATCTATTAAATAAATTTGTCCGTCATCTGGTATCCATAACACAGGCATTAGTTGTCTAGTATGGGCCAGTTGATAGGTGTGAATGTCTGAAGATATTTATTTTTATTTTTATTTTATCTAGTGACTAGTTCTGAGAGTTTGGCCACTGCATCTTCAGTGTTTTTGTCTTTCCGGAAGCCATATTGTGAACTAGCCAAAATATAATTTTTTTCTAGGTATCCGATGAGCCTAGTATTGAAGGCCTTTTCAATAATTTCGCTAATAGTGCTAAATAAGGAAATCGGTCTGTAGTTGGATATTGATTTCACATCACCTCCCTTGTAAATTGGAACCACTACTGCCTTTTTGAATATATTCGGAAATATACCTCTTGTAAAACTTAAATTGCACAAGTGAGAGGTTAAGCTACATAATACGGAGTGGGAGTTCTTAATTATTGTCGTTGTAATAGTGTCAATTCCAGGAGCATATTTGTTTTTAAGGTTAAGGATAATTTTGTCTATTTCAACAAAATCTGTTAGAGTCAGGGACATTGAGTTAGTTATATTTGAAGGGAACACCATTTGAAGTAGTCGAGATTGATTTTTATTAATTCTTGTTAGTATGTCGGAAGCCAAGTTTGATCCAATGGAAGTAAAGTACTTGTTTACTGCGTCAAGCGATGCATTAAGCGATGACTGGAGTTTAAGTAATGAGGTGGCATGGGAGTGGTTGTTTTTTAGGTTGCATATTTCCTTTACCGTTTCCCATGTTCCTTTGAAGTTTTTTGAATTTTGATTAAATTTATCCTGGTAGTAGTTTATTTTAAGGTTTTTGGCTATTTGATTACACATATTGCGATATTTGCTGTATTCTTGCTTTATTATGCTATTTTCTGGATTCATTTTAGCAATTTTGTGCATTTTGTATCTTCTTTGAAAGCATTTAATGATTCCAGATGTAATCCACGGTTTAAGTGGACGGTTTCACTTAGAGAATGTAATAGTAGATGTATTTTGGGCTATGAGGTCCTGTAGCGCTTCAACTAAGGTATTTGCATTTGTATTAGGGTCCTCAATAGCTAGGAAAGGTTTCCAATCCCTTGTTTTTATTGCTTTGGTTAGGACTTCATAGTCTATTTTAGTTCTTGTTATTGATTTACACAAGGACAACTTACCTGTGACGTTTAACCGTAATAATACGAGGTGTTACATCCGAAGAGATTCAGTACCCTCCCAAACCATAGTTTTTAAACTTCCATGCTAACTATTACTCGCGAAATAGGTTGATACGATCCCTCTAAAAAAATAATAATGACTTAACAAATACTCAGGCGCAGAGAGCACGGACATACAGCCAACAGAAATATTTAAAAAAAAATCCATCAATTTATTATACCCCAGCTAGCTGTCTGAATTGTTTTCTTTCAAATTCGTATTAATAATAAGTGGTCGATGTTGGATATTAAAAGTGGGTATCGATCACAGGCATAATCATAGCAAACTATCATTTACAATTTAAGTTTCGAGCATGCCCCCAGCTATCTCGAGCAATAAAGGCCATTCCTTGTCTCGAAGATCGTACCATTCCTTGTCTCGAAGCCATTCAAGCGATTTTCGAACTCCTATATTGTGGAAAAAATGACAAGACCGAAAGAGCACCACAAAGCTAGATAATTATGTGAGCAAACATTAAAGAATGAGTACATAGTTTATTTAGGAATTATAGCAAGTTAGAGTTCCTGAATTTAGTCACTCACTCACTCACCGGTCATAAAAATCTAAGGTTAGTTGGTGAAGGGAGTCGGCAATATAATCTACTTAGGTTAAGTTTTTTGATCTGTAGAAATAGTTACTTCAATAGTTAAAGTCTAGACCAAAAGCGTCAATGGAAACACCAAAACCTGTGGCGTCAGCTGGTAAAATTTGCGATGAAAATTCGAAATAATAGAACTTATACTTCAGCTGTGCCGGTGGCCGCCATTTTACTTAAAGCAGCATCGTGTTGTAGTTCTTTATATTGTCTATGATTATTCAACTAAAGTAATATTTGAAAATGATAGTCCTTTTCATATCCGAATATCGATCGTCCGAAAATCGTAGTCCCTAACACGTTTGCAATGATTATCACTTTCCATTATGTTCGCGTATACAACATTGCATATTACCTAATCGTCTTGTGTTCTAATGCTTCTGTGTCATTAGATCGGTGCTATAAAGTCACATGTCCTAAGTGTATAATTTTGTTAGTCGGAATGATGGTTTATAATAATACTAGATTTTGCCCTCGACTTCGGCCGCGTAGAATAGATTACATTGAGATAGTTTGATGGTTACATACCATGTAAAGCCTTCTTTTTAGTGTTGAATAGACTTAAATAGGCTATTCAACACTGAAAGATTTTTCAAATTGGCAAAGTAGCTTAAATATTGGTGGAATTGAATATTTACTCCTACTCTATTATTAGAAGCAAAGTTCATAGTAGCGTAAATTTGTCCTTAATTTTTCTGGGGGGCGTTATTTAAATTTTTTAGCATTCCCCCGCAAGGCACCCATTTCCATGGGAATATCGGGATAAAAGGTAACCTATGTCCTATCTCAGGCTCTAGACAATCTGTGTACCAAATTTCGGTTAAATTGGTTCAGTAGTTTTGACCTAAAAGCGAGACAGACGGACAGAGTTACTATCGCATTTATAATATTAGTATGGATTGTTAGTTCTAAAACATGTTTTAATGTAGGTCTTTCTTGGTTATGCTAACAATATCATAAGGTTTTAATTAAATCAAGAAAATCGTTTTATTTAGAAACAGTTTCAATTTGTTACATATGAAATATTGTCTGCTCATTACATAATTTACAATATATTTATTTATCTATCAGTTATTGTTCACTTTAAAATGTTCTTTATTTTAAAGTTGTCATTTTTTATTCTAGGTATTTAATTTTGCTAGTTTTTCGTGATGTAAAGATCCCCGAAAGATCTCATTAGAGGGGTCATCAATATTCGAATGATTAATGTTGACGACTAGTATAGATATCATTCTAATGAATTATTTATTTTGGATAACAACATTTGAGAGGTTTATGTTTTTTACACACTCGTTTTTCTTGACATATACCGTGAACATCTACATAACTTAGGTTAAAATGAATTATTAATAGAAAATACAGAATAAAACTTAAAACATTTATTTACACCTACTTAAATAGCAAACTATTGCACGTTTGTAAATGTTGGTTTGAACTTTTTTATGTATTGTGCGATTTTCTCTCTGAAAATTTCAACAATTGGTACTATTCTTATATCAAAGAGTTAAAGTAGCGACTAGCTTTATTTCTTTATAATTTCGGGATGTGTACGCCGACAGGCTGGAATCCGTTTTCGTCGGCGGTGTAGTCAACTCTGTATGTGACGCCGTCGGGGCCAACGTATTCGTAGAATCCCTTGACTCTGAGGCCATCGTCATCGGGGGCAATATTTTCGATTTTCCCGGCTTCCTCAGCGAGGATCTTGTTCTCGGTTTCGTAGAGGTAGTGGTAGCCGTCTGGATGAATGTCGTCTTCCTGGCGGATGATACCGTATTTGTAGTCGTAGGTGCCGTCGTGCTTAGCGATGACTACTGCGGGAACCTTGGCGGGTGCGATAGGGGCAACAGGCTTAGCAACGACAGGCTTGACGGCTCCAGATGACCCAGAACCACCAGATGGGCCGCCGACGTGAGAATAAGCACCACCAGACGATCCGCGGTCACCGCTGGAAACAAAAAACAACAACTTTATTCAATATGCCCTTAACCAATACACAATTAAACAGTATTGTCAGAGCAGTAATACCATTTCCTTTTAATCCCATACTGTAAATCAGCAATAACATTGATCGTCAAACCACGACCCCAGTACCTTGAAAAATTATGACCTTCAATAAATCACTGTCAACCATGTTAGTGAATACATTATTGGTGTATATTATTACAACGCTTTAACACGAAATAAACTGTGGTCAAATTTACAGTCTATGTTAAAAATGACTTTAAGTCATTAACATGAAATTAATAGTTGACCAACGTGTAATTATATCTGTATCTTACAGTTATATAATTATATCCAAAAAGCATACCACATTAAAATTTTTAGTAAAAAAAGGATCCTCAGTTATGCTTAAGCCCGACATTTTTGTGCTGATATTTTAATTTTTGTAGCCTTTTCATTTATTTAACTGACAACTTGGTTATATGTGCTAAAATTATATCATGTTGAGTGTACAGGTTTTTACATGCTAGTGTGTGAAATAACTACTATTGTATGCGGCGTTATTATTGTATGTAATCTGTTGTGTATACCTTAATAAATAAATAAATATCCATTTATAAGTCGGGGCTCAGCGAGCACATCACCAGGATTTTTGCCCGGTATTGCATCACCAGCCTATATACGTCTACAAGCCTTCCTGCATCACCAGCCTTTATACGTCCACAAGCCTTCCTGCATCACCAGCCTATATACGTCCCTTCCTAAATTAAATTACAGTACATAATGGGCTACGTACTCGAAAGCTCCGCTGCCGTCAGGCTTGTATTTGCCGGCATCATTGGCATCGGGCTTGTATGGTGATCCGGCGCCCCCTGGGCCTCCCTTGTCGCTGGAGCCAGAGTAGGCACCGCCAGGGCCTCCTTTGTCGCTCGAACCAGAGTAGAAACCACCAGCACCACCACGGTCACCGCGGTCACCGCTGAGGAGAAATTGGATTAAGTTTATTATAAGCTCAAATTCATTTGTAATGAGTAATGATGACAAATATACAAGATGGAAAATTTTCATGGGCCCTGCAAGGGAAGTACCTTAAATATTTATAATTGCTTAATTTACTCAAAGGAAACTAATTTTTAATTTAAAAAATAAAAATCTTTTTTGTCATAAAATGATGCAGCTTTTTTAAAAAAAGCTGACCCAAACCGGGACTTAAATACTTCCTCTCCAGGGCTTCAAAAAATTTCCAGCCTCATCATGCCAATATCCATGAAGGCAATATCTTATTACCCGGTATTATTTGAATAAAATATCGATCAATTTTTTTACATAAACTTTTTAAATTTAAACAATCTACAAGTTTGCATTACTTTAATAAAAAATGTATTTTAATATAATTTTTTATCACATTGAGATCACATATTCGATTTATATAAAATAAATATTATTGCTAAGAGTTTGATTTCCCAAACAGTTTCTAACTTGATCTTTATGTTCTACGGTACTTCTGAAACAATAATCTTACTTGTAGGAACCAGAGTTGTCGGGGACGTATTTGCCCGAGTTGTCATAGGAACCGCTGCGGTAACGGCCAGAGTTGTCGTAACGTCCGGAGTTGTCGTAACGGCCCGTGTTCACATAGGCTCCGGGGTTGTACTTTGCGCTGGCTGCTGCGGCATTTGCTACTACTCTCTTGGGGAAGTTGAACTGGAAAGGACTGGGCCGAAACGAAGAATAATTAAAGTTATTATTTTTTTAGAAATAAACATACCTTCACCTGTGAGGAGTGAATGGATGTTGAACTAACGAATGGCAGAGGAAAATGATAGAGGACAGCACATGTCCTGCCCACCCCTTCTTACAGTTAGGAAAAAAAGACTAGGATGAAAGTGAGAAATATTCTTTTCTTTTCAAAATATTAACTACATAAACTTTTAATAATATTTAAGTTGACACTTTTGAAAATATCACTAGAAATGATTCAAGGAATTTATTTCAAATAAACTCATATACTTACGAGTACTTTCCAGTTTCAGCCGCCAAAGCGACTGTCAATGACAGGCAAATTAGCTGAAAGAAATATAAAAAATCTTATTAAAGCTATGTAATAATATATTTCTAATACTTAGCTAAATTCAAAAAACCTGTTCATTAATTACTTAAAAATTTTACATTAAATTGATCAATTATATTATTATTATATTAATCCATCACTCATTTCAGTGTCAATATTATTTTAATAACTTGTCTCTATGTGCTTTTTATTATCCGCAATATCACTTCATACTCCACTCACCAGAAAGGCCCGCATTTCTGTTTCTATCAAGCGCACAACTACCCGAATGTGATCTTTTGATGCTCAGAGACTATTTATACCTAATTTGAGTATTTTTATTTATTAGTGATTCTTCCCTGTCAGCCTATTATAAATGTGATGTTTTACTCGAGCTAGCGGTTCTCAATCTTCGTGACCCCTGCTGTTTAATAATTTATGCTAGGCTTTTCGACATCTCAGTGACGTGTAATTAATAATTTGTCTTTTAGTCAAATTTTGTGTAGCTTATAAGTAGAAAAGGACAAGTTTTCTTCGTTCAAGGAGAATTGCAATACGCCATTGTGATTGAATCCATGATCTTTTTATTGATGGTCATATAAAAAAATAATAAACTTTTATTGATGATAATAAGTGGGTGTTAGATTTACAGTGCTTACAATATTAAATCATAAATTATTCAAACAGCAATTATGATTTGACGTGACTAGTAATATTTTTTCTTTTAATAATGCTTTGGTATCATTATGGAATAGCAATTTAGAAATGGTATCATTAAAGAAAGATAGAGTTGAGAGACTTTTTTTGTTGAAAAAGAGAAATCCATTCTCTGGCTATCACTACCATTGTCCGGGCGTGTATGGAACTCCCTCTAAAACTCCCCGACATACCCATTCAAACCCTACTGCGAGACCGACTCGGGTTCTGCTGAAGCAAAATACCATTCTAGTGTGAACGTTTTAGTTAGGCACTAGATCCGGGAATGCACCGGCCAGTAGAGTAGGATTGGAAAGGTAGGATAAAAGTACGTGGTATTATTCCTTGCGGTGTCTTAGATTATATCAAATTTTAATAAGATTTTTAACGATTTTTTTCTATCACAGTGTCAGTCAGTCTAACTTTGTTTGGGGATTTATTTCTTCCCACTCTTATATCTACTATTTCATGCTTTGGTCGTGGAACATGTGGATACATGGTGAACAAAATTCCTTTTAAAACGCACAGTACGGAACCATTGAAAAACTACTGTTGGTTAGATCCATGTTGAAAAGTGGTTGTCGGTTTTTATTTTAAAATTAAAAGCCAAAGTGTAAAAATTAAAAAAAGTAATAAAAATTCTCGCTAGATAGAATTCCTATAAAATATCAAAACCTGAAGCTCAAGAGACGACAAATACTGTTAAGTTACGATAAAAAAGGGAGAAAGGAAAGAGAATGTAAAGATGTGTATAAGTGTAAAATAGGGAGAATTCTAACTACTAAAATGTATAAGTATAAAACATAAAATATTTATTATATAAAAAATCACGTAAAATAACGGAAGAAGGGACGAAGGTTAAATAACGCACTTAAGTGTTCCTAAATATTGGGTCCTTACCTATGAAATTGGTGTTTTTTTTTTCTTAGTATTTTGTCTGTAACTATTAAGATTCAGAGTATTCCTAAAAATAATTACCTCGTCTAAAAATAGACTATATTTTTGAGCTCTTTTGATTTGTTTTGATAATTTGTTGTATGTTTAATTGTGTTAAAATTGGACACGGAGACAACTCTTCTTAAGTGCCTCCCGAATACATCATTTTATTTGCATTCACTTAAAAACGATAAATAATTAAATCATATTACACATATATAGATGCCAAATATTATTATCTTTGGATTTGTCGTTGTGAAGAAAACTGAAAAAATTTTAGTATGGACAGTGCAGAATTCCCCAAAATCTCCATACAAAACACCAATTTCATAGGTAAGGACCTAATATAAACACGCGCACAGCACTGTAACCGGTCAAGAGGGCAAGGGGAACGGTGGCAAAGGGGGAATGGCTGTGTAGAGTACTTCGCATACTTATATATTGACTTTACATAGCGGCGGCCGACTATGGGACGGCGACTCACACGGGCGGTCAGCCGCCATGCAGTCGTTCGCTCGCAGTGAGCAGCACAGCAGGTACCACAGTACCACAAAGCTCCGACGTGGGACAGGCCCTTGGAGGAGGCAGAGAGCTCGGAGAAACACGAGGAGAAAAACGGAGGCGCAGAGCTTCGACGAGAGTTTACGGGGAGCCTCTTCAGTCCCGGGCCAATGCCAAAGGGACCGGGTGCCGGGAACGGTCAGAGTTTCGATACGTATAAGAGGACGCGACTCGAAGAATGAACTCACGAGGATGTCTGAAATCATTGCCTTTTAAAGCAACCCTAGACATTTAATTTTGGAAAGAGAAGAGAAGCCAAACAGAAAAGTAAAATGGTGCTTATTCACTCGGTAGCTATAAGAAAGAATGAGATATAAAATCAAATACAATATTACCTACAAAACCCTAAAAAAGGAAATACAGAAGGGTGACAATTTACACGTCATGCCAAATAAATAAAATTATTAAATATAAATTAAAGTATGAAATTGAAATCGTAAATATAATATTACATAGAATACTATGAAATAATAGGAGAACAAGAATAAAAATAGAATCGCTTTAAACTAAATATATAAGATCTACCCCGAAAACCCTTACAAACTGAGACATAAGAAAGATATAATAAATAGATGATCCCATACAAAATAAAAGATCGATAAAACTAACCAAAACTACAAAATGGAAGAGTAGACTCTATGCTACATAATGCGCTATAAACTAAAGATATATAAGCTACCGAGAAAACCCTTGCAAACTGAGAACTTTGAAAGTTATAGCCAAAAATGTAATACCAATATAAAATATCTTTAAATCTATCAAAAAGTAAAGTATGGTCAGGCTGCATGCTAAAAAAAATCATGATAAGTACAGAACGTGGCTTCAACCACTCAAGGGTCACAAAACGAGACACAATAGAAACACATTATTTTTACTCGATATAACATAACATATCATAACGTCTCTTTTCCCGAAGGTGTAGGCAGAGGTGTTGAACACCCACATTTCGACAGATATGTTAGGTCCCCATATAACAGGTGGCGAGCCTGTTGCCATGCACTAGGCGCAAAAAGCTCTTACTTGTCAAAAAACATCAACTGTATTATAAACTTTTGCATTTCTTTCAAGATTATTTTTAAAAAGTACAGCAAATGTCTTAGCACTATCTGATGGTAAGCATCAGACGAGTCAATTTAAAGAAGTAGCTAGGGGCACAGAGAACATTAGGGACCTTTTCACATCTTAAATGAGACACATGAGCGGAATGGGCCGTTACACAACCACGCTGGCCCATTGTGGGTTTATCTCTCTTGACTTTTTGAACATTGAACATTGAAGTGCTTTGTTGCAATTTGCTAAAAAGTCGAGGATAAGTAGAGGTTGTTTCATGTTTCCAATCTTCGTGTGAATTTTATGATTTTTTCCAAGAATCATCTTGAAATCTCTTAGCAATAGGTACATTTTTTACAACAAGTGGTCTGCTCTTGTTTATTTTCTGTTGTTTCACTCCCGATTTGCATTGTTACTATTACTAGTCCCTGGTACGAATAATCAATTTTTAACAGTAAGGTCACTTAAGTGTAATACTATCGTCGCTATGCGATGATATTACTAGGAACATTCCGTAACAGAGGGCGCACAAAACTGTTGTCTTGCATGGAACAAAGTATAAATAAAGCAATATTTAAAGTAGACTGTACATAAGTTTAATTCAAATTCAGTGGACATCTTTTACGAATTGCGCTGTTCTCCCAAATAGGCTATCGCTTCCAATGCTAGATATAACAAATAATGGAACAAATACCAAATTCATTTTTTTATATAGAAAGTAATGCAGTGATATAGTGATAAATACTGAGTACAGAGAGAAAGATGGATGGATTGTGTGAATGATGATATGATGAGGATGGGAGTGAGTGTTGACTTGACAAGTAATAGAAGAGAGTGGAAGAAGAAGACATGTTGCGCCGACCCCAAATAGAATTGGGAACAGGGCAGGAAAAAATGATGAAACTGAGTACAGAAAAAACAGAAATGATAATATTATAATACAAAATTCACATCAATCTTTGTAGTATGATAAAATTGAACAAAGATAATCGTCTACCACATATACCAAAGTTTGAGAAGCAATACCCAATTAATTAATAATATTTTAGTCTGATTATAAGTATGTATAAAACATGAACCAACCATACATTAAACAAGAACAACATGGGTGAGACTTGTCACCAAGGACACGGTAAAGCTTCCACAGTATAAATTTATTGTGTTCAGTATCGTTATGTTAATTACCAAAATTATAGGTTGGTATATATTATATCAACCGGCAAACTTTAACCTTTTTAGTCAATACATCCGGCTTCTACGACAGTTTAAAATTTACCGTCTATTCTTTAATAGTAAATCATGGCAACTCAAAAAAATAATGCATGCAAAAAATTAATCCAAAAAGACTAGTTTTAATACTAATACATTCTTTAGCGATGTGTAAAATATATAAAAACTGTGCATTCATTTTAATTGCAAATTGTTCTCGTAAAATTTACGATTATTATACAATATATTGCATAGTGACAAAGAAAACAGTGAGAATTAAAATGAGTAGTTTAATAATATCAAATGATAAAATTTCCTGACCTTCAAACCTTACGGTTATCCTTCAGTATAGCATTAGATGATACTAGAGCATATTAATTTGTCCTTTTTCATATAAATAAATAAATAAATAAATATCCTCAGACATTCACACCTATCAACTAGTCCCATTTTAAGCAACTAAATGCTGCTTGTGTTACGGATACTAGATGACGGACAAATATATTTAATAGATAAATACATATAATTATTGAGAATATACAAAATATAATACATATATAATGATCACCCAAGACTGGAGAACAAATGTCTGAAAATTCATCACCCAAACACATGCCTCCACTAGGGATCGAACCCAGGACCTCTCGAGATGGCGACGCCTTGAGACCGGCGTACAGACCACTCGGCCACGGAGGTCGTCAAAATACCTTGCAAAATATATTTAAACTAATACCTTGAGTATACGTTCTAGTATCTGAAGGTATGTCTCAATTACCTAAAATTTTTAAGACTTTTACGAGCAATTTAATAAACAATAAAATGACAAAAACCCGAATAATATTACTACTTGGTAGTATCATTAGAGCTATAATATGCTTACCCAAAAAATAGGTAATTCCATGGTAAAATTTAAAAATATCAAAAAAAAAAAATTTGTTTTGTATCAGCAAGACAGTTCTGTGCAGTATGTATTTGCAATTGTGTCTTAGAGAAATAATTATCTGCTTCTTATATTGTGGTCATCTATGCATAGGACATAGGTATGCAATTCTGTATTGAATTGAATATTCGTAATAAATAATTATCTTAATATTACAAGAAGACGGTTACATTATAAGAATATAAAACGACTTACTTGAGTTGACTTCTTGTAAAAAACAATAACATTAACATAAATAGACAAGTTATTTATTGTATTTTTGATATCCATATATTATATTATTTGAAGGTAAATGTCTTTTTAGTAATCATATCTAGACTAGAGGCCCGTGGCAAAAAATTATGAGTCATTTGAACCACCAGAAGACCTATTTAGAAAGATATAAGGACATTAAATAATAAGATTCAGCACTACGCCGTCATTGGTAAGCTGTCCAACTGAATGCAGGTGAGAATTCAAAAGCTGCAATCCTCGATTTTTCCCCCTTATCGCATGATTTTTATACAGTTAAGTTCAAAACTTTCTATACACATTTTACAGGTGACAGTCTTTATACCCTTCCAATAAGAGTCATTTACTGTAAAACGTGCAAGCATATTTTTAAACTCGAATGTACGGCATTGCATAATAATGAATTGGAAGGGGTATTGAAACTATACGGAGCCGATGCTCCGTATAGTTTCCAATTCATGCCGATGAATCAAATGACCAAGTTTACTCTAAAAATCTTTCGATGGTAAGAAAGCCGTAGGAAAATATATTGACCAAAATATACTGCCTCTATTTGTACTTTTGAATTCTCACCTGTACTCAGTTAGATAGCTCACCAATGGGGGCATAATGCTGAATCCTATTATTTCATGTCTTTCTTAATAGGCCTTTTGGTGGTTCAAATGACCAATCAAGTTATGCCACGGGTCAATAGTCTAATCCGCTAATTTTAGTTTTGTTACTGTAAAAAACTTACATTAATCTATTCGTGAATGTTAGATATATTTGAATGAACATTTTGCCAAATTGTATATATTTTATTATTTTTGTTGGCTATGTTTTTCACATTTATAAAAATACATATAAAAGTCGACAAGTCAGCGTGTATGTATCGTTGAAATATTTTTTTTACAAATTTAGGAGAACTGGTAGGTACGACTTGGAAAAATAAGTGTCCCAACATTACTTTTGGTCACCCTACAACAATATGAGATATGAGATGTCACCACATTCATAACATTGCTCTCTGAAATCGCTGAGATGGGTAAGCTATGAGCGACCAAGGATCAAGAAAGACGGCTCTTACCTAGGAGACCTATGGCAATCAGTAAACGAGTAGCTATAGATTGATTACGGTAATAATATAGCAATTAAAATGCTTAAAACAAAGCATTGAAGCTCTTTTTTCTGTCTCCTGTTATGACGATGAAATACAAGTTCTTGAAGACCCTTAAACGAATAAGTGAACACGTCCTAAGAAAACAGTATCATAGAGTCAATCATACATAACTCATACCATATAAGTACCTTATTACATTATTAAGTTGTAACATGCAAATTTTCAGTTGAAAAACATAATTAAGTTGTCATTTTTACGACCGTTGCACGTAGTCATCCTTGAAAACTAAGACTTAATTACATTTTCAATACGCCAATCGCATGTAACTATCTCAATAAAATAATGCTTAAGAGGTACTAGTTTGCTTTAAAATGATTCTTCGTCATCATCTATAATACTGTGAATAGTGAATGAATAATTTTAAAGTCCTTTGTCGTAATTCGCAAAGAAACTTATTGGACCAACTAGTACTGTATTTGTTATTTTTAATAGCTTACGTAACACAATATAATCCTACTCAATCACCATTAGCATCAAACAATTCTATAAATATTTGATCACAATGTAATACATATTCAAGATTAAAGACATGATCTTACACTGGATGATATACGATACTCAAAATGTTATGAAATCATTATCATCTTATTTATTAAAATTACTAGCTTTTGCCCGCGACTTCGCCCGCGTAGAATAGTTAGTTTGACATAGTGTGATGGACATACCATCTCACTACCATCAGCCAATAGTCTTCCTCGATAAATAGGCTATTCAACATTGAAATATTTTTTCAAATTGGAACAGTAGCCTCAATTGGTGGAATTGAATATTTACTCCTACTCTATTACCAATTAGAAGCTATGTCCCTAGTGGCGTAAATTTGTCCTTCATTTTAACATTTACCCGCATGGCACCCGTTCCCATGGGAATATCGAGATAAAAGGTAGCATGTCCTTTCTCAGTCTCTAGACTATCTGTGTACCAAATTTCGGTTAAATTGGTTCAGTAGTTTTGACGTGAAAGCGAGACAGACAGAGTTGCTTTCTCATTTATAATGTTACTATGGATTTATTAATTTTCCAAGTCAAACAAATCATCAGATGTATGTATTTGAAGACACAATAGAAAATTAATTAATATTTTCACCCGGAATCGTTTTAATCAATTATAAACAAATAGCTTAGCAAAACTGATCTTTTGTGGAATTTCGCTTATCATTCGCTAGAGATGAGCCTTTAAGGTGTGGCTACAAAAAGCACAAAAACACAGCATTAGATATCAGAGATGAGTCAAATAAGATTAAGGTGGCACGACCAATGTAGCTCGTTATTCCTTGTTATATTCATTATAATTTTCAGAAATAGGCAAAAAAAGATTGAATTAAAAATTCCTGTCGTTGATTTTTATTTAAACCACAGGAAAAATGCTTAAACGGGTTTCTAAACGATTTGAAAACTAAAATACATAATTTATTCATATTGAGCTAATAATGCTAGACACTACGGGACATAACGAAATGGCAGTGGGTCGTAACGGTATGAATATGATGTACACAACTTTTTCTTATCCTGTAATTTAGTACGGATAGATAGAACATATCTTTTTCTTCCATTCTTTTGTCACTCGTTATATCACTAATCACTTCCCTCCTCTTGTAATTAGCCAGTTTGTACTAGTTTATAGGTCAGTAAAATGGAGTCTTTACAACTGTGCCGCGATATTATTTTACCGCTTGTTCTCTAGAGTTATTTTAAATAGGTGAATAATAAATCAGTCATTTTATTATTGATAAATTTTATATTAGGTCCTTACCTATGAAATTGGTGTTTTGTATGGAGATTTTGGGGAATTCTGCATTTTCCATACTAATTTTTTTTCAGTTTTCTTCACAACGACAAATCCAAAGATTAATAATATTTGGCATCTATCATTAGACAAGCTTTAGTAATATGTGTAATATCACACATCATAAAAATTATTTATCATTTTAAGTGAATGCAAATAAAATTATGTATTCGGGAGGCACTTAAAAAGAGTTGTCTCCGTGTCCAATTTTAACACAATTAAACTTACAACAAATTATCAAAACAAATCAAAAGAGCTCAAAAATATAGTCTATTTTTAGACGAGGTAATTATTTTTTAGGAATACTCTGAATCTTAATAGTTACAGACAAAATACTAAGAGAGAAAAAAAACACCAATTTCATAGGTAAGGACCATTTTGGGTCCTTACCTATGAAATTGGTGTTTTTTTACATATATTGACTCTCATACGTTTTATTAATCTCTATACATTTATTATACTCTCATACCTCCTAAAAACTGTACTAGTCGATCGTAAACTTTCCACTGTATCCCAGCGAGCTGTTCTCCCTTATCCCACCACTTCATCGCAGACGCATTCACCTGTTGGCCTTGGTTATTTATCTCCGTCTTCCTGGGGGCACTATTCCAGCCCGCGTTGTTGTATTTTATAGAATATACAAAGGAACCTTTGTTTGCACTAGTGTGTTCATCTACACACATCAACAAAATCTAGGTATATTAATATACTCGTATCACCAAATATCTAAAAATATCTAAAGAATTTTCTGATACAGTAAATGGAAATTGGGTAACTAGTAGCTTCCCATTGTTTCACTGCGAGTTTCCCGTTCCCAATGACTGTAATATCGGGAAAAAAGTGTCCTTTCTCAGACTGTGTACCAAATTTCGATTAAATCGGCTCAGTAGTCTTGACGTGAAAGCGAAACCGACAAAGAGACCGATTGACAGACAGCTATTTTCGCATTTATAATATTAAGTATGAAAGTAGGGATATAAATTTGTACGTCTATAATCATTGGAAATTAAAAAAACAGTTTTGGTTGTTTTTTTTTCAATTTTTTTAATCATCGTAAAAAAATTGTATGACAAAGAATTAATTTCCTCCTAAAAAACTATAAACTTTCATTAAAAGACCTAATAAAATCTGATTCCTAATAATCATCAGTCATCCGACATCAGTGTTGATATCTTTAAAACTAATTACCCGTCTACATGGATTATTCATACTAGAAATTCCAATGTCTTACTGCTTTTCTTAAGCACGGCTAACTCTATCCTAGGCCGGGATTTATCGGTGAACAGCTCCAAAGACCATTGTTCGTCACTTCGTAGAAAATGCTACAGAACCCACAAAATCCAAGATTGAGAAGAGAAGAAGAGAGAAGAAGAGGAGAGAAGAAGAGAAGAGAAGATAGAAGAGATAAGTCCTCCCTTGTATACTTCTGTTTTTTTTATGTACTGTTTTTTTTGTTTATGTGCAATAAGGAGTTAATTAATTAAAATCCGTCGAAACGCTGCTGCACGTAGCGGACCAACATTATGCAACCTCCTACGCACGATTTGGTTGCTTTCCAGCAGCTGATGGTCCTCCTGGAGCCTTTGCACGAGTTGCATCTTTGCGATATTGGATGGTTTTCTGGCAGTCATTTGGCGAAATCGATTATGTATCTCTTCTCTGTACCACACAGACATCTAGTTACGTGTAACAACAGAAAACTATGATAGTTTTCCGGCCTTTGACGATTCAACAACAATTTCACGAACACTTGCAATGGTACCCCAAGTACCTGATACCTGGTATTTCAAGTATGAACAATCGATGTAGATGTCACCGAAAATTTAAAAAAAAGTCACATTATAAACTATCTCGCGAGATTGTAAACTGTCGAAAGATTGTGATCTGAAACTTATTGCTTACAATTTAACGCATTATTCTTTGGTAGATTATAATCTATCGAAGCGAAACCATCAAATTGTAAAACGGAACGTAACTCGCGCGCTGATTGGTTGAACGACATATGCCCGAGCCGCCATATTTGTTTGTTAATTCCTTTGTTGTCGTGACGTGAAATTAATAGACGTGAAATTAATGTAAAATTTGGCAACACTGATTATGAAAAATCATATTTTGGACCTTGGATCTTTTTAATATTCCGAAGTCAACTAGTAACCCTTGAAGTATCGCCTTGTCTGTCTTTTTCTGTCTGTCCATCGGCGGATAATCTCAGTGACCGTTAGCACTAGAAAGCTGAAATTTGGAACCGAAATGTATATCAATCACGCCGACCAATTGGTAAAATAAGAAGTGGAAAAAAATGATTTTTAGGAAGTAGAATTTTTGGAGCTTTTTTTCATTTCCACCTTACCGTATGATATATTTTTGAACAGATATTTAAATGTAAATAAGGGGTTCACTACTAAAATCATTTTTCAATGAATTTTATTAGTTTACTAACATAATTCAAAATTGAAAAAAAAATAGAAAATAATCGCTTCTAAAGAAACAAAATATCCCCCCTAACTTTTGAGCCCTAAGTTTAAAAAATATGAAAAAAAATTCAAAAGTGGAAATTTATAAAGACTTTCTACGAAATTTTCTTTCAAATTGATGGGTTGAACAGTTTTTGATAAATTGTACAACACTGTACTTTCGTCTATATAAACTTGAATGGGGACGCTATGTGACGGACGGAAACTACGGTACTCTACACTAACACGTTTAGTTTAGTAACACTCGACACGCTGTTGGCTGTATTTTTTATTTTAATTACAATTTATGTTTTTTTTTTTCAGAGGAAATGAAGTTTAATGTCCATGCAATTTTCTACGAAGAAAAAAAATATATCTAGTTTTAAAAGAAAAGGAAACTTTTTTTAAAGACCTTCAAATTGCCTATAATTCTTACATTCATTGTATCAGAAAATTCTTCATAGATTTTAAGATACCTATTTGATAATAAAAAAATATGTGTCGATGTGTGTATTACTATAGGTTAACGCTTTTTATTTTTTTTAGTTTCCTTTCTAGGCAAACCTGTCTCAAGAAATGCACTTGAACCATGGCCTTTATTATAAATAAGACTTTAAAATTACCATATTATGACACACAATATTGATCTACAATCAGTTTTTATTTAAATCTATTCTGAAAATATAGCTATTATAGGTATATTTATACCTACTTGTATACAAATAGATCCTGCCCATAAGCATGGTCGCTTTTGGTTAGAGGTCATATCAATAGGTACAGAAGACAATATGTAAATTATTTTAGAGGTCAATGTCTATACATTATAGATAATTAATAAAATCAAATAGCGTGATTTTTAATAAGATACTGAATATCCAAATCCACCATATATAACAATTCATGTCTGTCTCTATATTTACACGCAAATCACGCAAACACTACTGCGCTGAATTTAATACAGTTTTCACCAATGTATATCAAAAGGTCTGACTTAAAATATACGCTACAGTTACTTTAATCTTATATTGCCCACGATTCTCAAACAATATCGTAGATAGCGCCATCTATGATATTTTTTGAGTTTTGACTCTTCTTCTTTGACTCATCTCGTGTAAATTGATCGATCAACGCGGTACATGAAGCATAGTTTATGCAGCAAGGAATCGCACATATGCTCCTTCTTTCTGCCTAGCTAGTGTTATGTGGACTGAAACTAGATGGCGCTAGTGATATTCACTTACTATATGAAGATACATAAATATACAATACAATACTTTACAATATTCTTTTTTCGCACTTGAATGTTTTCATCAAAACCACTGCCACTGGTGATGAGAGACCTCCCAAATGATACATGATTTTCTACGACTTGTCCCAGATTCTTCGATCTACCTTGTCGGGCGACCAACCTACTCGTTGACTATTACTTAACTTAAATATTTACTTAACTTAACTTTATTTCATATATATAATGTCAAAATGTTGAAATAACCATCTTGATAAAACGTGTACAAGTATAGCTCACATACGAATATTATTAAGTTAAAACTATATTTTTTACATAAGCTAACAATATATCACGCTTTGAAACGATAAGGTAATATAAATGAAAAATTTATAGGTTGTAATAATAATATAAATAAATAATCATCTTTCAAATAAAAGACAATGAAATAAATTCACCTGGCGCATATTTCGGAGCAAATTGCCATAAGCGATTTTTGTGCTATTTTAGTTTAGAAGATCAAAGTTTATGTATTAACAACTTAACACTGCAAAAATACCGCCGCTTCTGCTGCAGAAGCTAATAAAAGTCTCTACCAATCTAAGCTTGGTGAGAATATAGCCGGGCAGAAAAAAGGCTAGGTACATAATTTTACCCTCATAATAGATAGGAAGTGCATATCGGCAGGTTTCAAAGACTGTTGGATTGCTTTATCATGCATATGATATTCACTTTAGATTTAATAGTTGTAAAAGAAGCTTTATAACATAACTTTTCCAATTTTTACATATAATACATACATATACGAGCTGAATAATAAATTGGACAGCAATATGATAAATTACCGGAAATTCATAATTTTTAGGAAAAGGATCAATGAAGGATCTAGGATCAATTCCTAGGAAATGTATTCTGATACTCGTAGGTATTAAGTTTATGACCCTTTAAATATAAAAACTGACCAAATTTCGGATATTTTGCTTACCGCTTAAAGAGCACCCATAATCAAATGGCCCAATTAATTACTTCCCATATAATGTTTGTTGTAATACGTTTATATACCTTACCTTAACACCTTTACATACCCCTTCGGGGATAGAGGGTTGTTGAAATGTTGGTTTTTAACACGCTTTTTTTTTATTATTAGTTTCACCTGTATGTTTGTATGTATGTAACTGACTCGTTGGGGTTCAATTTTGACCCACTTTCCGGTCTTCGCTTAGGATGAAATTTTGCACACGCTCTGAGTTCTGATGACAATATATGACTAGCTAAGAAACGTCATTACAAATCCAATATGGTGGCCTCCTCAAGATGACGGACTGGCTGTTTGAAATCCACCCCCCCGATAAGGATATCAAAAAAAGAAAAAATAGTCACGTGACTTAAATCCAATATGGCGGACGTCCAAGATGGCGAATAGGTTATTTGAAATGTACCCCCATAATATTAGTTTCAAATGAAAGGGTTTGCTGTCAGGAATATGAAAAAATAGTCATGTGACTTAAATCCAACATGGCGGACATCCAATATGGCGGATTGGCTATTTGAAATGCACCCCCATGATATGGGTATTAAATAAAAGGATTTGCTGAATGGGATACGAAAAAAAATTATCACGTGACCTAAATCCAACAAGGCAGCCGTCCCAAGGTGGCGGATTGGCTATTGGAAATGCAGATTTAGGTATAAAATTACAGGGTTAAGTTTGTTAATAATAAATATATTCATATTTTAAATTAGTAAGTACTTAGTTAATTAAGTTTGAATAATAAGAAGACCTACAAGTATAAAATAAAAATAATAGTTTAAAAAACTAAAAACACGCTTTTAGCACGCACTAAAAGCGTGGAGCGTTTATATGTAACCTTCACTATTTTTGTACAAAACGCTCCACGCTTTCTTTCATAATAAATCATAGTAAATATTGAGTCATCAAACTAAATGTCCGAATTATTTTGTAATTTTTAGTGCGTGCTAAAAGCGTGTTTTTTAGTTTTTTAAACTATTTTCATTTTGTTATCAATAGTGTACTTCATTTCAGGTTCAGAATTTATCACCCTGTTCCAAACATAAGCTTTGCATATTGTAACGCTTATTGATTTCTTAGTACTCGAACAATCCGGATTCGATTTTGAAATCCGGATTTGGAAGTGAAGTGAAAATTTGTTCTCAATTTTATTTCAATTGATTAGTACCAACAGCTAAGTTACTTACGTATTTACGAAGGCAGAAATGATTTTTTACTTTTGAGTGCTTTTTGTTTAGAATTCTTTTGGAATCGATTATATGTTTGTTACAAAAATATATTTATTGATTTTTAGTGATTCCAAGTGCGCTCACCGTCTATTCTGAATAAGCTTTCAGGGATGCCCTCGATTTCTCCAGAATCCCATTCATCAGATCCAGACCTCATGACAATGGAAATCCTATGTACTAACCCATAAATATCAATGATATTTAAAGAATTATCGGTGTAATCCTAATGGTTGAGGAATTATACCTTCACTTCATAATCACCTTCATAATTTGATTACTATCAAACGCAAATACTTGTATAACATTAAAAAATATATGAAATATGCCATACGTGCTTATTAACTTTGAAAGATGCCCTCGATTTCTCCAGGATCCCATCATCACAAATTCTGACCACGTGACAATGGAAATCCTAAGTACACTGGAGATCTTCTGTTTCATGGTTCCTCTGTACTTTTTTTATATTAAATCCTTGAATGTTGTTGTTTAATATGCATCATATGTTGTTCTGATCGTACTGTTGTCTTTATCAACTATTGTTTTTGTATAAGTTAACAGTGGAGACTTAGGATGCTATCGTGCTATTCTTAATTAATTGTTTATTAAAGTAAAAAAGCTGTATGTTTCCTTAATAAATGAATAGCGCGAGTCCACTCAGATATCAATAGAACAAACATGGTTTTATTGTTGACATAAAAACTGATACGCTTGAATTTAATATTTATTAGTTAACATTTTTATAGTCAACAAAACTATCCAAGCGAAATTTTCTATTAGTGTGAGGTAAAAGTACACATTAAATGCTTGAACCGCTTAATCTCATGTCGCCTATGGACTCCTTTGGTGAGGTGAAGATCAAGGTTGGGCATTGACTCGCTTACATAATATTCTAATTAATGGCTTCCACGAGTCACGTACTATTAATGGAACTCAAATAAATTTAAGTAGAAATTATTAGTTTGGTTTATTTTACACTGTTTGAACTAGGAGCTCATACTTAATATCGATAGAAAAATCATTTTTTTTAATCATTTTATCGTTTTTTAAATATGAATTTTAAGGACCTGCTATTTTTTTAGGTGTTCTTCAATCACTACTACTACGAGTATTTGAACTGATACGAACATACTATAGACCTTTTTTTGTTGACGAGAAGCATTAAGAGCGTCTTGCAGGAAATTGAAATCGAGGTTTAAAACTCGATTTTGTAGTTTTTTGACATTTTAGCCATATTAGAATTGTCAAAAAGTGACAAAATCGAGTTTTAAACTAAATAGAATTTTTCCTGCAAGTTTGCCGAGAAGTCGAGTTAAAACCTAGATTTAAGTTAATATTTTTACTATCTTGTCTTACAGGGGAATGTTTGATATTCAATCCTCTAATTTTACACTTTATTTGTTATATAAATTATTCCTTAGTGACATAAATAAACTGGAACAAATAAACTGGTACTGCTATTTGCATAACACTATTAACTACGGTGATAGTTTGATAGTCGTTTGCAAAGTAAAAGATAAGCGAAAATTGTTTTTTTATACGAACATCAGTGTTCGGGACTCGTCAAATTGTTCAAGGTTGAAATTTTGGAGTCAATACTCTCGTAATATAAAATTTATGGTTACAACTTTTTTCTATGTTTTCTGACTATATTCCTGCTAATATAAAAACAGAGGAGGATGCGATTCAAGTTAGCTGTTGGCTCTGAGCATTGGACAGACAGAGGTCTTGGTCAAGATGAAATTTGTGGTAAGTAATTAATTCTACATCAAGTATAAAAATATACATAGCAAAAAAAATATATTGTAATTTCAACATAAAAAAAGAAGATAAATTATCTGCACAATTATTTATTCTAAGCATTGTGTAGAACAATTGAAAGCTGATTACTGAAAGCATATAACAACATAATTATAATGTTTACTTCAGGTATTAGCTCTTTGCGTGAGCGCCGCCAGCGCTGCCACATTCAACCGTGTCGGAACATGGCAGAATCCTACCTTCGCGAAGGCTACTGCCCAAGTATTTGCACCCGTAGAAAACACACGTGAAGTAGTTATCGGCAACACCAGGACCTTTGGAAAGCAGCCAGTAGTTCAGTCTTTCGCTAAAGCCGTGGTCACACCCCTCCAGCCCACAGCTCGTGGCCCGTGGCAGACAGTTCAAACCCCAACTCAGCTCACAACTGCCCAAGGCTTCAAGAGTGTGAAGGTTGAAGGCACTGATGCCCACGCGACTGTCCTCCGCTCTGAAACCGCCGTCCTTCCCGATGGCTTTAACTACGCGTAAGTTTAAATATAATTATTTATTTTCATTACTTTTATTTTTATTACTTAAGCCTTTTAGTAATTGTTGCCTCACACTTTCTCCGGTCCATGGCAACAGGTTCGCCCCATTTTATATGAGGATTTAAAAAACATATCAGGTAAAAAGTGAGTGATATCATCTCTGCCCGCCCCTTCGAGAATAGAGGCATGGTGATACTTTATATAACATAATTGTATAATTAATTGCAGCTACGAGACCTCCAACGGTATTGCTGCTACTTCCACCGGTACCTTAAAGAAGGTTGAAGACGGTGAAACTCTGGTGAGCTTGGAATTTTTAAACTTTTGTTAAATATTTGATTCCCTCAATTTTTTAAGACATAATCTCTTCAATAGGATCCAAACATATTAGTTTTTTTACAAAAAAAAATATCTTAACGTTATCGTTACTGTGGAGTTCCTACTTAATAAAGTAATTTGGAATCATAATTAATATGAATTGTTTTTTAACAGACGGTCCATGGACAGTACCAGTACATTTCTCCGGAGGGTCTCCCCATCCAGCTCACCTACGTCGCTGACGAATATGGATACCAGCCTAAGGTAAGAAGGCAATAGTATTTTAAATTTAAATGTATCCCTTTTATTTAAATAGACGGCGGACTGCAGCTATTATTTAATATGTATTTACTAGAAGACTAACACCACAGATTCATACGGTTGGTTGGTCTCTCTTGAAAAGCGGTATCAAAGTTTTTCCTCGGGCAATCTCTAATTACACAGTGAGGAAGTTTTCTGTCGCCCAGCAAAATTTTTTAAGGAAGTAGAAACTAAAATATAGTAAGGCGTAAAATCAATACTATATCTCATAAAAACCATTGTTATTTATATATTTGTAAGACTTTCTTAGTTTCAGTATTCGTTCTTTACACCCGGCTTCCGAAGAAAACTTTACTAGTCCACTCAGAACTTTCTCGACTGTGTCACAGCGCTTCCTGGCCCGGCTGAGAGACAGGGTAGCGTTGCGAGCAGATATATTTACAATAAAAGAAACAAAGTCAGAAAATACAAAATATTTAATTAATCAAGCATAGCAAAAAACTTAATTAAACGTCTTCGTAAAACGGATTCCACATACATAAGTTTTTGCTCTCTCTCCAGTAAAATATATCATCTATGACTTAAAACTAAAACAATACTAAGTAAATCAAACAATGTCCTCACGTATCCTGCAACCATCCAGTCTTCTTATGAGAAGCAGACAGGCTATACATAGGGCTTCCTAAAACCGCTTCTTGCATTACCAATAAAAATGTTATGGGTGACAGGACAAGCGTTACTTCGTTTTAACGCAGTATTTATAAGAGTTTGCCCAACAAAATAAACTTATGTTATTATGACAAACAACAAATAGGTGCAAAAGAAAGAAAAATACCAAAATACCACCGCAACCCACCTGTGGGCAAAGCACAAAACTTACATCAAAAATTTATATTAAATCAAATATATAGAATTATCACAAAACATCGTAACATGAACTAGCTGTTTAATAATAAATAACAAATACATACCCGTTCTTATATGTACAATATTATTCTATTATATTCTATGTCTTTCATATTTAAATTATAGGTCATTTAACATTGTTTTTCAATATAAAAAATAATAAATATCACGTGTTTAACTTAAACACATTTTCCAAATTTTCATGAAAAAATTGCATGACCAACTCGATATTCTTCTCTCATCTCGTAGGCCGCGCCTGCCCGGCCGATCGCTATTGTTTATCTTTTTTACATGTATAGGGCTTCGAGATGAGAGAATTGAGTCAATTAAAAGATCCTAAAATTCATTAATTGTTTTACAATTTAAATAATAAAAAAAATGCAATGTTAAAATTGTACCACTTAAAGAGGACAAGTTTTCACCTATGTGATGTTACAATATAAAACATAACTAAACTTCTTTATTATCACTTATTCACTGCCGGTCATGGGCCTCGAGATGGGCCATGAAAATATAGGATTTTTCAGCAATCGATCTTGCTCTACCCGAGTCCAGTGCCTTCGCGCAGTTCAGGGCCTTTATTTCGTTTTTAATTGGACTAACCGGTTAATAAAGTCGTGTATTATTTTCACAATATAATATTTTGAAAGTAACTATATTTTTTCCTCAGAGCGACATCTTGCCCGTCGGCCCCCCAGTCCCCATCGCCATCGCCCGCTCCCTGGAGTACATCGCCGCCCACGCCCCCAAGACCCTAAAGACCAACTAAATATCAGAAAAACACGACCCGCATAGTACAAATGGACTGAAGAAGATCTGAAAAAGCACAAATACATTTTGTAACTTCTTTTTGTAATTATACTTTTTTGTGCCATATTTATTTCTTTTATTTCGAAGACAACTTGCATTAACCAAACCAGCAAACCACATAAAACCTAATAAATAATTTTTGAATGCTTTTGATTTTTCATAACGATATCATCATCGTCAAAGGGTAAAAAACTTTATATTCTTGTGTACATACTCTAAAGATAGACAAGGACTCTCAGGTCGTATATTACAAGGACTACATTAGACTGTCTCATTGACGACCAATTAATTATTTTGTGCGAAAACTACGCATATCACTAAATGCTCTTATTTCTGTATACGTACTATACTATACTACGTTTGTTAATCCATCTAGTTCTCATCGCACGTGGATTTTAGAAATGTTTTAAATGGCGATATTTTTATATTTTTGCATTCAGTTGCAAAGTTAGACATAGATCATGTCGTTAATAATAAATATTGTTGAGAAAACTGGGGAATTCGTTTAAATGGAATAAACACCAAGACTCCGTAGCTCGTAGCGATGAGGTGCAAGTGTGACTTTAAAATGTCAATATATACAGTGAGCTTGACCTTTGCTTCCTTATCACTTATTGCAAGCTTAGTAGGCTGAAACATTGCAGCAAATCTTTCCAGATTTCTTGGATATTAATGTAGTGCCAATCAAGAAATAAGTATTTCGGGATATTGAGAGACAATAATGAAGTAAAATAACATTTAATGTTCATAATCTAGATATTATAGGTTCTCGTAATAACTTTCTGGCACTTATTTACCTGATGTGTTAAAGACAAAAAATTTACATTTATTTTTTATCCTGGCAAATTTTGTTGTTTGTTTTATTTTGTATTAACCTACCTGCTACTTGCGTTTGATCAAAAAATTTTAATTATTGTAAACAATGTGGGAAGTTTTAGATTACAATGTTTTTGCAAAGCGTTTGGTGAATGGTCCCATTGTCTGTCAAAAGTATTCTGTCCTTCATTGGGTTAGCTATTTTAATTGTAAGGGTGTATTAATTTCGCCAATTGAATAAGGACTTTTTCAAAGTGAGTGTGTTCAAATTAAAAGTTATTTCATCACAAATTATGAATGCTTGTAATCCTTTTTTATAAATAAATACCATAATTGTCAGAATTGAAATAATATCTATTAGTAATTGACAAATATATTTAGAGATCCTTTGACGGAACGCTACTAATTTATACTATGATCTTTTGTGGTTTTTATGGTCATGATTTAAAAATTTTAAAATCCACTTGACTCTAAATGAAAACATAGAGACGTTGTAGATAAACGAGGCGATTTCCACCGCCAAATTCTAATGCTGACGATACCAACGAGTACTCCGGTGACGAATACGCAGTTTCATTAGTTTGAACAACTTAGGGCTCTTGCAGGAATAATTAAAGACGATGATTGATCAAGTGATGATGACGAATTTTGCATTCAGTCAGCTAGCCAAGCGCTCAAGACAGGGTTTGTCACATGTATGAGGCATGACGATGTAAGCATGCCTTCTCAATCAACTGTAACGGATACCGATGTCATACCATACAATAAAATTTACACTTGGAATTCGCGAGACAATGAACCTGTCCACTAAATTTGGAATCAATGCACGGTACCTACTATACAGTGTGTTTGTTTAACTGGGACAGTATGGGGAAATCAAAAACTATAGAAGTTACAGGGAAACGGCCTTAGGAACAATTTATTCTTTTATTGTGAAAAAAAATCTGGCGTAGTAATTTTTTTGGTCAAGCGTGAGTTGTCCGTAGATATGAGTCATTTTGTAAAAAAAACAAGTATCGTCTGTGTTGCTGTAGATGGGTACTTTGAACTAACCTGTTGTATGAGAAACATTTTATTAAATTTGACTTCTGCTGCTCAGAGTTTTTTCTTTCGATACAATGAAATATTCCCAATATGAAACTGAGTCGATCCGCATCAATTCTTTTTTCAATATGATTCATTTCAATGGACAACTCACGCTTGACCAAAAAAATACAACGTCAAATTATTTTCACAAAAAAATAATAAATGGTTCCTAAGGTCGTTTCACTGTATCTTCTATGGTTTTTTGATTTCCCCATACTGTTCCAGTAAAAAAACACACTGTACGAGTATAATGTATGACCAGCTCAAATTTCGAAGCAGCAAGTTTGTTGGAAAGTTAAGAAAAAGGTGTGACTCGAAAGTCTGACCGGACGTCACACAATTTTTGTGAAACCTCACGCTTTGACGATATCGGTCATATAATATAATATATTAGGTTGGGGAAAAAGTCTTTTCGCATTATAGTATGTATAAACTTGTAATAAAATCTCTTTGGCTATACTATTTGTATCTGGCTGGTTTTGGTATCATTGAAAGTTTAAATTTTAAAGAACATAATTCCAAATTCAAATTAGGAAAATGTGTGATTTTCATTTTTTTTTCGTACCGCCAAGATGAGTGAATCTAATGAAGAAATTCGATACATTTTAAAATTTTACTACAAAAAAGGTAAAAATGCAACGCAAGCCGCGAAAAAAATTTGCGATGTTTATGGACCTAGTGCAGTGTCTGCGAGAGTAGCACAAATTTGGTTTAAGCGTTTTCAATCCGGAAATTTTGATGTCAAAGATGCACGTCGCTCTGGTCGCCCTATTACAGATAAAATGGATGCCTTTTTTGAAAAAGTGGAGCAAGATCGGCATGTCAGTAGTTACGACGTAGCTGAAGAACTGGGAATTGACCACAAAACAGTTTTGGCGCATTTGAAAAAAACTGGGTTCACAAAAAAGCTCGACATTTGGGTACCTCACGACCTCACTGAAAGAAACCTAATGAACCGTGTACTCATTTGTGATTCTTTATTACGACGTAATGAAACCGAACCATTTTTGAAGAAGCTGATAACTGGTGATGAAAAGTGGATCACGTACGACAAGAACGTGCGAAAAAGGTCGTGGTCAAAGGCCGGTCAGACTTCACAGACTGTGGCGAAACCCGGGTTAACTCGCAACAAGGTGATGCTGTGTGTGTGGTGGGATTGGAAGGGCATTATTCATTATGAGCTGTTACCACCAGGCAGGACCATCGATTCTGAACTCTACTGCGAACAACTGATGAGATTAAAGCAAGAAGTTGAGAGAAAGCGGCCGGAATTAATCAACAGAAGGGGTGTGGTTTTTCATCATGATAACGCTAGACCTCACACATCTTTAGCCACTCAGCAAAAATTAAGAGAGTTTGGCTGGGAGGTGTTAATGCATCCGCCGTATAGTCCTGACCTTGCACCTTCAGATTTCCACCTGTTTCGGTCTCTTCAGAATTCTTTAGGCAGTGTCAGGTTAACATCACGAGAGGACTGCCAAAACCACTTGTCGCGGTATTTTGACCAGAAGTCCCAAAATTTCTATAGCAATGGGATCATGTCCCTACCTACAAGATGGCAAAAAGTTATCGAACAAAATGGTACCTACATACTTTAGTTAAATGTAAATAAGCTATATTAAAAAATGTTTTGAATTTTCTAAAAAAATGCGAAGAAACTTTTTCCCCAACCTATTAGAACAGAGCGAACAGTATGCTGTTTGTCATAAAAATTCAATGTTATTTGTAGTGTGTCCCTGCACCTCAAAAAGTGTTTTGAGTCATATCATACAGTATCAGTATATTTATTATAAAATATATTTATTTTTATTATGTTTTTTTTTATATTGAATATCCCTTATTTTATGCAAATACATTGACAATCATGTATAAATCGTGATTTAATATTTTTTACAAACATATTACTAGCGTTCCGTATATCAAACACCATTTTCCGGCTTTTCCGCGAGACTAAATATTTTTTTTATGTTTTTCTCCTGTTATTTAGATGCCTAAATATAGAAAATCATTGTATGAAAAAAGGCATTACAACTGGGTTAAATAGCTAAGCCGTCTTATTGTTAAATAAAAAAAGATTCCTCGTAAAAATCTCGCTATCGTTGTTGACATCTCCGAGCTGTTGATAGCAAACTATAGGTACGTATAATTTATTCTCAAACAAATAAAGTAATGATAAAAAAATGCTGTTAAATCTCATTAAATTGTAATCGTTTATGTTTTCTTTAAAAGACGAAACATATAAACTTTTCTTTACATAATTTTAATGTGATGACAATTAATATTTTAAAGGCCTGGTTTTCTAATGTCTTACAAATCGTTTTAAAATCTTTTTATTTTAAAATCGTGGTATATTTTTAATCGTGTTCGTTATAGATATTAATGAATATTGTTACAGGTGGACCAATCATTTAATTAAAGTATCATTATAAGTGTATGGCCCCATACCGTTTCCCTATACCGTTTACAAACTACATAGTTCTATCAGCGTAAATGTCAACTACTGTGATCTACCTATTGCCTCCATTCACTAATTAAAAACCTGTTTAAAGAACCGCAAATTTAAATATTTGACTTTTCTTTTTAGAGAAAACAATGATTTTTGTCATCTTATAATATGACTGACCATCTTGTAACTTATCGAACACAACAAAAAACAAACTGTTTAGATATAATAATAAAAAGAGTTAATGCTTGATATCTTTAACTGGTCCACGGGCAGAAAACGAGACACAATAAAAACATCTATTGCTTGCGAATACCGGTGTTCGCGGTGCCCGCAAAGAGGTTAAATATTACAAATACCAATCTGGGAAAATTACATTTTGAGGTGGAAATGGCATAAATTCTTTTTGATTTTTTAAAAATAAATCAAATTTAACAAATACATAATTTTAATTTCGTAATAAAATTTAATGTTAACAAAAATAAAGTACATAACACTAAACCTTTCACAAGACATAACCGTCCACATGTCGTTTAGGCACAAGATATTTGTAGAAGGAAATTGACACAAACTTAAGACATTCCCTCCCAATGCTGCCTTGATTAATGTCTAGTGATCTATTACAGCCTTACAGCTAAATTGCTGTACAAGATTAAGACACCACGGCACAGCCTTGTGACCCTTCATGTTAGCGAACGATTGCGATTGACGCCACTTAATTTAATATAACGAGAATGTAACATCTAGGTAGATTTTGTGCGTTTATTTTCTTTTTTAATCATGATTGTCATTATTATAAACATACAAAACAAACATACATTGACGACCTCCGTGGTCGAGTAGTCTGTATGCCGGTCTCAAGGCGTCACCATCTTGAGGGGTTCTGGGTTCGATTCCCGGTGGGATCTATTAAATATATTTATCCGTCAATAGTGTCCGTAACACAAGCAGCATTAGTTGCTTAAAATGGGGCTAGTTGATAGGTGTGAATGTTTGTAGGTATTTATTTATTATTTATACATACATATATTATCACACCTGTATCTCCGAAGGGGAAGGACGAGGTGTTTACCCATACATTACGCCAGATGTGTTTTTAAGTACTCATGTAACAGGAAGCGAGCATTTTGCCATGCATTAGGCACAGAGGCATGCAAGGCAAGCGATATTCACAATGAACTGTACTTAAGTTTAATTAATAGAATACTACCATCCCATCTCTTCCCTTGGGTGTCGACTAATGGACTAAGAACTGCACAAACATCCAATAGCTTATACTCGTAGCGGCGACGGTTCACTACCGGTCACGCTGAGCACATGTGCAGTCGCTGCTTGGTAAAGCGTGGACTATGGCAATGGACTGCTTTTGCCTAGTCTCTTACTAAACCTTAGGGAACAATAGTCGTGATTGTATGTAAGTTTTATTTAAACTCAGTAGTATGAACAGTCGAGTACAAAAATATGTGTCCACATTTTAGAGGTGATAATCATTATTTCTATGTCATTTTCTGTCAAAAGTAGGGATCGGTACAGGCGGTTGGGATCGATCTGGCGACATTGATTCGATTTTCATTATGCTGATGCATAGCCCCCTTACGATGACGGTAAGAAATAGGTAAAATCCTAATGCTAAAGTAATAATAATTATAATGATGATTATTATGATTATATTATTAATTAACAATTGAACGCCTAAATGCTGAAATATTTCTCTGGTCTTTAATTCTTCCAATAATAAATATATTATTTACTCGCAGTATAAAATATTATATCAAAACTTTAAATAGACTACCTAATTATTCCTACACACAGGACCAATTTTCCTAGCCGTCCTATGTAAGAATTTTATCCATATAAAATTCATATTGCCATCATCATTATTATGTGTACCTACTTGTTTCTACTAAAACTATTCGATGTTTCGCTTTATAGGGATAATTATTTAATCATCAGAACACCATCAATGTGGCCTTGCATGCAATTGCTTACTAGTTGCCATAACTACTCAGACACCAAATTACATTTGTTGCAATCTCAAATAAGAATCTTAAACCTCAGTTTACTTGAAATTTGCTTATTACTTGCAAATATTATGAATATTGTGTCACAATGATTAGTAAATTACTAAATAAAGGATTACGGAATCCTTTCTATTTGAAAGGTTATGAAAGCAAACGAGGACAAAATGGCATACTTAATAATAATTATCAAAGACATAAAACTATATGGTAGAATTGCTGTTATTGATGTTGCCTTGAGTTTGAGAAAATAATTATATCGGATGCATAAATTATACACACGCATCTATTAGAAACATATAATATTTACATTACGTTAAAAATATTTACATTTTTATTTTTACAAGGTATGTCAATAAATATTCCCTTCAGTAGGCTTTAGTTTTGATCAAGGAATAGATATTGACTTACGTTATAATCCTTATTCGTAGGGAATAAGATTGACTGTTGATTGAAACAGGATTGTCATAAGCACCTGCTGCATCTACTTCTCGGGTTGAGGAGGAGCGGTGGCGAGGTAGGCAAGAGCTCGCTGAATAGCCTCAGGGACTGGAGGTGGGGTGGGCAAGTGAGCTCCTTGAGGCTGGAAGCCGTTCTCGTTAGCGATGTACGTCAGTTGAATGTTGCCTCCCTCTTCACTGGGGTACTTGAATTGACCTTGCACTTCCAGAGCAGGCTCCTCAGCACCAACATTCTTCAAAGCTCCCTTCTCATCAGCAGAGATACCATTTCCAGTCTCGTATGAATACTGATAAGATCCATCAGGGTTAATCTCGCTCTCTTGACGCAAAATTGGAATAGGTTCGGTCGGTGACTGAGGAGCAGCGACGGCGACAGCCAAAAGTCCCAAGAAAACCTGAAATTATATTTTATTATTACTTTTTATCACTTACACAGTATGTTTTTATGCACTTCAAATATCCCGAATATAAAATAAACACAGTTTCTACATTTGCATAACACTGCCTTATTTGTATATTTACACACACTATCACTGACACTTACAATGGTCTTCATATTTGTTGTGTTTATTTGTCGGTGAAGGCACTAGACAATGTCTGTTAACGGCATCATATCGGTATATATACGGAGGGGTCACTACGCTGCCTACCACTTCTAGGAGGTATTGCACCATTTACCACGTCAGAATAAATTCGACAAAATATGTATGAGTCTACTGAAATTATGCATTTACGTGATGTCGACAACATCAAACGATAATCGATTATCACCATCTTTATTGAATAGATAAATACCGTATCTTCTAACTATATTTAATATTGTTTTCGATTGCTAACTTTCTTAAGCTTTTGCGTCAAAACCGATTCATTTCGATACGATCATTAAAATTCTAGAATCACTAAAGCTGTACCTGAAACCAACCAATTTTACAGATGCACATAAATGGCTGCAAGTTTGTCATTCATTTTATGACTATGGACCAATGCCAATGCTCATTGTCTTAAAAGGTAATTAACTATTGCTTGATGTTTCGCTCTCGTACGAGTATATTCTGCAGTTTGTACACATATTACGTTCTCTAAAGCAGCTTTACTTTTTTCGGTGGAAAGAATACTTATTTGTATCTTTCTCAATATCCACTTTTTTGTATGGACAAGAACAATAATTGTACTCAACTATCTTGGGATCGTTGTGAGTGTACGAAATTATTATATCGTTATGATATTTTAATTACTTTCATTGCACACGATATTAATACTCTAGTATTAATAATTTATGTTCCAGAATATATAGACCGACTGCCAGAAATCTGGATTATTGTGAAGTCCACTCATGACTCATCGTTCTTTCCTTTTTTCTCTCTCTCTCTCTATCTATTTCCAGTTATAAAGGTTGTCCTTTATCCTTTCTTAGAGTGGTAAGTACCAACGTCACATGTCTCATTATAGATTCATGATATTTGCAATACAGAGGACAATAAATAGACTTTGAATGTAAATAGTTAAGAATTTGTCATTGGTAAATATTGTTAACATGATGTTAACATATAAAGAAGCATGGGCACGTTTGTGATGCAATACTCATCGCAGTGCAGATCTAATGGACTTACCTATTACTTGAGATGTTCATTATACGAATTAAAACATTTTATAAAATTTTCTTTGAAAAGAATAATTTGTTTAAAATTTTATTCGGTATTTTTTTATTAGTGTTTAGGTTTAAAACGTGCCATGAATTACCGCTTGAAAGTAGTACTCACTTTACAGTAATAGTGATTATTTGGTAAAATTGTATTGTAGGTTAGGTTAAGATTTAGGCGTATTTATTTGTTCGTTAATAATTTCCAAAATGTCTGTTACATGAGGATTATCCTCAATTACGATAAATATTGTTCATAAATAATTGACATCAAAAATATCTTAAAATAAAAAAACAACCGGCATGATGTGTAATAAATTGATATATATTTTATTATTCAAATAACACATTCAAATATTATAAGATTTCTAAGTATACGCAATATTATTGCAATTTACATTTTGACAATAAATATTAAATTTATATTTTACTTTACTGTCTGTTACTGATGATTATGCTTTTCAACGAACATTTTACAACAGTTTGAACTAGTTTTGGCAACTGATAAAATTACTGATACACTCCATACGAATTCAGTATTTTCGAATTTACATACATAAATATCATCACGCCTTATTCCCCGAAGGGGTAGACAGAGGTGTTAACATCCACATTTCGCCAGATATGTTTAGTCCCCCTGTAACAGGTGGCGAGCCTGTGGCCATGCACCGGGCACAATGTGAGGCAAGCGATATTCACAATGAACTGTACATATGTTTTATTTATACTCAGTGGTACCTACAGGCGCAGGGATCGAACCCGCGTTTCCCGCGGCCTCTAGAACGAGTAGTACCCCGTCCGTCTCAAATCGTTGTCCGCTGCCTACCCTACATGCATACATTCACGCCTTTCCTAACAGGGTAGGCAGAGATTACAGCCTCCTTATTCTAAACTGTCGGTTCACGGATTCGATTCGGAAAGTCACGTCCCGTCTCGCTCTAACTCTGCGCAATATAAAGTGACAGGAATAGAGATACCGCGATTCGTTTAGTTTCCGAGAGCTTAGAATAAGGGGCTGATCTGCAGTTGCTACTTTCGCTTCCCCTACTCTCATTATTAATTTCGTACATAAATTTCTCTTAACCACCACACAATGATGATTAAAATATACCCGTACAACCAAATTTCTAATGATAGAAAAAGCCATCAAGGTAATTAAACATTTAAAAGAGTTTATCAAAAGCTTATTGATCTAATTGCGATCTGGTTCTACTTTACCACTCTGTTGAATGCTCCTTTAGCTACGAGTAAACATTAATTCGACGACCTCCGTGGTCGAGTGGTCTGTACGCCGGTCTCAAGGCGTCGTCGCCATCTCGAGAAGTCCGATCCCCAGTGGAGGCAAGTGTTTGGGTGATGAATTTTCAGACATTTGTTCTCCAGTCTTGGATGTTCATTATGCATGTATTATATTATGTATATTCTGAATAATAATGTGTATTTATTTATTCAATATATTTGTCCGTCATCTAGTATCCGAAACCCAAGCAGCATTTAGTTGCTTAAAATGGGACTAGTTGATAGGTGTGAATGTCTGAGGATATTTATTTATTTATTATACATGTGGAACCTATTATCATAAATAATCATGGTATAATAACAATTATTTGAAATAAGCAAAATATATATAGTTTAATAATAAGTAAGATAATTTCAAAAGGCGTAATTTATATTTCATGCAATTATGTAAGTGCTATGTTGTACACTATTCTGACAGTGAATATGATTTTTCATTCTGTAATTTTTTAATGTTGACATATCCGCTACTCAATAATCAATAACTCAATATATTAGCAAAATTGTAAGTGCCAATACATTACCCATGACAAAAAGTGTAAATAACAAAAAACAATAATTTTTAAGAATATCTCAAACGCAGGTAATATTTTTTTTCAATACCAAAAACAAGAGACATTACTTTTGTTTCGCTTAACAGCATGTTTTTTGTAATTATTTTATTGTTAATTGATGTTTATGATAATGGCCTCTTTCCTGTTCAAAATTCTATTTCCCATGAATTTCAACGTTTTCTCGGTAAGTAATTAGAGAAACATTCGTTTCAGTTAAATAAATAAAATATAATTTTCATTTTATATGTTTTAATTTAATATATAAAAATGGTATCACAATATATTAAAATGCGCTCCACTACTTAAACAACTAAAACTATTTAAAACTTATTGGGTCTGAGGCGGAGCCGTGGCGATGTAGGCTAGGGCGCGCTGGATGGCTTCGGGGACTGGAGGGGCCGTTGGTAGGTGAGCACCTTGGGGCTGGAAGCCGTTCTCATCAGCCACATACGTCAGCTGAATGTTCCCATTCTCACCAGGGTACTGGAACTGACCCTGGACTTCCAAGGCATCTACGTCTCCAACCTTCTTCAATTCAGCCTTCTGTTCCGCACTGATGCCATTGCCAGTTTCAAATGAGTACTGATATGAGCCGTCCCCATTAACTTGACTGTCCTGACGAAGGATGGGAATTGGCTCTGTTTGAGGAGCTGCGAATGCCGCCGCCACCAGCATGGACACCAATACCTGGAAATGTAAATACAACTATTTCAGTGTTAATGTAACAAAATATTCTTTCAAGTATGCAAATGTCCAAGAACTACAGTTCTTATCCATTACGTTCCAATGCTACGTTAAGATCTTTCTGTACTCGCTAAGACTTACAATGGAATTCATATTGTAAATAGCTAAATTGCGATGACTATAGGAGTCGACTGATGATAATACATCCTGTCTCTTTCAGTATTTATACCGAGCCTCTTTTAGCCACCTCCCTAATTTCACAAAGGCGATGTCGTAAAGTCAATGAAATAAGTAAACAGGACCTCGAATCGTATATGTCAAGTAGACGCCACACGTAATGGCTGTCAACAATTCTAACGGATTTCCATTTGTTCGCTATTGGCCTTAACATATGCACTAATGTTTGCATCTAAACTCACACCTGCCTTACAAATGGTTCTAATAAAGCAACAAATAATTTAGCAGTGCCAAATTTCACACACTTAAAAATTTCAAGAGCTTGCCGTTTCGTCCCATATCCGTCAAATCCACTCATACTCGAGTTATGATACAACAAAACATAATCTTATTTCCATTAGCTTGAGATTTTTTTCAAAATGAACCACTTGCCGTAAAATGTCAATGCAAACAATGGGAATTATAATGAGTTTTTCACTCTAAGCTCGCGGTCGGTGGCCTGGCGTAGTGGCTAGTACGCTTTGGCTTTCAATATCGAAAATAAAGCACCCTTCGCCATGGTCAGGCCTTGGATGGGTTAGAAAAACTTTGTGATCTCAAACTCCTCCGTATTTCGTAAGGCACGTTAAGCCGTTGGTCCCGGTCGCCATTGCAACCGTTTCTACCCACCAACCCGCATTGGGCTAGCGTGGTAGTGTTACGGCCCATACTCATCGTGTGTTTCTCCATGCGGAAGGCATGTGCCCAGCAGTGGGACGTATATAGACTGAGAACGAAGCTCGTTGTAGCTTTTTTGTGTTCAAGTCGAAAGCGGAGATTGAAAAACAGCACCATCACGCAAGAGGTTCGAACTCTGCATACCACTCAGTTGAATATCGCATTGTGCATAGCAACAGGCTCGCCCATTCGGCGAGATGAGGTTGTAAACGTTTCTGCCTCCTTCGGGGATATAAGCATGATGACATTTAAATATGCGTATATCGTGGTGGTCTACTACTGTACTATGGTGTTTCATATCCCAACCCACGATAGATATTACGTACGTACAAACCTCGTAGAACCGAGTCAAAACGTCTTACTAGTATCCCTTATGTATGTTTTCATTTTTTTTTTAATGTGAGAGCTCTTTGAAATGCGTTAAGAAATTTTAAATTTTTTATGGAAAACGTTAAAACCGCCCCTCGCGGAAATTAGTTGAAATCACATATCTCACAGAAATTGACTTTTTTGGCATTTCTTAACGCAACTCAAAGTGAAAAATATATTACACTAGGGGTATGTACTGAGTTTACGTTTGATTTAACCGGAGTACATAAACACACACTCAAGAGGTATGTGGGCGGAGGGTACGGTTCGTAGCAACTCCACCGCTGACAATGCGGTATGCTAGATAAAATACATACAAATAACAACAGAAATCAACGACTTCAGAAGGTTTCCAAAACACAAAAGAAATCGAGACCACAAAGTTTGGTCACCCATCCAGAATCCACCACATCAAAGGTTGCTTTGCTTTTAATATTCTTAACAACAACATACGCACCATGACATCGAGCTCCTCAGACTAGTAATGCAAAACAATACTACAATATAATTTAATAAATAATAATAATGTTCCGTGTATCACGTACTGTTATTCCGCACACGCCTAACCGCAGACGACCGACGACGCGGCCAAGGGTACTCGACTTCCGTTATCACGTGCCCGTAAATAGATATCATCTGTTCTATCACAACAAATCCATCGTCGGTATAAAAATAAACAAATCGTGATTGAATTATTCTACACGATGTTGTGTTTAACATTATTGTGGTTTTATACATAAACAACTTACTACTACTACTTATACTTAGAGGCAGTATTTTAATCAGTAGTCAATAATTTAACCATTTATTTTATATGAGTACCGTTCAAAAAATTGGCCTATAAATTGATATTTCCTTTTTTTTTAAATCGTTTACGTTTTGCCTTCAGTCTTTAAACGTCCCATTGCCGGGCACAGGAACAAAGACAAATCCCAGATGATATGTTAAATAATTCATAATTTTATTTTTATACAAGAAGTCCTAAACTGTTCTGCTCCGGCGGTTTCGCTTGTGCCAATGATCGCAGATAAGAAGAAATTTTTCTCCATCGCAACATCAGACGCACGGCTCGTTCCAAGTCCTATTCTCCACCTATCTCCCTCCCTTCCCAGCCCCGCCTCATTCCCTTTCTTAACTGTCAGAAAAGAAACGAAAAAACGAATCACGGAATCTCTATACCTGTCACTTTTATTGCGGGGAATTACAGCAATTTCAGATCAATAGGATCGAACCAACAGGTAAGAATAAAGTGGATGGTTCTCAACTCACGGCCACCTAGACCCTCTACACTTAGGTAATTCTTAATTAACTGTAGAGGTAGAAGTAGATAAGAAGAAAGTAAGAAAAACAGTTTTTGACCACAGAGTATAAAAGAAACAGACAAACAATAGGAAAAATGTTATGAATCCTGTGCCAGGACAAATACACAAAGTGGTTAATTAGCACCAGCTCTGAGGATTTGCTACATCAGGCAAGACTAGATAAGACGACAAACATGAAGAAAGTTTTACACCAATTTGTTGACCACTAAAAAGGAATTATAATTTAATATTTTGTGGAGTCATAGTTTTATTGTCTTTTAACTCTGTTTTTTTGTATAATAAATGGGATTGCTCTTGACCACAATCTGAGCCATAGCTGAGATGTGGTGTACGATGGAGCGAGCTTTCTCAGAAGGTGACTACTCAACCTAATCTAACTTTGAAGAGCTGCGGGTTATAAGCCATCTGGTACACTGAAGCCGGCATTCTACTACATGGCTGTGTGCGTTTCACAAATGATGATCTAGAACCCTTGGCTCAGATAATAGACACATCAACCTAGAACTGATGGTAGCTTTGAAGGCCTTCCAATAAGTACACCATTCCAGAACCGTAGTCAGGCCATAAGTTCTCCGAGTACTGTGCTCTATCCATACCCCCTACTACTTGAAACTCGTAATTCCTTATTAGAGACCGTGATTCACCTGTAAATTATATCCACAATTTCTGGTGCAGTTAACACAGAGAAACTCTAAGCACAGCCCTCCCCATTGCCCTTCGAGTAACCTTGAGCCTTCTGATGAGGTCCATTGTAAGCAGTAGAGTTATTGTACTAATTATGACGACGACGACCCTATTTTGACGACCTCCGTGATCGAGTGGTCTTCACGTCGGTCTCAAGGCGTCGCCATCTCGAGAGGTTCTGGGTTCGATCCCCGGTGGGGGAAAATGTTTGTGTGATGAATACAGACGTTTGTTCTCAAGTCTTGGATGAATATTAATAAATATTTATAAAAAAAAAATGTTTTTATTTCAAGCACAAGCTCATAGATGTTAGTAAAAATTTTTAAACTTATATACTATTGTTAGTTATATACAAATTATTTCTTGTTTTTATTATTATGACCATTTAATATTCTTTCTAACAATGTTTATGATTAAAATTAATTAATTAATACATTTAAAAAAAAATGTTTTATGTGACAATTTCTATAAATTTTATTTCAAACAATTTTTATTTTTTTTTATTTCAGATTTATTAATTATTCAGTCATTTATTTAAATTTTACTTATTAGGTAATGATATATGATATATCTATTAAATTTATTTATCCGTTATCTAGCATCCGTAACACAAGCAGCATTAGTTGCTTAAATTTGAATAGTTGATAGGTGTGAATGAAGATATTTATTATTATTTTATTTTATTATAATGTATTGGTCTAATTGGATGAAGAAAATTTGCTGCACCAATCGCCAATTGACATGCATAAACGGTTTCATTATTTTGACGGTTTACGTACTTTCTTTGACACTTTTTAGTGTTTTCTGCTGTTTGATCTGTATCTGCTTTAATTTATGCAAGAAGAGTTTAAAAGCTTCAACAGTCATTTTCACAAATAAAACCACCAAGGTCTCTTTATAACTTACCATAGCTATTATTTAGACCTTCACCTTAATTATTAACCATAGCTGACCATACGAATTCCCAAATAGAACGTTGCTTCGACGACGGTCTGATTATTTTGTTTTGATTAATGTATATTAAGTTATTTTAATGAATGACCTAGCAGAAAATCCATCAATTCACGTCAAAATAATAACATAAATATATGCATAGTCATACTATATAATTTAACGCAAGGTTAGACTGAGTACAATGCGAATAATATTAGTACTTCTTATTTTCTGTGACACAATCGACTTCATATGTCGACTATCAGAAATATACTCCCACATTAGTCTATCGATCAGATGAACGATTATGCAATATAATAGTCATCTTCATGAATAGGTATTCAGACAACAAAGGATTTCTCTCGTATGTTATGTAAATCTCGTTGGCTAAAGGTAAACCCAACAATATGTCTACAGGCTAATTTCGGTATACCTGCAGTAATAGGGAGTGCCACTACACAATACGAACATAGCTATTTTAATGTGATGAAGTCATTTGACATTTAATCATTGCTTAAACGTAAATTCAGTTGTACTGCATTGGCAGTAATAGCTTAATTTATATTTTTCACACGTGGAAACTAAATATTACCTTAAAATGCTTAATTCGTCTGTTTATTAAATCAGTATTACATTTTTGCATCGTTAACGTTGGTATCTGCATAGTAGCTATGGAGACAGATCACAGTTGCGAATAACAATGGCCTTTACTGTAATACCACGTGTTCTTTACGGTATCTGCAACAAAATTATAATCAACAATGAAACATTCATAAAAAGAGTCAAGTGCCTTTAGGTACGTGTTTATTTTATGTTTGTTCCCCATTCGTTTGTAAACCTGATTGGTTGTAATCCAATTTATTTCATGTTTTTTTTTATTTAACTCTTTCTATGTATATTAAGCGTATTGTCAAAAAAATATCTGCTATCAACATTATAAATGCAATAAATTATGTGTTGTTAATCATTAATACGCAAAACATTTTTCGTAAATCGTAACTTGAAATCAATTCATGCAAAACATTCAATTAAATAATTAATTTATCTCTTTAACATTTAATTGTGATACGACAATGTCGATTTTGCAAATGTCACTGAAGAGCTGACATTGGAAATAATGTCATCCTTTAGAGGAGCTCGGCGTTGTAGTTTGAAAGATTAATGAATGAAAACAAAGCCACTTTCGCCATGGCCTAGTCTATTGCTTATTATTAACGGAAGTTGACTAATTTTCTATGCTTTTTATTAAAAAAAATGGATTGACCGCAGTTCTAATTCGCATGGGTAACAAAAACTTTGTGACCTCAAGTTCATATTTCCGGAGACACATTGTTGGTCCTGTTTACTATTTCAATCGTTGCTATCCACCACAACTTATAACTAATCGGCCTTGATTCTATTTTTGCTTAAATGAAATCCTCACCCACCAAACTGCATTGGATGACTTAGCGTAATGATGTGACATCCCATACTCCATAAGTGTCCATGTAGAATGATCTGTCTTCCTACATGGAGAGTCCTGTGTAGAAGCTGCTTGGGTGACTTATACCATCGAAAGCTATGGAAGCCTGAGTAACTATGACGCTTACAATCAAATTAATTTAAGATCACTTTCGAAACGATGGGTAATTTTACTAATTATCTCCATTTATTTCGCATATGGCAAATGTATAGAGTTTACGGTGATCCGATGGCCGCCCGACCTTGACACGGCACGGCGAAAGTATACCGACCGGTTGTTGAGCAAGGGTCGAGATGCCATATCTGCTAAACATTCGGCGACTCCTCTCTGCGCACGCATGACCGCGGGTCGCGGTGTTGCCAAGATGCAACACGATTACAACATTTTCCGTAAAAATCATTTTTAAACTTATTTCTCCCTCTAAAAATAAAGTTTTATTGAACTGGTAGTTGTTGGAGTTTACTCTGGTCATCTTTCACATGATATGGATATATATATTTTAGATTAAAACAGGTTATATCATCCGAAATTTAATTGGGGAAAGTAGAGTATAGTAGAAATAGTAATAGAAATACTTATTTTGGGCTATATTAACCATTCATTCTTTTTGAGTTAAAACAGTAATTTTACAATGTTTCTGTGTAAGCACTATTTCAGATTTCAGTCCATTGGCACTTTTGACATCATGATGTATATTCTAGAACGTTATTACCTGCATATCCATCTTGTTGGATGGTTTATTAGGTAGGTGAGGTATCTTACCTCATAGTCATACTATAATACGCACAATTTATCTGATAATCACTTGATAATTTTATTGAACCATGGAATGATCATAATTATCCGATCCTCCTTTTTTGGTGGTAAGGAATAAAATACATGCCGAAAATATACATGTTCTTGCAGGGGGGACTCGCCGTTTAAAAAGACTCAGTGAGTATTTTCCAGTCCCAGTCCCTCCATTATCGCGCTTTTAGGTTAAAAGGAAAAGTTAAACATTAGCCTGCTAAATTGTTAAGACCAAAATTCGCAAATTTTTGTTGGTGTTATGAAGATTTAAATATCCTATTAAAATGTTCATTTTCCTTTAAAATATAATATGCATCTTCGTGGCCATACCAAAAATATTTTATACGATTTGCTTCTTATTTCTGGTTGGACAATATATTATCTCGATATAGCTCGAATCCAATTCATAATAAATGCCAATTAACGTGACAGTCAAACATGTAATTACTATCAAAGATAATTTATATATTTCATTCATGTCCAGTTAAACCTTTGCCCAATGGTATATGTTTAATAATATATCATGTTGTTATTACATAGGAATGTCGGTCATAGTATGATAAAAATTACACAACAGTTTTGAAGTTACATTGTTAATATGTTGCTGCTTGCCAAGATGGAAAATTTATTTATAGCCTTAGCTTATTATCTATAGCTAGATATATTTTATTACTTATCAATAAAATCAAAAGGCCAGTCTGCATGCAACCAAGATATATTTAATTTCAAATAACTTAATATTACAACAATTATACAATAATATACACATCGACAACTATAACAACATATAGGCTACATACACATTTTTTTTACATTTTTTTCTTACGTTTTATAGCTAACAATGAAGCCTCATGAAAAATGACAATTGAATGAAAACAAAAAATCACTAGATATTCACAACTAGGTTAATCTGTTTTTCTATAAAAGTCCCTACTGGTGATGGATTAAGATCGATTGTTGTAGTATACGTTGTAATTCCTTTTGGCGTCTTGTTCAGCCCTCTCGTTGGTGGGGGGCTGGGTGGCGAGGTAGTCCAGAGCCTTCTGGATCTCATACGGTACTGGGGGAGGAGTAGGGAGGTGAGCACCCTGGGGCTGGAATCCATTTTCGTCAGCTATGTACTGGAGTTGGATTACCTGGAAAGTACAAATTTTAATATAAAAATTATAACCTTAAGTTTTTTAACTTTTATAGCCAATCAAGTTAGTACCTGTCCATCAGGGGCAGTGTATTGGTACTGGCCCTGTGCAGTCAGCGCCTCCTGCTCAGGAATGCCCTGGTTCTTCACGTAGCCTTGCTCCTCGGCAGCTATTCCATTACCAGTTTCATAACTGAAAAATAAACAGCTTTTGAGTAAGCTTAGAACTTTGTAATACAATAGGAAAAAAGTTCAAAAGCTAAACAAACATTATTGATTCTTCCATTAAACTTAAACTATGACAAACGGGTAATAAAATATAAACGAAAATCTCAAAGAATAATTTTACTAATAAAAATACTGTTTTTTATAGAAAGCACTATTTTCTAGTTAAATTAAAGCAGACTTAATGATAGTCTATGAAGGCGATAAAACATACTGCAGTATGTTTTAGCGCCTTAATAGACATGAATGGTTTAATATCGCCACTGCTACATTGCTATGAATAGAGCTAGAGAAGATTTAATGATCAAATATTATGCTTAAATATTATACCACAAATATTTTTTACTGGTTTATTTTACGTATGTTTCAATTTTAGTTTGGGGTTAAGGTAAAAACAGTAATACGTTGCTTTTATAAGATTAACTTATGTATTAGGAAATGTAGATACCTATTGGCAATTTTCGGAGATTTAGTTCACATTTTACAAAATTTTGTTTTTTGAACATAAACATATCATCACGCTTTTTTTCTTGAAGAGGCAGGCAGAGGTGATAACACCCACATTTCGCCAGATATGTTATGTCCCCATGTAACAGGTTGCGAGCCTGTTGCCATGCATTAGGCACAATGTGAGGCAAGCGATATTAAATTAAATTCTATCTTTTAGGCATATTTATGAGAACTAGTGAGAGCCCATTTTCATAACATTTGTATTTGTATTTTTGTTCTAGTTGATTCTACTAAGTACATATAATTGATATAAAACCTACACATTTTACATATTCTCCATTGTAACGTGTTAAAATTTATAATTGGTACTATTTCTATCTATCTACGTGTCAAAGATATTCACCGAGCGTGATCTCATTGCAGTCCCAATGAGAGTAGGTGAAGCGAGAGTTGAAGAATTATATAAGCATCATAGCAAGGAGAAAGAAGTAATCTCTGCATACCCTGTTCTATCTTATGATTTTTTTTGCTTGATAGACCAACAGTTACAAAAGACTAATACATAAAAACACAACATACATGTCATCACGCCTGTTTCCCCGAAGGGTAGGCAGAGGTGTTAAACACCCACATTTCGCCTGATACGTTAGGTCCCCATGTGGCGAGTCTAATACAAAATTGTAAATAATAAAAAAATAAACCAATCAAAGGTCCACACTAATAGTAAGGGTAATGCCATATGGCATGATTATTATGTATGTATGTAATAATATTGTACCTCCATTTGTAGGATCCATCGGGGTTGATAACCTGTTCTTGTCTAATGATGGGTATGGGTTCTGTAGTGTATTGCTGCTGATGTTGCGGCACTTGGAACGGCTGGAAGCTGCTAACGTCAGCTGATACCACCACCAGAAATGCGGCTAGAATGACCTAGAAAATAGTTAATAGATTCATTAGATCTTAAGACAACGGAAAAATAAAACCGATGAAAGGCTCAAGAGGATAAATGAAAATTAATCCTCTTGAGGTGCAAGCGACTGTCGGACTGTCGGTTTTCGCAAACTATAGATTTTCCTATTGTGTCTCGTTTGTGAATTTTGAGAGGTTAAAACTTAATAGTTAAGATACACGCACTCTCACGTGTTTGTTAATACTTATACAAAATGCACTATAAAATATGATATACTAAAGATTTTATTTCATACTGCCGAATTGTGTTGCAACGTGTTTCGAAATTTTTTAAATAAACTCATAAAGTACACTATAAAGACAAAATGAAACGAACCAAACGGTGGACAATATTTTTTTTTCCGTCTCTGACTAATAATAACAAAAATATTTTTTGAGATATTTGCTTTAAATTAAAGGTAAGAATATCTGATTTCCATTTATATGACCCATTAAATGTTGTGGTTCTATAATACTGGTTTATCACTCAAAATTAAAATCGTTATTTATCAGATAAATTATATTACGATACCTTGTAGTGGGCGTTGTTACGTGTTAAAAATAGAAATGAATATTTTATTATGTTTCAAATCGGTGCAATAAGAATACACACACGAATGGAAATTTTAAGACATGAATATTTACAGTTCACTAGTATCATTAGTTACACTTAAACCTCGATTTTTCAGACACTCGCGGCTGTTATCTCCCTTTTTTAAAGTTTTGTCCGTCAGTAAATTTCGCGATTTATTTTTGATGAAAATATTACAGATTACAAAGACAAACACAAATATATTTGTTGGTGTTTTAAACGTTTTGAATGCAAATACACTGTACCACAAAACCGATAGAAAGTAAATAAGTAAAAGATTAAAAATAAACAAGGATACAGTCAATAATAGCTCACAAACTCTACGAAAATTTAAAAAATCCAACATGATTTTCAACCTAAAGGAGTGCATAAATGTTTTGAGTAATTAGACAGTGTAGTAGAAGTGTCAAATAGTTTATATTTGTCACTTGAAAGACTAAATTATGATAAATTTTTCTTCAAACACTATTACGTAGTCACTTTTCTTCAATGATAAAAAGCAATGCAAACTATAAAATTTACAAAATTAGTTTCACAATATTCTTTTTTTTAAACACTTACAACGGACTTCATTTTAAATTAAAGTGAGTGACAAAAAGCTTTTGAAAGCACACAATCGTATGATGCTCTCTGAAATCATCCCCAGTATTTATACGAAAAAATTTCGTCGCAATTACGCACCGTTGCAGATTGTTGAGTATTTTATGAGATGTGTGCAGTAAAGGACAGTGTGGGGAGTCCCTTATTGAGTTGTAGAATTGCACTGCTAAAGCACTGCAGCAAACAAGTAAAATATTACCTTATATGTGGACGCATACAATTGAAATTCGCAGAGCGTGAAACGTGAATTGGGAGAAAAATCGCAAATTATTTCTGAATGCGCATAACTTTCGTTAAATATGACACTCTAAAAATGTCTGGATATGACAACATAAACGCAATAAGTCTAGGTATGGAAAATAAAAAAAAATGTTTCGTCATCTGTTAGTCATCTTGATTCAAGATTTCGAAGATTATAAAAGCTCCATCGCCTTGAGAAAATTATTTCCTTAAAAAGTTATTAAGGCAAACCTAATATCTGTTCTGATTTTGTTTGTTATTCTCTCAAAGAAGACAGTGGCTAAAACGATATTATAGTTATATGGTTATGATAAAATAATTTGACATTGATTGTTGTTTGTTGATTTGATTTTGATTTGAGAGTAGCGACTTACTTTAGATACATAATTGAGACAATTATTTTTGTAGTGCTTAGGACAAATAATGTATTTGTAAGTATTATGTATATCCTTCCATAACAGGACGTAAAAACCGACTAGCGAGCAAAGCGAGCAGTTCGTAAATTAGCGTTTCTGACTATCATTCGGAAAATGACTTCATCACTTAATAATCTCGATACCCCCTTATTAGTTGATCCCCATCTGTTTACAGCGCTCCTGGATACCGATGTGACAATCGGCGTTTTTTTTTATAAGATGCTCAACCTGTTCAAATCCAGAATTAATTATTCAGTACAAGACAAAAAAGAATAATAATTTTATTAATGATAGCTTTTTGCCTGTAAGCTTGCGTGACTAACAAGTTTTATATAAGCTTCCCTATAAAACTTAAGAGATATCGTAATTCTAAAAACACGCGCTGTTAACACGTGGTTAGAAAGAAAGAAGATGATCCAAGAAGAAGCGCGACAGATGTGCCTATTCGCGCAAAATGGCAGCCACATGGATATGCCATAAATATTAGGAATGTTGTAATACAGTACTAATCGCAATATTTTTAAAGAAATGTTTATCAGTCGATCAACAAGATACAGTAAAAATAATAATATTATGTAGTTAATATGACTACATTTCTTAGACTACCTATAGAACAGTGAAATATAATAGCATAAAAACTTTCAAAATATCAATTGGCATAAGAAGTGTTACAACTAACTATATTGGCTTTATCGATTCCAATATTAACTTTCGCATACGCAGATACAAAATTTAAAACGTTGCCTTTTCGTAATACACGTATAAAGTTTCTTAATAAAGTTCCCAGAACACCTGTATCCTCGAACGATTACTGAGAATTTTGGAGGGAATAATATTAATTTTATACGATTTTTCGGCCTCAAGACACACACACGTTTTTTTTTAAGATTTAGTTTTAATCTTTTATGATTTTTAATTTTCTCGATTTGGTACATTTATTTCTTTCGTATGTCTGGCGAAATGTGGGTGTTCAATACTTCTGCCTGTCCCTTCGGGGATGATGCGTATGAATGTATGTATTCACATTTTATCTACCAAAATAATAAAGAAATGTGTCCATCTTAAAAATCGTTTTTAATTATGGGGAAATGAAGAAAACTCTCAATAATCACACCATGTTAATATATCGACAAACGATGATGTAAGCTGCTGATTTGATTGAAACACCGATTTGAAACATTTATCAAATACTTTTACCAACGTACCAACATTTTAAATTTAATTTAAGCTTATCGTCATTGCTGACGTAATTGCTAAAGTAATTTCATAAATATTAATTCAATCATAATAATTGAATTTTCATATGATGCGATTTTATTTTTAACGCAACAAAAGAAATGATAAGCCAAACCAGGGGATCTACTTTATAAGTTCTTTGAACATCACAAAGCTTTTAAGCTTTTAAAAAAAAGTCATATGCATTAAGAAGCACAAGGCTCGATGTAAAAGATACATAGTTATAAGAAACTTTATTTGAATACAATAATGGGTAAGATATTATCAATTCCTAAATCATAACTTTTTGTAAATTTACCTAATAAAATTATATAATAAAAGCTCAGTGAGGCCGAGGTACATCGCGGGCGGATCTCTACAAACCAGTTGCTCGAATTGACATACTTCAACAAGGTTTTTTTTTAAATTATTAATACTACCGTATCAAGGTTCCCTGCACAAATCGTCAGTTTTATTATTTATCACAATAAACTTGACACAAATTATTTAAATATAAATTATGTATTAAGTTCATTTTGGTATAATGTGAGATGAGTCATCGATTGTTTTTCTTTTATATACTTACTAGTTTGACTCTGTGATTGAAGGACATTCCTTGTATCTTCGAATATGTCAATTTACTTCATCTGTAAGCTCTCTGTCAAGTCAGAACATGGCATCCAAAATTTTAATTTTAAAACCTAACTTACTATGTGATTTTTAGGCATGTCCTTTATTTTTTCTTATATAAATGTAATTCAATCTATACATTTAATGCCGAAAAAATGTTTTTATATTTGATATTGAATCATAGTAAGTTAACGAAGCTAAGAATTTAGTACACCTTTTTTAGGCAGACCTACCAACCGCTGGCTAGACGGAAGGCGTGTGTGGGGCTCGCTTGTCGTTGGCCACGAATTCCCACTAAAGCTCCCCGTGTTACTCAACATTAAAAAGAGAAAATTAGAAAAACTCTATTTTAAACTTAGGTGTTACTGCAACTATCGATATTTTTTGTAAGAAGTAACTAGTAAACGCACACATTCAGAATTCAAAATTGGTAATGCATTTTTGCTGTCAGGTAATCTACCTATACGTCAGTATGGTCAAGAGAGGGAAAATACCAAAATCATTTTTTTTCTCTGTCTGTTCGTTTGCTTGTACGGGCTAATCTCCGAAATGGCTGGACTGATTTCAATGAAATTTTGCATGCTGATACTTAATATCCCTGGCCAACATCTTAGACACTTTTCACTCTGGAAAATGAAAGGGTTCCCGTGGGATAATTAAAAAACCAGTAACAGCGGACCAAGTCGCGGGCAACAGCTAGTTAAAAATAATTTATATAATTATTATTAGAATCCTTAAGCCTAATTGGTTTGTGTGAGTCTAAAAAGAAATATGATTCTTAAGAATGAAATCTTAAGTCCATAAACAAAAACGAAAATAAAATGCTTTTAAATGTAAGAAAAACCAACAAAGCCTTAAAATAACAGTGCGAGAACAATAATGCCCATCCCTTGGCAGAAGATGTTTATGGAACCGGTTCCTGGTGTCATTTCGCCTTGTTCAATTAAAAATGGGTATAATATAACCTGTCAGCATGATTGTCATTTCACAGTTTTTAACTCAAACTCAACCTATAATTCAGTGGGATAATTAACATTCTCTGTTTATTTATTGGCTGATTACGTACTTACATGGTTACATTAGTAATCTTGATAAATAAAACTTTTTTAAATCAAGATTTAAATAGGTACTGGTTAAAATTGACAATCAATTACCATTATCATTTATGATGGTCATACATTTCTGGAAGCGTCTGACTATATTTAGTTCATATAATTTAACCTGGTGTAATAACTTATTGCACGACGGAATTTTTAACTATACAAAAAAGAAGTCTTATAACATTTTTTAAGATTTGTCGGATTTTTTTTTACGAAAACTAACAAAAATACTTTTACAGTTTTAAATATTTCTAATATTCTTTATTTCTTCTTAATATTCAACGAACTAATAACGAATAAAACATCTGTAATTTATAACCTTCATCTTAACTGATAAAATCCTATTGTTGGATTTAAGTCCAAATACACCGATTGATTGATCCACAATCAGGTAAAGATAGATGAAATTTCTATTAAAATAAATTAGATGTAAGATTAAAATAAAAACGTTTATTCATTCATCTCAGTCGTCCATTGCTATATTGCGCTGCCGTCCGCATCCACTACAAAAATTAAATGTTATAAACTATTGGGAACAGGGGTTTATTTTGAATCTGAGATAATATTTAAAATACAATTTGTTTTTGTAATCAAAAAATACACAAGGTGCCTCGTTTTCTGAAACTTTTACTATTGTCTTATTGAATAGCATCTTCTAACTTTCTTCAAACCATTTTTTTACAGAACGCCCTTCAATTAAAACTTAAATCAGAGTTTGAGTTCCATATTTCATACATTACCAAAATTAAGAGCTATCGTCGCTTGATCGCATACAATATGTCATCGCGACGCGTACGCACCAATATTTATCTCACCACCAAGATGATTAACGTCCTCCTGCGATCGTGGGACGGTTCTTACGCAACATAAATGCACGTTATGCATTTGCGTAACTTTAAACTTTAAAATGACATTGGTTCAATCGAATAAAATCGACCAATTGATAAGATGGGGTCTAAGTTCCGATATTCCTATTCAGTTCCTATCTGTGATTTTATCTATAGTCTCTGAACGGAGATGAATATTTTATTTTATTTATTTTATCAATATTTAATTAAGGTATACAAAAACATACTGTGCATACATAAACTTAAAAAAGTTTTTCCGTACACCGACATTCGCGCTATCACTGTGTTGTGTTGAGTAGTGTGTGCGAGTGAATAAAACTACACCACTTGTCTCACACCGGTTATATCTGCGCAGACTGTACTTATACAGGCTGTTGCTTTTGCAGCATAATATGATGCTACAATAACATGATATTGAAGTAGACAAAAAGTACATTAAAAACCTAGAAAAAATAAAAAAATGTGTTAGTATTACGTATAATAAATAATATAAAACGTATACAAAATATATATTTGAGTTATAGAATACTTTTATAAATCCGATAAAAACATTGTTTACATAACATTGATTACGATATAAACCGCAATAAAAATGTTTACGATTTACTCTTGCTTCCTTTTACCTTATTTTTGTGGTTTCTGTGTTGTGCCCGGTGCATAGCACCAGGCTGAACTTATATGAACCATATTAACTGGTGAAATATGGGCGTTAACACCTCTACACATCCCTTTGGTGAAAAAGGTTGAGATATGATGTTGTATGTGTAATAAAGAATATACATAAAGTTGAACCCCGTCCAGTCCCGTGTTGGTCCGGGACACAAAAAGAATATACCAACTGCTTTTCTTGCCTAGCATGTCGTAAAAGGCGACTAAGGGCGTATAGGCGATGAGCTAGCCACTTGTTACTACTCTTTCACGATTTTTCATCTGACCAAACCCAATTATTGTGTGGCTAAATGTGGTCTTAAGAAACACTGTGTTCCTTGGACTCTACCTACCGGGGATTACAGGCGTGATTTTATGTATGTATAAAGTTGAGTTTTAAGACCAATTTATTATATTTTCTAACATTAAAGCGATCAATTTCTGTTTTCAAATGAAATTTCCAAAAAATCCTCTTGAAACAAAACACTCCAATGATAAACCTCTTTAATCAGGAGAAAATTTTCAGATAAACCAATTTTCGAGCGAAGGAGTAATAGAATTACATGGTGAATCATTTAAAATGCATGGGATAAGATTTTTTGCCTGTCTTGTAATTTGTTGTGTGAGAATATAAATCTACATAAAATTCATTTCATTGATATTAGTATTCTTAATAATTGTAATAAAATTGATTATACCGTATTCACAATCGTATTAAAGTATTATTTAAATATAAAAAAGCTTGTAAAAGGAAGCAAATCTTCCTCTTTTCTGCCCTAAATTAATACTAGTTTTAGTACCTAAAATAAAACAACAATAATTCACACAATAAATTCAGGTTTATTCACATACCATACTTTGTACAAGTATTTATATTCAAACAGCTTTCAGATCATTTAGTCTTTCTTATGCTCATCTTTGACAATGCTGTTGAGTGGAGTAGGATGGAAAGGGTTATAGCCGTTAAAGTAACCATTATATCTTGCATCATAAGGGCGCCTGGGGTCATAGGGATACCTAGGGTCGTACTGGTACCGTCCGTCATAACGATACCTTGGGTCATAGTGGTGTCTGGCGTCATACCGATATTTAGGGTCATACTGGTATTTTGGATCGTATTGGTATCGTTGGTCATATCGGTACCTTTGATCGTATTGATACCTCGGATCGTACTGGTACCTTCCACTAAGATGATGATTGTACGCACCGAATCGATTGTAGTTTGGGTTGTACCTGTTGTACAAAGGATCATAAAGAGATGAGTTTCTTCCGTCTAGGAATGGTAGAGGGGGCAAAGCTTTCCCGTCGGCAGGAATGTGCACACCAGATGGGCGGAACCCTGAAAACAAATATGTAAATCTGAATTTTTAAAGACATTTAGGTTATGTAATCTTCGGCAGATGGGAGGGGAGATCGCTTATTCTTGTTTCTTCTGTTTTTAACAAAGGTAGGATCAAAGCGGCCTTTCCCACTCAAAACCTAGCGCCCGGCAGGGGTAGCACCTCCATCGCCAAAGATCATACCTAATAACACTACTTTTAGTATGGTGCTATGGTGACCTTACTTACCGTAAGGTCACCATAGCACATTGAGATTATAGTTACGCTGTAAGCATGACCACTTGTTTCTTATGCTGTCAACCAAAGCTGCTGACTTTTTCTTGATTTTTATAGAGTACTGTCCAAAGTGAAACGAGAGTGTATAAGCTACGTAACCGCTTTCTTTACTCAGGATGGCATTGATATGTTAATTTGCAACTCTTGTCTCAGAAAAAATATTCTCCACAAATAAAACTGTAATATCGCGTACTTAAATAAACTTAGAGATTTAAGCTTTGCTTACCTGACCGAGAATAACACATGTATGGTATATAATTCTAAACATACATACTTATATTTTTAAAGATAAGAATAAAAAGGGCAGATTGTTCACTTAATGAATCCTGTCATATATTATCTACACCATCTGAATGATATTTACGCCACGTACAACTATGAAATACTCACCATTTTCATCGGCAACATATGAAACTTGCACTGGAGTACCTTCGGGAGATATATACGCGTAACTGCCTTCTACCACCTGAAAATACCAATAGATTAAAAGTCTTATTTTGTAAAATTAGGCGGTTCAATTGCTCTAGAGTTATTAGTGTGATTTGTATATAAAGAAGTAAAATTATTTTAAATAAATTATGAGAAACCGATATATACAGGTATTATTAATCAACCATGGTTGGTGTGTTTATAGAATCATTATTTTTTTTCTTTTCAAACATTTTTTTCGCAATATTTTTTTATATTATTATAGTTATTATTATAAATGTTTTGACTAATGTTTTGATAATCAAAACATGGAAACGTAGGTAGCCAATATCTGTCTAATTTACGTGCCTCGTCACTAGTTTAATTCTAAATATATTTATCCATCATCTAATATCCGTAACACAAGCAGCATTAGTGGCTTATATAATAATGGGTTGATAGGTTGGTAGGTGGTAGTAGGTAGGTAGGTAGGTGGTAGGTTGGTAGATGTGAATGTCTAAAAAAACATACCTGTGTTCCTTGAGGCTCACCGTTGTTATCTACATAGGCATCTTTTAAATAACCTGCTTCTTGCACTTGCTTACCGTCAGCTGTTGTAAAACTAAAAGAAAAAAATCATTTATCATTTAAAAATTACGTCAGAGCAGAAAAATTATTTAACATAGCTATGGTGCCTCAAACTTCAAAGGAAATAGCATTCCTATTTTTTTTACTCACGTTATCAGTAAAGCCTATAGAATATAAAATGTCAATAGCACGAGTGATGAGCAACATATAACAATAATTGACGCGTATTACAAAAAAATAATACTAGTGAATTTATAGAGGAAAGCATTTTAGAACTATCACTGTAAGGAATAAAACTGAAAGGATTCAACTTTTCATTTCACTGTATGAGAAAAGCTCAATAGATTTAGTAGGCTCTTAATAGTCACAAAACGAGACACTATTGAAACAAAAATAATAATCCCAAACGCCAGCGTTTGCTTGACACCTAAATAGTTAAGTTTTCTCATTTCTTAGATTTTTGTGTATAAAATCTAGATGTTCAAGTGATGAACAAATTTTTAAAGACATTATAATAATTAAATCACCCGTAAAATAATATTCTCTACTTTTATTGATTTATACAGTGAATGTGTTTACATACGAGTATATAATTACATAACTACACAAGTACACGACCAGAACGAGGAGCTCGGTGGCGTAGTGGCCAGTGCGCTTTGGCTTCGATCGAAAACAAAGCTACCTTCGCCATGGTCAGGCCGTGGATGGGTGACCAAGACTTTGTGATCTCGAGCTCCTCCGTGCTTCGGAAGGCACGTTAAGCCGTTGGTCCCGGTCGCATTTGTGACCGTTTCTACCCACCAACCCGCATTGGGCCAGCGTGGTGGTGTTACGGCCCATACGCCTCATGTGTTTCTCCATGAGGAAGGCCTGCTGTAAACTTTACCTGTAAGAATACGATCCATCCGGCTTCTGTTCATTGGAGTAAGTTAGGATGGGTACCACCGGTCCGCCTACCGGATTGTACTTATAGTTGTTGTAGTAAGGGTTGTTGACATCCGGAGGGAACGGACTTGGAGCCGCGTACGGGAACGGGGTGGAACCCGCTGGAGAAATGGTCGCAGGGTCCGTTGGGGTTGGGTCCAGTGGGAGAGCGTTACTCAACGCCAACCAATACGTTAATACGCATAGACTTAAGCGTATCATCTGAAAAATATAACAGCATTGTTGTTATTCAGTTTCGCTTTCGAGCTTCATTTTTCTCCCTGTAGTCGGCGCAATACATCTTCTTCTACACACTTCACATTATATCATCATTGACACAGTCTATCCATCTCTTTGTCATCTTCCTCTCCCCACAAACCTATTCACATTGATGTTGTCCTGGTGACATGATCATAACTATTAATGAAACATATTTCAGACCCACCATAATGCTATTTTTCCGTAGCATTTAAATTCACCTTTATACAGGTTTCCTTAGAAACGTACGTAAAAACGTCGTAAGTGGAATAGACAGTTGTAATCGAAATATTGTCAAATGGGTCATAAATCTTCTTGTTCGATAGTACACACTTATATTTTGGCCTCAATAATACAGGTACGAGTGTACCCAATTGAAATTAACTACACTACTCGTTTAAGGAGCTCAGTGGTGTAGTGGTTAGTACACATTAGCTTTCGGCTTTCAATTTCGGATTTGGCTTTCAATATCGAAAACAAAGTTACCTACGCCATGGTCAGGCCGTGGATGAGTGACCAAAACTTTCAGATCTCTATCTCCTCCGGGCTTCGGAAGGCGCGTTATGCCGTTGGTCTCGGTTGCTGTTGCAACCGTTTCTACCCACCAACCCGCATTGGGCCAGCATGGTGGTGTTACGGCCCATACTCCTCAAATATTTATTTCCTTATGGAAGGCCTCTGCCCAGCAGTGGGACGTATATAGGTTGATGACTAATCGAAAACTAAAGTAAGATCAAAACTTTGTGATCTTAAACTCCTCCGTGCTTCGGAAGGCACGTTGAGATATTGGTCCCGGTCGCTACAACTGTTTCTACCCACCAATCCTTATTATGCCAGCGTGGTGGTATTACGGCCCATACTCCTCATGTTTCTTCATGAGGAAGGCCTGTGCCCAGCAGTGGGACGTATGTAGGCTGCGAGGACGGACTCGTTTAGGAATTCACGGATTGAATCCCCGAGATCTTACCACTGAGATCGTATTGAGCTTATACACAGTTTATTATGAATGTCCCATGCCTTGTACTGTACCTGGTACATGGCAAAGAGCCCTATTACGTACAGACTTAAATATGTCAGGTGAAACGTGTGTGTCACCACTACTGCCCATAAACGACATATTTAAATATATTTTTATTAGTATCATAAGTTAGTATTAATATTTTATCCATAACACAAGAGATACTTTACGCTACTGGATAAACGTGAGTGTAAAATGTTATCATTACTCATTTCTAATTGTAACAATATCATGAACTACTACGGTATAATACTATGAATTACATAGGTATAGATTTAACAATACGACCAAATTAATTATATTGTACTTTACGACTATTCTATCGGCGATAATGTTCTTAAAAAATGTTTCTGTGACTATTTTAAACATTTATTTTGCTAGCGCTACGATCAATAATTGGATTTGATGTTGGCTTTTATGTTTATTATTATTTTTAGTTCTACCATCTTATGGTATCCATTACCAATCATATAGCCTAGATCAATTCGGTTTTTTTGCAATCAAAAAACCATTCTTTTTTATGACAGATTGATATTAAAAAGCTTATAAATGGGAAAGTACTCCTATTAAATGTAATGTTTATAGAATATCAATCTGTACTTTTAAGCTACTATTGACATATAATATTTATTTTTAAGCATGTAGGGCGTCTTGCAGGAAATTTTAGAATTTTTTATTTTTCTTAAATCAGAAGATTTTTTATTTTTCTTTACATGTTTGACATTTTCACAAACATACAAGGTTCAGTTTTAGTCTAGATTTAATTTACCTCCAAGTGGACCTAAATGCTAAAATATTGTACTAAAGAATTGTTCAACATTCAATGCAAATTTTAGGCACATGTAGTTATTAATATGAAGCTATTTATAGGAAGCGGTAGCTGTGGTACAGAGCAAACTGGGAAAATGGCAGAGTAGGCTGGAGAGTGTCTGTTTTAAGGATTAGTAGGACGAAAACCGAGCACTTGTTCAGCCCTTTTGGTGAGGCATTCTGTTTCCTGTTTGTTTCGATTTCCGGTACCTCGGATCATTAATTAAAAACGATGGCGATATAGACCAAGATGTAAGGAATAGAATAATTGCGAGATGGATGAAATGGCGACATGTCTCAGGAGCAGTGTGAATGTAAATTGCACCTTAAGCTCAAGGGGAAGAGCTATAAATCCGTTGTTAGACCTGTCGTAATGTATGGATCTGAAAGTTGGGCAACGAAATCGATGGATGAAAGAAAACTGCACTCAGCAGAGATCACGCAAGAGTATATTAGAGGAAGTTTTAAAGTACCGCCAGTGACAGAAAAGATTTAGAGTAATAGGATAGCGTGGTATAGACATGTGATGAAGAGGGATAAATGTCACATTACAAGAAGGATGCTGAGCATGGTTGTGGGCGGACCTAGAGTGAGAGGAAGACCAAAGAATTGAATGCGTGAAGAATGATATGAGAATGAAAGAAGTAGATGCTGAGCTGACGAGTGACAGAGGAGAATGGAAGAAGAAGACATATTGTGCCGACCCCACCTAGAGTGGGAAAAGGGCAAGAAGAAGAAAGTAGCTAAGTTGGGGAAGATGGCACTACTCGTTCAGTAGTCGCATGTTCGATCCTACCGCGCCTGTGCCACTAAGTTTGAATACAAACTTAAGTACAGTTGTTTTTGAATAATTGGCTCAGATTGTGCCCGGTGCATGGCAACAGGCTCACCAACTATTACATGGACTTAACATACCTATCTGGCGAAATGTGGGTGTAAACACTTCTACCCACCTCTTCGGGGAAAAAGGTGTGAAGCTAATGTTATGTTATATTGTAGTAATTAACAAATGTTATAGGTGAGTTTTTGTTAAATTAGCTCAAAAATATCTAACCAAAATTAATAAAATAAAAAGTAACATTTTTAATTTTATCGATAGAAAAGCTTTTTTATAAAATATATTTGAAATAATTCATTGAAAACTTTAATAACCAATCGATAGAGCAACATGTTAATCTAAATAAATACTTATTATACTACCAAAATTACACTAAAACAAAAATAACTCAGCACCTGATAAACGTACACACAATAGAAATTCATTTCTAGTCCAGTCCAAAACAGGATTAGGGTCAGTCCAGGGAATAAAGTACACAATCACCGCGATAATTGTATTTACAAGTTCTGTAAATGAAGCTTTCTTCCAGCTTTCCTTCAGAATTTCACAAAAATAAAATTAAAAGTCGAGCACTTTGAATTTTTTTTCCCCAACCTTAAAAAACTGATAAAAAAAAACAACTTTTACAAGATTAATAATCAATATAAGTAGTAATTGTGAAAATAAAAATATAATCTATTTTTTTTTCTGATTATCAATTATTGAGCCCTTTTCTTCGTTCTAAAATAGTAATTTAAATATTTTGTAATGTAATAACGAAATCAGCAATTAATAACAGTGTCATATAATAGGCAAGCCCTTTGTTTATTTAGAACGATGCATATTGAGTGCAAGATCAAAAATAAAAAAAATTGACAATTTCGTTTTTTTTTATACAAACTACAACTAGGAAAAAAATATTGTTCAAATACTTGTTGGCGAGTAGAAATCAGCTTTAATTTATTTTTGTGTACGTACAAAAGAAAAGCTAAGCATTATGAATTTAGTTAATTACCTTTGTTAGAAGATCACTCAAATCCGACCGCGCACGGACCCAAACCGCTACTGTTAACGTGAGATCTGAATATTCCATTTATAGGTAGCAGGGTTAGTTTGCGCCAATATTTTTTGTTGAGCCATCACTCAAACGTGAGCGCACACACGTCCCTTCTACCCACCACCAGCTATTAGCCGAGTTGCAGATCTATTCAAAAGCTCGTAAGACACGAACACGTTGATATGAGAACATTTAGTAATTTCCCAAAATTGCTGTAAATGTTACATAGTTTCACTAAATTACGGTGCAGTAACAATGTCGGGTGGTCTTTACCGTCATGGATTCCTAAGAGAATTTGTGTGAAAACATTAATAGAGCGCACCTTTAATTCAATTGCCCTGGCGCCGGCGCGTAATTTACACAATCAAGTGCTATATGAATTGTGAACCAATACCTTCAGAGTTCACCGTTTTTGTCATTTCATTTCACTTCAAATGTAAATTTTATTGAGATATAAATAATAAGGTATTTACACAGTACGTTTTGTACTATATTTTTGCAGGTGTATTCTGTATTGAAGTTAAACAATAGCAACTACGAGTCGCACAACTTTAAAGTCGATTTTCAATCACTTCACAAAAAAATTCAAAGTTCTTTTGAAATTTTTTATTAGGTACAACATTTGCAATAGTTGTAGGGCAACAATGTTATAAATAATAGATTGTTACACAAGGGTGAAAATGAATTTATTCCCATACGAAGTATTTAGACTTAATTCCTCTTACGAAAGAAAGAAAGTAAAAATTAAGTCCTGAAAAGATAATGTAGGCTATATGTGAACAGTAACCATAAATATTTGTTATTATGGAAAGGCTGATATACCTATTGAATCTATCCGAAATACAGGAGTTGATTTTTATTCAAATCATCATTGAATTTTACGTCTTAGCATTGCATAAGGACTTGCTTCCTAGCGTAGAGGACCGTAATGAACGGCGAGATCAATATGAAAGATAAATTCAAATATGTAAGAAATATACTAACACAATTTGGAGTTGGAATTACACATTAGCCTGAACGTATTCTATACCAAATATTAAAATCTAACGTCAAAATTTTTTGTTACAGCATCGGCACAGCGAGCAGATTGCTTCCCATCCTGTTAGTTTTTATCACAAATACAGAAAGTATGTCGAAAGAGCCAAGAGGGATCTTTGGATCACAATTTTGGTCTATTTTTGAAATCCATATCCTAAAATGACTAGAATGAATTGGTATAAATACAGATCAAACACGTACACACAATTTTTCAAGTATGAGCAATTTTCCTGCATAGCTTGCTCTATTTTCATATGAGATATTATTGAGGACCATAGCAAAAGCTTCGTCCGAAGCACGTTTGTTCCGTCATTCTTCACTACAATCGTGGGTCCATTAAAAAAGATAATGAAAGACATTATGACACGTTGCTACCAATTTCTTCTTGGAAGTACCAATTACTCTTTCATACGTATTCCTCTATTACTTAGAATAAGTGGCATGGAGTAACATTCCGGTCACCTATAGAAAAAAACAAGCTTTATCTCAGAAACATCGTCATCATAAATATAGATACGTATCTCAACAGTAATTAAATTCCGCCAGTTACATCTCTGTCGACTAATTACAAGCTCGTTGTGTTTTAATGGCAACTATACATCACATTACCTATTTTAATTATTTTTTGTGGGCTTAATTAGGTAAGTTAAGGTATCACAGAAACTGATTGTTGCGTATATTTATTGTCTGTGTAGGCTGTTGTTTCATTGCTAATAAGCTATGGTAAAATAAAACAATACATTGTTATCAGTGACTTCAACTTCAAGTTAATATTACAACTAAATATGAATCTATATAATGAGTTCTTTTTTCATTATTTCTGTTAGAATATTTGTAAAATTAATTGTAAATGAACAAAAAATTAAAATAATAATGTTTTATTATTAAATAACTAAATATAAACTATAATACTACTTTTAATCTGTGTTGTATAGAAATAAAAGAGAAAAACGTAGTACAGCAACCCGAACAAGACCAGAGCAGAATAGTCGGACTGCTTTCTAAGGGCTGCCAAGAATGACAATTGTGTATAAATAAAATTAATTCTGTTGTTTTTTTAATTTTTTGTTATGTTTATACTTCCATTGGAACACATAACGGACGATGACCAAACCTCCAAGAAAAGAGCGTATTCCCACTGAAAGGCTGGCAACGCACTCGTGGCTCCTTTGGTGTTATGTGTGTCTGGTAATTGCGGTAAGGGCGGCGGTACCTGCTTAACTTCAGGTGATCTGCTCGCTTGCCCACTAACCCATAAAAACACTGACACTTGCAGATTCTGCGAACAAGAGCGTGCAACACCAATGCACCTCTTGTGCTGCTGTGAACCGCTGATTCACAAAAGAAGCAGACACCTGGGGAAACACACCCTTGACCCAGATGAATTAAAAACAATCCAAACTGGGAACATCTTATCTTTCTTAGACAGTGCCCAGTTGATGGAGTAAAAATGGAATTGTGTCAACAGACGATGTTAAAATATGATATTTTAAGCAATGTAAAAAATGTATCTTGAAGAGAAGGTACTTGAAAGCATCGAACTATTTGGGATAAAATATTTTATTACCTTCAGTCGCTGACCAAAACTCCAAAGAATAGTGTTGCTTAAAACTTTATAGCAAGATATATAACACTAACTTTTGCCTTAGTCTTCGTCCACATAGATTAGTTACTTTGAGATAGTGTCGTATGTAGCCTACAACCTTCCTCAATAAATTGGCTTTTCAACACTGAAAGATTTTTTCAAATTGGAACAGTAGCCTCAATTGGTGGAATTGAAAATTTACTCCTACTCTATTTTTAGAAGCAAAGTTAATAGTGGCGTAAATTTGTTCTTAATTCTTCTGTGAGGCGTTATTTAATTTTTATTTACATTCAACCGCATAACACCCGTTCCCATTTGAATATTGGGATAAAAGGTAGCATATGTCCTTTTTCAGGCTCTAGACTATCTGTGTACCAAATTTCGGTTAAGATGGTTCAGTAGTTTTGACGTGAAAGCAAGACAGACAGACAGAGTTGCTTTCGCATTAATAATATTAGTATGGATTATTTAAACAAGTCTGACAGATAGCAACTATTATTACTCTGCCTCTTCATTATTATTACTTATTAAACATGTTTTATATCCTGAGAAAATAATACAAAGATGGTTCTTACTAAGTATGAAAACTCAAAAGGTTTTTTACTTAAACGGAATATGGGGATATTATTATGTAACAAATGCATACGCTACTTTAACTTACACGATTCTCTAACCCAATAGAGTGAATTTAAATGATTGTTATATAATAACATACCATGGAATAACATTTTGTTATTAGGATTATGTTATGGAATAACGTTTGTTTGCTATTCAATCCCTGACACAGTCTACTCTACATAAAGTAAAAGTCAATAATTGTGCCCCTTGCTTGTTTTGTTTCAATTATCTAATGTATTTCCTATTTCAGCATCATATTTATGTTGTTGTAGAGTATCTACGTCGTGGTTATGGATATTCTATTGTGCAATAACGACAATAATAGGCTTCCCTCTTATAAAGTGCCATCAACATAATTACTGTAAAAGTATTGGTGTGTAATGCACGTCTACCCACCCCTTCGGAAATATTGTATATATGTATCAGTAATCTTTTCTTGCATTAGAATTTAAAAAGCTTATAGTATAATTTTTCCAATGTTCAATACAAAAAAGTATTTTTTATTCTAGCTATGTATAGCCTCGTATATCGATGGATTCAATCTTATTCTCACAGACATCATATGGTATTGATTGGATTATTAAAATTAATGCAAAATCGTGGATTATGTCATAAAAATGCCCAGTATCATATGATTGGCTCAATAACTGTCAACAATACACTAATTGCAAAATAATTTATTGGTGATCTTAGAAAATGGACCGATATTAAGATTTATAAGAACAACTTTGCCGGAAACATTGTTATTTATTGGATGATTTCAATGTTTCTCAAATTAATCAACATCGTTGTACCTTCTTTACAGTGACTTCAAAAAATGGTCTTAATGATTATTTATGGCCGTGTTCGGAAGTAATAAATATACGGCACTATACTTATCTGAGCCTTTAATTATATTTAAGCAATTGTTTCATCCCACGAAACGAGGTATCTAGTGTTTTAAAAGCTCAGCAAAAAAATAATGTGCTAGCGTATTTTACGAGTTTTTTAATAAGATGTAAAATCTTGTCCAATGAACATTAATGCTTGAAGGAAGTCTGTGAGCGTTATTAAATTCACTCCCAATTATGTAAAAACTGTACACGTTATTACTATGACAAGTAGGGAAAAATTCTATTTGCTTAGGTTAAAGGTAAAATCTTCTCTTGGTCTATACAGTATGTTACAATAAGGCGATGGGAATGTCGCAACGCTGGGAGGCCCCGCACAAGATGGATCGACAAACTGGCGAAGGTAGCGGGAATTCGCTGGATGTGGACCGGTCAAGACCGGTTGTGCGGGAGTTACACAAATGCTGGTAAGGTTATGATTGAAGTGGACTGTATGTATAAATTTGTATGTTAGATAATGTGAGAGTGAGGAATATGAACAATTCCCGCCCAGAATCAAGAGGATAAGTAATTCCACTAACCTTGATCTTCAACCTTCGCAAATGAACGTCACCAGCTCAGGGAGAACGCACGGCGTTGAGGCGCTTCAGGAACTAGTTTCTTGATTCAGGAGGAAGCTGAATACGGTGTGCACGGCACAAAGTTCAAATAGCACGGCTACTTATTAGAATTGGCTCAAAGTTCAATACTTAGAACGTCTAAGTTGGCACAAAGAAAACGAAACGTTCGTCTGCAGGCGCGCGCGTGAACAGAGTCGAGGACGCATCAAAAGACGATGGCGTCCGAACAAAATTAGTGGAAAATATCTTAACCTACCCTCCTAATAAAATAGGCAAGAATTGCACATACCCCCCACCGAAATCAGTGTGATGATTTCATGTAAGTATATGTGTATAATGGAGTATGTTATTTTTTTTTTTTAAACTTATAAATATATACTTATAAATATTCACGTATAACCTAGGTTGGAATTTAAAAATTTAAGGTTACTAATTAACGTAAGGTAAAGGACAAACTTTATTTACTGGCCGTTTATAAATACCATTAGGAGTTCTTACAGTGACAACACGTACAATGTTGTCAACACCAGGATGAACCAACTCTATTCTTCCAAGAGGCCATTGTAATGGTCGCGTTAAGTTAGATTTAAGTAGAACTAAATCACCAACTTTAATGTTGGGGGGCGGTGATGACCATTTCGCTCTCTGTTGGAGAGTATGCAAATAGTCATCAGACCAACGCTTCCAAAATGATTGAGAAGCCTGCTGTATAAATTGCCAGCGTGACAATCTATTCAGAGGCACATCCTGAATATTATATTCAGGTACAGCTAGTAAACTTTGACCAATTAAAAAATGCCCTGCGGTCAAAACATCGAATTCATTCGGATTATCCGACAACGAACAGAGTGGGCGTGAATTCATGACTGCTTCTATTTTGCAGAAAAGTGTAGACAACTCTTCAAAAGTAACAGTTTTATCACCTATGCTACGAGCAAGGTGATGTTTTGCCGATTTAATTCCGGCTTCCCATAAACCGCCCATCGAAGCAGCGTTGGGAGGGTTAAAACGCCATTCTACATGACGTAGTGTTAAGCCATTTAAGATGTCATCCCTTGAAACCGTTTGATAAAAATACCTTTTTACGTCCTTAAAATGTCTAGCAGCCGCAATAAAATTAGTACCACAGTCAGAATATAAACAGGAGCAAAGACCGCGGCGTGCTACAAAACGATCGAATGATGCCAAAAAACAATCAGCCGACAAATCGGTTAACACTTCAAGGTGTACGGCTTTTGTAGAAAAACAAATGTATAGGCATAAGTAAGCTTTATAAGTTTTAGCTTTACGAAGATGACTTTCCTTCACTAGAAAGGGTCCGCCGATATCACAACCGACGTGATCAAATATTTTATTTGGTTTAATCCGTGCCGCTGGGAGTGTACCCATAGTTGGCTGAGAAATAGTTGGCTTAAATTTAAAACAATTATGACATTTTGAAATTACTGATCGAATAATACTGCGAGCATTAATAATCCAATACTTTTTACATAAAATACCTTGCAAAGTGCGAGGACCTGTATGTAAGTACAATTTATGAAAATAATCAATTAATAATTTTGTTGTATGACAATTTTTTGGCAATAATATTGGATGCTTAGTATTAAAGGGAAGGTCTGATTGTAAAATTCTACCCCCCACCCTGAGGAAATTATCGGAATTTATAAAAGGCGATAGTTTGCGTAGTGAGGCTACGAAACCTTTTTTCTTTAATGCGTCAATCTCAGAATTAAAATGGTTTTGTTGAAGAATACGAATTATTGTATCGTGGGCTTGTTTATACTCTGAGGATTCCAGAGGCCCAATTTTAATATTAATCTTTTTTAATTTTAAATTATTTATGTATCGATGACACCATGACATAATACGATGAAGTTTATTAAATGACGAATAATTATTAAATGTTTCCTCAAGGTCGTTAATAAAATTATTTTTATTTTTATCATCACGACTTAACAAATTAAAAGTGTCACAATTTAATTTCAATTCTGGGACGGAGTCAGGATTCTTTAAAAAGAATGTGTTAGTTGGCCAACTATGAGAGTCCTCGTACAGCCAGTCGGGACCGTGGGTCCACTCACGCACAGCACTTACTAATTGTGATGGGAGGCAGCCTCGCGAGCATACATCCGCATTATTATTTTCACTATTTACGTGGAACCAGCAATTTGAAGGAACCACTTCTACAATTTTGCTAACACGGTTAGCTATATAAATTTTTAACTTATAAGGCGGCGTTTGAAGCCATGATAAAACGACACTTGAGTCGGTTAAAGCGATAATTTTTAATTTAAAATCTTTAAAGTTTTCTTTAACAGAAAAAACTAATTTTGAAAGGAGCACGGCAGCTTCCAATTCTAATCTTGGAATTGATAAGGGTTTTGTGGGCGCAACCTTGCTTTTACTCGTCAACAATCTAACCCTTACGTTACCTTCCTTATTCCTACTACGAAAATAAACACAGGTAGCATAACCGCGCGACGACGCGTCGCAGAACGCAATGAGCTCAACCGCCGTGAACGCAGGTATAAGAATCTGACGTTCGATACGTAAGTTTGCTAGGGCTGGCAAATCTAATATAAATTTATTCCACCTATCACATAATTGTTGGGGCAAAGGATCATCCCAACCGAGACCTATTTTCCAAAGGTCTTGCATAATGCACTTTGCGACAAATGTACAGGGTGAAATAAAACCAACCGGGTCGAAAATACTCGCTAACAGTTTTAATACTGACCGCTTTGTATTTTTTGTGTCAGTAAAATTATAATTAAAAGAGAAGGAATCACACAAAGGTAACCATGTTAAACCCAAGACCTTTAATGATGATGATAACGAATCATCTTGAAAATTTATTGAAGATACTTGGTCTTCATTCATTCTAGTTAGAAGTTCTGGACAATTACTTGCCCATTTACGCAAATCAAATCCACCATTTTTTAATAATGAGATAAGCGCATCCTGTAAAGCACACGCTTCAGCTACAGACTCACAAGACCATAATAAGTCATCGACATAAAACCCTTGCATTAATATTTTAGCAGCTTTTTCTGCTAAAATAATGTTATCAGCCGCTGGCAACCCTAAACCTTTAATTCGACTCAATTCTTCTGACGCTAACTGATGTAACGTGCGAACAGCGATGTACGGAGCGCTTCGAAGGCCGTAAGTATTGGTTTTTAATTCATATATACGGACTTGTTCCGTAGGCCTGTCACGCCACAAAATATGCTGATAAGTTCTTTCAGATGGATCAATCAAAACAGCTCGATACATTTTTGAAATGTCGGCAGAAAAACATACCTCATGTAATCTAAAGTTAGTTAAGATTTTTAAAATATCTTGATGTAATTTCCTACCAGTTAATAAAATATCATTAAGAGAATTTCCCGACGTAGTTTTGGCCGAACCATCGAATACAACGCGTAATGGTGTTGTCGTGCTCGAAGGGCGCAACACGCAGTGGTGTGGAATAAAATACTTAGTAGGCTCAGTGCCTTTGTAAAGTTCCATGTGCCCTAAGGACTCGTATTCAGATAAAAATTCATTATAGGCCTTTCGCAAATTAGGGAAACGTGCCAATCGGCGTTCTACTTGAACTAAACGTTTTAATGCATAATCATACGAATCGCCAAGCGGTTCATGATCAGGTTTTAATAAAATAGGCGAGACAAATCTACCAGTCTCATCACGATAGTGATTTTCAATAAATATTTTTTCGGCAACTTGCTCATCTGGACTTAGTTGAATCGAGCACGGCACAGATTCAACTTCCCAAAAACGTTTTAGAAGGCCATCGAGACTATCGTCTTCTGTAGTGTACGACACTAGAGAAGTAGCCAATGTCGTTGACGCAACGACGTCGTTATTATAGGTGGACGGCACGGCCAGTCTGCCTGTTATTACGTAACCAAATACGCTGCCCAAAGCGACAGGTATATCATTATTAAAATATATCTTGTTTCCGTCATAGATGTGAGGAAAACAATCAGCAGATAAAATAATATCGATTTGAGAACGTTTATAAAATTGTGGATCAGCTAAAACTAAATTATTATATTTAGAAATTATTTCTTTAGGTATTTGATTGGTCGGTAAATCTGCGGTTATTTTATTCAGAACAACGGCGTCAATATTAAAATAATTCTCTGACAATCGCGATTTAACTACGCATGACGTCATTCCATAATTTTTAATACTTTCACCACCGAGACCCAATATATTATAACTACATTTACGGCGGTTTAAACCCAATCGTTGTAAGCAATTCAGTGTTATAAAATTTGACTGCGCGCCGGAATCTATGAGCACACGGCATGGTTGAAAACAATTAAAATTATCAATAACATAAACTAACGCCGTTCCTAAAATTACGGTCGCATTATTATGAGACAACGAAGTATGGCAGTTCATTGATGCGCTCGACCTTGAGCTATCTCCAGGCGGTGCGGAGGGAGCGAGAGGTCCGTTTGTTTTGATTGGTTTTTTGCTATCGGCACAAGCGGGATCAACGTGTAACAAAATATGATGAGGTAATTGGCAAATAAAACATTTAAATTCACTTTTGCAGTCTCGTGCGTTATGATTCGGCTTTAAGCAATTGTGACACAATTTTAGGGACTCGGCACGGCTGATGCGTTGCATATTTGTCAATTTACGAAATTGATCGCAACGGAAAATCATGTGATCCTCTCCACAATGTGCACAGACTGTTTTAAAGCGTAAAGTATTTGACACGTGGGTATATTTCTTACTAGAATTATTTTTTTCTGTTCTTTTGTAATTATAGTCTACATGTTTTTCATTTTGCTGTGAATTTGAAAAACTTGAATATGAATTAGAATGATTTAAAACTTTAATATGATTATGAACGAAAGTCATTAACTCGTTAAATGTAGGTATGGATTCTTGATTTACTTTCTGTTCAAATAATTTTCTACTTTGTGGGTCTAACGCCCTTAACGCGATGTGACAAAATAAATAACTACAAAGGTTTGGAACCTTGAGCGCTTCTATAGCTTTAAAAGATTGATCGAATGTTTCAATAAACGTATTAAGATATCCAGGGGACTCTTTAGTAAGGGGTGAAAAGTTAAGCATTTTATCAAGATACTTACCGACTAACAATCGTTTGTCTTGATATTTATCAAGCAAACTTTGCCAAACTAACTCATAATTGGCTGCTGAAATTGGAATACTTTTTACAATATTTAAGGCTGACCCTTTTGTACAACTAATTAAATAATGGAATTTATCTATTGTTGCAATATTGTCCCGGTTATGAACCAATGAACAAAATGTTTCATAAAAGGTATTAAAATTTTCGATATCGCCATCAAAAGTAATTAACTCTAATTTTGGAAGACGTGGTCGTGATTCTAGTTTATTTGACACGGCATTCTCTTCTTTAACGCACTCATTACTAGGCCGAATTTTGCGAATATGTAATTTAATTAGAAAATATAATTCATCAAAACTTTTAAGTTCTTGTGTACTTAAAGATGCTTGCGCATTCGTTTTAAATTCATATTCGAATATTTTATATATTAATTGTTCGAAAGTAACTCGCAAATTATCAATTTCGCTACAGCGAAGCAAAAACATTTCCTTAGAATCGGCCAGTAAAGGAGTCTTTGTCATGTTATAAATAGAATTGATTTGTTCGAAAATTCTTTCTTTTTTATAAGTTAAACTTCTAAACTCCACATCAGGTTCAGGTTGACTGACTGACTTTGATTTAACCTCTACGGACTTAGCCATTTTAAAATGAGGGTATAAAAATAATAAAATTTATTTTAATGAAAGGGAATTTCTTGAAGTTTACTGTTAAAGGATATAAATAAATATATATATAATAAATATCCGCGGTCGATGGACCAGAAAAAATTGTGCGGGAGTTACACAAATGCTGGTAAGGTTATGATTGAAGTGGACTGTATGTATAAATTTGTATGTTAGATAATGTGAGAGTGAGGAATATGAACAATTCCCGCCCAGAATCAAGAGGATAAGTAATTCCACTAACCTTGATCTTCAACCTTCGCAAATGAACGTCACCAGCTCAGGGAGAACGCACGGCGTTGAGGCGCTTCAGGAACTAGTTTCTTGATTCAGGAGGAAGCTGAATACGGTGTGCACGGCACAAAGTTCAAATAGCACGGCTACTTATTAGAATTGGCTCAAAGTTCAATACTTAGAACGTCTAAGTTGGCACAAAGAAAACGAAACGTTCGTCTGCAGGCGCGCGCGTGAACAGAGTCGAGGACGCATCAAAAGACGATGGCGTCCGAACAAAATTAGTGGAAAATATCTTAACCTACCCTCCTAATAAAATAGGCAAGAATTGCACACCGGTCATTGTGGAGATCCTTGGGGAAGTCTATATTCAGCGGTGGACTTCTGTGGGCTGAAATGATGATGATGAGGAGATATGTAATAAGTTAAGATTAGTTTTTCATTGTTAGTAAAAAACCATTCATTGCCCAACATTCTCTCTCATGGTATTTACGTTCATTGAATTTCTGCCAAATTAATCGTTTAAGACATTAGTTCCCAAAGTGGTACAGGTGGACCCCTAGAGATCTACGAGAGACTCAAAGGGGGTCTCGTTATCTTCACATCTTCACATTTTTGTCGAGTTTTGGGAATACGGTAGAAATGTAGCTGCAGGGGGTCCACCGGAACCAGATAAATTTTGAAAGTGGTCTATGAGAAAAATAAGTGTGGGAGCCTCTGTTTTAAGACATAGCAATTTTTCATTACTATAAAATTCTTCTTCATAACCTTTTCCCATTATAAGACGTGTCGGTACAACATGTCTGCCGCCCCCATTTTTCTCTGCTTTTCGTCAGTTCAATTTCCACTTCCTTTCTTTCTATTATCAGAATACACACATCCAATCGTCTTTCATTGCTTCTTTGGTGTGCCTCTCATTCTAGGCATTACGTCCTTAACATTCTTCTTCAATCAATCCTCCTGCAATCATCCCTCCTCATTACATGTCTGAACCTTTTGCTCTTCTCTTTTTCTGTCACTGGGGCTACTTTCAATCTTCCTCTAATATTGTCCTTCGAGTAAGTCCTCACTCTATCTCTTCTTAATGCAGTTCTTTAGAAATTTCTTTCGCAAATTATACGTTACTAAAATCAAAATGTTTTGATTTTTGGGGTTTGGTTTGGTGACCACATAATTTGGCCTTTCCAGGAAAGCATTGGACACGAGTTCGTCTTAGTCTTCAATTCAGGATTAGTTTTTTATCTTACACATTATTTTTGAATATCTAAGAAAATCTTTAATTCCCAACAGAATTAATAAATCGAATGAATTTAATTAATGTTGTATTGGATCAATTAAATGTCAAATATTACATACCAATGCATACCAGACCTGCAGAATGGCAAATCATAGTAGCTTTTAATGACTACGCAAAATTACTTAACTCTACATCGCACGATAGTACACTGAATAGCAAAATAAAAGGGTCGGTTAGAAAATCTTCATATGAATTAAAGACTACAGTAAAAATATTGATTGCCCCATAAACAATAAATTAAACATTTCCATTCATTTATGAAAATTTATTAAAAAACTGAAAATGTGAAATAATGGTCGTCTTTTAATTTTGTATCAAAAAATTCAAATCATTTATATCCCATTAGTTTTCCCATAAAAATGCAAATCTTGACCAACATCCAGAACCTAAATCTTAAATACATTTAATTTTGAAAAGAGATCGTTGGTATTTTTTTCAGGGTTCATAAACAGCAAAAATAGTAACAAATAATTATATAGCGGCAATTGAGGGCAACGTAATATTATGTTGCAATTAATGGCTGAGTAAATACAATTTTATGGATGAAATGGTCCATCCTTATTTATTTAAAAAATTCGTTGTGGTGACAACAAGGAAAATGCACAGGAATACTATAGAAAAATACGATTTTGATTAAATGAAACTACTTTTTACGTTTATACTGTCGAGTACTTGGTCTGGTCGCCAGGTCTCAATACGTCGCCATCTCTAGAAGTTCTGGATTCGATTCCCAGTGAGAGTAAATGTTTGTGTGATGAAAACAGGACATTGTTCTTCAGTCTTGGGTTATTATATATTAATTGTGTATATTCTGGATGTTTATACGTATTAATCTATTAAATATATTTATCCCTCATATATTATCCGTACCACAATTGTACTAGGTAGTTGATTGGTGTAAATCGTCCTCAGCCTTTAAAAGTCCCACTGTTGGGCACAGGCCTTCCTCGTGAAAACAAACACATGAGAAGTATGGGCCGTAATACCACCACGCTGGCCCAATGCGGACTGCTGATAGCTGTGAATGTCTAAAGATATTTATTTATTATTTTACTTAGAAAAATCATAAATACTATGAATTACCTAAATTAGGGACTTTGCTCCGAAATAGATTCGTACCCATTTTTTTATATGTTTAAGTAGCAGATATAAAAATACTAACCTAGGCAACAATTGCATTCAATAATCTTACATGTTCCATGGCATTCTTTTATCAATAAGACATCTCAGCCGAAAGCATCCAATTCTAAAACACCGTGTTCGAAATCATGAGCAATATTATGTCGTAATACACATTTTGCTCAAAAATCTACAGACATATCTTATAGAAAACTTTATGTAGGTACCTAATTAAATTAGAAGTCACTTTCTAAAAAGACTACCAGTCTACCATACAAATAAGCATGTAGTACAATATAGTAATAATATGACTTTTATATTAAGATTTTCTTCATCTTTTTATAATCAAGTCGAAGACAAATGGCAAATATTATTATTACAGCTGGCCTTCATAAGGGAGGCTAGACAAAGATCTAGCAGTTAACAGTATTTTTATTGGATTAAATAAAGAAATACGTAAATGCCTAACTACTTACAAATCCGCTTCATTTCGAAAAGCAATCGCGACGCCTATGTCAATTGCCGAAAAAACTTTAACAGAATCGGTATCTTTTTTTAAAATTAAAATATACCTACTAATGGGTACCTGTTTTGCTTGATGATTGAGATTATAAATAAATAAATAAATATTTTGAGACATTCACGCCTATCAACTAGCTCCATTTTAAGCAGCTAATGCATTATATTGGGTCCTTACCTATGAAATTGGTGTTTTTATTCTGTCTTAGTATTTTGTCTGTAACTATAAAGATTCAGAGTATTCCTAAAAAATAATTACCTCGTCTAAAAATAGACTATATTTTTGAGCTCTTTAGTAGTCTTTAGTCTTGATAATTTGTTGTAAGTTTAATTGTGTTAAAATTGGACACGGAGACAACTCTTTTTAAGTGCCTCCCGAATACATCATTTTATTTGCATTCACTTAAAAACGATAAATAATTTTTACGAAGTGTGATATTACACATATTACTAAAGCTTGTCTAATGATACATGCCAAATATTATTATCTCTGGATTTGTCGTTGTGAAGAAAACTGATAAAATGTTAGTATGTAAAATGCAGAATTCCCCAAAATCTCCATACAAAACACCAATTTCATCTGCTAAAACGTAATTTCATTGATCCAGCATATTAATAAAATTACTATTTTAAATAAATCGGGACATATAAAAATTTGTTATTTTACTAGTTTGTTTGATCATCAAAGCTATTATGTACAAAACAATATTTTTATTATCATATTCGCTGTTTTCCTGTTCTGTTATTTTTAATTCTTACGCGAAAATGTATTTAATAAATCTGCAACTTTGTTTCCCTATCCATTTGGGTTCGAAGAAAAGCAAATAAGTGTATGAATAATTTGTAGCTAATAGTTGTATCTATAACAATATCAATCTATAGATATATTTAATTAAATACTAAACAAGCACACACTGAAACCGCAGACCAACAGTTGCACCATATGAATCATACTGATACCTAATGTCTTATTCAGAGGCTAGAAGGGATCAAGGATACTTATTGTTAATTTACATAATTATTCTTTTTATTTGCATTTATAACTTTTTACAAAGTACGAACAACTTTTAGATAAGTGTACGTACACATTATAATAACTAGTATAAAGAATGTAACTTATTGAATACAAAACTGTTATTATTTGTGTATATAGGGTACCTAAACAAAACAACTTGTATACATTTTTAGGGAGATTAGAAAAGTGCTTGTCTTATTTAGTTAAATTTAATTACAATAATATTATAATTGCTGGAGATTTTAATATTGACATTTTAAAAAACAATAATGTTACATTGGATTTAAAATGCTTATTATTAAGGTATAATTTAAAATTGGCTTTAGATGTACCAACGAGACTATCGAGTAAATCCTGTATTGACAATTTTGCACACAACTTAAAAAAAAAATGTCAAACCGAAGTATTGGAACTAGGACTCTCCGACCATACTGCACAACTAATCAAATTACCGGTGCAAACAAAACTAAAATTATATCATTGGCGTAAATTAAAACGCGACTACCACTCGGAAAATGTTGAAAAATTTAAAATGTGCATAAAAAACCTATCTTTTTCGGAAATATATTTAAGCGAGGACCCCAGCATAGCCTATAAACATTTTATTGATAATTTTAAACTTTTTTATGACCTGTGCTTTCCTAACACAGATTTTATAGTAAAGGTAGATAGTAGACCTAGATGGGTGTCACGTGGCATTAGAATATGCAGTAAAAAGAAAAAGGCTTTGTTATGGCAATATAGGTTAAAATCAACAAATGAGAATAAAATAAAATATTTGAATTACTGTAAATTATTTAAAAAAATTATAACCCTGACAAAACGTGCCCAAAATACATATAAGATTAAGACTTCCGAAAATAAAAGCAAAACAGCATGGAATATAATAAGAAAATCAAGAAATATTATACCAAAAGTTTCTATTGACAGCATTAAAATCAATGAAGTGGAAGTCATAAATGATCCTAAAGAAATAGCAAACCTTTTCAATAAATATTTTATAGACAAAGTCAATCCGATTCCTGGTACCGGCAAAAATTCAAATAAAATTATTGATGCACAATTGAACTCGATGTTCCTTGCTCCGTGTACACCAAAACATATTTTTAAAATTATTAAAAACTTAAAAAACAAGGGTAGTGTAGGTTATGATGGTGTTTCCACACATATAATTAAAGCGGTTAACGAATTTATTTGTCCGCATTTGAGTCATATTGTCAATTTAAGTATATCAACAGGAAAATTCCCAAATGACCTAAAATTTGCCATTATAAAACCTTTATATAAAAAAAATGATAGACAATTGATGGAAAATTACAGACCAATTGCCCTGTTATCAATATTTTCCAAAATCTTTGAAAAATATTTGTATGGAGAACTTAATTCTTATTTAGAAACAAGAAACATATTATGTAATGAACAGAAAGGCTTTCGGAAAAATAAAAATATAAACATGGCAATTTATGAGTTTATAAAATATGTCTATTGTAATGTTGACGATAAAACCCCTGTCTGTGCGATCTACTGTGACATGTCACAGGCATTTGACTATGTTGACCATAAAATACTTATTGACAAACTAAATGACTACGGGATTAGAGGACCTTCTTTAAATTTGATTCGGTCTTACTTAACTGATAGACAGCAAGCAACACAGATAACCAGAATAAATGTTAAAACAAAAAGAGAAGATACGTTTCTATCTGAGAAAAGAAATATAAAATACGGAGTTCCTCAAGGTAGTGTGTTGGGACCACTACTATTTATCATTTATATTAACGACTTGCCAAAAGCAACGAATCAACCTATGAATTTATTTGCTGATGACAGCACTGTTACCGTAGCTTGTAAAGACATAAAAACATATCAATCTGACATTAATAATTCACTGACATCTATCATTTCTTGGCTAGATAATAATAATTTGAAAATAAATTTGACAAAAACAAACATAATGCACTTTGGACAAAGATTACAAAAGCCTCCAAATATAAGCTTGACTTATGATAATTATAGAGTGAATGAAACAACCACTGCTCGATTTCTTGGTATATTTATAGATAGTCAGTTGAACTGGAAAGAGCACATAGATAAACTATGTAGAAAAGTTAGCAGTCTATCATATGCTTTGTATAAATTGTCTTCGACTGTAAGCGCCGATGCGCTGCTAACTGCGTACTATGGTCTAATTGAGTCAAGTCTTAGGTACGGAATTATTTTCTGGGGTAACTCAACAAACAAAGAAATGATATTTAAAATGCAAAAGCGATGCATACGTGGCATGTTTAGAATCCAAAGTGATGAAAGCTGTAAACCTTTATTTAAAAGACACAAAATTCTTACAGTTCCATCGCTTTATATAATGGAAGTAGTTTTATTTGTCAGAAGCAACCCTCAATTTTTTAAACGCATTTCTGACAAAATTAAACGTAATAGACGTCACAATGACATGCTCAGTGCCTTCCCAGGTAAAACAGCACTTCTACAAAAAAGTGTAATATGCAGGGCTCCATTAATTTACAATAGAATTCCTAAGTCAATTAGAGACCTTAATGATAAGTTATTTAAATACGCTGTTAGAAAGTTATTGACCGATAAATGTTATTACACTTTAAATGATTTTATTAATGACAACACTCTCTGAATATCTGAATATTAGGACTTTTAAATATAAATTCAGACTTAATTGTAAAGTTTATAAAAAATGTATTTTAATTTTATTTTAATATTCAATTTATTTTTGTAATTTTTTATGACATTTGTACACCAGAAAAGGTTAAACATGTTGATACACAATTTTGACTGTAATATCTTATAATGTGCACTATGTAGTACTCATTATCACAAACACATGTTTATGCAAATAAATTAATCTTTATCTTTATCTTATCTTTATCTGTAAGCCAAATCAAAAAGTCAAAATACATTCAAAATAGGCTTTAAACCAGTAATTTAAAATGTACAAGTTTTTTGCATCCACCAACTTCAAGGACGAGGTTAGACAAATCAGTATTATGTGAAAGATGTATAATTCTAGACACGTCTAACACGGTATCATTTGCAAATTAACCTATTGAATGCAAAAAGTCTGGCAAATTTTAATACGAACCGCTTGGACCCTACCAAGCGGTTTCGTGATAATTCTAGATTCTAGAATTGTTATCATAATTCTAACAGCGAAGTGTAATGTTTCTAAATAAAATCCATTGTTTGAACTTTGAGCAAATGCATTTATTTCATTTGTATTTTTGCTTATTCCCGTAAGATAGTTCTATTCAAATTAATATCACAAATGAGTTAATTCTGGATATTCAAAAGTAGATAGTAGTGCATTTTTATACACTGCTAAAATTTTGAAATTGCTGTCTCCAATATTTTCAGCACAATAAAAATAATAATTTATTGTACTGTTCTTTTGCAACATAAAAAGGTAAGATAAGTTCTCAAAACAAAAGTATTTCAAGTAGTCTTAGCAGAATGAAATCATATCTGTTTAGAAACTTATAAAATCTATTTTCTAGATTAAACTGTCAATTTGAAGATGATTACATGGTTATCATGTAAATCAAAATCTCAAAAATCCACGCAACTTTGTTACGACACCGGCTATTCAAATGTACCTAAATCATAAACTATGTACCTACTCGTGGGGACTAGCAATACAATGTCGAGCATGGTTTTGATTAACTAGTCTACGGTCAGAAAACGAGACACAATAAAAACATCTATTGTTTGCGAACACCGGTGCTCACGTTGACCGCCAAGGGGTTAAAACAAAGAACTAAATCTCAAGAGACCTTCAAGGTTCTAAAAAACCTTAAAAATCATCAACTTTAAACAAAACAAATATATTGCAGACGAATTCTAAATATGAGTCGCTTATTTTAATTACCCAATTACTAGTCAACGTTTTGGTATAGCTCCGTTCTATCTGAGAGCAATATTTATGCACTTGATGAAACGGTTATTTCAAGGTTTTATGGCTAAAGATTATGCTCGAGTACCTACTGAACTCAAATATGGTGACATTAGCAGGAAATCTGATTAGGTAAATATGTCAATATTATAAAAACACTGAACTTAATGACTAAAACAGTTGACATAATATAGTTACTTTAGTCTCATAATTTTTTATTTACTGTAAATATTTACAGTGAAAAAAATTGATGATGTTTATTGCCTACAATTAAGTTAATTTATTTAATTTTAGCAGTAGGTAAGTTCGTAAACACCTTCTAACGAAATTACAATGCATTTTCTATAGACAACAAAACAGGTTTTGATTGTCATCAACTGCTATTTTTTTAATTTCAAGTTGATGACAATCAAAACCTGTTTTGGTTAAAATATGTTAAATCGGTAATATTATATAAGATTTAAATAGGTTTGATAAGGGAAAATACGAAGGAAAATCAGTTTTTTTGCCGAAATTTTATTTTACGACATCATTTCAGGAGTATTAACAAAAAATTTACAAAACTTAAAAAAAATATGGCAGTGTGCATCAAACGAGAAACAAGGCATGCACCGATGCTTTGGTGTTCCCACGCAACGATCCTACATTTACCTAAGATCTATTTGTAATAGAAATAACATAAGTGGTCCTACTTAGTGGAACCACGAAGTCGTGTCGGTAAAGCCGTTGAGCATTTTTGTCCGGTTGGGTTGAGCGTAGTCGATGAGTAAACTTGAATATGTTAGAGCAGATTTAAGGGGCTTTGGGGATGGAGTCGCCTTCAGCGTGGAAGCCGGTCTCGTCAGCGTAGTAGGTGATGCTCTCGGGCTTGCCGTCGGGGTTGGTGTAGGAGTAGGAGCCGCGGACGACGACGACGTCGTGGGGCTTGTTCTCCTCGTCCAAGGTCTGCTTCAGCTCACCATTCTCAGAGCGGACAATGCCGTTCTCAGTTTCGAAGCTGGAATTTAAAATTATTAGCATGAATAAATATATAGTTATGAAAACCACAATGAAAGTAAAAAAATAAAGAAATACAAAAAATACAATCTAATCTGTGAAAAAAAAATTCAGCTAATTAATAATAAATTCCCGAGATATATTGCTTCGCAAATACAGCATATATTCTAAAATATCATAACAGATTCACTTATTACACAGTCAAAAAACTTTATTCCAGACTTTATTCAATTAATAAACAAATTAACTTATTATATATACTCACTTGAATACATATCCACCCTCAGGCTGTTGGTCGAATTCACTGCGGAGGATCTTTGGTGGCTCGGGCTCCACGGGGGCGGCGGCGGCGATGGCCACGAGCAGAGCGACAACTACGATCTACACCAAAATCAAACATTATTACAATTATAACAATATATTTTTGAGTAATAATCAAGTCCTGACTCTACCCAAATATCATTAAAATTTAAAACCTATTATTTAATCAAATAGGTATTAGGAACGTACCACTTTCATTTTGATTTTTTGTGTGTTTCGGTTGGTACCTGATGAGCGACTGATGCCTAAGCGGTCGTGTCAAAATCTTTTATACATTTCTCCCGCAATCTATCGTAATGTCAGGCGAGAACAAATATACGATGTCGATATTCCGGCTCCCCGGATTCGGTCATCATCACTGACCACATACATACACGCCTGTACCTAACACACATGTCGCATAGATTACCTGCGTATGTGCGCGTGTGTACCTACACGGTCAATAGAAGCCATCTGAAGGTTTTACTCTTAACTATTTGTTTAATAATTTGTCACAAAATTTGAAATGCGGCGTGAGTCGTCGTCATGTTAAGCAACTATGTCATTGGTAAAATGTATGATCCTAAATTCATTGTCAAAATATGAAATTCATGAAGTTGTAATGTTAGAAAGAATATTGAAGAATTATAATGTACTTAAATTCTCTACTTTGAATCATTTCTATTAAAATTTTACAGATATAAATATTTTTATTAACATATTAAATCGACATAGTACATATAACACCTTATAAGCACTATGTGTATGAAAACATTTCTCTGATAAATTACCCATTTTTAGACGAGAATATTATATCGACGAGTGATAAATAGTCACGAGTTACGAGATAGAAAACCCTTATACTGCTTTGTGATTACATTCCTTAGAATTCTACGCTTTTACATTATTATTTCTCGAACTCCTCCGTGTTTCGGAAGGCACGTTAAGCCGTTGGTCCCGTTCGTAATTACTAGGGTTTCTTCCCACCAACAAACTTTTTTTTTAGCTACATATATTTTTAAATTGCGAAATAATGGAATTGATGGAATTGAGAAAATCCCAAGTATTATTAGCTAAAGATTACCTAAATCACAAAGAATACCTGTGTGCTATCCATAATTAAGTAGGTATGATTCGTATGCGTATAAATAGCCTATTACAGAATACCTTCGAGCTATTTAAAAAATTACGTAAGATCATGTATTACCACCATATTATTAATCCAAAAAAACAAAATTCCCTACAAAATAATTTACAAACTTACAACGATATAGAGTAGCTTAACCGTCTCTCTGGTCTAGTGGTTCACACCACCGGGTGTTGATCGGGAGGTCCGGGTTCGATTCCCCATGGGGCAGAAGTTTTTCTGCTCGGTTTGGTTGGTGGTAGGGCTTCTGAGCCCACCTGGCTAGCTACCACCGTCTTACTTAAAGCATTGTTGTGTTCCGGCAATCAGACTTAAGATAGCCAGTTCCTCAGTTGTTGAAGATTACAGGTGAAGCTCGCTTCCACCTTCGGCTTTATCGTCACTTACCATCAGGTGAGATGAAGGCAAAGAGCTTACCTGTCATATGTAAAAAAAATGCTTGGTATACTATAAAAAGTTGATTAATTAGACAATAAAAATGGACGCAAGTTTTATTTTTAGGTGATTTGTTAGTTATTTGTCAGTTTTATATATATATTAATTAGTATCAATAAATCATAACATAATCAGGCCCGAAACCCCAAAAGGCCTAAGTATTAACATTCACTTTTCATCTGATATACCTTTAATTTGATTGCCAACACGGGTTCATTTGAATTTTATTCCTGTTTTCACTTCTCATATCATGTAAATGACTTAGCCGGTTTTTATGAAACATAGCTAAGAACACTCCCGACTAACCCATCTTTTAAAATCGAAATCGGTTCATCCGTTTGGGACCTACGATGCCACAGACAGACTGACAGACACACACACACTTCAAACTTATAAAACCCCTATTTTACGTCGGGGGTTAAAATTCAGTCATTAGATTGAACAAAGCTTATTTTATCTTTAAAAACGAACAGCGAAGTGTCCTCATAATAAACATAACGTTTTTATTCCTGGCAGTGAAGCTGGTACAGGTTTTTAATGTGAAAGAAGGCGAGATCCATAGAGGCTCTATGACACCTCGGAGAGTCACCAATAATAGATTTTATTTTTTATTTTTGAGAGCTTCGCTTCAGTATATTCAGGTAATATGCAAGAATGATTTTTTTTATACAACCACATTCCATAAAAGCATGACAGGCCAAATACTTACTTGTTTAGAAATAGATTACATATACCTACTAGATATGTATTTACTAATTAAATCTTCGCGTCTAGATAATAACTGGTATCATATAGCACCACGCAATTATGAATACCAAATCAGAATCAACTTTGAACTTTCAAAACCTATATTCAATGTCGGATATCGTTTCTGTCCGTCATCCTAAATCCACATTGAAATAAATGTAAAATCTAATTTATTCAATAATTTAGGTTTTAATTTTAACGATTATCAGTATACTTTGTGTCATTAGCAAAAAATATTATCTGGTTTTTAATTTATTGAGAATGACTACCTGCTGTACATAATTAATTCATAACTTGCTTTTCCTACTTAGGTTTAACTTGTGATACAATTTTACTCATACAGTTGATCCTATAGAAAGAAATCTGGTTAGCACTCGGCACGATTGCTTCCGTTTATTGGATGGAAAAACATGGATCTAGAATAGATTATTATCTACCAAAAAATAAAATCGCAGAACTTCCCTTCTTTGGAGAATTATCCATTGCTTTAACGTTATACCTATACGTACGTATAATTTTATTTTTAAAAATAATTAAAATAAAATTCGTTAGAACTCGTAAATTCACAGACATAGATATGGTTTTTATTAGTTTCGTGTCGTTCTACGTATAGGTCATATAAATAGTATTACATAATATTGTGCTACCCAAGATCAAAATTAACTTAATCAAACGAGGTTCTGTATAGTAAAAAAAGTCACATATATAAGTGCTTTTGTTTTCTTAATATTTTATGGTTTTATTATATTGATTTTTCCTGATGTATATGCCATGAATCAGAAACTACTGATACAAATATAGCGAATGCGAAAGCTAGCCGCAGCACACAAATGGGGAGGGTGTTTAGTGGGTAGAGCCGCAAAATAACACAAGTAGATGCGGAGTAACTATTATGTAATCTGTGTACAATGTCTCACATTCCCTTGCGCTTAAAAATTTTCATGTGTTGGTCCGGGACACAAAAAGAATGTACCAACTGCTTTTCTTGCCTAGCATGTCGTAAAAGGCGACTAAGGGCATATTGGATACTGGGTCTGTGATTGTGTAGGCGATGAGCTAGCCATACTACTCTTTCACGATTTTTGTATGGCTAAATGTGATTTTAAGGAACGCAGTGCTCTTTAGACTCTGCCTACCCCTTCGGGGATTACAGGCGTAATTGTATGTATGTATGTATTTCGTTTTTTTATTGGTAATCCGATTACATTCATTGTATCTATAACCTGTCCTGAAACTAATGATTAAAATTAATCATAAATGAAATATAATGATGGGTAGGTATATCTTATTAGACGAGAATCGCGGTGTCTCAGTGGGATTTCCCCGATGACTCGAACGAGCGCATTTCCGAGACTGTCACACTCGTGGTCACACTGGATGCAAAGGCATGGGTAGCTGCCGTATTCTAAAGGGTCCAAGAGGTTGTTCTCGCCCACAGTGAGTAAAATCCGGAAAGGATACGCCTAGGTGGGTGCCAAGGTGTATTTTACATACCAAATAGTTACTGTAACTATCCTACTAGTAGCGCTATTATGAAAATATTAAAAGAAAATCGTTTAAGATGGCTTCTTTTATAACGCAAACACATTTGAGGTTCAACCTTTTCCACGAAGTTCATTTTAAAGTTTTCGTCCAAAAAAGTACCAATTTTTTTTTTGGTCATAAATCTCACTACGTAACTCTAAAATCTATGAATCGACACTAGAAACTTGTCTCCAGTCGTTATGCAGACACAAATAAAAGTGATGTGCGCTTAACCTTTCCAAAGGTCGGGTATACATATTTCGTGAAAATATATTTCAAGGTCAACCTGTTTAGTAGTGTTTAATATAGCTAATAGTCAAAGATCGTCGCTTAAGTAGATATAACTATGTAAATGACGAAACAGGAACGTGTAAGAATAGGATTTTATTCACGTTCACTCTATACAGCCAGCTGGACAGACACTTAAATTATCATTTGACGGGGTACAAAGTACCTACACTCGCCGTAATGTCCAGTAATATAATGCAAGAATCTATTATGTAAATAACAAGCGACTGCTTCAAAAATTTATGTTTGTTCAACTTATGATATGTACATGTTAAATGAATTAATAAAAAATAAGTATTATACGAAATGTTAATAGAATGATAAAATATTGTCAAAATGTCAATGTTATACGTGTGTGTGACCTTTACTGTACCAATTCGTAAGGCTAAGTAGGCATAGGTATATGAAATTTCCAAGAAATAAAAGTTTCAAACGATAAATGGAAAATCAGCACAAAATAATTCGAAATCTTATTTGACACTTTAAATAAATTCCATATACCTACCTACCTAATGATGGGCTCGTACTACAAGAGTCAGATCGTATGTGAAATAACGACGAATTTGTATGATAATTAACTACTAGTATGAAAGCGTATTTATTCGCTATCTGTTAATTCGCAAATAAAAGCTGCAGTGTAATGATAAGTACCCGTGAATCTACAGGTGCCGTCGAAAACCAATTTTCTGTAATATCATCTATATCAACTGGCCACCCTTCCTGAGGAGCTGGTTTCGTAGTGGTTCGCATATGCTTTAGCTTTCGTTGATAAGAACAAAGCTACATGGTTTAGTCTCGAATAGCGTTGAAAATTAAAAAAAAACAATTTGGTTGTTTCACGAAAACAACAAAAAACTGTTTATAATAAATAAAGTAAACATGAAAGATTCAGTTGAAAGATTGTCAAACCGCAGAATTTGAAAAAAATCGGATTTGTCCTGCTTTTTTCAACGCTAGTCTCGTAACGTTTAAGTTTCAAAATAACATATGCTTGCAAAAAGTTCCAATCTCTTAAGATCTCATAAGAAATATCTACATCTCAAAATGTCTACGTTTCAAAATAGTCAAGTCTCAAACATCCATGTCTATATATTCATTCATATATTCATCTCATACTATTATTTTTTTTGTATTTGTGGATAGGTATGTGTACCTTGAAATTTCAAACAAATTGGTGAAAGCTGTACCTTAGAAATCCTTGCAGGATTATACTTAGAAAAACTTCTGCTTTTGTGTAAAACGAACATACACTAGCCTATCAACTAGCCCAAATAAAAGTTCTATTCGTTTCTCATACCAATGGTATTTGTTAAACATCGTATACTAGATCTTCGACAATAAGAACCTACCTATTAAAAAACAAAATATTGTTATTCAGAAAACAGTTCCTTTATATAGTTTTGATAGCCTGGTATTTTTAGCGGAAAAATAATTATTATATACAATATTCGGTTAATATTAATATTAATTTTATATTAATTGTAAATTCTTATTTTTAAAAAGGCAAATCACTTTTATTCTGAAAAGTACTCATGATGTCACAACATCAGATTTAACAGTAATAATAAATGGGATCCATCAGTGATACCTAAAAAATCGAGATCTAAAAGTGGGTTCCAACGGCAACAAATTAATTCAATTAATTAAGGCTTGTAAATGTCTTACAATAGAACTATCTTATATAGTAACATCATTATTATCTATACTATACTTATTTTCTATTTACTAGCACATAATTCTGAGTCATTTAGTGCAGGAAAATGCATAATAAGTATAGGAAAAATTTTCCACCATATACAGGTTCCATTAATTTGTTTGAAATTTCAAGATACACTTATCCACAAATATAAAAAATGTGATATGGATGTTTTGAGTCTTAACTATTTTGCAACTTGAACGTTTTGAGATGTAGAAATTGTGCAACTTGGAGGTTTTGAGTCTTTGGTCTAATGAGATTTAAAATTTTTGCAACCATATGATATTTTGCAAATTGAACGTACGGAGACTAAAGGAGCTACTTTCCCTATGAACTCTCCTTGAATAGATGACAAAAACTGTATGATCTCTAATTCCTCCGCGCTTCAGAAGCAACATTAAGCCGTTTCTCGTAGTCATAATTAGGTACGGCCGTTTCTATCCACCAATACGAATAGAGCTTGCGTGATATTGTTGCGGGTTACTCCTCTACTACTTAATAACTACTCGGCTACTTAGTAGGTACTCCTCATGTGTTTGTCCATGTAAGAAGGCCTATGCCCAGCAGTAGGACGTTGACGTAAACTGGCGACCCTACAGACCTAGAACGAGCCGGAGATTAAAAGTCCCTGAAGACAAAAATGCTCCAGCATTGCTTCTCGCTTCTTCGATCGCGTGAAAGTGCTTCTTATTTTTATGTCGACTTTTTCCTTAAGTAACATAATTATTACATCATAATAACAAGTATTGTTACTAAAAAAAGAATCAGTAGTGAGTCGTCCGCATGGACAGCAGTTTCTTACCAACCGTTTTTCTACCGCAAAGAAGCATTGCCATTCAGGTTTGAAGGGCAAGATAGGCAGTAAAACTGTAGGTACATACTGTGAAAAGCAAACTCTTAAATTGTTTGCAGCCCACATTTCCTCCATAACTCCTTTGTTCCTGTAGCCGGATTTAGAATAGCTATTTTTTAAAAACATCAATTATACGAAGCTATCGATAAACATCAATTCGTCTATCCTCGATTTTAATACTTATAACCACTTGTTGGTAATTAATTACCCACACAGACGTTTTATGACCATCTAACAATAAACACCAGTAACCGGTCGTCGTATATCCCATCCCAAAATTAAAGGTATCAATTATCGGTTTTATTGCTCCGCGCTTCTAGCTATTCACGATTATCATATCACAATTTACTGCGCACTTTTAAAATGAGTAGGTGGATTCACAGAAACATGATTTCATTCAGAGGCTTTAGTGTAAGTTTTTGAGTATAAAATACGTTACTATTGTAGTTGCGTTAAGAGTCCAATTTGTATAGGAAACGTGAATAGCGCCTCTAGCGGAACGTAATGCATACAAGTTTCCCATAAAAATTGAGCTCTTAACGCAACTACAATAGTAACGTATTTTATACTAAAAAACTTACACTAAGGCCTCTGAACATGACTGTCTCAACTCACAGAACTGTTCTACAGACAATTTCGTTTTCCTTTCGGCGTGTAACTTATTTTTCTTCCGTAATGAACAATACCTATTTTACTAACGGGCAAAGGTTACGGGTATTTTGCCTACTTTTTATACAAAAACATTACTTTAGGTAAGCTGTAGGTATAAGTCTTAAGAGATCACGACTTGTCAACGACCAGGATTCGTCTGATATGTAGTCTCTATTATGTATCTAACAGGGGCCAAGCTTGTTGCCATGCACCGGAGTGAAATAAATTACCTACAGAATGACGTTTTTAAATCTAGAAGACCAAGAAAGCGTGACATCGTCTCCTCGTATTAAGGCCTACCTATATTCGATTCGATAAGTACATAATATATTATTACTCGAGATATGTCATGCTGCTTACGTCCTGTTTCTGTAGCATAAAATAATGTACTAATCCTACACATAATTAATCGTTGATTTTCTGATTGTTACTAAGATAAATTTTGTGTAATAGTTAAAACCTGTAATTGGCCATCTGGTGCATATAACCATAGATACATTAAGTAGTATAAATCGCTATTCCCAAACATGGGTATTTAGTTCGTCTAAAACTTATTACTGTTACCTTTAATCTTTCTTTCGACTTCAAACGTTAGGTGGCGCTACTATACCTACCTACTAGCGGAATCATAGATAAATTAAGAAATTCTAAAAACCCATATAAGGGAATAGCGATAACTATGTACTTAGTTTATCTATAATATAACATACAAGATTGTATATTTAAAGTTGTAAGTATTGTCCTGTTGATTTTCCAAATAAATAAGGTACTGCCGCCGAACTTGCCGCATGATAAGCCGCGAATGCCTGCGATGTGCCGCGCGGTTTTGCCGTCCAAAGGAAATATCGCCCGCGCCGCGGTCGCCGCCGCCGGCATGCCGGGAAAAAAATGAGCTAAGGTTACACTGAACTAGATTTTCTAAAATACTATAAAAAATACTGCAATATTGATTGAAAAACTTTGACATTCTGTGGTAACCTGATAAGCAGCTGTTGTATAATTTGGGTAATTGACGCATGACTATCAAATGCTGCCTAATTAAACATTATTACCTTTTTCCCTCCTTTTTCTCCCAAAAAGTAGTAAATCCTGTGCTTCTCGCTATTGATCCTTAGAGCACATGGTTCTAACGATATAGCAACTACGAGGAATTAATATTTATACAGACGAATTTTGTCTATATGCAGGGAAAATAATTGATTGTCAGTAAACGCTCAAAAAATACCATAGATGGCGCTTTAAAGGCGCTATCTTTCATCTATGATGAGGCTACTTTATTAAAACTTATCTTATGTTGATGATTATATTATAAATGTATTAAAATTATCAATTCATGTGATTAGGCAGGAGTGACTGTTGATAAAGCGACTATTACTCATGACTGGAAGACTGGAAGTTATAAACATTTGAACCAAATCTAAGAAAAAGACGGACATTAACATTGCAACCAGTTATCCGACAAAAAATAAAAATATAGTGCGTATAAAAATAAATATTTTATTAAAAATAATGAAAACAGACACACTACCAAGTCAAACGCATTACATGATCAGTCTTTCGTTTGGATGATTTTATAAAACCAAGGAATTGTAGCTCGGCGACAGCACGCGTAAAACGAACTCTGAAACAAAAGAAAATATTCTTCATTATAAAAATTAAACATAGTCATAGGCAATATGAATTAACGTAAGGGACAATTTGACGATTTTGACTTTATATACAGTTCGATTGCAAATTTTCCGCTCTATCTAACTGCATACTCAGTTTCGATATCTTTGATTGTGATTTCCTTTACAGTACATGAGTTAGTAAAAAAATATTTTGATAAGTAATGCAAAGTACGTCTGAGTAACAAAACGAAAAAAATGCCTCTTTACTTAACTTTTGTATTGAAAAAAATAGAAATAAAAAAAATTGAAAGCTTTTAAAAAATAATTGTATTAATGTAAGTAACAGTATTTAATTGAGAATGGAGTTATCATGCTATTTACTAAGTTTATTGTAAAATGACACTAAATGCAAATGTATTAGTCTTAATTAATAGTTTTTTATAAAGCCTTTTGGTACAGGATATATTTTTTTCTGTAAATTTGCCGGATAAACTAGAAAATTGGGTTTATCTGGCAATTTTCAAAATTGGATCACATTATTCCAAAAATAATAATTGTTTATTAAGCTAAACAGACTTCTATTGTCACGAATCATTCCAATATTTGGAAATGATTATCTATGAGGTCAAGAAAGAAATACCCCTTTTTTTAATTTTAAGTTGTGAAACCCCCCCTCTTAATTAGAAGTCGTGTTTTAGTATTTTTTTTAGAAATATCGCTCGCATTCTCGTTATAGTCCAGTCAATACGGTAGTTGTAAAGTGCGTGAGGCTGAACCTAAAAGGTTTCTTCAGGAACTTATTCGGGGTGCATAAATAGAAAACATACTAAAATTCCTGTTATCTTCGAACATTTTTCGCTACAACGCAGCTGGGTGCAGCCGGACCACTGCAGAAGTTGGGGTAAAGCTCCCACTGTATAGTAACGTCCTCCTTCTGCTGTTCGTGATCTGGTTGCAGGACGGCGAGGAAGGCCTGCAGCCAGTCGTACAGGTTGATGTGCTGGGTGCAGCAGGAACACTGCGGAGGTTGGGTAAAGCTCTCACTGTATGGTAGCGTCCTCCTTCTGCTGCTCGTGATCTGGTTGCAGGACGGCGAGGAAGGCCTGCAGCCAGTCGTACAGGTTGATGTGCTGGGTGCAGCAGGAACACTGCGGAGGTTGGGTAAAGCTCTCACTGTATAGTAGCGTCCTCCTTCTGCTGCTCGTGATCTGGTTGCAGGACGGCGAGGAAGGCCTGCAGCCAGTCGTACAGGTTGATGTGCTGGGTGCAGCAGGAACACTGCGGAGGTTGGGTAAAGCTCTCACTGTATGGTAGCGTCCTCCTTCTGCTGCTCGTGATCTGGTTGCAGGACGGCGAGGAAGGCCTGCAGCCAGTCGTACAGGTTGATGTGCTTGCCGCACTCGCGGTGCAGCTTGTACACGAGGCTCACATCAGGCAAAGTATCGCTCATGCTCTCTGGTGACGGCAGGGTGCAGCAGGAACACTGCGAAAATATAAATTGAAATTCAATAATAATACAGTAAATGATAAAAATTTGAATGACAAAAAGAGCAAATAATAAGTTCTAATTGAAAGATAGCAGTGACGATTAGATGGAGCTAAAAGAAAATAAAGCTACTTTCTAATATCGAATAGGCCATACATCGGGAGGCATGTATAACCATAGGTCCCGGTTAGAGTAATATTGTTGGTGGATAATCATAATCATCTTGTCTCATATGATTACTTGAACAAGTTTACCAATTACCTATGACCCATGACTTGTCTATTTTTAATATTTATATCTATAGGTAATAGGAAATTCTTTTATTAGTTAATCTTTAAAACTTACCTGCAAATAATGAACGGGATTGCTAAGCGCAGTATGCAATGCACCTCGCGGAGACCCAACTATCTGCTTCTTAATATTAGCTACATCGCTGAAGAAGAATATTTCGTGAAATGGCTGCGTATTTGGAGGCTGCAACCCTTTCGTGAACATCTCCTCTAAATAACTCACAAATCGCGATCGTATCATTTCAAATTCCGACTGTACTTTGTCCATCTGTGTAGCTTTCAAAAGTTTCTGAAATGATATTTTTGTGTGTTTTGAGGTTGATGATACTAGAAATTATACCTGTTTATGTAAGATTTATTCACTGGGGAAAGATCTTTAAATGGCATATGCCCTGCCTACTGGCACTTTGTTTAAAAAATGTTTAGGTTTTGTTAGTTATTATAATCTCGGATTTTCAAGCATGATAAAAAACAAAATATAGTCATGGATACTTTACCTCTTTCAATTTGTACCTATTCCCAGAAACATTTTCAGTTTCAAGCTCAAAATCTTCGGAGTTTTTAGATAAAATTGTAGTTTCAGTATTCGCGTGTTCTATCTGCCTTAAAAACATTAACAAATGCACCCGTATATTTTTAACAAACATGTCTCCTACATCATCACTCAAAGCAATGTTGTTTAAGTTGTTCTTTGTTGGCGTTGACCGCAAAGGTTTTACAGGGGAACTAGTGTGTAAGACATTATTTAAGATTTTTAAGGCACTTTTAATACTTTCAACTAATTTAACTTGAGATTGAAACTTTATTAACGTCATACATTCTCTGAATGCAGGAGTAGCAGTTATGCACTCAGCTGCACATTTAGTGTAAACTTCTCTAACCTGAAAACATTTACATTAAACATTCATGATTAGAATTCAATACGTAATATAACAACACTTAATAAAATAAATTAAATAAAAATCAATTTTACACACTATTATGGCTTTGGACATTCAAGGGGATATCCTCATGCATGTATGCCCTGAGACGTAGGTTAGTGTTCGTTTCTGCATAAATATTTTTAGTTTATGTCAATATTAGCAAAGACTTTAGTGGAGAATTTAGAGCTTAATTTAACAAATATTCTTACCGATTTTCCAATTATATTCTTTGGGATATCCTTTACTAAAACCAATAGCAGCCTTACACATAAATAAAATGTGTGCAAGTAATCACGCAAATTATGCAACTCTTTAATTAAAACTTCTCTAAAGAAATTATCATCTTCTAATAGACCAATTCTTGTTTGACAATCCTTTTGGCCCTCTACAAAAGGTCTAAAAGAATTCAACTGCCTTATACTTTCTAAATCGTCGAGACTTAAATTTAAAACAGCCTTTTCAATTTTATCCTTTTCAACACATAAGGATTTTAGATTGTCACCATAATAATGATCCATCATAATGTACTGAAATGAATGCAAATTATCAAAGTCAACATAATTGTAAAAAATATTAGTGTATTAGTAATTCACTAAGAGAAGAAATAATGTCCAAAAAATTATCTTCAAATTAAAATTGCTATGTCTACTATCTCAAAGTAAATGAATACTTCTAAGTATTCATAGACACTTTGAGATACTAGACATACAAACATTAAAGATGTTCATTACAATTAGTTAATATTCTGGATATACACAATTTTAATAACTATAATTATAATTACATCAATATAACTACAAAGTATCACATACCTTTATACTTTGAATTAAGCCTGTAACAGAGAAATCATAAAACAAGAACACATCTGACAACAGTTCCAAGGCTTTTCCAGAAAGATGAAAAGGGCTAGTATGTGTCAAAAAGATATCTTCTAATACCTGAAACATAATCGATTTATTTACGATACCAACCAACAACAAATAATAACATCCACATTAATAATCTTAACTTACTTGGTTCATATACACAGGAGATGAATGCGAATGGAAAACTTTAATTAGAAGTTTGGAAGAAACGTGGTATGGAAAAGACTTGTGTAATGCTGATACTGATGTTGCAACACCAAACACAAACACTATTGGAAGTGATGTGGACGCATAAGAACTGAAATAAATAGCATTATAAACAACATTAAATTGAATAAAGCAATGACAGCAGAAAATAAAATGAACAAAATGAGAGTAAATTTACCTCACTATCATTACAAAATCTTGCAAAATATTGCAATTAAATCCCTCAAAATCAGGAAATATTATAACTAACAGTCTTCTTGCAACAGTATATTTCTTTTTCTTTGGTGAAATATCCAAGTATTTGGCACTATACCAATTGTTAAGCACTCTCATAGTACATTGGTTCTTTTTAATTTTTTTTTTTTGTTTAAAAGAATTGTTTAAATCACTTTCTTCATTCTAAAAACATACAAAACCAGTAATTATTTAATTATATAATTTCATACAATGTATAAATTTGAGCAGAAATATTCACATATGTCTCAGATCCGTGCATCAGTTGCCAAACAGCATTTTCAACCAAATGTTTCAATGATGAAGCATCTTGAGAATTTACCATAGCTATATGTGGGGTTATCTCTTCCCTGTAATAAAAAAAATATGCAAGTGTTTAATTATTATAATATTTGAATCAATTTGTCTTTATAAAAATGTATAACTATTTTGAGCACAGTGCTATATTTTACATTTTTACATTAGACAGTAAGACCCACTTGCAATAAATGTCAAATCTAGATTTAATACAGCTTTAACTAATGTAATCGAAATTTTTTCTATATCTAATTCTAGAGTTAACAAGTTCAAGATTCAGATAATTTTACTGGAAGTGCCTATGTATAGAATGATAAAAGCACATGAAGAATACTGCTTTAAATATAAACTACCTTATTTCATGTACCAATGACAAGAACTGTGAGACATGGTCTGGTTGGTTCACACCCGTTAACAATGTGGCACTTGGAATAATGCCCTCCAAATAATCTGATTCATTGTCATCATAGGATGATTTTATGTGATTTACAATATCACTTAGTAGGACACTATAAGTTTTGTGATGTAAGTTCTGGGGATAAAAAAAGTAAATTATAATTACAATATCTTTAGACATTAGCACATTAAATAATTGTCATACCTTTATTTCATTTTCAATGTAATTCCAATTTGCCTTGAATGTATCATACCAAGGTTCAACTTTAAATATTCTTTGGAATAAATTTAACTTATTTTTAGGATGTTTGCCTTTCTCAAATCCATTACGAAATAAAAACACACCCTGCAAAGAAAATAAACAAATTTTAGAGAACTTAATGCTATAAAGTCATCCATAATGTCATGTCAGTTTTGTGCTTGTTGTAGAAACTTAATTGGCTTTTGTACCGAACATATTTTTATAGTCTTCTTCGTCATAAGAATTATATTATGATAAAGGTTTTTCTTAAATTAATAAAATAACGACCATAAAATAGATTAACAGCTCCTAGATAACCATGAAATTTTAAAAATAAGTTATTAATGTTCTATTATCCCCATATTAAGGACTGCGAGAATAGAAGACAATTGCAACTATTTCACTTTAGAGAAACGATAAAATTTATAAAAAGCAATAAGCATACCTTAGAAACAGAAACTGTAGCTTCCATTGTGATTTATCAAAAAGACAAAACAGAATGTCCTGTATCCAGTCACTAAAAGAAAGCTAGATATTATATTATGATATAGCCTCTCTAATCTAAACTTATATTTTATGTCACAAATAACATGTAAAAATATTCCTTATTTTCCCAAAACTCTCGTGTTTCGACAGCTGGTGACAGTGACAGTTTAAGACTTTGACAAGCGAAAAATTGGCGCGAAAATATATTACGTTCCATTTCACTCTTTTTTTCTGTTGCTTATCTATCCATCCATATCATGGACGTGTATACTCAACTCCATAATCCACATTTAGTGAAGGTAAAAGAGTCTAGCCCATACAGCCAATAGCATGGTGCTTAAATATTATAGGCAGGATCTTCAACAGTGCATTTTCATTAAATATAAATTGAACTGTCTTAAAATATTTTTAAATTATTACTCTTCAGGTATCCAGAAATGAAGCAAAAGCCTGCATAAATTATGCTCAAAAATGGAATAGAATTTTTAGGAAAATAAAAGCTCAGGCTTCCTCTTGATGATTTATTTATACTTATATGTAAAATAATTAAATAATGCCAACGTTTGAGTAGGTAAAGGATATTTTCATAGTGCTGCTCTAGACCCAGCCTTGCTTAGCCCCTTTGGCCGTCATCGCGAACACCGGTGTTCGTAAACAATAGATGTTTTAATTGAGTCTCGTTTTCTGATCATTTTTGGACGAGACAATTGATTGTTTATTGTGTATGCAAACGTTCCTATCAGATTGCAGAGATAGCCCATGAAAGTTTATTATAGAAAAACACGAGTGGGCGACACAAATGCAAGAAAATACAACATTACGAGTACAATGGAAAAGGAAAAAGAAACGATGTTTTATATAAAATTCTTTTCAACACACTTCCTTATAAAGTGGCTCTAATCCCATGGCAATTAGGCACATAATGACACCTATAATCAAACTGTGACTTTTTCATTACTATTATTCACGAGTGAGTAATAGTTTTTTTTAATATTATTGGTTGAGTTACGGTTACATTTGCGCTAAAAAACTATCCGCGAAAAGCCCAAAAAAAAGAAACCTCATTTTTTAGTCTATGGCCGATGCGCGCGCATAGGAAAACTGATTAATTTTTCCCGCCATTACGAAACATTTTTCACAACTCGTCTCGTTTTCTCTTTTGAAGTTATTTAGTTAGTTATTAATTATGATGTCTGCAAATACAATTTATGAAGAAAATGATTTATGTTGTACACCGCCCGATATAAGATGTGAAGCCCAGAACGTTATGGAAAGTTTACTACCAGAAAACTCAAAGGAAAAATATCTATTATTCAGAAGTGTGTTGAAAAACGTTGTATGATACACGTGTGTATTGATGATTACCGTCCTCGGCTCCTTAAGACCCTCGCCTGACGGCTCGGGCCTCAATGCGCCTCAGCGGTAATCACCAACATTACACACTTGTACCATAATGTACTATAATATACCTAGGTTGGTACCTACATAAATATCCATATATAATAAAATAAATAAATACATACATAAATATTTAATAAAAAATACACAATAGACATGATGGGATTACATTACTGTGATTAAGCGGTTGTAAGAGATATATAATAGTGCTTTCGTCTGGTGTTAAACACCCAGTCATGTACACCTAACTATACTTAAAAAATATCCAATAGGTATACTTAGGCCCAATTGCACGATCGAGAGTTAGCGCCTAACCCAGGGTTTGCCCATATATTTGCCCCAGGGTTAGGTGCTAACTCTCGAACGCGCAATTGGGCCTTACAGATTTAATTTTTATGATTTAAACTATAATATTTCCTTTCTAAGGTTTTTATTTTACGCATCTGCATATGTAGCATGAGTAGCGCGATAATAATATGATTTATCACGCCCGAATATCATATCCCATAGTACTTTGATAGTTGAACGTGATAAAAACCCGATATACTTACAACTTAGTGCGGTGTTCATGCTGCAGGCTGGATAACAAATTCCTGTATTCATCACACAAACATTTGCCCTCACAGGGAATTATTCAATTCTAAATAAAAAATAAACTTAATAATTTTTGAGCAAATTAGCCGAGTTGGGACGGACGGGGCACTACACGTTCGAGAGGCCGTGGAAATCGCGGGTTCGATCCCACCGCCTCTACCACTTATGTACAGCTTGTAACGGTTCTACTCGATGGTTTAAGAAATTAACTATAAAACTAATTTAAATAATATATAGTAAATATAATTTAAAAAATATTATAATATTATAAGTAAAATGAATATAAAACTTAAATATAAATTACTTTCTACTACTTATATTATATACGATCGATCTACCTGATCATTGTAACAAAAATTATAAAGTGCTCTAAGGTATCTTATAGATTTAAAAAAACCATATTAAATATCGTCTGCGAGTACATTTTCCCCACAATTTAGGTAAAGTGTTGCGTATATTATGTACCTACTTACTTAATAAGCTTTTAGTTGTAGTACCCACGTAGTACCCACTATAATGTATGATGAGAATCGATCGTCGAATATCTGTACAGCATCGTACTATAATTCTAATAAACTATTATATTCCTTTATTTGAAGTAATTTCTGCTTGGATAAATATGTATTATTTCAACATAGTCTGAACGTACGATCGATAGTAGGTAGGTAAGAAATTTTTAAGTTAGTACTTAATTAAAGGAGTGTTTTAGATTTAGTTATAAATAAGCTGGTAGTTTTCTATTTGAATAATTGTAAATAATGACAGATAGCTGTTGTTGCGGACGCAATTCATTCCTTACTTACATTATCATATAATTTTATTTAGTTCCATCTGCCTTGTATTGTTGATTATTGTACGCCTTATCATTGATCACTATTTAATGTTCCATATTCATCATCAACTGTCACTATCACCAAATTCCGATTTTCTTCAAGCTGCTTATCGAGATAGGATGTCGCAGTCAAACTACGAAATCGGACATTAGTGAAATATCAGGTTAATATCATTCCAGGGTTCACCTCTCCGGTACCGGACAACCATCCAGATTCTTCTCCATCTACTACGACCTGAAGGCAAGCGGCAGTGATGGTGTATATTATAGAAATTATTATTGTACTAACGGTTGCGAATTTGAGAACCACACCCTGTATCCTAAATTATATCTCTGTTAACAGTTGTTCTAGTTTTCTTATTTCACCTAGAACTAACTAGAAATGTGACAAACTGTAAGTTCGTTGTGAATATCGCTTGCCTCACAATTGTGCCTCATATCTGGCGAACTGTGGGAGTAAACACCTCTGCCTACGCCTTCGGGGATAAAAGCGTTGTTTATTTTTATGTAAAATAAAAGATTTATAAACAAAAAACATAATTTATTGTCAGATAAAAGACTTCTACAATTTATCTAATTTAAAATACTTAGTTTAGAGGCACTTATAACTACAATGATTGATAATCAAGATTCAATACGTATTTAGATTTTTTATACATTTTGTTATTAAAATAGAATTGTTCTAGTTCCTACGAAGGTTTACAGTAAGTAAGTAGTATATTAAAAATAAATTTTATATTTACATCGTGTTTATTAACTTTATTATGCACCCGAAAAGTAGTAACAGAGATCTTTACATTTCTAATGCAGTACATAAAATATACTATCGATTATATTTATAGCTGTTCAATATATTGTTTTCATTTTGTATATTGGATCACTGGAAGTAGGTAGTTATTCTATGTCTTTCATGGTATATTGAGTTTCATTAAATCACAAAATCTTTATCACATCAACAAATCTCAAAAGTTTACAATATTTATAAAATATATTACTATCGTTAGAATTGTTTGGTTCTGTATTTTATGTTTCCAAGAATCGTAGGTGTAAGTATTGATCAAAAAACAGTAAACACCAAGCCAAGAGACTTCCTGCGTCTTTATGTATAGGGTTTTTTGTATAGGGACTTCTTATGTATAGGGTACCTATTTCAAATAATTCTACCAGTTACCAGACTTTGCCACTTAATCTCTCTGTTTGTCCAATATAATCTCTCTTAACTGTGCTATAGCTATTAAACGACAAGATTGACGCCACTACAATTAAGCCCCATGTGTTGAGTTTAAGTATTAGAAGTGGTAGGTATTTATTATAACCGAAATGTAAGTGCTTAATGTCTGCTGCCTACCATTACGCCATTACGCCTCTATCCCCGAAGGGGTCTTCGGGGATAGAGGCGTAATGGTGTGTTATGTAACTGTTGTTATAAACTATATTATGAAAGCACAAATGCGAAGATATCTCCTGAATTTGTTGAAATCGAGTGCTAATGGGTTTCAATGTATCTGCACGATGTGCCATTGTAACAATGATAAATAAGTATTGGTAACACTGTTTTCTATTCATGGAAACAAATAGATACATATTCGAAATCATATTTAGTGTGAGTAGGTTACGGAGTTTTTTTTCTTATAATTTATGTAGCAGACCTTTGATACTACGATTACCTATATTCAGTTTTTGTATCAATGTGTTTCTGTGTGTGTGTGTAGCACCCTTTAGTTAGATAGAGGCATGATGTTATTTTGTTTTTTGTTGTGTAGGATTATCGAATCTATTTGTGATGTGACATTTGAATATGAAGTATGAACACTGTCTTATGACCTCCAGATAACTAGATAGGTAGAATAAAAATAATTGTCTATGAAAACAAAAATGTTTTAAAAGTTCACTGAAATATAGCTTACATTACGACTTCGTTAGCAGGTAAGTTTAAAAAATGTACATACAATCTTGATTTTACCACGATTATAACAATAGGTCCTACACTTAGATATCACTGTGGTGGAGACCTGGGAGGTAACGTTGAACTTTCACAAGGGGAATTACGTTCTCCTTCGGTACTATATTTGTATTCTCTTTCTCCTGATTGGTGCTCGGAGCCAGGTGGTGTGGATCTGCTCTCTCCTGCTGGTTCCAAAGAGGAGCTAGCAGGGAAAGGTATCCCTTCGCTGCTGTACGCTACCTCGCCAGCCCCGACGTATTCCGTAGGTTGATAACTGTAGCTGTTAAGGCTGAAACATTTAAAAACAAAATTTTTACTCAAAAAAAGAATTTTAAAATAGAATGAAATTGATAAATAAGATTGAAATCAATATCACAAACGGTGTTATAATACAACAGATGGGTCCAATGTTTTTATTGTGGATTTTTATAAGAAATCTTGCTATTTTCCTTAAATCTTATTGGATGTACCTAATAAGACTAACTAGACGTTGTGGGAAAATTTTATGGCTTATGATTTTTATTTATAGAAATAAAGACTATTTTCAATTATTATACAAAACAAATTTATTTTGTTTGATAAATTACCTGTTGGGCCAATAAGAAATATCTTCTATAGCATGATGCGCATACGGCGTGTACGCGTGCTGGTAGTATGGCGAATGGTGTTGAGCCTGGGCTTCATACTGTAATGGGTAAAGGGGCGCAGGGGCGGCTGAAGGGGCTGCGGAACTAGTTGGCGGGGCAGGAGCGTATTCTAACGGCGCAGGATACGCGTGGGGCGGCGTCCGGTATGGCCCTGGGGAGACGGTGGGCTGCGGGGAGCTGCTGCCCTGGGCAGAACTCCAGTAGCCACTGCCTCCTGCCCAGGTGTAGCTACTGCTGTTTGGGGCTGCAGAAGTGCGCTCCGATGTGCTGTATGTTGCTGTGAACAAATAATTTCTCATGAGAAATGGTTGAAATGAAATAAGTTCAAGAAATCCACTTGGCACGATCTTGGAAGATAGTTTTCTCTACATTTACTTTCATGAATGTCTTCATTCACGCCCATCTGTTTAACATTCTCTTGAAATGGTCCTTAAGAACGACCTCAAATTGGTTCAGATATCCTATATTATATATATAATATATAATATTGCCTATCTTCCACTTCAAGTGTCCTATACTGTCCATGTCTTTCAATTACCATCTCGCATTCTTCATCTACCTTATTCAGTCTTCACAATCGCACATACTCCTAGGACATTTGCAAAGCGTCTGTCTTTCATGCCACTTTTTTACTGTTTTATATACTATTATTGCTTTATACATCAAAGCAGTAGTGTAGCTACGTACATACATGAAAATATAAGTTCTTGTACCTTGAAAAGAAAACAGTAAAAGAGTGGCATGTAAGACAGACGCTTATTAACATGAGCTAGATAATTGGTGCGCATTTTAGAAGTTGTATACAAATACTGTACTTACATGGAGGCGACAAAGTTCGAGGCCGTGAGGGCGGGCGCGGCGGGTAGGGCGCGGGCCGCCGCGACGCTGCGTTGCTCCCGCCGTACAGCGACTGCGACGCTACAAACCATCCACCGACTGTAAGAATTATGGGGTAAGCTATCACCAGCCTTCTTTACTGACTTAATTTATCAATCTATCTTAATATATGTAAATAATTACAACAAATTTTCCAAAAAAATTCCAATTTTTCTACTTCAGAAAATTTTAAAATAAAACTAGTTTGGGTTTTGGTTACTTATTGTATAATTATCTATTGCAAACTTAATTTTATAGCGTAAAATTATCCAAACTTAGCGCAATTTTATGTACATATATCTGGACTATTTAAAGTCTTATAATATCATGCCTGTATAGTGAACAACGTAATCATATTTTAGTAATCTAAAGTCTATTTATCACAGCCATCTTCTGTATTCATGCCATGGCAGATATTTAGTTATGTTTGATCACATTTCAACCTTTGTTTACTTACGAATACACAAGTCATAAAATTTATGAGAGGTCATTACAATTTTATGTAGGTATGCCTTAACTTTTTGTTTAAACCAATAATATGCAAATTTTTCAACCATAACATCCGATGTTTACCTTATACCTACTTAAAGTACATGGTCTAACTTACATTGCGGATATTGGTGTGGAGAAGAGCTTTGTTGCGGGTAGTGTGTTCCCACAAAATCCCTCTGGTAGTAGCCTTCCGGTCTCTCTTTAGCGTCAAGGAAAGCTTTTGCAAATGGGTTGTACTTAATTTTTAGTGACGTCACCTCCTCATTCTGATAGGCTGTGACGGCAATAAACTGAGTCTCCGGGAATGGATAGGTCATTATGCGACGGAGATCAGTCCCAACTTTGACTAAATGCACTCTTGGCTCGTATTTGTGCAAGGAATTTAACATAATCTGTAAAAGAATAAAACAATTACATTATATTGGTGCCTACTATAAAATGTCTTCCCCGAAAATATAAAATTTGCAGTCAACCAATTTTTTAAAAAGGTTTAAAAAGTACTAAAATTTCATATAAAATAAATGTTTTGATCCATATTTTAATGAGGATTTAAAAAATGAACCAAAACATAAACTTTTCAGTTTACGAGAGAGTTTTATAATCTTCTTCTTCTTGCCCTTTTCCCACTCTAGATGGGGTCGACGCAACATGTCTTCTTCTTCCAATCTCCTCTGTCACGCGTCAGCTCATCATCCACTTCTTTTATTATCATGTCATTCTACACGCATTAGCACGAGAGAGTTTTATAATATAAATTATAAATAACGCTTCCAAAAAAAGGTCTATCTTCTGGTCGGTTACGAAAATTCTACCGTAATATAATAGTTGGTGAGTATGTTTCAATTATAATTTCTCTGAATTATCAGACTAGTTATTATTGTATTTGTTAACAATTATGAAAATTGTAGTCAGCGGTAGCCGAGTTGGGACGGACGGAGCACTACTCGTTCGAAAGGCTGTGGGACCCGCGGATGCGGGTTCGATCTCACAGTGCACCGCCTGTACCACTGAGTTTGAATAAAACTTATGTACAGTTCATTGTGAATATCGCCTGCTTCACATTGTGCCCGGGGCACCTGTAACATGGGAACCTAACATATTTGTGGGTACACCTCTGCCTACCCCTTCGGGGAAAGAGGCGTGATCATATGTATGTATGAAAATTGTATCAACCTAAACAAGAAATCGTAGTAGTACATATAACATTTAGTTACAGTAATGACACTGGGTAATTGTCAAAATAATTTGATATAAACGAATTATACGCTAATTAAAAACAAGAGAAATTAATACATGCTTAACGATAGTAGCATCTAACTTAAAATAATGTGTAATGTAAATATAACGCTGAGACAATAATTATTACAAATGATAGTGCGTACATCGCCCGCTAAACAGTTGGTAAAGATACAGATTTCACACTAACTCGACAACATATGGATCTGGATACATCAGATGTTTGGTGTCATATGTTCATTCGCACCACATTCAACCGTGAGAACCTGCCCCTATTAGAATAGCGGTAGCTTAGAAACTGAAGCAGTAACACCTTTCTGTCGCAGACGAGTACCATACGGAATTAATATTCTGTCAATACCATGAATCGAATATGAACTGTAAATGAATGAGATCATTGTCAATATAGAGCAGCATTTAAAAGTCAAAGTGTAAAGAGGCGATATGGTTTGTAATTATGCAGCTTCTTCGTTCTCATCGAAAATCCTATAGTCTCTATCAACTTCATACAACGTAGGAGTTAAAATTCTCCATGTGTTATTAGCATATTTATTTTTAATTTTTTAATGTTAGTTTTTTTTCTTTGCTTTTAATTCTAACCTTGTGTATCGATGTGTCTTAATTTATAACCGAAATTGCATAGCCTTTATTAGTGGCTTATTTTGCCTTATCTATCTCTTATTCTAACTTTCCTAAAATTTACTTACCATTGAAACGGTTCTCTTGTACAACATAATAATGTTCCAAAAGACTTAAAGTTAGTAATTTTAAACTAATATGAAGTATCTATCCAATAAGAAGCCTCACACACAACCTAAGCTGAGAATTCTAAAATCGATAATCGCTACGAAAGATACCTAAGCACACACCCAAGTTTTTTCTTATGTCACTGTTTGTCTTGTATCCAAACATTATTCAATCGAATAGTATACAGTTGCTGTATCTCACCTGTCCATTGCCGTTGGTTTTATTTGTAAGTTTGACTTTGGCAAACGATATTGGCTCCTTCATCCAATGAGCTCCAAAGTTCGGACTTTCTGGGTGAATGTATATTGCATTTGATGGAGGTACTTCTGCCTTCCCACCTGGTACCTGAAAACATATATATTTTAATTACAATAGACACAGATTGTTTGGATTAACAATATGATGTATCGCTTGCATACAAAATGTTACCAACCATCGAGGAAGTATGTACTGTGACGATATGGTCAAAAACGCAAGCGTTTCAAAACCATTAAGCTAAGTCGCATATTTAGGACAACTGATGAGGAATCAGAGATATGAACTCCTTCAACTTTATGATAAGAAAAGTTGCCGGAAACGAAGAGCGGATCGTAAGGAAAATCTTGGTTGCGCTATATAGGTATGCGCAAGAATGGACTGGTTTAATGGAAGAATTTACGTATATAAAGCGCCGCACAAGAGATAAATATTATTATTTTTATATTATTTCTGGTCTCAAACTATAAGTTTATTTTAATTCAGTGTTCCCAATATCACTTGCATTACCTACACAAAATTCAATGCTTGTCCAAAGTATCACCCCTTTTCGATAATAGCGCAAGGACTAAGCGTGGATCCGATCACTTGTCACACATACTCCAAACGAAAATAATATAAAAATTATTACTGATAGAACTTACCCATTCACCGTTGACATATTTCCATCGGTGTGAGTCAACTTGAACGAATTCAAGAAGTACAGTATACATTGCAGTTGGATCTAAGCCGCTGGCTGTGACTTTCACCACAGGGAACATGCGTCTGTAAAATACACACGAAAGATTATATAAGTGTAAGCAGTAAAAAATATAGCAACTTGTAATAGATTATTTTAGGTAATAATTTGTAGAAGACACGTTGTAAATGGACTCCCCTTTACGGTATTTTAAACTGTCTTATGAATGTACAGTGCTTTGTCAGTGAAAACTATGATGAGAACAAACTAAATACCTAAAAGGGTTCGTTCACTGCTCTCCATAACCGGGAGGTTTTCCGCATCTCATGCCTTGCCGTAACCCAGGCCGCAGATAGGAGTTTTGGACCATAATCGCCATAAATCAGCATAAGTACATACATACATAAAATCACGCCTATTATCCCCGAATGGGTAGACAGAGTCCAAGGAGAACTATATTCCTCAAGACCACATTTTAAATTGGGTTTGGTCAGATGAAAAATCGTGAAAGAGTAACAAGTGGCTAGCTCATTGCCTACACAATCACAGACCCAGTACCCAATACGACCTTAGTCGCCTTTTACTACATGCTAGGCAAGAAAAGCAGTTGGTACATTCTTTTTGTGTCCCGGACCAACACGGGACAGCATAAGCGGGATCAGCATAAGTCATTGCTAATTTTATATAAATTCGTAATTTTAGATTGCGTTTGATGGTTACCAGAAAACCTAACAAATAAAAAGAATTTTATGACATAATACATAGTCGACATAATCCTTAAGGCTCTAGGAGAATTATTTCCGTAATCTAAATTCCGTATTTAATTTATTTATTACCTACTCATAAATTCGCGATATAGATAAGCGCGGCTTTTATTCATTGGTTCTTTTTATTCAAGAGTTCTGACTAATGAAATTCAATGTAGCTAAAACAGTCATCACTCATAATGACAAGCAAAATTTAATGAATACAAAGTAGCGGCTAATACCAATTTGTGATCATGAATGCAATGTTACTGTTATCTACAGAAATTAATTAAGATACGTTGAAGCAAAGAAATATAAGAATTTAAGGCACTTAAATCCCGCGGGTATCATTGCCCTAATTGAACCTATTCCTTTGTACACAAACCCATGATATTATTATCCATAATGTTATATTAACGTTAAGCTGTTACGTAAAAACACCTAATCAGTACCTATATGCAGAAATTTCAAGGATACTGTAAATAATCGCATAATTAAATTCACATTTACACATAAACGAGGACACAGTCATTTCTGTGTCTATCATTTGGTTTTACTTTTTAAAGAAAAACATGTGATCCATATAGATTCGCGTTCGGGTCTGCTTCAACCAAAGAGAAAAGTAAAGAGGTTCTGTTATTTGATTTTCTACAATCTACACATATATTAAAACTGTAGAGGTCGAATGCATGTACAATAAAAGGTTAAAATCAAGTCAGGGGGATGTAAAAAGAGGGATAATTTTCCTCTTTAAAAATTTTTTTATTTTATTTTTTATTTTATTGTCTGTTCTTCGGTTTGTTTGTTTGTACGGGCTAATCTTCGTAATAGCTGGACCGATTTTAATGAAAATTTGCATGTTGATATCTGATTTCCCTGGTCAACATCTTAGATACTATTTATTCCGGAAAATTGAAAGTTCTCGTGGGATACTTAAAAAACCATAGTAGCCGCGGGCGAAGCCGCGGGTAACAGCTAGTTTTGAATAAGGTGCTAGATACAGCATCCCATCTATATCCACGTTAAAATAAAACAGCCAATGATAGAGTGTTATTGATGAAATCATGTATATTTTGAAACCTGTATATTGACCACGTACTGGTCATGACACCGATCCTAAGGGCTGAGGCATCAGGACGCAGGTTTCGTAGGTCCGCGCATTTAGCCGACGAGCGTTAATGAGCCAGGCTTACAGTGCTAATAGCTGAAAACTAGCCGTCCGACAGACAGTTAGCACAATGCAGGTCGATATATCTAGCCCGATTTTAAACGCAATATATTTTTTAAAGAAACGAAAGAGATATGCATCAATTTGTTAATTTTCCCATACAATATGTAACTCCTCTTATTTATATGTAATATATTGGGTCCTTACCTATGAAATTGGTGTTTTTATTCTGTCTTAGTATTTTGCTGTAACTATTAAGATTCAGAGTATTCCTAAAAAATAATTACCTCGTCTAAAATTAGACTATATTTTTGAGCTCTTTTGATTTGTTTTGATAATTTGTTGTAAGTTTAATTGTGTTAAAATTGGACACGGAGACAAACTCAAACTCAAACTCAAAGTCATTTAATCAAATTGGTATCATCAAATACACTTTTGACAAGTCAAAACAAACAAAATAAATTATAAGTATCCTTAAATTGATAATACCACTACTTTTTTTTCGGCCTGTTCACTACCGGGAGGCCTTGTCTAGAGAAGATACAGGCAAGAAACTCTGCAAGGGTTCCGTCCTCCCTTTACATATATTTTACAACCTAATAAAATTTACGTGTATTATATAATACTCTTAGTCACAAATGTCAAAATTGAATTGGAAGGAAAATGCTCCAAAAGCGACGTATCAATATATACAAGTGATTGTAATAGTTATACTGAAGTAGTTAATTAATTGTCATGTCTATTCGGAACACTCTCCTGGCCAAAACAAAAAAAAAAAAAAATTATATCTAATATGAATGGATACAATAATAATACCTATGTTTCACAAAAAAGTTTTGTGTTAATATAATAGAAAAAATAGGAATTTATGATAGCTAAACAAAATGTATAATAAAAAAGTAAACATTTCAATATACAATCATGAAAGTGACCAAATGTAAGATTGCAGTGTGGAGCAATCTATATGTCCCATGCTTGACTATCATTTAAATAATCATTGATTTTGTAATAGGCTTTTTTCATGAGGGTTTTTTTTACAAATTCTTTAAACTTTGTATCGGTCATTTGGGTAACATTGATTGGTAGCATATTATAAAATCTAACAGAATTCATTAAGAAAGATTTATTCGTCTTACTTCTTTTGTAACTTGGAAGACGAAGTTTATATTTATTTCTTGTATTGAGACAATGACCTTCACTAATCTGAACGTAGCTGTGAATATGTTGGCGAACAAACATAATATTTACAAATATGTATAAACATGGCAAAGTAAGAATATTAATCTGTTTAAACAATTCTCTTAGGGATTCCCTTGTCTTCATTTTATATATATTTCGAATAGCCCTCTTTTGTAGAATAAATATAGACTCCAAATCAGCAGCAGATCCCCACAAAATGACCGCATAAGACATAAGACTATGAAAGTAGGCAAAATAGACTAAGCGAGCTGTTGGTATGTCTGTCAATTGTCTTATCTTTTTTATTGCGTAAGCAGCCGAGCTAAGCTTTCCTGATAAACTCTTCTTCACGCATTAATTCCATCAATTCTTTGGTATTTTTAGCCGTCTCTGCCACGCGCCGTGGCAATTTTCAACCAGTGGTGGGACAGTATATTCTGCTGGGTGGTGGAACATACAAATGGCAAAATAGTTCGCCCGCATTTTCTTTTTCGCCTAATGTAGTTTTTCTTTAGCTGAGCAATCAGGCATTTCTCTCAAATATTTAGATCTCCAAAAATTATATCTGTAGGTAGCCGTCTTAAAGTTTTTGTTTATAATTGATTTTAATATATTTGCTTGAATGACATTTATCTATTGGAGTGTCTTGCTATAGAAATTGTCCTTACCCATTAAATAAACAACTTTGTTGGACTATTTGAGCATTTTATGTAGTCGAGACTTAGCAGCTTGAGGTTTGACGGTTGGCGCGTGCTGCACTCTAGATTGGCGCTACGGAAGACCAGCTCTGTGACCATCCAGGTTGTAGCAAATGCTGAGTGATGACCATTTGGTTATAATACTTGTATTTATTGGGTCCTTACCTATGAAATTGGTGTTTTTATTCTGTCTTAGCAATTTGTCCGTAACTATTAAGTTTCAGAACATTCTTATAAAATGATTGCCTCTTCTAAAAATAGACCATATATTTGAGCTCGTATTATTTAATTTGATATTTTTTTGTAAATTTAATTGTGTTAAAATTAGACACAAAGACAATTATTTTTAACTGCCTCCCGAATACATCATTTGATTTGCATTAACATAAAAACGATGAATAATTTTTATCAAGCGTGTTCACACACATATTGCTTAAGCTTGTCTAATGATACATGCCAAATATTATTATCTCTGGATTTGTCGTTGTGAAGAAAACTGATAAAATGTAAGTATGTAAAATGCAGACATCCCCAAAATCTCCATACAAAACACCAATTTCATAGGTAAGGACCTAATATATTTTATAATCCAATTATTCTGTACCTTTATCTTTTTATAACCAATAAATTTCATTTCATTTATTAAAATATATACTCCAATAACAGCCCTTATGAGGTAGTCTGGTGAAAATCAAAGCGCTTGTACTAAGTGTACTTAGTTCCTTGATAAATACGTTTTGAACACAAAATGCACTACACGCAGCCACCCACAATTTTTATTACTACTTACCACTTAGTAAAACAAGCAACAGATTCCTAATCATAGCAAATTTCCTGTTCCATCATATATTCGTGTGGCCTATTGATTTAACACTATTTTGCTGCAGTAAATGTGTCAATCAGAACATTCAGCTATCGCCATACCAAATCTCATCAAAATCCGTCGCGTAGTTTTAGCGTGATGCGTGCACAAACATACAGACAGACAAAATGAACAAAATCTGTGATTTGGTATTTATATCGGTTAATTCTCAAGCCCCCATTAAAAGTTAGAGTTATAACAGCGCAATTTCTTTTTAAATTTATTTTACGAGTTTATGATGTATTTTTCTATTTATTTAACTATTTATTGTACACCAAAGAAATACAATTACAATATACATCAAATAATATAAAATGACGAGTACAAAAGGTAAGGATTATTTCTATATACCTATATTATACTGAAGAATATATAATTATTTATATAATATAATTAATATAAATAAATAAATGTTATATAAAACATATAGATAAAATAATATATATCTATAAACATGTATATAAGTACATATTATGTTACATACATAAATGATACTGATGTGAAAATACGGTGATCGGGAAACGTAAATTGAGAATCAGTTTCAGTGAAGCAAATAAGTAAATAATAAAGTAAACGTTATATTAAATAGAGATTGTGTTTCTTATGCCGTTATTTAAAGAGCGTGAGTGTCTGACAATTTTATACTGATGGAGGTGCAAAATTGTCAGACACTCGCGCGTCAGATCGACGCGCGAACCGTGAAGGAGTGGAAGAATTCGGCGCGATATGACTGGGGCGGTAGCTTGTGCACGGAGCGGAGGTGTGTTCTGCAGGGAACATCTATTGGGCGAGCATAGTGAAAACGCTCGCGAAGATATGAAGGATAGGAGGGGTTATGCAAGATATTTAATAATAGATAAAAAATGCGACAATTTCTACGGAGCCTAATAGGTAACCACTTGAGTAGAGCGCAAAAACGTAAAATATGGCCGTATTAACGCAGTCCGAAAATGAAGGGAATATATAAATTTTGCAGTCGATCTAACTTATTTAATAGGTCTTCAGTTATGTTTAAATAAGGCATCAGCATAGTCGATAATTGGCAGCAACAATTATTGAGTCAAAGAAATTCTCGTCGATTATGTGTACTATAGAAAATTGAGTGAGTGAAAAGAAGAGAACACCCTTCGACTCACTTCGTTCAGATGCGCTTTCCAGCTCCGATTTCAAACAAAAATGACTCCCAAGTTTGGCTCCCAAAAACGGCTCCCATGTATTGAAAATCGACGGAAATAGATTTTCAATATAACTCTCTGATGTACATACCTATTGACGAAAATAATATAATAGGTTCAAGAGGCAGTCACAACTCTATTTAATGCGGTAGGTATGTTATTATTTAGTTTCTTTTCTTATGTGGTCAACTCTATTCAATTCAAAATATTAATATATGTTTCAGTACGACGACGGTGTTGAAATTCAAAATTAAGTCCAGCAATAGTGCGCGCTTTAATTATTATATTTTTGGTATCTACTCCCTTTTTTGGTACTATACTTACTGCTTACTGTAAAATTAAAGAAAAGAATAGTTAAATTGCATTGAATCAATGTTGCATTCTAAAGAATCTGTTAGTTTCTGGAAGCAATGAAATCATTAAAAATTTGAGATAAAAGTACAAAAAAATAAAAAACTTCTGTATCTTATCATAGCATAATCAAGATAAAACTACGTAAATATGTTGTGTAACATACAATCTTATTAATAATGTCAAAAGTGTTCAAGCCTTTAGTGCAACAATGCAACTTAATGCGATTTCTTTTATAACTATAACAACAATGAATTCTTTAAAATTGTACGAAAGGTCGTTTCTGGAATATAAATACAATGAAACATTGTCTGCTTTATTGAGCACAGGATCATATTAATGAGCTCTGGTAAAGTCGGGTAATGGTTATTAACGATTTTATGTATGTCGGAACATTACTAGTGCTCTAACATTCCAAATGATTTTTCTTTTAAACAATATAATACGCTGAACAAAGCACAAAACGTATCCTAGACTTTACAAAAACTTGAAGTTACTTACACATAATTATAACTTTTAGAAAGCTATATCTGGTAATACACCTAGTTTATAGTCATTTACTTCGCTGATCTAAGTTTAATAGTTTTGTGCCAGACCTTAATAAAGTAAATCGTTATTTATTTCTATTTTTCTCATTTCTCAGGCATTATTTCATATATGTTCACAAGTGACCATTTATCACGGCACGTTTATAAAATCTTAATTGTTACAATTGTTTAAAACAATCGCTCAAAAGTAGATTTTTCTATAAAAAGGAAAGCTTTTAATCAATATTTTGGATAGGACTGGCTCCTATCCAAAATATTGGTTAAAAACAAGAAACATATATTTAAAATCAGGTTGGTTGTTTTTCTAAATGCTAGAACTTTTAATGAAGAAAAAGGAAGACAATCGCAGATTGTCTCTTTCAGGAAGTATTGCAGGAGTGGTGAGACCAACGTAAGACAGCAATAGATTCGTTACAGCCTCAATAAAAAACTTGATTTTATATTATATTATCCACTTATTGTTCTTCGAGTACCAAAATTATAAATTACATATCCCTAATATTTTTGCCTATGACCAATTTTATTTCCTTTATATCTACTTCGTTACTAAGCCACAATACACGCACCTTCCATTTTTAGTTACAATCATCTCATTGGTGAGTGTCTGGAAACGCACCCACAGCTCCCTGTCGTCGAGAGCCACCGAGACCTCCCGCTCTCGGCCGGCGCGCGTGCCGCCGCCGCCCACCGTCGGCTCCACTGCACTTAGGATGTGCGATGCCGCCATCCTGGAACAAAAAAATAAACAAATGAATACAATATCTAGCCGGTCTACATTTAAATATTTCACCGGACATCGCACCGTGACATTTGTTACGGATAGTGTGGACGCGTGAAATAAATAAATGAAATTGATAATAATTTATTCTTAATAATTTAATTTTATTGTGACGTAGAAAGTTAATAATTTAAGTATAGGATCGATTTTATAGTGTTATTTAACATTTTTATTTTCTTTGCTATAGATACTCTCTGTAAATCGGAGGACCGCAGTGGTCATCGACGCCAATCGATCGAAAACAAAGCTACCTTCGCCATGGTCAGGCCGTGGATGGGTGACCAACACGTTAAGCCGTTGGTCCCAGTCACATTTGTGACCGTTTCTACCCACCACAATGCGCGTTGCATTGGGCCAGTGGTGTTACGGCCCATACTCCTCATGTGTTTCTCCATGAGGAAGGCCTGTCCCAGCAGTGGGACGTATATAGGCTGAGGACATAAGGACTCTCTATAAATAGAATTCCTTACTTTCTACTTGTTTTTCCAATTGTACCTATGCATTTCTAGATTTCCGTCTGATTATTTATTTGTCCCTTTATTTCCATTTTTATCGGGTTATACATTTTTAAATTTATTTTTATTCAATTTAATAGGTACGTTTCCGTATTAAACATTTATTTTGACGTGTGGTTCAAGTCAAAATAAATGTTTAATACGCTCGCCAAGGCCTTTCTATGATGATTTTCGACATTAGAATAATTTTTTTATAACAAATATATTTCCCATGGCCTACAATAATACGATACTATTACACCATAGTCAATAAAATCGAACGGTAGAAGTTTACGGACCATGGTGAAACCTAAATCCATAGACAATCAAAATCTTGTCTTTCCTTTTGCCTTCGTCATAGTCGGGTAAAAACCGTCTTATACCAGCAATATAAGAAAATTAAATAGAATTTTTTCTCAAATCATGTTCTTACGTTACACAGAAACTACAAGGCTACTGCTGCCTCCAAAAATTGATTTTGAACAAACACAGTTGAATGCGTTACGAAACAGAATCTCTACTAACCAAACGGAAAGCATCACGAAATCTGAACGCAAATATGATATTTTATTGTAAGTTCGTATGAAGCACGATCTCCTAGGCAATGTTTATTAAGCCTATTATCGCTAGCTGTAGTTATGTTAGTTCAACGTCCCAATACTGATGACAAGTAGGAATTTTCAGTAATGGCATTATGGATAAATTTAATCAGCAACATTTTATATATATATATACATGATGTGCCCGCGACGTCGTTCGCGTGGCTATTGATGTAACGCCGATAAAAGTTTACAAAAAGTTTTTGTGTGTTTCTTAACACTGCTTGTTTTTTACAAGGTGTTCAAAATTACATTCCTACCTCTTATTAGCTAATTTTGATTGTTAATAGTTGAACTAAATAATGAAAATTACATTTCTTTCTTGTCATTATCTGATTAATTGTTGTCAGGTGATATTTCTCTGCTGTCGTGTCATTATTTTAAAAAGCCGAGAAATTTTAAAATTCGAAATGAATAAGGAAATTAAATTACATTTTGACGGAATATGTCACATAACCACCAGCACTACCCGTTTCCATGAGAATATCGGGATAAAAGATAGCCTATGTCCTTTCTCAAGCTCTAGCTAGACTATCTGTGCACCTAATTTCAATTGTATCGATTCAGTAGTTTTGACGTGAAAGCAAGACAGACAGACAGAGTTACTTTTGCATTTATAATATTAGGTCCTTACCTATGAAATTGGTGTTTTTATATGGAGATTTTGGGGAATTCTGCATTTTCCATACTAACATTTTATCAGTATTCTTCACAACGACAAATCCAGAGATAATAAATAATATTTGGCATGTATCATTAGACAAGCTTTAATGTGTAATATCACACTTCATAAAAATTATTTATCGTTTTTAAGTGAATGCAAATAAAATGATGTATTCGGGAGGCACTTAAAAAGAGTTGTCTCCGTGTCCAACTTTAACACAATAAAACTAACAACAAATTATCAAAACAAATCAAAAGAGCTCAAAAATATAGTCTATTTTTAGACGAGGTAATTATTTTTTAGGAATACTCTGAATCTTAATAGTTACAGACAAAATACTAAGACAGAATAAAAACACCAATTACATAGGTAAGGACCCAATATTAGTATGGATATATTCTTCAATAATAAGAACTAATGTGAAAAGCGAATGTAGAGTCAGCCTTCGGCCCTATAAAAATAACTGTTATAGTCTAGTAAAGATTAGGTATTTACCTACAAAAGACCAACAAATTATTAAACTACATCAAAAACTAAAAGATATTAAAACCACGATGAGCTAAGCGGCCAATGTAAAAAGAACACAACATAACATAATATGACTGCTGTATTTATCCAAAGGGGTGGGTTCCCATGTAAGAGGGGAGCAAGCCTAACTGGCACCGGTCTTAGTAGGCCATAATGTATCTATACTCATTATTAACTATAGTTACTAAAGTTTTATTCAAATTCATTTCTACAAGAATTATCTGGCACCTAACGTTCGAGTTCTTCTGTTATTAACATAGTTATAAACTATAGCTACGTATAAGATACGTCGGAGTATATGATAAAGTTTCACATGTTTTGCATTATGCCTGGCGCAGTAATATAGAGTTAAACATATCAACCACAATGTGGTGTTAACACGTAAGCCTACCCCTTCGGGGTATGTTACGTGTTTGTAGTTTTGTAGCCGGTAATCAACGAGAACCAACTCAAACCGTATATTGCTTACATATTGTGGTTATTATGAATATTGCTTGCCTCATATTGTGCTCGATGCATATAGCAACATACTTGCCCCCTGTTACATGGGGATTTAAGGTGAGTGTTAACAGCTCTGCCTTTTCCTTTGGGGATAAGGGCATGGTGATAATAATGTTAATGTGTGTGGTATGTTGTGTTAGGTATATACCTTAACAAATAGATTGTTATAGGTAAAAAGGGTTCTGCATCTGAACATTTTATGATTGGTCGTCAACAACATACTTAGAACATATTTTATAAGGCCTTATTATTTTCAATAAGTAATGCAAGCTCTGTTATAGTTACAGTTCACTACACTTTTAAGCAGAGCAAGCTTAAACAAAATTTAAGCGTGTTTATTTAACTAGTTTCACATTAAGTGTTAAATTACAGCTTGCAAAAGCTTAGGCTAGGTAAATAATTATAAAACCAGGTCAGTAAATTCGTCTGTTGCACTACTGTCTTCGTTGTTGTTGGTATGAACCAACGCAATTAATAACTTTTTAATATTTAGTACGAAAGGTATAAAAGGAGACAGGTAAATAGTAAAGCATAAAAAATTAAATAGGGACCCACGTAAGACATCAAAGTAGCTGGTCGATAGATATTGAAACTGCAATATACTCATGGTTACGACGACAGCTTGAATACCAATACTTTATTGAATACTGTTATTTATTGTAGAGGCTCGACTATGGAGTATAGTACTCGTAATTCGTTTTACGTTCATCTCGGAGAATAGCAATGAAGGTCCCTTCCCTATCGTATTCCGACAACATTTAAGTTTAAACAAGAAAGCATCCAACATGTATGTATATAAAAGCGATGTAATTACAGCGCTAGCCCACTCGTCCGCAACGTCATTATTCATCGTTTTACGACTCCATGAGGTATAAATATTAAACGTAAGTCGTATAGATGAATTGCGAACATTTTCTTTTTAATGGCGAGGTTAAATATGACGTGCGAGTATTGGCCCCGGTTTTGGATCTAACTCTGTATCTGATGAGGTTCGCTACAAAATATTCAAAGCGTGCAAGCGAATGTAAGTGGTTCCCGCCTTTTAATTACACAATGTAACAGCAGCCTTTAATGTGCCGCAGCACCGCAGCCCTCTTGAAGGCGAGTCGAACTAAACTTGAGGCAATCGATGCACATGGAATGTCTCTTGATCGTAGTGCCGACATTTTACAGATCCCTATAAAATATCAAAGATAAAACGAGTGGTTATAGCGATCGCCTCGAAACCAATCTGAGCCGGGTGATTGGAGGTTTATGGCATTCGTTGATAAATGTAAGTATTATGTCGGTAGTGCCATCGGGACAATTCTAGCGCGAGCCGACAACTACACGAGAGAGGTGCTAATGATCAAATGCTAGCCCGACCCGATATTGAAACCATTGAAACAATACTTCCAGTGTTTTGCTTTACAATTTCAACGTTTGCAGAACGGCTGCGTAATGAAGGCTATACAAATGAAACGCCGAAAACTCAAGTATTTTAACAGTCTTGCGTCATCGTTGTTTCAAACTTGAATTTTCATTATCACTTGGCCTGTATACAACCGTCAGCCTTGATATGTTAATCAAACAATAGACTAAAACCAAATAATCGCAACACATGATCAATAAGGTTTGGCCTTTTACGTACAAGCAATAGTATTTTTCTTCTCCCAGAGTTTATGTCTTCTACAATATTTTTTCCTCAAATTGACATTGCTAATTTTATTTCACTTAGTTTAGGTACTTTATATGCAGTATTTAACTACAGATATTACATAACAACCTTAATGTATCGTAGCAGTAGCAGGATTTTTTATTATAATATCAATGTAAATATTCAAATTCGGAAGCTGATAACCGCAATCAAAGGTTTTTGGGGGCTACATTTCAATTAAATTTTATTCCTCCATTCTGAGCTTGTCATAAAACTTTAAAGTTTGACCAGTAAAGCCCATTGAGAAACTCCGAATTGATATTAATTCAAATAACTCGGGTTAAAAAGTCAGGGTTTTATGTGAGTTGTAAAAGTTTATTGTAGGGCTTTGTGGCGAACCGGACGCGCCGATGGGTCCGGTGACAGCCGCGCGCCGCCGGCTTTTGTGCTGCGTACACTAAACATAAATTCTTACTCGTCTTTGCAGAAAAAGTCAATCCTACAGGTACCTACATGCTTAATTAGGTCGAAAATATGAACATTTTTAATCAAAAATATGATTATTAACTTCGATACAACAGCTCACATACTAAATTAGCAAAAATGTATGGGTTTAAGTTGAGTTAAAGTTTTTAATATTATAATGTACAACATGGAACTAAAATGAGAGCTTATTTACAACAAAATAACAAAAAATACATACTCAGTACTATCGGAAAGGATTCATCAAAATAATTGATACACTGAGATAAGGTAATCAGGTTGAAAAATCGAGGAAAACATTCGTATTTCTAATATGAAATATAATGTACGGTGAAAAACGTGAATCGGTGTAAGTTTCATTAAATTCTTTGAACTGAAAATAAAATATTAATATTCCAAAGTTTATAACTAAAATTTTTATTCAATTAACTTCATATGAAAATCATATTCTAAAGTATTTCAGAAAAATAATAAAACAGAATATCTAAAATTATGATGCAGAGAGAGGATGGAACCCTTGCAGAGTTTTTTGTATGTGTCTTATTAGTAAAATTGCTTATGATTTGAATTTTCATAAATAATGATTAATTTTGTAAGTACATGAACGTGAAAAAAATTTAAAATACTGGGCAATGTATGCTATCAATTTCTTCATAATAGTAGAAAAATATAAAAATAGAACGTCCATTTAGATTTTGTTGCTCAGTGTACCAGCTTCGCTTCGAGCCATCTGGCCAACAATAGCGACATAGACTGCATATTGCAAATTTTATAGGACTGATAACTTTAAGCTCATTAAACAGGTGTCGAAATAGCATTTATAGCTGCAGTAGTCTAGGTTGCATCTGTTGTAATTTTATTGCGTGTGTACAACATAATTATATAATGTACCTATATTTAATTTAACACTGAGTTTAACACTGTATTTTTGGACCCTTAATTTTTTTATCGTTTTTAAAATGAATAATTAAATTCGGTTTAAAGCATAAATGATTAATATTTAAGTAAGTAAAGTTGATTTTTGACGACCTCCGTGGTCGAGTGGTATGTACGCCGGCCTCAAGGCGTCGCCATCTCGAGAGGTCCTGGGTTCGATCCCCAGTGGAGGCAAGTGTTTGGGTGACGAATTTTCAAACATTTGTTCTCCAGTCTTGGAGGGTCATTATATATTTATTACATTATCTATATTCTGAATAATTATATGTACTTATCTATTAAATATATTTGTCCCTCACCTAGTATACGTAACACAAGCACAACCAGTTGCTTAAAATGGGACTAGTTGATAGGTGTGAATGTCTGAGGATATTTAATTATTATTTTCTACAGTATGTAGTTCTTACATATTCTTTATTTTTAATAAATTATGTTGAAAAAAACGCGAGAATTAGTTACCTATGGGTATATACTGCGTTTTTATGTAATTTATACAAACGCATATTAAATGCCTGCCTATACATTAACTACATTATTATTATTATTTTTACGGCCTCCAAATATTCCCTTATTGAGTTATAATTTATTAAACTCTTTATTGCCCATAAACAAAAAAAATACAGTGTAAAAAGCAGAAGTATACAAGGGAGGACTTATCTTTTATAGGGATATCTTCCAGTCAACCCATTGCCGGTGTGTGAGATCTCAAGATGTGAGAGAAGCGACACCAGTGCACAAGACAAAGCAGAAATCTATGCAAACATAAACATTACTAAACAAATAAAATGATATATATAATTAAACAATATATAAACTCAATAAAATATAAATACAAATAATATAAATAAATAAAAATAAATACATAATACTATGCCGAAACGGATACGAGGTTGCTGGCCGAAACTGAGAAATTAATACAGATGAGAACAAAAACTCGATAATGTGAAATGATAAAAAAGTTCCTGGTATATCGAGTGTGATTTAAACTTATTCGGTGCCGTAATTTTAGATTTCCAAAAATTTTCATACGAACTTTTGTATAAAAATTCTTACATAGTTTGAATTGTTATATTCAGTTACTTTTGTTGTTGCCCTTCTTTGATTTATCCGATTATTATCTGTCTTGGCGTATTCTTTAGATGTTTTCATCAAAATCAGTTTATATCCCATTAATAGTCAAAATTAGCAATCGAGTTTTTTTAACTCCTTTATTGCTATTCAATTAAATTTGTTTATCAGTGCCAATTAACATTATTATATACTGATTATCGTTTTATAATTTAGCAATGGTTTATTATGCAGTTTATAAAACTATATTGGCTAGAAAATATTTAAATAGTAAGAGTCATCAAGTAAGAGATAAGAGTAGAAATTCCTACAATTTTAAATTGGAAAATGTCGATTGATTGCAAAGTAGTAAATTATCTATTATAATAACCAAAAAACTACAATACATACATACATACATATAACCACGATTATTATCCCCTAAGGGTTAGTCAGAGACTAGGCAAAAGTCCGCGCTTCGCCAAACAGTGACCACAATAGATGATTGTTTTTTTTATTTATATGTCAATGCCAAAAGATTTTGACTATTCTTCAACTCTTAATACGAAGTTTTATTATAAAGCAAACTTTGTAATAAATCATTTCCTAGTAAATACCTAGTATTTAGTAATAATCTTGGTTACAAGGCATTAAAACCGAGTACGTACTTAATGCATTAATAGCGCATTGTATGCAACAAGTAAAGTTGTCTCTACATAAACATTTTACCGATTCAATGGGTAAAGAACAAATCATAACAATAGACGGGACACCTAGCTATATCTTTTTTGTTGAATATCATTAAAAAATTATAAGCCGTACAAGAGTTTCATAAAAAATCTATACCTACTTAATTATCCATTTTAACCGACTAATCATTTTTGCTCAACAGAAGATAACACAACACCTTTTAGAATTTTTGTACGCTTAAAAAGCGTCAGCGTCGAATTTAATTCTATATTTTAATCCTATATGATTTAAATCCTACTCAACCTTTGATAAATATACATATTTTAGACTTAGAGGATTTTGTTTCATAAAAATCGTTTTCTATATTACAATTCAATAAACCAATAATTACAAATATCAAATTTAGTTTACAAACACGCAAATGTAAACAAACAAGCAAGCATGCAGCATTCAAGCAGGCATGAATCATGCAAGCATGCATGCAGCATGCAAGCAGGCATCCAGCATGCAAGCAGGCATGCAGCATGCATGGTTTCTGTCACGGCTCCGGCGCTGCGAGGCTCTGGCGGTCCCACGCAAGCTTATGGTCGCTGATGGTTTACGCTCACCGCCGCTGGCAAGCTTTAAAACCACCTGCTCCTCAGCTCGTGGGCCGCCTCGAACCTCCGCGCCTACGCGGGCTTAAATTACACTCAAGGGGTAGGGCAGACAAGACTACGTGGAGTCGGTTTTGCAGCGATTCGCTGTTGTCACTACATTTTGTAGCACAAAATTAAGCTTTAAATAACCCAACATCATTAACTATAATAATGTTGACAAATAAATAAGTGCGTTTGTAACAATAGGGGATAGGTTACTTTGATATTTAACACGACTAGAAAAGAAAATTATTGTAATCAATAACTGTATAAAGAAATAAAGAGGGTTTGAAAATCAGCTATTAGTTTTTATTTAATGCATTCGCCCCATCAAAAAATGGTTCCGGGTCAAAATCCCTAAATTTAAAATCCAACGGCAAGAGCCAACGGCAAAAATGTTAAATAGAGTTAAAACATGTCAGGACCTCTGCCTCTGCATGCTACAGGAACAAGACGACAAGAAAAATGTATTAACAGATTTCTCACAAAAAACAACAACATAAAATGACTAATTGTCATATAGCCGATATCTCCGAAAGGATTCCTATGAAACAGAGGGCAAATTTGAAGCCGGGCACAGTATATGACAAATTCATATTAAACTATGCTTCAGTTTCTCGTTATTGTATTGTTTAAAGCCATTAAAGAATTCAGTTACCATGTTTTTTTGTAAATTTGACTACAGCACTATTGGAAAACAATATTTTTGACGAACTTATTGTTAGTATCAAACATTGCTTTTAGGTCGAATTCTGATTAGCCACACGGGTGTAGTTGTACCAAAAATGCTTTAGCTGTAAGATGCGTACACGGTCAAAAATCGGCTGTGTACGCAGGACTCCGTCATTACAGCAGATTCAACCAATGAAATTTAAACATTTATTGGTATCCCAACCCCCGTGTAGTAACACGGAGTTTTGTCGAATTCGCCCTTAGTGTATCTAAGTCTAAGTAAGTGTCTTGCATAAAGATGTATAATTATTATTACCTATCCTCGGAATTCGCCTTATCCAGAATTTTGACCACTTTAATAATCACACTCAACGAAACAGTCACAAACACAATCTTCACACTTCAAAATTATAGCTTCATAAAATACATACGCAAGTTAAGTATTAATAAACTAGTGAAAATGAAAATAGTTCAGTCACAATACTGTCTGAAATTCAGCGACTTATTTTCAATATTAATAAATCAGTGCTGACGTGCCTGCTCCGTGAGCAACTACCGCAAACTCATCCGCGTTACCTCATTAGCAGGAATACAAAACAACACACTACCTACTGTTAATTTCATCTGAACCAATAAGAACCTTACGACAGGGTAAGAAAATTCAAAATGCTTTTTAGCCATCCAACGATCACATTTTGCCTTAAGTACGATTTTAAACTCTACATTGTGATGCATAGAACTCATTATACCGTAACATGTGGCTATCACGAAGCTCCGCCTCTTCATTGCTGACAAATAATCCTATTGGAGGCCGCAGAACTACTCTGACGGGACAATCCTGCGCAACTTTAAGGCGTTTACTTTTACACTTCAAAATAGACTTACGCATTTAATTGTGTACTTTTATCAAAAACTATTGATACAATTTCATCAATGTAACAGTTTTTTGTTTGAAAATGTTTTGTCGAAGAAGATATATTTTTTTCATAACTTATAAACTTTTTTAATTTATGATATAACTATTTGTAGAAATAATTTGCTTTTCAAGGCAATTCTTAGTACTTACAAAGAACTTTAACTGTCTATAAATTATTTTCTTGAAAAAAGTGCCTTGCAAACTGAATAATTTGATGTAATGGGTTGTGGTTTTCGGTTCTGTTTATAATACAAATACGGTTAAATTCTATTTTAATAGGCTATTAATTATTCTATAAAAAATCAATCTTAAACAAAATTATATTTCTGCTATCCAAGGAATTGATAGGAAACTATTTGCAAGAAAAATAGATAAGGAGATAACAGCTAATATTCAAATATTTTTTGAAGAAATCTAGAATTCTTATTACAACGGACTGGTTTGTAGTGGGTGATTATTACACATACAAAACATATCTTGGCTCATAGCCTTATAGAAATGAGTTAGTTATTTATTTATTTTAAAAATAAATACACGAATTATAAAGAAAATTTATAATAACTACGCACGATGACAATGCCGCTCATATTCCCATAGAAAAGACATCTACGCGATACTTGTCGATTTGTCGAATATCTTTTACAGACCAAAGAACTAGTCTAGGCTTAGCCCTAAGAAAAATCTATTCGTTTTGTGTAGGTATATCTCTTTTAGAAATGAAAATCATTAAACGGTTTTTCTTTGCTTCCGACATTGGTGAAAAAAAATCCTTCTCAAGGAGATGATGATTTTTTTTCTGTTCTTATTAAATATGTCTTTATATTTACTATTAAACTCGAGAAAAAAAGTTGTTTTCGAAGCTATTTTGTTCATAATTTCTATTTCTTTCATTCTTATTTCGGGAGTGATAATTTTCTTTTGAAAAAAACAAACTTCAAATTGATATAGGTACAGTAGTTCTAAAATATGATAAAATTTTAGAGAAAAACAGTGGAAGAGAAAGACGCTTTGTGCTATCTCTACCTTAGAATGGGAAAAGAGCAGGGGAACAGGATAAATTCGGACACTCTGGTAAGTGTCCTATCTGCATTTACTCTTGGATATATCGTGCATCGCTTGCGACAACCATCTGCAATGGAGAAAAGTTAGTATGATCTGTTACATTTTATTACATTTGTTTTAGATTCTGTATAAACCGTTGCTAATATTTAGGAGGCCCGTGATGTTAGCTATGGTACCTACTTATTTATCTGAATGTTTAGTATTTTTAACTACATTTTACACTACAAACACACACACACCACTTCTTCTTTGAATTGTATATTTCTTACACAATGTATATTTTTTAGAGATAAATAAATAAAAATCAATCCAGTTACATCTCGGTTTAAACTGACTCTCAGCAAACAACTGTCAGCAAATGAATAGCTCTCAACAAATTAGTAACTTAGGATATCGTGTTTTCCTTTTGCTTGTATTACTTTTAATAATATATTTATTACATTATATAATATTTATTACAAGCGTTCAGACATTTATCGTTTTCCTAAGAGACTCGATTGAATGAAAAAAAAAATATCATGAAACTCAAAATGCGTCAAAAGTTACATTTTCACAACGGCCAGTCTACATTATTAGTAAGCATATCGCCTACCTCCGGAGGAGCGCTAGTCAGCATTCCAACACTCACCCAGTTACGGTCGGCCGGCCAAGTGCTAATTGGTAAAGGAAACCTCAAACAACCCGGGCTCAATGCTCTCCACAGAAATGTTTCATTTTTAAACATGAATGTGGTCACCGTTAACCGATCTGTACTGCTTGAAAGTAAGTAAGTATATAGTATGGACGTTGTACATAGTATAGCTGGCTGCATGTAATTGATCTTCTTATCTATAGTAAAATACAAACAAAACTCATATAAATCTTCACTTGATTTATTATGTAATTGTATGTATATTTTTTCTTGTGTATTTGTTATAAATATACAGAGGTTTTGTTATTTTTACGATTCTCCACATTCCACAAATTTTCCCCATGAATGTTTCTCTTTACCACGCAGTAAGTCATTTAAATAAGTGCACTGTAAAGTAAAATTAATTAAAAATTATTGCGAAAGATGTTCTTCAATGTTCCATCAAAATATTACACGGTTTTATATAACAAAGTAATAAAAGCTATTAAATTTTATTTTTGACTTTTTAGTGTTTTAACCTAAAGTACTCGTTATGGCGATTCAAACTAGCTCAAACTTGATGGCATTGCATCGTTTAATTACTGAGTTCCTATGGCCACTTCCCAGCTCCATCATCAGATCAACTCCAAGTCGTAACAATTTTACATTGTAATCCGATTTCCACATGCATGCAAAATTTCAGCTCAATCGGTTGAAGATATCTGCTTCAAAATTGAGTTGCAAGATTTCCCCCGGACATACATTGCAAGTTAAATAAATGTTAAAAAATAAAATACATATCAGTGCTCTTATTGTAAAAATAAGAAGGAATCGTAACAGATAGCCTTACCTCATTCACCTACCTCATACACTCATCAAAATTATTATTGTTACTAAGCATTTGTGAAAAGACAGTACGTACTCGTAAGAAAAATAACGCATCACCTTTTCCTTGTCCATCATTTAATTAAAATCACAATACAATAGCATTTATCAAAAACATCATAGTTTATAAAGTAAAGAAGATTATGAACTTAAAAGGGTACGGTATGTACCTATGAGTGAGATTACACTCTGCCCTTCCAAGAAACTACTGAACCAAGACGGTCTAACCATAATATTTGTTCAGCAATTTCTTTTGATGCGGTTAAAAAATAACGTAGCAAACATTAGAACGCTCCTAGATGCCGAGGCTATGTATTTAGTGACCAAACGTAAATGGGTGCACAACAAATATGGGTAAAGCTTACAGCACAATGATGCCCCGTCTCTGGTCTAGTGGTTGACACCACCGGGTGTAGATCGGGAGGTCCAGGGTTCGTTTCCCCATCGGGGCAGGGGATTTTTGCTCGGTTTGGTTGGTGGTATGACTTCTAGCTAGCTACCACCATCTTATCTAAATTTGTCGCCATAATAACAATGTCATAAGCATTGTTGTGTTCTGGAAATCTGAGGCAAGAGAGCCAGTTCTTCAGTTGTTGAGGATTACAGGTGAAGCTCGCTTCCACCTTTGGCCTTATCGTTACTTTCCCATCAGGTGAGATGTAGGGCAAAAGCTTACCGGTCATATTTAAAAAAAATAACAAGAAACTAAAAAAGAGGAAGATGTCTCAAAAAGCAATTGATTTTAAAACAAAAAACATTTAATAAACTATTTTTTAAAATAGTCATTTCATTGGTCCTTTATTCACAATAGGTAGGTCGAGAAGTTGTAGCACACACATTTGTTGTAGATACTCGTAGTGAATTTTGCTGAAATAACCTCTTTATCATTAATGCGCGTACTAAAAGGTTAAGGGAATCATACTTTGCTCGTACATCCAGAGCATGGAATTCTCTACCGGCACACGTGTTCCCTCCTTCCTTCAGCATGGGTTCCTTCAAAAGAGGAGTGAAAAGGCATCTTGTGAGCCAGCAAGGTGGAGGTCGTTAGGCCTGCATCCTTTGGTGCTGTCCTAGCATCCTTCGCAAATGGACTTATCTACTGCTTACCATCAGGTGGTGTTAAGTCATTTGCTGTGCTGATTATATAAAAAAAAGTATGTTGCGTTAGATATATTTTTACCCTGGTTAAATAATCACAAAAATATCAAGCACATTTACATCATTTCTCATATATTCCATTAGGCATCGGCAGATTGTGTTCACAACCACCCATTTGGGATCGAACCGACGACCTTGTGCACGAGTATGTATAGTGCCGAATTTCCCAAATTGGCTATCGGAAAACTTTGTGATCCCGAACTCCTCGGTCTCCTTCGGAAGGAACCCTAAGCCGTTGCTTGGTCCCGGTTGCTATTGCAACCGTTTCTACCCACCAACACCATTGGGCCAGCGTGGTGGTGTTACGACCCATACTCCTCATGTGTTTGTTTCCACGAGGAAGGCCTGCCCAGCAGTGGGGCGTATATAAGCTGAGGACGGACCGGGCACAATAATGATGATATTCTGGAAAATCCATTTAAATTTGAATAAGTTCGACGATGCTTTAAAAAATTTTAGTAAAATAATTTTGCTCTATTAAAATATCCAAGTTCTTGACCGTTACTTAGAACATTGTTGGTTTAATGCTCTGACCACAGTTACGAACTTTAACATCTGCCTAATTATACGTTCTTGGTGAATAATATTATCTCACATACAAGTCTAAATATTTTTTCTTTATCAGGAAAGTGTGAGGTGCTGCGCTAGACTGTACAGCGCACGAGCACATCGTCTGCGCAGACGCTTATTTGTTCGAAGACCCATGCTAACTCCTCCGTTTAAACACTACGTGCTAGCAGGGCATGAATTAACTTTTCATATAAATAAAATTCACGCTACTCTAACCTCCTGAAATTAACACCTCGACGTAAATACTATTTAGGCTCGTCACCTCGTGCCTTCTGCCTTCTGGGGATTACTGAATGGCAGCTGTTTATGGCCTGCGAGATTGCGTGGCGAACGCCTAATTACTATAACGATACGAAAAATAATGAATTGTTTTACTTCCAGCTGGCTGTGTTGTGTTATTCTTTGTATGGTCGAGGAAGTTTCAATCGATTAGTAGAGTATTTGGCAGCGATATTTCAAAAATAAAAAGTATAAGTCATTTATAATTTGATTATTAAATATATCTTATCCCATTTTTTTTCGTATTCTAGAATTCAAAGCTTAAGATTGATAAAATAATTGAGTAGGTATCAAGTTATTTTTAATGTGAGTGAAAATATTTTACACCGTTTACTTCAAAGCTATAAAGTTTTAACAAAACGCTAAAGTTGGCAGTTTCGTGATTGTCACGATAGAAAATCAACATTTGCATATCTTCATTTAACATTTTACTTCCCAGTGTACATACCCACCTATCGCTATTTTACTAACTACCACAGTTAGGGTTCCTTGGTGAAAGTAAAAATTCATTGCATTTTAACTGAAGTCACATTTTGTCTGATCTTGTTAGAGCTTTACAGTGTTATCCTTAAAAAAATAGGGATAGTTAAAAAAGAATTTAAGAAGGCTTTCCTACTAAAACAAGGGAAACAAATCAAATCATCACGCCTCTTTTGCCGAAGAGGTAGGCTCTGCCTACATTTCGCCAGATATGTTTTGTCCCCATGTAACAGGTGGCGAGCCTGTTGCAATTTACCCAGCACAATGCGAAGCAAGCGATATTCACAATGAACCGTAATTAGTCTAGATAAGACTTATTATTGAATAAAACTCAGTGGTACAGGCGGTGGGATCATACCCGCGTTTTCCGCGGCCTCTCGAACGAGTAGTGCTCCGTCCGTCCCAAATCGGCTAACGCTGCCTTTTAATATTATAGTAGGGATGAATAGATGTTTTCGCTATGATTATTGCATAATGGCGCCACGCGCCATTTAATCCGCCATCCCTGTAGGGATAGTAGGTACTCTCATATCATTGAGTGTTTGCGATGTAGGAAAACCTGTGCGGTTCAGAGCTCTGTACGTTTGTTTTTGCTAAAATATCACAAACAATAATAGAAAAAAGTATTATGTCTTATAAGAATACACGTGCAACCAAACGTTAAGTTCGGTACCTAAGTATATCGCTGACGACCTCCGTGGTCGAGTGGTCTGTACGCCGGTCTCGGGGCGTTGCCATCTCGAATGGTTCTGAGTTCGTTTCCCGGTGGGACAGATGTTTGTGTGATGAATACAGACATTTGTTCAACAGTCTTGGATGTTTATATAAGTATATAACTATTTAATATATTTATCCGTAACACAAGCAGCATTAGTTGTTTAAAATAGAGCTAGTTGATAGGTGTGAATGTCTGAGGATATTTATTTTGTTTTATTTATTTATACCATGTATCCCACATTAAACAACCATCATAACATTGTTGTATACAGGCCCATTAAGACGAAAATATAAATGAGTCTAGCACGAAACGAACGTTGCTCTCACTGTCTCGACGTCTGTTAGCTCTACCTACTGCCTGCCTCTACTTTACGATCTGCGTAAACTACAAACAAGACCTGCGGCGTATCCGCCACACTCGTCCACTTTTGTGTTTGACCATGTTCAAACATGGTGACATGAAACGTGTTCGATAATTATTGGAAGGATCAATACACCACACCAACTATTCGTTTCTTAGCAAACAACTAACAAACTTTATGGGTATGAGCCGGTCCGTTCCGCTAACGCTTTAGGTTTCTATTTGAATCTAATTTCAAACGTTATTTGTCTTTGTACCCGAAACATTTAAATATTGAATTTGGTCAAAAATACAGTTTATCGGTTTGTTAGTATGTGTTAATAAACATTGTCTTGTAAAAGAATGTGGTCACAGATTTTCAGATTTCATTTGATTTTTTAGATGTTTTATTCTTCTGTTATTTAAAATATCTAAGTAAATAATCAAAAACCAAATAAATACCATTTGATATTTTTAAACCGAGTAGGTATTTGTTTGCAACATGTTTGACTATTCCGGCAAAAACTATGTGTCACCTTTTATTATCGGACTGTTACTCTTGTTAGTATAACTACAACGTACACCTGGAAATATATTGGGTCCTTACCTATGAAATTGGTGTTTTTATTCTGTCTTAGTATTTTGTCTGTAACTATTAAGATTCAGAGTATTCCTAAAACATAATTAACCTCGTCTAAAAATAGACTATATTTTTGAGCTCTTTTGATTTGTTTTGATAATTTGGTGTAAGTTTAATTGTGTTAAAATTTGACACGGAGACAACTCTTTTTAAGTGCCTCCCGAATACATCATTTTATTTGCATTCACTTAAAAACGATAAATAATTTTTATGAAGTGTGATATTACACATATTACTAAAGCTTGTCTAATGATAGATGCCAAATATTATTATCTTTGGATTTGTCGTTGTAGAGAAAACTAAAAAAAATTTAGTATGGAAAATGCAGAGTTCCCCAAAATCTCCATACAAAACGACAATTTCATAGGTAAGGACCTAATATTATGTAGCTTTTCTTTTGTAGTAATAATCGAATTATTTCTAGGTATCTATCTATATATCAGCCTATTGTCGTCCACTGAATTGAATGATTTATAATTTATTAATTGATTACTTAAATGACATCGTCACTCTTTGGATGGGTAGGGATAAGTGTAAGGACCCACGTCCCACCTAAACATGTAATATAGCCAGCGGTTAACGATGTTACATCTAGGGGGCGAGCTAACCCTGTTGCTTTTTTTAGTTTAATTATTAATTTTATCCTTTCCAGCATTGGCAGAACTGTAATATTAGGTCCTTACCTATGAAATTGGTGTTTTGTATGGAGATTTTGGGGATGTCTGCATTTTACATACTAACATTTTATCAGTTTTCTTCACAACGAAAAATCCAGAGATAATAATATTTGGCATGTATCATTAGACAAGCTTAAGCACACGCTGTGTGAACACGCTTGATAAAAAATATTCATCGTTTTTATGTTAATGCAAATCAAATGATGTATTCGGGAGGCAGTTTAAAATAATTGTCTTTGTGTCTAATTTTAACACAATTAAACTTACAAAAAATTATCAAATTAAATAATACGAGCTCAAATATATGGCCTATTTTTAGAAGAGGCAATTATTTTATAAGAATGTTCTGAAACTTAATAGTTACGGACAAATTGCTAAGACAGAATAAAATCACCAATTTCATAGGTAAGGACCCAATAGAATGGTTACCTTATCCATCACATATTGTCAATTCTATTCTGATGGTTTCCCTCACCGTAAAGCAATCATTAAAAGTTTTGTATGTTCTGAAAGCTATTACAGATCTGTATTTTTAAACGAAAATAGGTACAATCGAGTACTTTGTAACAAATGAGTAGTTTGTAAAAAACAAAAGTAATATCAATTGCTTAAATAATTCTAAATGGATCATTATACCATTATTTTTAATCTTGTTTATTTAGTCATTTGTCATTGTTTAATCTTTCGCCTATTGTAATTTCTTTTTAATTGTATAAACAATAGAGAGTTATCGGAATATTTATTTAATTTTTAGGTAATATTTTTAGTTTATTTATTTAATTTAAATTATAAATCACAAAAACTTCAGAAAAACTACCTACTCGAAGAACTTCCACGTCTACCTAAGCGAAATTTTAAACACCAACAGAGTACCACGTTCTCTCAAGGTTACTCCAAATATTTTTCTATTTTATGATGCATAAAAATCTTTATTAAATATTGAAATACATCTTGGGAGGTATTATGCAAATTATTTTACCTGTAGCTCCGCAAGTCTAATACAAATAAGCCTACACTTTGTCGATGCCCAGTTTGCTTGGGTTTATGATGCGTGTGTAAAATGTGATTTCTTTGACTTTTGAACATGCCGATTAGATACAACTCAAACATTCCTGTGTAACTAATGCACGGAATGACAAATTTTCCCTACTGAGGGACTAACCAAAAAAAAGTGACTGTTCCAACAATACCTACCTTAGAACCAATAGTTTTTAATTCCTCTTAAATGGGAATTATGTTTAAAACTGTTGATATATCTATTTCGTAAAAGCCTGTATGTAATACAATTTGGTGCTGACCGACAGCCATTCGGGCTCACCTCAGGACCTCATCCGTAATCAGCGGCGCCGATTGACGCTCCAGTCGCATTTCGTCTTCCTCATTGGTGCTACGCCACGCCACGCGCAACTACAGACAGGGATTACCTACACGTAACGATCAACACCATAGATATTAGGTCCTTACCTATGAAATTGGTGTTTTGTATGGAGATTTTGGGGAATTCTGCATTTTCCATACAAAATTTTTTTTAAATTTTCTTTACAACGACAAATCCAAAGATAATATTTGGCATCTATCATTAGACAAGCTTTAGTAATATGTGTAATATCACACTTCATAAAAATTATTTATCGTTTTTAAGTGAATGCAAATAAAATGATGTATTCGGGAGGCACTTAAAAAGAGTTGTCTCCGTGTCCAATTTTAACACAATGAAACTTACAACAAATTATCAAAACAAATCAAAAGAGCTCAAAAATATAGTATATTTTTAGACGAGGTAATCATTTTTTAGGAATACTCTGAATCTTAATAGTTACAGACAAAATACTAAGAGAGAAAAAAACACCAATTTCATAGGTAAGGACCCAATATATGCCGCTACTTATACCCATACTCTTATCCTTACCCCCTTACTAATAAACGAATTATAAGGAAGGAATAGTTATACAGTGTTTTGTCACTTTCTGACAACTACTGTCTTCTGAATGTCAGACGAAGACAAAACACTGAATAACTATTTCAACCTTATACCTCGTTTATTAATGGTGTTAGACCATAATCAAATAATACCTGCAGGACATTAATTCACAGATACATCCGCACGCAGAGGCTTTTAAGAGTCCATGGCATCATCCTCCTTATCTTCAAAGTAATCAGACAGCAACAGAGCTATAATTTTGTAGTTCATGCGAGAATACATCTACCGTTAACCACATCTTGCTGATATTGGGTTTTGGGCCTTACCTATGAAATTGGTGTTTTTATTCTGTCTTAGCAATTTGTCCGTAACTATTAAGTTTCAGAAAATTCTTATAAAATAATTGCCTCTTCTAAAAATAGACCATATATTTGAGCTCGTATTATTTAATTTGATAATTTTGTAAGTTTGATTGTGTTAAAATTAGACACAATGACAATTATTTTTAACTGCCTCCCGAATACATCATTTGATTTGCATTAACATAAAAACGATGAATAATTTTTATCAAGCGTGTTCACACACATATTGCTAAAGCTTGTCTAATGATACATGCCAAATATTATTATCTCTGGATTTGTCGTTGTGAAGAAAACTGATAAAATGTTACTATGTATAATGCAGACATCCCCAAAATCTCAATACAAAACACCAATTTCATAGGTAAGGACCTAATATAATCAGCGAGATGTGTTAGTCTAATCATAAAATCGAGCCTAAGTGAAGATGTAAAATTACCAAGTTGATATTGAAGTTGATTTTTAACAGCTATTGCCCTAACAATGTAATAACCTAAGACACTCGAGTTTTTCTCAGACTATAATTGAGAAAGAAGCGTGTTTAAATGAGTCGTGTGGTAGCGGCTCATTAAAAGAATACTACCAACCCATCTCTTCCCTTGGGTGTCGTAAAAGGCGACTAATGGACTTAGAACTGCACAACCTCCAATATCTTATAGCGGCGATGGGCTCGCCACCTTTCACGCTGAGTGCAGTCACTGCTTGGTGAAGCGCGGACTATTGATTTGCCTAGTCTCTGACTAACCCTTAAGGGATAATAGTCGTGATTATATGTATGTATGTTTAATTCGACACTGGACAGCAAATAAACCGGACCACCGGCTACCTTGGAACTTTGATTCGATTCTCATAGTATAAAACTTACAACTATCAAAGTTATACCTATCGTACTTACAGAAAGTGCACCTCATGATGATTAAAATGTTAATATGAAAAGTGTTTATTAGAAATAAAAAATACGAAGTGAACAATGGACAACCACTAAAGAAATCGTAAGAAATCTCCGACTAACCTCATTGTATAAAAAATTTAGTTCAAAAATAATTTTCCTAGAAAGTACATATAAAGTTCTACTTTTGAGAATTTTTTCATATTTTTTGAACGTATGGTTCAAAAGTTAAAGGGGGGGGACACATTTTCTTTTTTATTACAGAAAATATAAATTTTATCGTAAAATAATGTTAGAAAGCCCCTATTCATTTTTGAATAGCTATCCAACGATAAATCACATGTTAGGGTAAAATTTCAGCTCTCTAGTGCTAACGGTCACTGAGATTATCCGCGGACGGACAGACAGACATGGCGAAACTATAAGGGTTCCTAGTTTACTGCGGAACCCTAAAAAGAACGCTAATCGCGAACTCAAGTCGAAACAAGGCAAATTGTTTGTTTCATGTTTGTAGCTTGAGGGAGCTTTTTAGGTCTTCTGTTTCCAAGTCCTTTTTAACATGTGGTCATTTGGAATAGAACGCTTTTTCGTTCTTTTATGTTGTTCTCGTTCTTCTAACTCAATTTTATACATAACGGGGTGCCCCATAGTACCCCGTAGCCATGTCCCCGATATGCCACAAATCTGTGAATATTTAAAATAATGAACCAAATAAAATGAGTGAGGATTAGAGTAATTTTGTTTAAAATATATCAAATGAGTGATATATCTGCAAAATCATGGTCTAACCTCATAAAAATCTATCTACAGTCATCAGCTCGCCAATAATTTGTTCACTCTATGTCTAAGATGTTTAGGTCGGACGGGTTTAGGAATAAAAATAATAATTAGGTTCTGTTGACTGTACTCCTAAAAAATATAAGTATTTTTGAGACCGGCAGTTTTTCGGTCTACCCCCACGCCTAATGTTTTTGGAGTACCGAATTTATTTCAAAATTATGTAAATATATCAAACGCATTATTTTAGGGTTTAGTTAAACCTAATTGTAAACATTCTGAATGTCTTGTAAAAATAAAACACAAAAATAATTGCATATAATATACTTTTTTATTATAACATTGAAAAAAATAAAAAGTTTAAGTGAAAATTTGCAAAATTGAATCAAATACACAGATTCATTCACTACTCCCATAAGTGCCATCGAACACAACAAGTCGCCCTTAAGGGCACAGACAACATTCTTAATATTATCATACATAATACGTAACTACACTACGAACATTACATGGAAGTAGTAGAACAAACCTAGTTATATATCAAATAGATTACAATCTTTATTTCGACCTCCTAAAACCCCTCGTAGGTGAAATTACACAGCCTATAATAATAAAACCCATTACTGTAGGTAAGTTTCGAAGCCTGGATAAATCTTCAAATACAATTTATGACCAAACTAACTATGACTATCCTAATCGAATGCTATAATATCGGCACATTAAGTAATGTCAAAGGCCTATAGTCCTTTTTATACCGGGTACCAACACGTTGGCGAGATAAATGCCATAAAGGTCGAGCTTACTTTAAATACATACTTGAAACATCTAATTTGCATGAAGGAACTACCATTTTCTTTCTGTGGTCTCACTTCTCGCTTGCTACTCTAGATAGAATGAGAAATCCGACCACAGAAAACAAATAGTCATGCATGCAAAGTATTTGCATTTAGTATTAAAAGTATGTCCTCCTACATCCATATTTCCATGGAAAGCTCTTAGAGCGTGCGTGCAAAGGGTGTGGTCGGTAATTTACGAGTCTTATTTTACTTCTATTTTATAAATAGTAATATTTTAACAGGTATGGATTCAGAGAACGTGCCGAACCAGTGAAATGAGAGTAGCGTGCACAATAAAACAGACGGCAATTCCGTACTAAACGTTTTATCCCATTTTGCAAATGCCAAACACTTCACAATTACCAATTTAATCAACAATTACAGCAATATTTTTATCGAGCACTACAATGCATCTCATTGTAAATTTTCGAAATAATATGCAAGACTCTTAATAAAATGATGAAAGAATTGCACACCTACTAGAGGAATCAGTGACGTAACAAAATTATCGTTGTAAATACTTTTATTACTTTCAATACGTCACTGCAGTTTTATTTTACAATACCTTGAAAATTCGATTTCGACATAATCACATCGCATACCGTCGGTTCCGATCAATCATAATTATCACACTTCAATCAGCCCTCAAAAGTTAACATTAAACAAACAAATCGTAACACTAAACAAAACAACACAAAGCGAGCGGCGTACATTGAGCTGCGTCATCCATCACTCTTCCACAATTATCAAAACCTTGACAAAGTCGTCTACATTCGATATCTGCGAGAATTGACACGACGAGGGCTGACTCCAGTCCATCGAAAATCGTAGTCGTAGCTACGTGTACTATATCTAATGTCCCCCATAGTCACTGTCGATCAGTGGTGCGAGCATCCGCGGTTACCATCTTTCTGTTCAGTTCAACATAATGCCTTAAACATGTTTTTAGAAAAACACCAACTATCCTAACATACAACATAACAAAAATATAACATAATCATTTACAATCCTATTTGAATAAACATTAAATTACCGTAATGTTATTTATTCACAATGAGCTTCCCTAGTTAGTTCGGAACAAGTTTTTACTAAGCGCCTTTGTTAAAATTAGAATTAATGCACTTAATTCAATTAAGTTCATTGTATATCAGTTAAAACTAGTTCTTACTAGACAAGACGCTTTTTTCTGAAGCGAGTCAGTAAAAAATTTCGGTTTTGGCAATACGCCAGCCGCTGCCGCAGCACACTAATGATCGCAGTTCTACCTTACACTCGTCTATGCTTCGCTCATCGTCATACCTAACGGAGACCTTGTAATACGCTATTCATCAGTTAATACAAACAAGAATCTGATTTATGAAATTTACCAAAAATTGGTTGTAACTGACAATCAAATATATTAATAATAATTGTTGTTCTAGTTTCAACAAAAGCATTTAGTTAATACTTGTTCTAACTAGGAGAACGCGTTCTATCTAGAAACGGGTTGTAACTGTAACATAACCGGTGTAAAAAGACCCTTAACGAAGCCGGAACCCACGTATTGTATCCATCAGTGGGCTAGTTTTTTTCTTCTAGACTATACCTTCTAGAAATTAATAACTCCCGAGATATTAAAGGTTAAAGTTGAATATTTTTTTAAAGATTTATATGAAAACGAACTTAATACATCTTTTGTAAATTTTCGTCCAAACAGTAGAAAAAAATTGTAATTATTGATAAAATAAAGTCTTTCAAACTACTACGCGCAATGCATCTAATCCGCACGCACACTAATATTCGTAGGTACTATCTAAGGTAACGGTAACAGCGGCTCGCGCGGATGCGCGCCATACATTGCGCAGTACATTTTTGTTTATTTTTATGAACAATTAAAAATAAAAGTCGTTTCCCATCAAGTTATTTTTTATATGTGAGTAGATTTGATGGTCTGAATGCGTGGGCGCCGGCTTCGTTAAGGGTCTCTTTACACCGTGTATATAAAGCAAGGGAGATATGAATTTGAAGCCTCTATCAGAGGTTACCAACTTTTTACATGATTATATTATGTTAATTAATTCTCTATCTAATAAACCAATATTGCCCAGCTAAGGTGAAAATTATTGTATTCCCTTACAATATTTATATTCAAGTGCTTCATTAAGCCAAAAGGAACCAAGAATGCATGGCTTATATTACTATGCTGAATAATATAAATATATTTCCGTAATCACATTTTCAATACTTTTGGAGCCTGCCTTAGAGTCCATTTACAGCACAAATAACATACAAATAACTGATGGCCTGCAAATTTGAAACATCTATATGATGTTATAGGGCAATATCATTACGCTAAAAGGCCTTGACAAGTGATATACCCAGAACAAAATACTTTTGCGAAGAAAATTTTTATTCGTACGCACGTACGCTATATACTCTTTTTCTCGTATCATGAGTTCTGTGACAGAAGCCGTTAAAGAATCACGGTATCTCTTTACCTGTCAATGCTGCGGCGAATTAAGTAAATAATGCTGCTTTTCCATCATAGCATGCGAAATAGCTGAGTGGTGTACGAGTTAAATAGACCTATAGGATTGCGCCATTTTGCGAGTCACGGATTCGGAGCAATCCAATTAGTCTATTTTCCTCGCACACCGCTTATCGACCTCGCATAGCTTTAGTCATAGATAAATTAAGTAGTATAGATCGCTATTCCCATACATTGGTTTTTAGTTCGTTTAAAACTTATTATTGTTGCTTGTACCCCTTCGTTCGACTTATTACGTTAGGTGGCGCTACTATACCAGCGAAATCATAGATAAATTAAGTAAATTCGCTAGTATAGCAGCGCCACCTATAATAAGTTCTAGATGAACTAAAAACCCATGTATGGGAATAGCGATCCATACTACTTAATTTATCTATGCTCTAGTGGAGCTCATCCTTAGAGCGGAGTTTTTGGCGTCATTCAACTATGGCGGACGTGATTTTTATTTCAGTGATTGTAATATTGTTTCGGAGTGGATCTTGTTACGTAATATCAGTGTAGTTTTGTGTAAAAAGTGTCAATAATGATGAGCAATGTGGAGGATCATTGAAATAAGCGTCAAGTGGTGTGAAAAACGATGAGATTTTTATCGTGGTAATCCACCTCATCGAACACCACAGCGTCTGCCATCGATTGTTTGACGCCAAACTCTCCCAAGACGCACTGAAATGTATTACACATGCATTTCAATGCAATACTGAAGACAAAAATACCGAAGACATGGCTGTATGGGCTTCGTTCCCTTTGCCTTCCCTACATGGGAGAATTTTACAACAAGATACGTTATATCCGAATCCATGAACCGATAGTTGAAAATAAGACAGGACATACGTTCACGTAATAAGGAAGAGACTTTCTTGACTTCGACTGCCACAGAAATCATTTTACTTGAAAACACACATATCGCAGGTTGATGTTCGCCGCACCCAAGAATCTTATACTCTATATGGATGCCAAACTCCCATACAATAGCATGAGGCATGTTCTGTCTCGATCAGTAGGTGTCCCCTCTCATTCTTTCACTATTTATGAATGAAGGCTAACCGTGGGATATCCTCTTCTTCTCTTTCGATCCACAGTTTCTGTCTCACCTGTCATATTTACGCCATTTTGACACCTAGACTGATAGACTGAAAATTGTTACAAATCTTTGTAATTCAATATTTTAAATAAAAAACTATAAAACTGGTGATGACGTGCGTTGTTTATGTTGTGTAAGTGAGTGGTATCCTGGATGTACCTTATCATTTCACAGGTGAGTCAATAATCACAAATTAAATGAGAGTATTTGTTTGAGAAATTTGTGTGTATTTTTGTGTGCCGTCATTAGTAGTAATAGAAAGCTTTACTACGAAATGTCAAACTCATTCTTAAAGTGATAGAATGAGAGGGAACACCTACTGATCGAGATAGAACATTGCCTCATGCTATTGTATCGGAGTTTGGCATCCGTCATACAGTACAAAATTCTTGTTCGCACCACTGATTAGGGTTGTCAATTAGTCCTTAGAGGAGGTGTCCATAGGGCTGGCTGGCTGCTGGATTGGTTGGGAGACGGGCGGGGCGGGCGCTGGGGGGAGGGTGGGGATGAGCGACGGAGCTGCCATCTCGTGAGTCACCCGGACGCCGAGGCCTGCACTCACGCCGGGGACTGCTGGCTTCACGAACCGGTCACCGGGCCGCCAGGTCTGGAACAACATTACTCAAATTATTATTTAAAAACATCAAGTTTCAACATAACTGTCGCGGTAAACATACAATTATATTATAATTTGACGACCTCCGTGGTCGAGTGGTCCGTATGCCGGTCTTAAGGCGTCGCCATCTCGAGAGGTTCTGGGTTCGATCCCCGGTAGGGGCAAATGTGTGGGAGTGATGAATTTTCGGGAATTTGTTCTCCAATCTTGATGTTTACATATATTCAGAATATTTATATGTATTTATCTATTAAATATATATTTATCCGTCATCTAGTGTCTGTAACACAAGCAACATTAGTTACTTAAAATTGGGCTAGTTGATAGTGAATGTTTGAAGATATTTGGTAAACAGGGCATTCGGCCACAATCTCCCGTGATGAAAATCGACGATGTGGTTTAAAGTAGAACATGCAAACTCAAAGAGTGACTGAGCAGTCACTTTTTGACTTTCTCCTCCCTTGAAAAACTCTTGCCTTGAAAATCCCTAAATCACTGTCACTGTACGGCACCCGTGCCTACCCCTTCGGGGATATAGACGTGATAGTGTGTGTGAGGAGCTCGGTGGCGTAGTGGTTAGTACGCTTTGGCTTTCGATTAAAAACAAAGCTTCCTTCGCTTTGGTCAGGCCGTGGATGAGTGACCAAAACGCTGTGATCTCGAGCTCATGGGGGAGCTCGAGATCACAGCGCTTCGGACGTTAAGCCGTTAGTCCCGGTCGTTATTGCGACTGTTTCTACCCACCAACTCGCATTGGGCCAGCGTGGTGGTGTTATGGCCCATACTCCTCGTGTGTTTCTCTATGAGTAAGGCCTGTGCCCAGCAGTGGGACGTATATAGGCTGAGAACAGTGTAATATTATTAAATTCAAGAAGCTTTATCATTGGTGTGTTCCTTTTCTGTTCTGTGATCTGTTCAGCAATGTAACAAAATTAAATTCGTGCTTTTTCTTTAAATATCATACCTGAGAGTTAAGATGCAGTGAAGGGCGCGATAGCGGCATACCAGCGGGGTTGGGCAGCAACGGCGACGCGTACGGAGACAACGGCCGCGACCCGCCCGGCGAAGACACGCTTCGGGACCGCGCCTGTACACATATTACTACATGATAATATCATCAAATAATAGGTCTTCACCTATGAAATTGCCGTTTCTTTCTCTCTCAGTGTTTTGTCTGTATTAAGTTTTAGAGAATTCCTAAAAAATAATTACCTCCTCCAAAAAAACAATATTTTTGAGCTCCTTTGATTTGTTTTGATAAATTATTGTAAGTTTAATTGTGTTAAAATTGGACACGGAGACAATTCTTTTTAAGTGCATCCCGAATATAATTTGATTTGCATTCACATAAAAACGATAACAAAAATTATGTAGTGTGCTATCACACATATTGCTAAAGCTTGTCTATTGATACATGCCAAATTTTATTATCTTTAGATTCGTCGTTGTGAAGAAAACTGAAAAAATGTTAGTATGGAAAATGCAGTTCCCCAAAATCTCCATACTAAACGGCAACTTCATAGGTAAAGACCTATTTTAAGTAGATACAGTAAAAATATAATACTCTGTAGTAGGATTAAGATAATGCTGTTGTTTTTTGATTTTATGAAGTTTTGCTAGGACTAAGTGGTCCAATGCTAATAAGCCAATCTCAGATTGGTTGACAAGAAACCACTATTATATTTGGTAATAAAAGTAAAAATATGACCTTATCCAATTATGCAGTCATATGATTTCTTTAAATGCAAAAAATAATTATATATTGGAACACTTAGTACTTAGTACAAAGCATGATTTATTAAAATAATAGGGTAGGGAAAGCACTAATAACACACAAAACATTTCTATCTACTTCAAATATTTCCCATCACATCAACTATTCTAGCCCAAAATCTACTCATTGCTCTTCTCTAGATATTATTTCAAGAATTAAAATCTTATAGCTGTATCTGCACCAGAATTTATGACCAGTGTTTAAATAAAAAATCCTAATTCACCTGAAATATAAAAATAGTATGAAGCTAGCAAGTTTTGATATTTGAGTTAAAATAAATTCAACTACTACAGAATATTACATAATAAAAATTACACTTAAAGCTTCGTTAAACTGCCGCTCCTCTTCCATTTCTAAGGAAGATTCACTCTCAGACAGGTGCCTGCACAACGCCTCGCGACGTTCCACCTCCTGCTGTAGTTTCCTTTGCAAACGAATGTTTTCTTCCCTGATATGTTTCTCTTCTAAGGCGAATCGGTGCATTTTTTCTTTGTTTTCATTCTGAGATACTGCCAGTTGATTCCTAATCAAAACAAATAAATATAGTTAATTAAGTCAACCTTTATTTGACTCAATTTGAAAAGAAATTTCTAATTATCTAATAATATATCTGCTTTATAATAATATATCTTACTACATCACCATGAGATACTATAACACTTTTATATTATATGTGATCTATCTTACCTTAATTTTACAACTTCTGAGCGTAGTGTTTGAATGTGATTACTTAGATTTGATGCTGTGTCACCATTACTAATGTCTCTGGAAAAATTATTAAGTTTTTAATGTTCAATACAAAAAAAATATCAGTGTGCTCAAAGCCGTATTTCCCCAGTTGTAATGGAAATTAGGTGACGGATGATTTCATGATAATTATAACACTAATAATGGACATAAAAAATGTATCATTCATATAAAAAAAATTATCATACTGTTCTAAAATTTCATTCACTTGTTGTAACATTTACAAGATTTAATCAGATTAAGTATAAGTGCTCTAATTTATTCTACATATTGTTATAACAATAAGATAACTATCATTATATTACCTAGGGCTTGCAGGATCTGACACCGGTTGATCAAGTCTGATTTGCAATGATCTCTTTTCAGCTTCCAACTTGTCCATTCGTTTCCAAAGCCTATTTACAAGAGCCTCTTGTTCTTGTTCCAAAGTATTTTCCAGTTCCACCTAGAGAATAACAAGAAAATATTATTTAACTACGATCTGTTCAATTAAACTTAATTTATTGCTGTTTCAAAAAAGTATATTTGACTTCAATAGTTGTGAAATGTTACCAGTATTAAGGGGTACCAGTTCCATTCCATACACATATAAATATAGCAAAGTTGTAACCACCCACTATAACATCTTATCTTTCTTAGACAGTGCCCAATTGATGGAGCTACTGTAGGGCCTAAATAGAACTAACATAGAAGGCTCCTCACAATAAATCTTATTAGGTTGCAGTGATGCAAAATCCAACTAACACAAATATAACCACCCACTCTAATATAACCAACCACTCACAATTAACCTGATATGCTTTTAAACTAGTTTTATTATTTATATATTTTATTTAACACTACCTTTTCTCTGCGAAGTCGTTCTAGGTTTGTTTGTTTTGCAAGAGTTTCCGCTTCTAATTTTTCAATTTTCCTCATAAGTTTATTCACCAAGCACTCTTGCTCTTGTTCAAGGGTTTGTTCCAGACGACATTTTTCTTGACGTAACTGTAAACACAAAATTATATACTGTAAATAATTTTTTCAAAATTATATTTTGTAAATGTTGTATAAATACTTCTTAGTTTCTTAGCAAAGGTTTCCTATCTTGATGTCAAGTGTAATGTCACATTGTTACGTCAGCTTGTCATGAAAATAAACACAATTTTATTATTACTGTTATGTTTTAATACTACAGTAAATAAGTTTCAATACGAAATTTGTAATATATTTTAAAACTCTAAAGTTATTTGTATCTATTGCACATTTAATCATAAAATCTGATAATACTAGTGTGAGGTTATAAAATTTAACTGTACCTGATTTAATTTTCGAGATAAATCATTTGTTAGGCATTCCTCTTCCCTTTCATAGTGATGTGCTAATGTCTCTTTTTCTTTTTTGAGTGCTTGAATCTTTTTCAGCAGTGTATTGGAAATATATTCTTCTTCCTGCTCAGCTTTAGCTTGCTAATTAACAAACAAACACTTTTGAACATTCAGAAATACATTTTTAACATACTTTTAAAAGTAATTTCCGAGATCATATAGATCATATTATTATAAGTAATGTAAAGTTTCTAAAACAACAATTAAAACATGTACAATGCAATCACATTAAAATGAAATAAATACCATATTATTTTTATACTTTGCTTTTATCATTTACAACAAATATTAATAAGTCTTACAATTGAAACTGATGCTTGTCTTAGTGCTCGATTCTCCTCTTGAAGTGCTTTAACACGAAGTTTGTAAGTCTCCACCTCTACTTTTAAAACTCTGAAAGCAATGATTTTATAAACTTTTGTTCATTTAACGGCACAGCTAGACCAATTATTAATTCTAGATGATAACTTCTACACTTCTACACATTTGTTACTAATAAATTAAATAAATATAGCCGAAGAAGAGAGTAATACAAATAATAATCCAACATTAAAATTTAATCAAAAATAAAAATTAAATTTAAGGGTGTGTGATAGGATGTAAGAACATTGTTTATACCTGTTTTGCTGCTGTAGAGATTCAATTCTTTTTTGTAACTGGTCACGAGAAATCGTACTTGGAGGAAGCATCGCTCCGCCATCGAGAGAGCTCGAATCGCTTTCAGAAGCAGAGTCTGCCATTTTATTACCTACAAGAGAATTCATCAAATTAGCCATCACGTGTAAATTATTAAGTTTGTTAATTGGCTCACATAGCAGCATATTACCTGGAGAAACGACAGAATCATCCATTTCCACGACAAAATATCACTAATCTGTGTACTAGAAGTAATGAGGACGACAACCAAATGTCATAAAATACAAGTAATGTTTATACTATTTTTATAAAATGCGTTCTTTCACTTTTTATTTAATGCAATTTAAAATGCCAAAATAGGTATTTGATAAAGATTTTAATAGTCACAAGGCTTTGAAAAAACCAATATGAAAAAATAATTCCACAATCAAGACCACGAACACTGAAAACCAACCACAAACACCACAGACTATTAATAAATAACATAAAAATATCGATATAAAAAACGAAATATAGTTCAATTATCTCAATTGAACAATAAATTATTTTCAATCATCTTATTACCCTATTCTAAGCTGGCAAATCGTAGATCAATAATCTGAAATAAATTACATAATTTATCCTCAATATATCCTTATCAGTAAATTAAATAATACGTAATTTCTGTACATAAATTAATCTATTTTTCAATCAAGTTGATATTATCCAATATAAACATAATATCTTACCATGTGCCTAGAACAGAGCAGAGCATCCCTAGAACCATAAGCAACAATCATTTTTTTTCTCAATTTTATTGATGAGGAATCTAAAACATACAGCCAAGTTTTCAATGTTCTTAATGTTGAATTTAAAAAAAAACATCTAATGAAAAATATGCAATGACACTGCGCGCAAAGGCATTCAAGCTAGAAAGTTGCAATTTTAACTACCATTCAAGTCTTTTATATTCTTTTCAACACATCCCAATGCATGATTGGAAGAAATCGTTCTATGTGATACCAATAGGCTAGATGACCCTCTTTTTATTGGTCCCCAAGTAATTCATTACTATTAAACACCACCACAAAAAATAATATAATTTTTTTTGAGGCCTTTGTCACATTCAATTATTTTAAATTATTTTTTTTCTTGACATGCAAAAACGCTGTCAGTTTTTAATGGACTATGAATTATCTTTCACGATTTTGGAAAGCAATCAATACGCATGCGTGACTCAGGCTTACACAGCCAACATACATGCTTGATTGGTTGCGACTGGCGATTGACGGATTTTGACCATGCGTAGTAATTGTTTACATGAAGCGTTGCTTCACCAATTTCATAAATATAGTAGATAGCGTTTTTGGTAGATGAAAAAAAAGGAAGAATAAAACATTTTAAATTAAATTTCTACAGCAATCCCGTTTTTATACTTATTGAACTTGGTATATTCTTGAACTAAAACATTATTTTCAAAACATTTTTGATATTAGACAACTACAAAAACAATTGCGTTATAGACCTACGAAAAAAATTATTTTACTTTATGGTGGTGATTAATCATTTAGGGGCCCAATAACAAAAGGGATATCTAGCCTATTCAATCATGATTTCATTTGCTAAAAATCCAGTGTGCTGAAGCGTACAAAAAGTAATAGGAAATATTAAGATAACGGGCAACACCAAGGAAAAAAAAAACAACAGTAAAAAAGTGACACACACGCCATAATGTAAATTGCTTCTAGATTTTGGCGTTTGAGTTGAAAAATTTACATTTTGATGATATTCATTCTTAAAATAAGCGTAAAACGGCATTTAAAATGTCCCATGTTAATATTGGTAAGGTACTATGCGCTTTAGTGACTCTATAAAGTGTGAAACTCTTTCGTTAAACAGAATATAGGTTGGTCTAGGTGAATCGAAGCCATTTCGTTAAATTCGGACAAACAGTATTAATGACGATTTTCTACCGTAAGATCGTGTATTGCATGTTTCAATAGTGCATTTACAATGTGGATTAAGTGTCGGAAATTGGTGATGGTCAAATAGACTCCATTGAAGTTTCCGTGCGATCCACGGAGTCATTGTAGTTTTGCTGTATTCAGGGTATATGGCATAATAACTGTCATCGTAACATAGATTTTCATATAAATTTCGGTCCAGTGCCTATCAAGACGCGGATAATATGTGATTTAATTCTTTTTCAAAGATATCACTTCGCAAAATATGATTTTCGGAAGCTGTAATGAATTGTAAACAAATCATTAATAAAATCCTGGTGACAAGTTTTGAGGAAGATTTTGCCAAATGTTATTAAAATATTTTATTTAAATTAATAAAGTTTATTAAATACAGTATTAAGTTACTAATTTCTTTGGTATTTATTTAATAAGTCATGTTCTAATTAAATCATTTTTTTGTTTAAAGGCTAAGTGTTTGAAATGGCTCAATTTTACCAAATAGTAGGACAAGGGCCATCACTAACATTAGAGGACTTGCAAAGATATTGTCCAAATATATGCTTGGATGGAATTATAGTTAACCAAGATGAACAACAATATACTCAACAACAGGTAAAACAAACTCATGTTTATAAACAGGGATGGTATCATATTATGTTTTGAGGAATTAAATTTTAGAGATAAAATAAAAATATGTTTTATCTCAACTAAATGACCACTTTTGTGCAAGAACCCACTTATAATTTTATTGGTACATTTTAATTGTCATGTTCTTATACACACATCTCTTTTATTACATCTCTTTTATTCTCAATTTATTATACTGGGAAATGTTTATGGAATCTGTACACTTCACCCTGAATGCATATATTCAAGTCTAGAATATTTTCTTTAGCAGAAATTTCTTACCGTAAATTATTTTCTTTGTCTGCTTATTAGCTTTCACATGTCTTGCACACAAAATTGTCTCAATTTATTTTTTATTGCATGATTTTACATTTTGCACTCAATAATTCACAAGCTAATAATATAATAATACCCAATTATGTATGTAACATGTCTATTTACAGCTGTAATCAGAACTGTAAACAAATAAATACAGTAGAAAAAAATATTATTGAAAATTAATAACAGATTTTTAACTATGCTTAACAAAAACATATATCTTCATAATTAGTAATTAATACCATTAATTGTTATCTAATAAACTTGGAAAACACTTTTTTGTTATGAAATTGTTATTATTAGAATAGAATAGAATAGAATAGAATCTATTTGGGGTCGGTGCAACATGTCTTCCTCTTCCACTCTCCTCTATTACTCATCAAGGCAACACTCACTCCTATCCTCATCACATCATCATTCACACAGTCAATCTATTCATTATTATATTTTATTGCATGGTAGGCTAGTAGCCAGTTGTCACAACTGATCCTATATCTTATCTTTTATCCTACTCTTGCCAGTCTTTTAGTAGTTAGCAGCTTGAGTCTTTTTTGGATTAATTTAAATTGTGTACTGTGTGTTTGTTTTGACCTTACTTTTACACTATGATTAAATGGAAATTTCATGTGCAGTTGTAGAACTTACCTGGATGAGTATTTTTGAAGGAGCACCATTCTTCTCCTCTGTTTTTTTGTTTTTGTAATTGCAAAGCTCCTATTTCATTTACAATATTGTTTACTAAATCAATAAAAAAATATAAGATCTTTGGGGAGTATATGGACTTTTTCACTTGAGTCATATACTCAGTAATTTCTTGAGCGATCTATTGAATGGATTAACTGTTTTAGTCCTTTGAATTCTGGCTCTTCAAAGCTATGTGAGTTGTTATTATTGTAATGGAATAATAATTTATAATTGTGTAGGTTGTGGTTCAACAAGCAGATCAACCAAATGATATAATTGTGAGTGATGGGGTCCAATCACAGTTGGTTGTTGGCGATGGATTACAGTATCAGCAACAGTATATTATTCGTCATGAGCCTCCACCATCCGCCCAACCTAGGGCAGAATTCCAGCAGCAGCAGCAACAACAACAGCATCAACAGCAGGCCTTACATAGACAAGTTAGTGTTTATACAATCTTTTATTGGTTGACTACAGAGGAATGTTTACATTGTTTCAAAATTATAATGAATACTCTTTCTCTAAATAATTGGCCCTTAAAGACGTGTTAGTAGAAATGAATATTCCTATAGAAGTTTGCACTCAAGAGCTTGAAGACATATTCTATATGAAGCATTTATTTGTAGGTTTACTACACTTCCGATTTACCTGTGGATGCTCAGGTTGTGTTGCAACAGGCCCAACAGATCATTGATGCATCTTTGATGCAACAGCCAACCACACAACGCCCACAACATGTATGTTAGCTGTCATAGTTATTGTGTATAGTGTTATACATAAGCAATACATTCATTAAAATGCACAATATGCAGACAGTAATGTAGTAACTTAGAACTTATTCAATTTATGCTTAGCATGATTATATCCTTTAGTTTTCTTTACCTTTTATTTTGGGCAAAATATAAATAACATTTCTTACCTATTCATTTCCAGTGATAAAGTTTTTGCATCTCAAAATATTATTTTTTGTGATTGTTCTTGTCTTTGGGCAAATAATTTTTTTTTTATTAGTTTTTATGGGAATGCAATAGATTAAAAAATAGAATAATAATCCATAAATTATAAAGTGTTTTTCGTTACCTACATTAAGATTTATGCCACCATAAAAATTTTATTTGCCAACCCCCACTTGTCCAGTTTCATTAATCATTAAAATGTAAATTTATGCACCATTTTATTAGGTTCATGTGCTTGATTATGTAATAAATAACAAATGGGCTACTAACCAACACTACATTTACTTGTTTTAGTTACTTCTTTTTTTATCATTTGAAAGGTTCTCTATTTCTGTGGCTCCAAATAATTTTCGTCAATAATCGCCACTTTTTATTATAACAAAATGCAAATGCTTTGCTTTGAAAAAATATCGTGCAACTGTATGGACAACAATGTTTCTTTACTGTGTTATAGTTTATGTTATTCAAAGTAGGAATTAATGAATGTATGAATATGAAGTGAATATGAGAAAGAAGACAATTTGTGAAATTTATATTCATTACAATATATGTGGGCCTTTAATTTTTATTAATTTTATTATGAACTTAAAACACTCACAACATAATTTGTTAAAATATTTACAAAATTTTTATGTTTCTAAACAAACGTAATACAAACTTTAGTTTTGATTAAGAAAAATCATTTTAATTTAATATCTCCCCCTCTTCTTATTCCGGCCAATTTCCATATTTAAGTTTAGTCCGCACAACAAGTCTTCTTCTTTCATTCTCCACTGGCCCGCGTCAGCTCAACAAACACATCCTTGTGATATCAGAATTCACACCTTCAGTGCATTGGTTTTCCCCTTATTCTTAGTCCGCCATCCACATCCATACTTTTCGTGTCCAAATTTTCTTTAATTATATTATTCGTCAGTATAATAACGTATTAACATCGTCATGAAAGAGAAGAAGGAAGTTTTTTAGATCACAGAAGAAATGGTCGCCATCTTTCGGATAACGACATAGAGTTTATGAGACGGAGAGACGGAAGTATGAACTGAATGGCTCTACACCCACAAATAATTTAGACCACAAACGGGAACATTTACATTTTATGGGGTTGCACCACAGGAATCACGCCGAACTTTTTTTTAACTGATGTCTACAGACATGCTCGTTTGAACTTAGCAAGAGAGCACTTAGATTTTGATTGGTCTAACGCAGTGTTTTGTGATGAAAACATTCAAATCCAGTCAGCGTTATAATTTAACACGGTCGTCTACATCTTTGGCGTTATAATTCAACACGGTATGAAGATGACCAATTGACCATATAATCCCAGATAGAGAATCTGATCGAATTTCCGTTAATATCTGGGGCTAGGGCCGATAACGTTCCTTAGTCATGTGTACAAGCTGTTTACGAGAGTCCTAACAAATCGTCTCACACGCAGGTTAGACGACTTCTAGCCTCCCGAACAAGCCTGATTCCGAAAAGGCTTTAGTACCATAGACCACATACATACGCTGCGGCAGGTCATACAAAAGACCGAAAAGTATATCTTGCCATTCTGCTTCTCGTTTGTGGACTATGAAAAAGTCATTTTACGAAAACGCTACTAAGTCTGTCCGTCTTCAGAACCAGAAGTCAAACCCGTTTCCACTCGGGCGAGGTGTGAGACATGACGACGTCATATCGCCGAAAATGTTCACAGCTGCGTTGGAGGACGTGTTTAAGCTTCTGGACTGGAAAGGGCATGGCATCAACATAAACGGCGAGTACATGACTCACCTTCGTTTTGCTATCGTGGTCATGGCTGAGACTCTGGAAGACCCTGGCACAATGCTCGATGACCACTGTAGAGCTTCTCAACAAGTGGGCCTAAAATGAACACGGACAAGACAAAAATCATGTCTAATTCCCATGTTGGTCCCACTCCTGTGAAGGTTGGAGATTCAACAGTGGAAATTGTTGACGAGTATGTATACCTTTTTTTTTTTTTTCTCGAGGACAAAATCCATTTACGGACCTACCAACCGCTGGCGAGGCGGAAGGCGTGTGTGGGACTCGCTCGGCGGCGGCCGAGAATACCCACTAAAACTCCCCGATATACCTCCTTGCCCTTCCGTGGGAGCGACCCGGGGTCTGCCGAAGCAATTCTCCGAGCCGGTCCCAGGGCTTCCCGACCTAGTCAGACACTAGGTCGGGGTTTGCGCCAGTGGGGGATTCCCGGGTATATTCGGGAGATCCCCAGACGTGGCAGCCGGTGGAATGCGTGCGTGGAAGCCATCCAACGCACGCGGCCGCTCGCGGGGCAGGTAGAAGGAGAGGCTTATGGCGCCCGCCTTCTCCTGCCCACCCGTCTACGCCGGAGAGGAGCGGCTAGAGCATCCTCCTCCCGCTCCCTCTCCGCTGCCTCCTTCTGCAAGAGCACGTTCTCGCAGAAGGAGGCGGCAGCCTCCCATACTCTCTTGCTGCCCACCATGGCCGTGACCAGAGTAGGCAGCGAGAGGTATCCCCCGCCAAGCACCGCGCAAAGGTCGCGGCGCTCCCGTCGCCAGGCCGGGCACTCTACTAGGGTGTGCTCGGCCGTATCATCAGGGGGAGTCGCAATGATGACACCGCGGCGACTCCTCCCTCCGTGCGACGCGGTGCAGAAAGTGACTGAAGCACCCATGTCCGGTCAAGATCTGCACCAAGCGGTAGGTGAGGCTGCCGTGCCGGCGCCCAACCCACTCCTCCAACACTGGACGGATCGCGTCGATCGTCCAGTGGCCGGCTGCTGGGGAGGCGAGTGCCTCAGCCCATTGGCCCAGAGCCTCCCTCTGAGCCAGGGTACGGACCCTCCTCACCTCCTCGAGGATGGGCCGTTCCCCCCGTTCCCGCGCTGCGACTCGATGCCGATGCACCCGTGCCAACACGAGGGCATCAACATCCCACGGGGTCGTGCCTGCCAACACGCAGGCTGCCCCGTGGCTGACCGTGCGGCCCGAGTCGCAATGACCCTCTGCGGCCTCCGCAAGAGGGCCACCGTTCGAGGGGAGAGGCACTCCGCCCACACCGGGGCTCCGTATAGTGCCATAGACCGCACCACCCCGTGGTATAGCCTACGGCACGCAGAGCTGGGTCCCCTGAGGTTGGGGAGGACCCGTCCGAGCGCGGCTGCCGTGGCACACAGCCGAGGAGCGAGGAGCTTGAAGTGCTCCTCGAAACTCCACCGAGGGTCCAGAGTCAAGCCGAGATACTTTATGTGCACCTCGACTGGAATCCGGACCCCGTCCACTCGGACACGAAGCCCCGGTGGGATTCTGCGCCGTGGGGCGTGGAATACCGTGGCCCTCGTTTTGTCGAGGGCCACGTCCAGTCCCAGGAGGCGGATGCGTCGGACGACCATAGTGGCGCCGACCGACGCAAAATATGCCGCCTCCTCCCACTCCTTCGCTCTCGCCGCGACGAGGGTGTCGTCCGCAAAACAAACGACCTCCATGCGGGGCAAGAGCGAGCCGCGCAGAACCCAATTGTACCCCAGGTTCCACAGTAGAGGGCCTAGTACGGAACCCTGGGGTACACCTGCCGCCATAGTCCAGCGCTGGACGCGTCCGTCCGCGTCCTCGTAGAGGACTACCCTCTCGCGAAGGTAGTCTGAGACGAGGACGCGGAGATAGAGGGGCACCTGATGGTATTTGAGTGCCTCCTCTATGCACTCGTGAGGGAGGCTGTTGAAGGCGTTCGCAATGTCCAAAGACACCGCGATCGCCACCTCCCCCTGTGCTGTGGCCACCTCAGTCCACCTCTTGAGGCGGGCTAACGCGTCCACGGTGGACCGACCGGTGCGGAAGCCGTACTGGCATTCGGCCAAGTCCGGCCCCCTACATTCTAAGTGCTCGACGATACGGGAAGCGAGGACCCTCTCGAAAAATTTCCCCGCCTCGTCGAGCAACACCACCGGTCTGTAGCCCGAGGGGTGGTCGGCGGGCCGAGATGCCTTCCGCAGAAGGCATAGTCGACCCACCTTCCACCGCACGGGGAAACGGCCCCGCGCGATGCAGGCGTTGAGCACCGCACGGAACCGCTCCCCCAGGGGGCCCAGGGCCAACGCCATGACTTTGGCGTGGACCCCGTCTGGCCCCGGCGCTTTGTTTTTACGCCGGAGCCGGTCCCAGCCTATGTCGAACTCCGTATCCGACACAGGGGGACCCTCGGCCCACACCTCCGGCCCGGAGACGCCGGAGGTAACCATCCTAGGGGGCGTGAAGGGTCCTGGATTTGGAAACAGCGTTTCCAGGACCCCACGCAACAACCCAGGCTCCATACAGGAGGTGCGGGGGGCCGCCTCTAAGGCCTTCCCCCGCACCGCCCTGTACGGCCTCCCCCAGGGGTCGCTGTCGAGGATCTCCAGATAACTTTCCTGGGCAGCGATCTTGGCCCTGCAGATGGCCGTCCGCAGGGCCTTGTGGGCCTCCTTGTACGTCTGACGAAGGGCGGCTTCTTCGTCAGGCGTACTGCCGGTGCGCCTACGACACCTCAGGTAGGCTCGCCTGGCTCCCATACTGGTGGTACGCAGGTCCGCTATTTCCTGCGACCACCAGTATACCTGCCCCCGCTGGGGGCAGGGTTGCGTCCTCGGCATGGCGGCACTGCAGACGACATTAAGATCGTTCGCAAACAATGCCGCCATGGCGCGAGTATGTATACCTGGGACAAGTGGTCCAACTAGGTAGGTCCAATTTCCAGAAAGAAGTCAATTGACCAATCCAACTCGGCTGTGCGGCGTTCGGGAAGTTACGCAACGTGTTCTCGACTAATCTACCGCAGTGTGTCAAGACTAAAGTCTTCAATTCGTGCGTGTCACCACGGGGGTGACATACGGTACTGAGACGTGGCTTACAATAGGCCTTATAAGAAGGCTCAAGAGCGCTTATAAGTCAATGGAGAGGGCTATGCTTGGAGTTTCTCTCTGTGATCGAATCAGAAATGAGGAGATCCGCAGGAGAACTAAAGTCACCGACATAGCCCACAGAATTGCGAACCTTAAGTGGCAGTCGGCAGGGCACATTGTTCGTAGAACTGACGGCCGTTAGGGTGGAAAGTATCTCAAGTGGTGACCACGTACTGGGAAGCGCAACGTGGGTAGGCCCCTAACCTCGTTGGACTGATTATCTAGCGAAGGCCGCAGACTTCCTGCGTAATGCTACCGAGTGTCCGTAATGTTTATCCCGAGAACGAAAGGCCACAATTTGCCTTGGTTCAAGATAATTATTCGATTAATATTTCTGTGAGCTGATATTGGCCCTTCTTCGCCATAACGCTAAATCCAAAATCTCACAGTGAATCGCGATATATTGAGTACTCGTGATATAGCACTAATTCTGTCTATCCATCAGCCTCTTATAGACGTCCACTGATGGACGTAGGCCTCCCCTATGATCTCCCCTATAACCGGTCCTGCGCCGGCCGTATCCAGCGACTTCCTGTGCGACCTATGCAAGATCGTCGGTCCACCTAGTGTCTTTTTACGTTCTTCTTACGTTGCGCCTTCGAAGAAAAATATAATTTAAACCTTTTGCTGACTTATTTGTGAACAATTAGATAAAGTTATATATATTTTTAGATTATCTCCATAAACTTGCCCGTCTATATCAGAGAAATATGAATATTTGTGGTAGGTAATGTTTTATTTAAAAGAGAAATGCTATTCTTATTGTACTTTTATTAAATCAGTCCTATTCTTCAATAAAAATTCTATTAACCTGTCAGTTATCAGAAAACCAGACACAATAGAAACATCATCTCAAGGTTAAATATATTTATATAATTTATGAGATGCTAATGAAATGTATTCAACTTACATTAATTTAAATGCAAATATTTACCACAAATTAATGAAGACATGGTTAAGTTACCTTTCCCGTAGAGGAAAATTAAATTTAAAAAAATACAAAAATAAATTAAATGGAGCTGTCAGTCATAAGTAATTTTTTGCAAGGGAAATTAAACGTTATAGTTTGCGTACTAAGCTTTTCTATCACTAGCTAAAAAAGTATGGTCAATATCTATAAAAATATTTATATTGGGCCGACTGTGAGACAGAGTATTTCATTTTATTTGTATGAGGTCAACAAATCACAAATTAGATGAGCATTGTAATTTTGAATTAATTATGCTGAATTTAGACCAACAAATTACAATAAATTGTTCTCCAAATAACAACTATCATTTATGTTTCATTAAAATTTTGGTACAAAAAACCATGCTCACATAAAATATAACAACGGTATCAACATTAAAGGGTTAAATATTTCAACTAAATTTAGCTGTATTTGCATGATAAATATAGAATATTTTCTATTCTCGCAGAACTACTCATTATTAACAAAACCTATGACTATTTAATACTAATACAATGTTTATTGATGATTTTTGATCTATATCAGGCTATTATATCTTTTCTCCCTGGTCCAGTTGGTGAGCCCGGCACATGTATTGTCTCAGCCTACTGTAATCCACCCCGGCCAACAGCCACCACCACAGCCACCCCCTCCAATACCTTCACCAGCTCAGCATGCACCTCAGCAAGTTGTCGTAAGTAGAATTAATATTATCACATCTCTAATTTATAATGGTATTTTATTTCTTAACAACCACAATTTTCTTGTTATTTATCGCCATTAAACATATTACGAGACTTTCGGATTTAACTAAAATGTTAAACACGCCGAAAATGTGCAGAGTACGCGCTTTTATTTAAGGCGCTCATGCATCGTAGGCGCGCGCGCAGTAAAACGTCATTTGCAGAATATTTATATTAAAAATTTACTAAAAACGGCTAGTTGCTTTTTCAGCGAAACAATATAAGAACGTCTTATTCTCCAGCAACAGCAACAACTATCGCGTGCCTCACCCCAGCTCATCCAGCACTTGCAACAACAGCATCAACAACAGATACATCTCCAGCAACAACTACAACAACAGCAATTGCAGCACCAGCTTCAACAACAACAGCAGCAGCAGCAACAACAACAGCATCAACACATGCAACCCCAACAGATTTCCCACCAACAAGTCGTGATGCACGCTGCTTATATAAATCAAGCTGTAAGCAATTTTTAATTGTTACTTGCTCATCCCACGAAACCATATGGCTGTTTTTGGCTTCAATAATAATAGGGAAGTAATTTACTGGGCAGCCATTTAATTATTTGGTCAGCAACAAAAAGGTCAGCCGAAAAATCATTGGTCAGCAAACAAATATTTTGTCAGCGGTATAATTACTTTTTACAGGTATCAAATTACTGATGAAACGGCCTGTTACATGGGGCCTTAACATATCTGGCGAAATGTGGGTGCTGACACCTTTGTCTACCCCTACAGGGAAACAGGCGAATATGTTATTAAATAACGATTTAGTATAGAAACTCTCTTAAAGGCCTTACCACTGGTAAGCGTGTGCTTCTTCTAGCGCTTAGTCGCTGGAAAATCTAAAATTCTTCACGTACTTAATAATCAAGAGACTCGTCAAAGCAACTTCCAGGGCGGCGTGAAATCGACCTAAAATGCAGGTGCAACATTTTATTGTGATGACCGCCGTGTTTGTGTAATGAATACTCTTGTATCCAGCAACAGCCATTGTAATAAAATACGCACATTTCAGGGTACGCCCACCCGAGCGGCGCCGCCAAGACTCCTGAACCAAGCCCTCAACAGTCCTGGCGGCGTGACGCTCGTGAGGACGCCGGTCCGGACGGTGCGCCCGCGCCGCCCGGCCGCGAGGTCGCCTCTCGCCGCCTCGCCCATGCCCGCCCCCAGCCGGCTCATGGCTCCGCAGCTGGCGCAGGTACAGGTACAGTGACACTCGTGAATCAAGTCTCGACAGTCCTGGCGGCGTGACGCTCGTGAGGACGCCGGTCCGGACGGTGCGCCCGCGCCGCCCGGCCGCGAGGTCGCCTCTCGCCGCCTCGCCCATGCCCGCCCCCAGCCGGCTCATGGCTCCGCAGCTGGCGCAGGTACAGGTACAGTGACACTCGTGAATCAAGTCTCGACAGTCCTGGCGGCGTGACCCTCGTGAGGTCACCTGTACGGGCATTATGAGCTTTATTCTATATACGAGCCGAAGATTCAACGGTAACATCGAGTTATGCGATTGAACCCTCCCTTCCCCTATTCTCAACCATCAGTTCACTTGCGAGTTTCTTGCCTGTGTCTTCTCTTGAGAAGAGCTTCTGGTAGTGAACATGAAGAAAAATTATGTAGAGGTGAACAAGTACAATTGTATAATTAATATAAGTTTGTTAATTTTATAATGTTTTAAAGAATCATAAGTGTTTAACTACTTGTTGTCTTAACTATTTTTTGAATTATGATTTCGAATCCGGTCGTCGCGACCCGCTTTGATCGCCGCACAGTAAGGAGAATCCGTGATTTGTTAGTTTTCCAACATTTGCGAATAGGGGCCGTTTGAGAATTAAGACTTAATTAATGTTACTACTTTACCACCAATAAAGGTACTTACTACTCACGTCCCTTCAGAGGCAATGTCGGGCCAACATCGGGGCAGTGGTGGTGAGCGCCCTAAATCGCCTTCTAGATTGCCTCGTGTGTATGCAAATCGTTACGATTTATAGTGGTTTTTTTTACATATGACAGGTAAGCTCTTGGCCTTTATCTCACCTGATGGTAAGTGACAATAAGGCCGAAGGAGGAAGCGAACTTCACCTGTAATCCTCAACAACTGTGGAACTGGCTATCTTACCTCTGATTGCCGGAACACAACAACGCTAACATTGATATTATGGCGACAAATTTAGGTCAGACGGTGGTAGCTAGCCAGGCGGGCTTAGAAGCCCTACCACCAATCGAACCGAGCAGAAAAACTTCTGCCCCCATGAGGAATCGAACCCGGACCTCCCGATCAACACCCGGTGGTGTGAACCACTACACCAGAGAGGCGGTTAAACATAAGAGAACCTAAGAGTTATGACATAAGAGTATGTAAATACCTAAACTGAATAAATTATTTGACTTTGATATCGGGCCAACATCGGGGCAGAGGCGGGGAGCGCCCTAAATCGCCTTCTAGATCGCCTCGTGTGTAGGCAAATCGTTACGATTTTTATTGTGTAGAGTAACAGCCGATTTGACTAGCACACCTCCCGCAATATGTTGACGGTTATCGTATATAGCAGGCCCAGCCAGTGGCGACGGGCGTCAGTCCGGTGGGCGGCGGGCGCGGCGCGGGGCCGGCGCCGGCGCGCGCCCCGCGCCCCGCGCGCCCCGCCTCGCCCCGCGTGCTCAACCCGCACGCCGCGCACTCGCCGCACCCGCGACCGCCGCGACCCAGGACGCCGCTACTGCAGGTACGTGCTCAAGGCGACCAGGGACAGGCGTGACTCCGGTGAGCCCCGTCGCGGTGCCGCGACCCTGTTACTCAACCCGCACGCCCCGCACCCGATACCCAGGACGCCGCTACTGCAGGTACGTGCTCAAGGCGACCAGGGACAGGCGTGACTCCGCTGGGCTCCAGTCGCGGTGCGGAGCCCAGTCAGGTGCTGCGCAGACAACAGACTATCCGTGACACACTTTTTAGTCTGTGAAAATAGAACATATTGAACTATATGCAGTAACGCACATGACGTGCAAAAAGTCAGCCGCACAACAACGGTGCGACGCCTCACCGCCTCTAACTATATGCAGTAAGGCATATCAAGTGCAAAGGATCCTTCGCGGATTTTTTGCACGGTATACAGACATTTTGTGTGCCGCACAAAAAGCTCCGCACCCGATACCCAGGACGCCGCTACTACAGGTACGTGCTCAAGGCGAGCAGAAACAGGCGTCAGTCCGGTGTACGTACTGAAGGTAAGTGCCGCGGGGTCAGCCAGTGGCGACAGGCGTTAGCCCATTTGACGACCAATACTGCTGTCTCCTTCAGATTCCACCATCTGTATGTTTCCTCCGCAACTTCAATCTATTTCGTCCCTGCGAGTTTCTTAGCGTCGTCTTTTCATCGCATATGTGATCTTCTAAGTCTCTTCTCACTTCCAAAGTAGAAAAATATGTTCAAAATAAAAGAAATTCTTATGTTTTCTAAATAACCAACATAAAGTCATGTTTTATGATAGATTAAAATCTTAGATATTTAAAAAAAAATTAGTATTTGGTTTCAATAGAATAATGCACTTATATTTTTTGTGTTTTTTCTGTTCTTATGTCTCTACTTATTTATGTTCAGCAAACTCAACACCAGCTGCAGCCACAAACCATAGGGCAGCAAGTTCATCAACAAGTTCACCAACAACAACTCAATCAACTGAAACTCACCCCTCATCAGGTAACATACTGTTTTGTTTTTCCTAGAACAATCTCCTTCAAATAGCCTCTGCATAACGGGATACACCTACTTGCCCGTATTTCATAATATTGTTTGTCATAATTTCATATATCATACTTATTGATTACTATAATAGTCACGTGATAAAAACTTTGCCAATTCAAAGTCAATTGCAATAACATCATTATTGTAAGCCGTAATTATCATATGCCATAATTTGCCATTTGCACATTTGTCATCGAAATTGTTTAAAAAAAAGTCATAAAAACGGTTTAAACTACACTATCAATAGGGTTAGGTTAGGTTTAGAACATGAAAGACAACGCACGAGTCGAGCGAGCGAAGCAAGCGTGGCGCGGTAGCGGCCGGCGTAGTGCAAGAAAGCCAATCGCTTTTTGAAATTAATTTTAGTATGGTGTTGAAATAAACTGCTAAATAATATTATTGCAAATAATAATATAGATAACAAACAAAAAGTATGACATTCGATCATTTTGGAATCTTAATATACAGGCAAACAAGAGTAATATTATGGTAAACAAAATATTCGGGCACTTTTTAAAAGGTTCTTTAATGTAATATTAATGACTTATTTCCTGACTATACACTTGTTCTTATGTATATAAACTAAAAATTCATATTTCTCTTTATTATTCTTTCAGCAACAAATTCTCCTAAATCAACAGAACCAACCCACCACCCGTATTATAACACAGCAAGGCACAATCGTCACGCAAAACCTAACACAGCAATTGGCTCAACAAGCAGTAGTAGCACAAGCCAGTCAAAGTAACGGTCCAATACCACAACAGAATACAATATCACTCCAACAGAGAGCATCCCCTCACCCACAGCAAATACAACAGATTAAGAAAGTAATAGTGCAACCAAATAATGCTAATGATATGGATGACCTCGAAGATAGTATTACAGCAGCAATATTGACGAAGCATACAGTTAATGAGAATATAAACACACCACAGCAGTTCCTCACTCAACCACCTCCTTTACGGCAAAACCATACCGGCACCCCAGTACCGCAACAACACCAACAGTTAAACTTTACGCCACAACAATCCTATCAACAACAACCAGTTACCTATGAGCAGCCACATCTACAACAACATGCACAAAGTATTAGCCAGTTACTAATGGAGCCTGATTCCCTGGAGGAAGAAAGACAGGTTGTAACTCTGACGACTGGACAACGAATCACCTTGGCAGACTTCAAACGATTGCAACAGCCACAACGCACACAAGTTCAACAGCAACAAGCCAGGTATTTATTCTTATAATAATGGGCTAGAAATTAAAAAAAAAATTGTCCCGCTTTTTTGTCTCGTGTTGGTCCGGGACACAAAAAGAATTAACCAACTGCTTTTCCGTTAATAATATTATTATTATTATTAACTGCTTTTCTTGCCTAGCATGTTGTAAAAGGCGACTAAGGGCGTATTGTGTACTGGGTGGGTGATTGTGTAGGCGATGAGCTAGCCACTTGTCTTTCACGATTTTTCATCTGACCAAACCCAAATTTTGTATGGCTAAATGTGGTCTTAAGGAACACGGCTCCTTGGACTCTGCCTACCCCTTCGGGGATTGCAGGCGTGATTGTATGTATGCTTAAGCTTTTTATGAGATATCTGAATAGTATCTGATATAAATCAAATTTGTATCTCAATTTTCCAGAGAAACAGGCAGACAAACTTTAGTGAGAAGTAAAGAACAACCTAGACCAGTGCAACGAGTTCCACCTATGCAAACCCAACCTACTTTACAACACGGTAAGTTTAATTGAAATCATAAGATAAAAGTAAACAAATATCTTTATCACTTTTCCTTTGATTGACAAGAAACTGAGCATTTTTTTTTGTAAATTCCAGAAACTACTGAAACACCAAGTGGGCCTTCTGAACATCAACCTGAACCTCAATCGGCTAAGATGTTAATTTTTCTTCAAAATGGAGAGCAGAGGCTAATAACTTTCACTCTTCCTAAAGAAAGTTGTACTCTTCAAGAAGTTTTGGAACAGGTATTCAGGAATTAAATTTTTTTAAGGAATAGTCTCTTATACGATATCATTTATAGTGATGGATCAAAAAGTTATATAGCTAGTTAGTGATGTTTTTTTGTTTTCAGGTAAATGTTCCGTTTTCAGAAGATACACATATACAATGTATGCAAAATACAAGTAGCGAAATTGATTACTTTGTCTCAGTTGGTTCTACCACAAGAATAGAAGAAATGTTAGAAAACCACCCCGTAAGTAGACAACCATAATAAATGATAATAAATGAATGGATAAGGTACTGAATAATGTTTGGAATGTACTCAATATATTTTATGTTATTGCAGATGTTAGTGGGTGATATGAGTAGTAGAAGTTCACCAAATGTTATGTCTCAACCCCAAAGTAGTGAAATGTCAACTCCAGAGAAATCTCAATGCCCTGACAATGGTATGATAAGAATAAGTCCTATAAAGCTGATAATCTTATCTTAAAAGTTGTATTGGACTAACGTAATTGCACTACCATAATTTTCACTTCACTAAATAAATAGTTAAGGTCACCGACATAGCCCACAGAATTCCGGACCTTATGTGGTAGTGGGCAGAACACATTGCTCGTAGAACTGACGGCCGTTGGGGCGGAAAGGTTCTCGAGTGGCGACCATGTAGTGGGATCTGGATCCGATCTGGTAAAAGTCTGGCTCTGGTCTGGCTGGATGCAGGCGGCGCAGGACCGTTCTTTGTGGAGATCAATGGGGGAGGCCTATGCCCAGCAGTGGACGTCAACAGGCTGATGGAATGGATAAAATCAATAGTAATATACTCGGAGCTATTTTTATGTGTACTAAGTTTAAAAAATTTCAAGTTTTAAATTTTATGTTTCAGTAAACAACAGCCCTGAATCTCCTGGACCACGCTCTCCACCGCCCCGATATGTAGATGGCATGCTAGCTGTTTGTAAAAGTTGTGGATATACAGGATTCGATTTCAGCAGATGTCAGAGGTATTTTAGATATCTAGTAGCATTAAAATTTTATAATATTTATTAACAAAAAATATTTGTTTATATTAAGGTAGTATAAGTATGTATAAGAATAAATGGTGAATTAAACCTATAGACCTAAAATGATTTTCTGAACATTTTGCGGTCACTATATGCGTGTAAATATTTACAGGTGTAAGCGAGTATTTACAGAAGAACCTAAAAGTGTACCTAGTAAAAAATTAGAACAAAAGAAAAAGGAGCCAGAAAAAGCAATAGAAAAACAAACGTAAGTATTTTGAAAGTGGGAAAATAACACGTGTTGTACTCACTATTTTATAAACATAAATGGGCGTAATTTATTAATATCTAAATATTCTTCTTTTAGGTTGTGTGGCGAAGGTATTAAATTAAATTTGTTAAAAACTACTATGAAGACTTTAAACAGTAAAACTGTAAGTATTGAAGCCGATGTGATTAAGTAGAATTAAAATATTTACTAGTGTATGTAAATGTACTTGTATTGAGAGTAACACTTCGTTTTTAGCCTGTTCAAGATAAGAAGCCCCCAAGAGTGAGAAAGCCTAGAGGAAAGCAACCAGATCCTGAACCTGTTATATTGACTTTAAGTTCTGATGAAGAAGATTCCAATAGTTCTATGTTAAGTACTCAGGTAAGAACTATGCCAATCGCTCATTAGCTACTACGAGATTGCCCTCAGAAAGTCTTATACTCCGCTTAAAAAATAATTGAGAAGTCGTAAGTAACAAGGTCAAAAAAATCGTCAAAATAAAGGAATGACTATATCAGGGTCTGAATACTTCACCGATGAATTTGAGATTGGGTATCTACATACAATGAGAACAGAGAATGAATGTGTCACCAGGAAAGGTATGAATATGAGTGAATGGTTATACAGGGGGAGAAGAAGACGGGATACACCCACTTGCCCGAATTTCATTTGGCATAATTTTATCTGCTATAATGGTCAACAGACAGTATTGATTCATATAATTTCATATATCTCTTTGTTTACTACAATAGTCACGTGGTCGAATATTTGTTTCCCATATAGTCAATTGCAATAACATCATTTGCCATCTTCATTGTAAGCCGTAATTATCATATGTCATAATTTTCCATTCTTCTATAGTTGTCGGTCCAAAATAAAATGGAGAATGTTCACGATTTAACATTTTTAGCTCATCATATTCTTATCATATCATATCATATTCTACTTCATATTGTCAAAAATAAATATACACGTCAAAAAATTATATTGATATCATGAATACTTTCCGAGATATGCAATTTTGAAACTTAGCCTGAGACGCGGATTTGTATCGGCTCCACGTTCATAGTGTGACGTCGTCATATACGTACGGGTCGATTGGGACGCACTATGTTCTCGCTCATTTCTCTGGATCTAAAGAACCGATTTCAAAAAAACATCGCTTGCGCCTTAAAACCTATTGATGACAGATTAAATGATGTTATACGAGTTTAGAATACATCATTATTTACAAAAAAATGTTGCGACAGCATATTATTATGGTTTACTATTATACTTTAGCCACACCCACGGGAAGCCTTAGTATTGGTTAAAACTTACAATATTATCAAGAGTTTGATTAAATGTGTACCAATGAAATCATGTAGCCCTGTGACATCTTTAATGGGTGCGCATTCATGAAATAAATATTATTTCTAATAGAAATTACTTTTGCAGCAGGAGCACTCTATAAATACAAAAGAACCATCTCTAAGTGAAATTGAAGGTGGCACTCCTGATAGTGGTATTGGCATGGACCATGACGGTAAGTGCCTCTATTATTTACTATAATAATATAAATTTAATAATCTGTACATGTGTTGATTTTATAGTAATTTACTTTAAGTCCTTTCTGCTATATCCATCATGCGCATATCGCCGTGGTAGAGGTGGTAACACCTAATGCTAATAATTACATAATTAAAAAAAGTTTGCGCATTTCGCCATCTCTGTGGTCCCCGGTTTGAGTCCTGCAGACATTTAAGTGATTAATTTTCTTGTTATTGCAACACCAAGAATACAAAAAAAAAAGTAATTTTTCATGAAAATTATAGCTAATTTTAATATTAGTTTCATCACTTTTCCGCAATATGGCTAGGTTTTTTATACAAGAATATAAGAGAAAATATTTTATTTATTTTATATTTTTAATTATTTTAGTTATTCATAGCCTCGACAAGAAGTCGGATATATGATTATAGCCCAACTTAAATACGATTATGGAAAATTAAATAAAAAAAAAGGATTCTTCGTGTTGCAATAACAAAAAATATTGTGGCGCCCTCAGAACTGGTTTTTTATATTCCACTCTTAAAAAGAGCCACTCTTATGAAGAAATTACAAAAATTATATCGAATTTAACTTATATATTAATAACATACAAAAGGACAGTGATGGAAAAAAAATCCACTTTTTTGGATAGTATGTATTCTTAGTGTTGCAATTACAAGAAAATTTCTGGCGCCCTCAGAGAAGGTTTTTTATTTTCCTGCTTACGCTATAAAATTTATAAAAAGTCGTACACCGCAATTTAATAAACACGTTTGTTGTTTACAGTTTAAAAAACTGGTAAAAAGATTGTCTAATTTTTGTCATGTTGACTTTTATTAGGTTTGTTGACTCATATGAAAAGTTATGTTTAATTCACATAATATTTAGTACAAGTTTTCAAAATATACTAAGATCAAGTAAATATAAATACGTAAGGGATCGCTGTAGAAATTCAATTTAAACATGTTTTTTTTTATCTACCAAAAACGCTATTCGCCATGTTCGTGAAATTTGTGAAATAACGCGTCATGGCCTAAAAAAATATTATATTATTTTTTATGGTGGTGGTCATTACTGTTATGAAGAATCATTTGGGTCCCAATAACAAAATTCAACTAGCCTATAGGCTTGTTGACTCATATCAAAAGTAATGAAAATAATGTGTCTATTACATAGTATTTAGTACAAGGGTCCAAAATATACCAAGTTCGATAAATTGCTTGAAAAAAGGGATTGCTGTAGAAATTCAATATTAATTTTATTTTTACTTTTTTTTAATCTACCAAAAACGTTATCCGCCATGTTCGTGAAATTAGTTGAGTAACTCTATAAGTAAATAATTGACAACATTTCATTTTTGAATACACCTTAAAATAAAAAAAACCATTTCTACATTTTGCTATATAAACCCCAGAAAACATTGAAATATTTCTTTTTGTTGTATAGTTTTCGAGAAAAACTGAAAAACTAAAATCGTACACGTGACATCATACATACGGAGGAATAATGATTCCCTTTGCCAAATTCGAAACGGGAAAAAAAGTTGATGTCATGGCCTTGTTATTTCTATTTAATCTGTGGTCAAGTCAACAAATTTGATTGAAATCAGCGGATTGAAATCCTGTGCTCACTTTCATGGTGTAACAAAAATATCAAAGTAAAATGTACTAAAATTCTCGAGCAAATTGATAAGTTCCAAACTAAGGTTTCAAACAAGAATTTTGTACTTTATGATGGATGCCTAACTCCCATACAATAGCATGAGGCAATGTTTTGTCTCGATCAGTAGGTGTTCCGTCTCATTCTATCACTTTAATGAATGAGTTTGACATTTCGTAGTAAAGCTTTCTATTACTACTATTGACGTCACGCAAAATACACAAATTTCTCAAACAAATACTCTCATTTGATATGTGATTTTTGATTCTCCTGTGAAATGATAAGGTACATCCAGGATATCACTCACTTACACAACATAAAACAACGCACGTCATCACCAGTTTTATAATTTTTTATTTAAAATATTGAATTACAAAAAATGTTAACAATTTTCCGTCTAGGCGTCAAAATGGCGTTAATATGACAGGTGAGACAGAAACTATGGATAGAAAGAGAGGAAGAGGATATCCCACGGATAGCCTTCATTCACAAATAGTGAAAGAATGAGAGGGAACTCCTACTAATCGAGACAGAACATTGCCTCATGCTATTGTATTGGAGTTTGGCAGCCATATAGAGTACAAAATTCTTGGTTTTAATCAAAGTTCTAATCAATTTTGACGGTTAAAAGTCAAACGCCAACGTCAGTATAACTATTTTTAAAAAATAGGCAAAAGCGAAACGTCAGTCGCAACCAATCAAGCATAACTGTCGGCTATGTCACGCATGCGTATTGAATTGTTTACGATAATCGTGACGCTACAGACAGATATTTCATAGACCATCAGGACCGAAGGCGTTTTTGACATTTAAGCAAAAAATTAATTTAAAATTTATTGTGTTATAGGCTTCAGATTTTTCTATAGTGATGGCTATCAGTAATTAATCATTTGGGGCCCTATAAAAAAAGGGTCAACTAGCCTATTGTATTCGATTCATTCATATTCAATTGTGAAAGTTCAATTGGTAACAGATGTAGCACATCACTATCTTGACAAATATGGCGTCCAAGTTCAATCTTGTCATCTTGTCAATAAATTAAACGCAATGGTTTTTGTGATGTATTTACTGGTTTCGTAGGTTTGTGTAACTAGGATTTATAAAAGTTTCATTAAATTTCAAAATGTATTCAGATAACATTGGGAGGCCAAAAGGTAATACTATTTTATTTCGAAATTAGGGGTTATCAGGTGATATTTGCCGAAATATCTAAAGAAATGACACAATATTACTCAAATCTTTATTCCATTTCTAAATTACGAGAATCAGCAATACGTATTTTTCTGTTTTTCAGTGTGATCTAGTACTTCTATAACTCTTTATTTACAACACAATGCGGTCTTTGTCGTGAACTCTGCGCAGTTGTTAAAATGTCTTTAAAATTTGTTTAAACCACAATTTCAACATTTATTTATTGTTAAATATCTTTATTTTTAATAAAACCATGCTTACTAATACCAAAGAGCGTCTAGTATCTTATATAAAATAACATACAAATAAGTCAATACTCCAAGACTGGTGGGTCTTCTATTTTACTTTTCGAATATTTTTACTAACGTATTTTAGTTATTTGCTTATTCATACTGTCCAATCTGCAGTTATCCAGTGCTGGACATAGGTCATTCCCACAAACAACAAGACCAGACTGTACCACTCTAAAGTAACCATTAAACACAACAAAACATACTTAGTAATTTTATTGTATGTGGCAACTAGCTCATGGGCTGTTCATAGTAACTTGTCCTAATCTGTCAAAAAGAGGAGGATGTTCTCAGTTCGACAGAACCTTTTATTCAGTATCTTCTCCAATAACTCTAAGATGACTATAAGATAACTCTAAGGTCATCACAGTCAGGTGGTCCCACATTCATCGGGTTAGGATATGATGATGGAATAGAATGGAGGAGCTCAGTGGCGTAGTGGTCATTGCGCTTTGGCTTCAATCGAAAACAAAGCTACCTTTGCCATGGTCAGGCTGTGGATGAGTGACCAAGACTTTGTGATCTCGAGCTCCTCCGTGCTTCGGAAGGCACGTTAAGCCATTGGTCCCAGTCGCATTTGTGACCGTTTCTATCCACCAACCTGCATTGGGCCAGGGTGGTTGTGTTACAGCCCATACTCCTCATGTGTTTTTCCATGAAGAAGGCCTGCCCCAGCAGTGGGACGTATATAGGCTGATGAAAATGGAATCCAGGAGAAATTGAGAGAACTCTACTAATTTTTAGGCACACTTGAAGCGATTGGCGTATCTATTCTATAGTGACATACAATTACTCTTAAAAAGCATAATTTGGTGAATCAAAAAGCAAATATTTTTAATTTAATAAAAGTTTGGGTTTTTATATGCTGCTATTTCAATAAAAAACAAGGACACGTTAAAAGTAAAGGGCAAGTTGAAATGAACAGACTGTAGTTAATTATACATGAAGTACACTTTTTTTTTCTATACATACAAAACTTTGGTACACTGGGGTGAAAAATAGAAAATTATATATTGGTTTTAAATTACAAAGATCATGTCAAACTATAACAAACTAAGTGTATATTATGAATGCTAAGCATTGCAAAGTTAATGGTTAAACATTTTTTTTAAATTCTCCAGATGGCAGTAGAGACGAAATTATGTTGCCAGCACTTCAAGGCATTGTTACATCCCTTAATTGCAGAACAATCAGAATTGGCTCATACAGATATACACCAAAAGATAAGGTACTTTTGTTTTTAGTTTATTTGTTATTATTATTTTAAAATAGGATGTTTATTTGTATTTAACTATCTGATTTTACAGATATATCCTGTTTAGTAGTATACATGTATATTTTATTCCCTCAGGTATACATATCAAGTAAAGGTATTAAAATAGTAGCACCATCTCTCAAGAATGAATCAAAAGATGTAGCCCTTCAAATTCAGTTAAAAGAGGTTGTCAGAATATTGGTTCATTTTGGTAAAGGACTGCCTGTTATCTTTCTGTATACAATGAGTAAATGTGGACTATATATCAGGAGAGCATTGGATATGACAGAAGATTCAGGTAAAATTCAATTTCTTTTGTTATTTTTTTTTCATTGGAATGTTATTTGATTTGTTGTTAATATGAAATTTAAATTCAGGGCCCTATTATGATCCAATGTCAAAAACTGATCCATACAAAAGGATAACACTCTTGCCAGATGTAATAACCGATGAGGCGAAAGCAACATTTAAAGCATTGTTTGCTGGGAAGCTGATGGATGAATTAAATGCAAGAGAGGCAAATGACATTTTAGTGAGGACATGTCCTAAAGAAAGCAATAATGTCACAAAAATGGCAACAAGATCACTCAGTTCTTCCAGTACATCTGGGGCTAAAAGGTTTGATATATTATTTACTTTCTTTGTAACCTATTCTCTAGATTTTTTTTAACATGTGCCTTTAATTTACAGCTCCAACCCAGCTGAGATCAGACAAATATTGATATACCCCCCAGGGAAGGGTGGTATTCCTATTAATACAGAAGACTATATGTGCCTAGCCCAAGATCAATTTTTAAATGATGTTATAATTGATTTCTATTTAAAACACTTAGTTCATGATGTTTTAACACACAGTCAGAGAGAAAAGACTCATATTTTTAGTACATTCTTTTACAAAAGGCTTACTACGAAGCCAAGCAAAGTTAATAAGAGTTCAAATCCCCATGAATGGGATAGCAATTTGAGTCCTGCTCAGAAACGACATGCGCGAGTTAAAACATGGACAAAGAATGTGAATATATTTGATAAAGACTTTATAGTAGTTCCTATTAATGAAAATTGTCACTGGTTTGTGGCCATCATATGTTTTCCAAGCCTAGAAGGATGCCGTAGTATGATAGATAACCGGACAGTAACTCCTCAAGAAATTAAGAAACGAGGTAACTGATTGTTTATTTAAATAAACTTCTTTTGGATATTTTAAGAAAGTTAATTAATATTGTCTTTAAATTTTAGAACGTAGATCATCTATGCAAATAGGAAACACAACCATAACACCTCTAACCAAACAAGAGCAACTTACTTTAAATTGTGATTCTGACAATCTTAGTGAAAGAGATGAAGCAGAAGCAGAGGTAATGTTTTTTTTGTTTATGATATTTAACATTATTGCTTAGAAAACTTTACATTAATATGATTGTATTTTTATTCTAGGAAAGTGATTTAGACATGCAATGTGATTCAGAGGATGAAGAAATAGAAAAAAATGTAGTTGAAAAGAAACCTGAAATACAACAGCCAGTGAATAAAGGGGAACCTATAAAACAGTATGATTTTTTTCTTTGTGTCATTTCATTGATTAAAATCATTTCTATTTGTTTTGTGCACTATACAAGAAGACTAGCAATTTTTCTTTGCCCTAAGAATATACATGTCTAGTCCATTCTCTCAGAATTAAAACATTTTAATGATATCATGAACAATAATCATATCAAGTCACAGTAAGAGAGAGAGAGAGAGAGCGATTGCAGCTAAAATGCTTTATGCTAGGTGCTCATTTTATTTTATTTATTTGTTTCAGACCATGCATACTTATATTTGATTCATTAGCTGGAGCATCTAGATCAAGAGTTGTAGCAACTTTACGTGATTATCTAACATGTGAATTTCAAGCCAAAGTAAGTTAACATAAACTTGTAAAAACCCTTCTTGTCTTTAAACTATGATATTATTATCTATAAATTATTTTGCAGGTATCTCAAAATAAAGTTTTCAACAAGGACAATATTAAAGGAAGCTGCCCCAAAATTCCTCAGCAAAATAATTTCACTGATTGTGGCTTATATTTGTTACAATATGTGGAACAATTCTTTAAGGTATCAAAATCAAAAATATCTTTATTTTATAGGCTTGATATACAAACACTTAAAAACTTCAATTTATGAATAAGTGAATCTACAACTCGCTCGAAACGCAGATAACTGAAGATTTTACTTTGTATATTGAAATTGTGTAATTTTCTTTTCAGGATCCTATATTGGATTACGCTCTGCCCATAAAACAATTAGCAAATTGGTTTGATGAAATTGTTGTGACAAGAAAACGTGAAGAGATCTCAAATTTACTCAAAATCTTGATGCACAAGTATAATCCAGACTCGCATTTGACTTTACCAGATATAACATTCCCTACTTTAAATGGTTTGTTCATTTGATGTATTATTGCTGTTAATAGATGATAGAATTTACTGATGAATTCTAATACTTTAAATATTGAGCTTTATTGTTACATATTGAGTTGTGGTTGACATTGTACGGTTTTGTTTTAAGGTAAACTCATAGAAACTGAAGACCAACAAGATGATGGATCAGAAGGAGAAAAAGGCAACTCAAGTAAATCTCATAAACCTGATGGAAAGGAATCAGAAGCACCCACTTTAACTTTTGTGAAACAAATTTCCACTGGTGATATATTAGTAAAACGTAATTTTGTTGACTCTTCAGAAACTATACATTTACGTAAAACAATTAGGCTTTCAAATGACTCGGAAAATAGATCCATGGTGCAGATTAAACCAGAATTTCTCAAGAAGGGCGATAGTGAGAATCAAATACTAATACCAATTAAATTACATACAAGTGAACTGGTGAAAGATATTCAAAATACTTTAATAGTGAATAAGACTAATAAAACATTCGGTGATAAAAAACACGGTGTCCATAATCATAATGTCCATAATGTCACCACTTTAAATTGTGTTCGACAAAATGTTGTTAGTGACAGTGATAGCAATTCCTTTCTAAAATCAAGAAGAGGAAACAAATTTGATGATGGTATGAGTGAATCTAATAAAAAATTTAAACGCAATGAGTGTTGAAATGAAGTGTCTATTAAATTATTATAATTTAAAGAAGTGTATAGTTCTTGGACTTGTAAATATTAGTTAATGCTATGTGTATTTAATACCTATTTTATAAAGAATAATGTAAAGTTTAAATATTTTACTCCTGTATTATATTAGCTTCCTTAAATACACAGAGAAGAATAAAATGTGACTTTATCTTTCCTTTTGTTATTTTTTAATTAATTAATTATCTAATAAGTATAGGGAAAAGAAATAAACTATATACAAATATAGCATTTTTGTTTTTTTAACATAAGTAGCAGAAGGAATAAAATGTAGATTTAACCTATTGACCGCCAAAGACGCTATAAAGCGATACACGTTGATGACGTCAGGAGACGTCACAATAAAAGTAATTTAATTCAATAAAATTTTAAAAGGAATGACAAAATTTGATTAATTCCTTTTTTTTAGTTTATTGGATAATTTTAAGGTAAATAGTAATCATTTTCTATTGTTATTTTAACGGTTAGCAGAATATTCGTATTTTGGTCAGCTAATAAAACTAATTGGTCAGTAACTTATGGGCAGCAAATATTTCTAAATTGGTCAGCAAAATAGCTAATTGGGCAGCAACTCAAATGTTTTCTCTGCTTATGAATTGTATAATAGGTATTTTTTGATGACACATTGTTTTAAGGGTCATAAAAAACCATAAACCTAATATCTATCAGAATTATTTTCCTAAGAATTTGATCCTCATTGATCCTTTTCCTAGACTAAACATTTCGAGTAACTTATATATTGCTGCCCTGATAATTATTTTGCTGACCAGCTAATTATTCTGCTGAGCTGACCAAATAATCATTTTGCCGCCCAAAGAATCATATTGCTGACAAAATATTTGTTTGCTGCCTAATTAACGAAAGTTCTGCTGAAATTATCTTTTTGTGTGGTTCTCTGTCTGTCTGTTTGTACAGGCCAATCTCCGGAATGGCTGGACCGAAAATTGAAGGGTTCCCGTGGGATAATTAAAAAAAACCATAGTAATCGCGGACGAAGTCGCGGGCAACAGCTAGTGATATTTTTTTTTAAATTTATTTAAGGCTTACAAAACAAATTACAGTCACAAAACAGGTAAATACATTTTACAAAAAAAAGTCCAGACTATAACTCTTAACATGTTAGCACAGTATGATCAGAATAAAATGAAAATGTTGAGAGGGTTAGTTACTTAATTTAGTCTTAAATTTATTATTAGTATATTGAAAACTGTTTGTTTTATGTAATATAAGCTTATTGGGTGTAAATCATTTAAATACTTGTTTTCTAAATTGGCACAAGTTAGTGCCAAAAATATCCAGAAAAGTGTGTTCACAGATACTGTCGTTATACAATCTACACATCCTGACTATTGGATTATAATGCGAGGTGTTATTGTTATAAACTTGTAGCTGAAAAACTCTTGGTGTAGTATTACGAGGTCGGAAACGTGTGTTGAAGTTAAGTAGGGAAAGCAAAGAGGGCGAGTCAATTTTAGAGTGAATAATATTATGAAAGCATATTAGTTCCTGGCCCTTACGCCGAGACGCAAGTGGCAACATTTCGAAATATTGAAGTCCCAACTGCAGTCTAAAGGAAAGAATATTAAGGAATCTTCTCTGAAGCTTTTCTATAGCATTAGAATGAATATTGTAATATGGTGACCATATCACACATGCATATTCGAGAATGCTTCTGATCAAAGAATTGTTCAAAATTATAAAAGTTGACAGGTTTTTGAAATCTTTGGTGGAACGCGAAATAAAACCAAGAAGCTGTGTGGACTTGGTGATAATGTGGTCATAGTGGAAACGGAAAGATAGACCCTCATCAAAGTATACTCCTAGGTCCCTGATGACAGACTGGCGTTGTAGGATGTAGGAGTCCAGAGAGTAATCATAATATACTTTATTTTTTAATGAACCAAAGGACAGAAACATTATTAAAAGCATAACTCGCATCCTAAATAGACGTGACAAAAATGTTTTTGTTCACATTTAATACCTACTCTTTATTGCACCAATAAACATAAATACAGGTAATAAAAAAAGTAAGCAATGGAGGACTTATCTCTAATAGAGATCTCTGCCAGCCAACCTATTTGTGTGAGATTTAGTAATGAAAGCGAAGAGACACCAGTGCAAAAGAAAAAAACAAAGATATTAAAAACTAAAATTCAAATACAATATAAAAAAATAAAAACAAAATAGATAATATACAGGTTATCCCACGGCCATGCTACATGGAGGGAAAGTATGTTAAATATTGAAGGTAGGATGTTTTACTGAAAGAAGACATCATTTTATTTTTTATAATAAGTAAAACTGCATTTATAGATTTATTAAAAATAGCCTGTCTCTACCGGGAATCGAACTCGCGAAATGTGAAAAATAAAACCTCCATGTATTTTATGATAACCGTCGAAAGGGTTAATCATAAGGATTATTTTATCCTAAGGAACATAGCATCTGCAATGAAAGGAAGATCATGAAATTTAAAATTTTATTCAAATTTTCGTTAGGAAAATTTCCGTCTGTCTGAAGATCCAGATGAAAACGTAGTTTTTGGCGCCAGTCCACTATATGGCGGGTGTGATCTTTATTTCAATGATTGTAATATTGTTCGGATGGATCTTGTTGCGCAAAATCAGTGTAGTTTTGTGTAATAAGTGTCTGTCGTGATGGGCAATATGAAGGATCATCGAAGTTACCGTCAAGTGGTGTGAAAAACGATGGGATTTTTATCGTGGTAATCCACCTCACCGAAGTAACACCACACTACCATCGATCGTTTGACGCCAAACTCTCCCTATAATACCGAAGACATGGTTGTATGGGCTTTGTTCCTTTGCCTTCCCTACATTGGAGAATTTTACAAAACAAAAAAGTGTGCAGCACTCAGAGTAAACAGAACTGGAGTAGCCATTAGTCAATTTCTCAAACATTTTTTTCTGCCATTTCTTGCGGGGGGTGAGGTTACCACTACACTCAAAGCCAGCCGTTTTTACAAATGCACACATGCATAATTCGACACACAAATTTAAATTTCACGCACACACACGCTTAAAATAGTCACGTGGGGTGTGCGTTTTGACAACGTCACAGCCGCACTCCCCACGAGACTAGCGCTCGAAATTTAAAATCGTAGAATTCCAAAACATGAAATAATGAAGTAAATAATCATGAAATCTTAAAAATTATAATTACAAATAAAAGGTGACACCATCTTTTAGCATACTCGATGTTTTCTAATTATTTTTACAACAAAAAACAGCACAGGCAGGCATTTTTGCGGGAGCTCTGTTCGCCGCAACGTTTACAATGTTATGGCGGTCAAAATGGCGGCTCAACTAGTTTTATTAAACGTGCAAGCATCCGATGCTTGTGCATTTGGCAGAGGGGAATGTTAGACAAAGGCTACTCCAGTTCTGTTTACTCTGAGGTGCAGCAGCGAGGCAGGTTAGGGTTTTACTTAGAATATATAGGAGTTTTTGGCGGCATTCTACTATAGCGTACGTGATTTTTATTTCGATGATTGTAATATTGTTTCGGAGTGGATCTTGTTACTTAAAATCAGTGCAGTTTTGTGTAATAAGTATTTGTGATGATGTCCAATGTGGAGGATTATCGAAATAAGCGTCAAATGGTGTGAAAATTTATGAGTTTTTTATTGTGGTAATCCACCTCATTCAAGTAGCACCACAGTGTCTGCCATAAATTGTATGACGCCAAATTCTCCCAAGATGCATTGAAAAGCATTACACTTGCATTTCAATGCAAATACTGAAGACATTAAAATACCGAAGACTTGGCTGTACGGGCTCTGTTCCCTTTGCCTTCCCTACGTGGGAGAATTTAAGAAAATAATTAGAATAAATAATGAATTTAGACGTATTCTCTCCACAGATTAGAGAGATATGTCTAAAGACAGATAGGAAACAGACCCAATAAAGGGCAAGCGTTAGTGAAACGTCAAACGCCCAATCGTGGTAACGTTCTCAAATTATCGACTCGTGATTTTATCGATATCGATAGTCTTGTGGTTATCGATATGAATAGTACAGCACTACTTAGTACATTTTGTATTATAGGTAGGTATTGGATTATATAATAAAAACACTACAAATTTAAAATCATAAATTATATTTAATATAAAAACATTAAAAAAATATTACAATATCATTGTGAACATCAAAAGCTATGCTCCTTTGCCTTAATTTGTTTGAAAAAGAAAATGTTTTAAATTTAAAACATTTTCTTAGAAAATGTAATAATTCAGTACTAATATAATAAAACTTAACATTGTTTGGTATTACTGATTACAAAATTAATTATAAAATGTCCAAAACTATGTATCTACCCTATATATTTTACAATACAACTTTATTATAAACAATTAAAGCTACTTTTCATTCTTCTTATATGGTTGTAAAAACAGAATTAAAAATAAAGTTATATGTGTAATATTCTTGTACTGATATACACATAATTGATTTTCACCCCTCTTCTATGGCAATGATGATTTGTATCTCCCGCCAGACTCTGAAAAAAACATTTTTTTTATATAATTTTACTACATATCAATAGAATCAATCAAACAGTAACTAAACAAATATGTAAATAATACCTGAGGTTTATATAAACAGCCTTTTTAGTCGAAACATTGTGCACATTCCTCTTCAATATCAAAAATGAACTGATGACAGATGACTACTGTGGGGGTTAATCAGATTAACCCCTGCAGTATACTTTAGCATAGCGCATACACACTTACTTAGAACCTGAGTGCAAGTTTTGACCTAAAACAGAACATTATTTCAAAAATTTCTTTGAAGCAGAATTAAATGGTTTCACTTTTTATTTCACCAATATTAAAGTGCATTATAATATCATTGTAATAACTTGCCTTCATCCGTTGCGATGGTGTTGGTTGGATGTAAGTGTCAGTCAGTTTAGGCATCAACCTAATTTCACCCAGTTGGCAGTCCACATTATACACTTCAACTATGTTACTCCATATGGCAGTTTTGCCAGAAAATGACATATCTTTGGTCATTTGTAATAAATGCCTTTTATAAGGGGTTCATAAATAATATATAACTTATGCCCACCAATGCTGATTTTATGTGCTGAAAATGTAAAGAATAAGGCAAAATAATTACAAGGCAAAAGTTAATGTAAAACTAAGACAAAATAATAATAAAGAAAAATAATAACAGGTAATATTAATTAATACATGTATTACCCAGCTTTTCAATTATTAGTTAAATTTAATTTATCTAATAATAAGTAAAGTTTAAATAAGAAATAAGCAAATAATATTAACTCTCAGGTTCGCCATTCAATAATTGGTCTCTTCTGGTATCTGTTTGGAAGCTCTTCAGACAGGTTTGAAATGTGGATCCTTGGTCCTTGGTGGTTTGGATATAAGAGCCATTGGAAGCAAACCTTTCTGTGCTACAGCTTCTACAACTTCCTGCAAATTTGAAAATATTAAAATTGCAACATAAATATCACACATTTATTTCTGATCAATAATTTTACAAAGTTTCATGACACAATCACTGAGTGTAAAATATATAGTATCAAAATGTTTTCACCTTTCCTCTAATATATTTTTCAAAGTGGCAGCAGGGATAGAACCTTCACAATAATAGAAAACAATAGCTTGCCTCCAAGATGATACTATTCCTCGTACCATAAAAACGAAACTATGATCACACAGCATTCTTTCACTGCCCTTGCCAAAGTTGTCAAAACCAGTCACTTTATTCTCTGATTCCACATATTTAAGGTACGCTGCAAATGCCATTTCATCAAATACAATAGCACAAGCCCTCTTCATGGGGTCCCATGTCTTCACAGACTTGTCAACAAAGCTAGAATGTTATTATTCAGCTCTGGAGACATTAGATATGTTTGAGTGAATGAGGGAATACAAGGGAAAACAAGCAAAATTTGGGATAGCTTTGAAAAAGCTTTGATTAAAATTGTAATTCGGAACAACAAAACCGTTAACGCAAGTCAAAAGAGTGACATTTTGATTTGGAATTAGTTGTTTATCTAAATCATTCGACTTTAGACTCTATCCTAAGGAAGTACAAGCGAAGCTACTCGCATTCATAAAATGTAACAACTTATAGCTCTACGAATAAGGATTATAATTTAAATTAGGTGCGCTTACATCGTTTTATCATCTGATTGCTCAAGACGCTTGACCAATCACACATGAATGGGCGTTTGACATTTAATAATTGACTAAGGCAAAGAGTCTTGTATGGGAGATTCTACGGGCTGATTCTCTCTAATCTGTGAATGAAATTAACCAAGTAATTTTTTACTTTAGACGTATTTTAAACAAGTATTCTGTGCTTTGATCTGTAGGTTAATTACAGTTATTTCAATTTTAAATATTCTTAAAAAAATCATGAGTTCTAGTGTCGATATAGGTTTTCTTGAAGAAAAAAGTAGTTGGCAATTACATCCTAGATTTTTTCCTAGTAAGGTTGGAGGAAAACCAGCGTGGTTAAATCTTCAGGATTTGCCTAACTTTTCCCAGTTAAGTTGTAAAAGATGTAATGATCCCCTAATATTCTTGTGCCAAGTAAGTTATTATAATGTTTTTAACTATCTATGCATGATCTCTAGTTTTTGTAGTATTTATGTCTGCAATTAATTTTTAATGCAATTTGTCGTATTACCTATACATAGAAAAGGGTTCTGCCATGATCATTAAAAGTAGAGTATTTTTTTTTAGATTTATGCCCCATATGAAGATCGTGATGATGCTTTCCATCGTACAATATTTATATTCATTTGTAGGAATGGATCATGTTGTGTATCAAACTCATCCGAAAATTTCGTAATCCTGCGGTGCCAACTTCCAAGAAAAAATGACTTTTATTTGTTTGAACCTGCAGATGAAAACCAAGATGACGTAAGTCAATTTTGAGTTGCTCATAAACTATTAAGACAAAATAAAGCAAATCTCTTGCTGCCAATATACTTTTTTAAAACAAAATAAATCTGTTGTAAAAGGTATGATGATTTCTAAAACATACATACATACATAAAATCACATCTGTAATCCCGAAGGGGTAGGCAGAGTCCAAGGAGCACTGTGTTCCATAAGAGCAGCCACTTGCCTAGCCACTCGTGACTACTCTTTCACGATTTTTCATCTGACCAAACCCAATTTTTGTATGGCTAAATGTGGTCTTATGATTTCTAAAAAAGTATTTAAAAATAATTTTGTGATTTTATTTAATCATTAATGTGCACTGGTATGTAAACACAGGGAAATAACAGATCAAGAAACCAATAAAATGTATAATTTTATTAAGTAAACATTAAAATTTTTAGGAGTTTCCAATGGATAAATGGCCCAAGTTATGTTTGGTTTGTGGTTCCAAGGCACCATCACATTGTTCCAAGTGCAAAAATGCTCATTACTGCAGTCGCAAACATCAAATTCTAGACTGGCAAAAAGAGCATAAAGCTATTTGTGCTGAACAGGTAATTTGAATATATGTATAAAATTTGTCAGCATTATCTGATTTATTTTGAAGATGAAATGGAATATTTTCTTATTTTTTTTAGACAGAAATCACATCAAAGTTGAATAATTTTATTGTGACAAAAACTGGAAGCTTTATTTTGTTTAAAGAATGGGATTTAATAGTGGATGAAGAGGATAAGGTACTGATTTTATAATTGGTAATTATGTCTATGGTAGTGTATATTATTTATTTGTAATTTGTAATAACATTTTGAATGCAGGATGAAAGCTGTAATGTGGATGTTGATAAAGAAATGGAGAAATTTAATAAAATGGTTCAAGAAAACAGAGCAGGCATGAGCAACATAAGTGAAGAAGAATTAGAACAATACACAAAGAACATGCCTGAAGATAAAGTTTTCAATAAATTTAACAAAACTGTAGCCAAATATCCTGACCAGGTACTAAGGTATGATAGAGGAGGTACTCCATTGTGGATCACTGCACTATCAGAGTATGATATATCTCTTATACCTAAATGCCAATATTGCCATGGAGAGAGGCAGTTTGAATTTCAAGTAAGTAAATATAGTTTTAAATAAATATAAGAAAATCAATTCTTCAAAAGTTATTAATAAACATTTATATTGAAATAATATAATAATTTTTGTTAGGTCATGCCACAGCTCCTAAATTTCATCAATGTGGGTACCGACTTCAGCAGTATTGATTGGGGTGTTCTGGCTATATTCACCTGCAAAGCCAGCTGTGATAATGGACCAGCATACAAAGAAGAATATATTATAAAACAAGATTTAGACAAATAAGGTTACTATCAATTTATTTTTTAATAAACAACACTACACTATTTTTCTTTTTTCTTTCCATATTCTTCTGATAAATATGTTAGTAAGTCATTCATTCCTGAAAATTCTGTTCGTGATGTAGGTGGATTGTTTTTAGGTAATAATGGCAATATGTTACCCATTTTGATTCTGAAATCCTTAAGCTGAAATAAAAAAGTTTACAATCATAATTTTTTACCACTTCATAAACATGTGCCACATTAGATTTACCTTATGAAAAAGTTAAACATTATAAGATAGACAAATTCTTGTAATTGCAATTGCCTTACAATAATTTGCTTCAAGTCTAAGCAAGTTCCTCATCATTTTATGACAGTAAAAATACTGCAAGTGTTTAATTAAAGAATGCTTTGTATATTTGGTTTTGGTTGTATACAAATGGAATGAACTGATGAGGTAAAATGGTGACTTAAAATGCTTTAATTTAATTTATATTTTATTTACTCACATCTTTAGCACCAGACAGTTTGTAAATGCCATAACATAAACATGAGGTTCCAGCAACAGCATATAAAGTTCCCCAGCCTAGAGCTCTCAATGCAAGGAGGGCACCTGTATCAGCTAACTCAACACTACTATGTAACCCTATAAATATTTAAAAATAATAATAATGCACAGTTTGAAAATTAAGGCATAAACATGCTAACATGAACATAAGGGATATGAGTAAATAAATAAATTTCAGTATGTATTAAAAAAATTACATTGTAAATATGTCGTAAAATGGCATTCAAATAAAAATATATATAGCAAAAATAAGAAAATCAAATTTCAAAAAATTATCTAACCTTTGCTGAAGTATTTAGGATCACTCTTTTTTGCTGCCGATAATGTAGCACTAAATCCTACTATCGCTGATATCCCTGCTACAGATGCTAAAAAAGCACCTGCTGAAATTTTAAAGGTTTTTTATGTAAAGCCATTACAGGAGAACCTTAAAATTATATAAAAACCTTTTCTTCGTAATTTATTTTTAGGGAACTCAAATATTTATTAATATTTTACTTTTTATTCTTTGAAGTCTTTCCTCTTTTTCCATGTGTATTTTATTCTGATTATTATCACTTTAGATAGGTAAAAAGGGTAAACATGAGAAGCACCTACAAATATCATTCACTGACAGTGACATTGACAAAATGACAACATTTTTGTTGTAAATTTCTCCCATGTCGGGAAAGCAAAGGGAACGAAGCCCATACAGCCAAGTCTTCAGTATTTTATTTCTTCAGTAGTTGGCATTGAAATGCTAGTTTAATGCATTTCAATGCATCTTGGGAGAGTTTGGCGTCAAAAGATCGATGGCAGACTGTGGTGTTTAGTGTCTTATTTCGAAGAGATGAATTACCACGATAAAAATCTCATTGTTTTTCACACCACATTACGCTTATTTCAATGATCCTCCGCATTGCTCATCATTATTGACACTTATTACACAAAACAACACTGATTTACGCAACAAGATCTACTCCGAAACTTTATTACAATGACTGAAAAAAAAATCACATGCGCCAAAGTTGAATGGCGCCAAAAACCCCCTGACAAGATAAAGATATTGACAGTACATTTTTGTAATATTTTCGCCATAAAACATCTGAAAAGCAAGAAAGCAACTGGTAGAGATGCAATTCCAATAGAGACAAAGCCTTAGGAGAACGTGGTGAACAGATGTTTCATATTATTTGTAACAAAGTATGGCAGAAAGGAGTTTGGTCATCGGAATGGACACATACCGTGTTCATGCCCCTGTAAATGAAAGGTTCCACGAAGAAATGTAACAACTATCGCCTCATTGCTCGCTAGCAAAATTTTGTTACATATTCTCAACGAGCGGCTGAAGAGCTACCTGTCCAAGGAGATCGCTCCGGAACAAGCTGGTTTTGTGAAGGGGAAAGGCACTCGAGAACAGATTCTCATTGTGCGTCAGATCATTGAGAAGTCAAGAGAATTCAACAAGCCCGTATTCATTTGTTTTGTTGATTTCTCTAAAACATTCGACTCGGTGAAATGGCCTGTTTTGTGGAGGATTTTGCTAGATATGGGCACACCTAAACATCTTGTACATCTCCATAGACGCCTTTATGAAAATGGCACAGCCAAAGTACGCACAGATGATTTCTTATCGAGCAACTTTCGTCCTAGTGCCGGCGAACGCCAGGGATGTATAATATCACCGCTATTATTCAACGCATACACAGAGTTAATAATAATGCGCATCACTTTAGAGAACTGGACGGATGGTGCGACTATTGGTGGATACAGGATTGCAAACTTGCGGTACGCGGATGACACCACCTTATTTGCAACTAGTTCGCAACACATGGAAGAGCTATTATCCAGGATGGAACGAGTGAGCCATGAGTTTGGACTTAACGTAAATCGCAGCAAGACCAGGATGATGATTGTTAACCGAGCCGGAAATAATTCGCCTGTGACCCAAATCGCGAATTGCAACGTAGTCCAATCCTACATCTATCTTGGTGCTCTGGTTTCGAACAATGGTGGGTCTATCGATTAGATCAAACGACGTATGGGCATCACCAGGACTGCAATGGACAAGATGCGGAAAATATGGAGGAATAAGAATATAACAAAAGCTACGAAGACCAGGCTTGTGAGAAGACTGATATTCCCAATTTTCCTATATGCAGCAGAAACGTGGACGCTGCGAGATGTCGAAAAGCAGAGAATTGACGCTCTGGAAATGTGGTGCTGGAGAAGAATGCTGTTTTGAATGGGGTTTCGTGGACCGAGTTCACGAATGTCTCGATACTTCAAGAACTCGGTATCAAGCAGCGTTTGTTCTCGATAGTGCAGTCTCGCATTTTAACATTCTTCGGGCATGTTTCTCGGCGTGGCGATCAGTCCATAGAACGTCTTGTCGTCCAACGGAAGGTAGAAGGCACCAGACCGCGCGGAAGGTCCCCTACACGTTGGACTGACCAGATCAAGGCTGCGGTGGGAGGTTCATTGAACGAGTGCAGTAGGATGACTTCGAGTAGGCAGCGGTGGCGAGACGTAGTGAGGCGCATCACGTCTGCCCCTTCCGACACTACTGCTGCATAGAGATCATCTTATCCGGTCCGCTCTGTCAAGAGCGTACCGGATAAGATGATCATTGAAATGCATTTCAATGCAAACTACTGAAGAAAAGTATTCTACTGTTAACGTGTGGCTCAAAAAGTCCTGCAACCAGAGCCGTAAAACTGAATTAAAAAAAAGAGCACTTGACAATGACAACTACACAAAAAATTCTTAAATTTGTTTTCGTCTTTTGATAGGTACCTATTTTGATAAAAATTAAAATGATGTTCTTGTAGCATAGTCTCCTAATTGGTCTATAGTTCAATCACAGATTAGAGAGAATACGTAGTTCAATTTGTTTGTGTCCAAAATTTACAGTACGGTTTGATTCTAAAATGAAAAATAAATGCAATATAGTCGAACTATTTGAAAAATCTAAAGAAAATCAATCATACCTTAAAGTATGTGCACCAATGGTCAGATACAGCAAGGTTCAATTTAGGACATTAGTGAAGAAGTTAGTACAATAACAATATTTATATATTATAAACAGCATTTTTGTGTTCAATGCTTTTGCATTGTTTGTGTTATTTTAATTATGTACAGTTCTTTTTCTTTTTCAGTTATGGCACAGATTTGACATTCACTCCCATGATATTAGCAGATTCTTTCTGTCAAAATTCCAAAGCACGTGCTAGTGAATTCTCCACCACCTACAATGATTCCCCATTAATTGTGCAGTTTGCTGCTAATAATGTTAACGATTTCGTTGATGCTACAAGATTGATTTACCCATATGCAGATGGTGTTGATTTGAATTGTGGTTGTCCACAGAAATGGGCAATGAAAGATGGTTATGGATCTGCAATGTTGTCACAGCCACAACTAATACAGGATCTAGTTAGAGAAGTAAAAAACAGCCTACCGCATTCATTTAGTGTATCTGTAAAAATTAGGATCTTATCTGATCTTAATAAAACTATTGACTTGTGTAGAAAATTGGAAAAATGTGGGGTCACATTTTTGACTGTCCATGGTCGAACGCCTCAGCAGAAGAGTGGTGATAGTATAGATGTTTCCGCACTGAAAACTGTTTGTGAGTCTCTTCATGTACCAGTTGTAGCTAATGGTGGAATAAAATCATTAGAAGATGCTGATGATCTGCATGGAGCAGTTCACTGTAATGGTGTTATGGCAGCAAGTGGGATGCTCACAAATCCAACATTGTTTAGTGGAGCTAGCAAAACACCTTTGAGTTGTGTTAGATTCTGGAAGGAAATGAAAGATAAAGCTTGTGAAATAATAACATTTCAATGTTATCACCACCATTTAGTGTTTATGCTCGAGAAAGTGTTATCTAAACAACAAAAGCAAATTTTTAATCATCTTTCCTCATTTGAAAGTGTTGATGAATATTTAAATGAGCATGTTCTGCAACCTGCCAATTTACCTTCCATTCATAAGGTTCCTTTTGGTGATTTTATTTTGTGTGAATTCTCTGATGAAATAACATTATTACATTCGAAAAAATGTAGAGGCTGCAGCAAAAGTATATGCTATTGTTGCTGTAGTAAATATGACTATAATGCAAGTGATGGCAATTTCTTCAGTTCTTATACACATGCTATTGATAGTCTTGATTATATGGACCACTTTTTATTTGAAGAACCTGTTTAGTTTTAAAACATAGTTTAAGTACTTGTTTTATTTTTATAAATAATGTTAAGAGTGAATCAATTTTGTGTTTTATTTCATAACAAACAATAACTGTACTTGTATTTAGACTAGAATAATAAATAAAATAGTGTAACTAGTCAACAGGCACAAAATAAGACAAGACATCTATTGTGCATGGACACCAGTGTTCCTGGTGGTTGCCAGGGGGTTAATGAGAAACATTTTCGAGAAAATTTAAACACATATTGTGCTTAGTCATGGATTTGTTTTTTCATCTTAAGGTCATTGTCATTGGGCAAAATAATGAATATTGAGCTTTTTCAAAATGTAATAAATTATTTACCCACATAATATGTGTATCAGAATGACTGGTGTACCACAGGAAAAAGTGATTCTACTAATATGAAAGGAATGTTCTAGCAGCGTGAGGATTGCGCGTTAACATTAAAGCCAATAGTGAGCCGCCAGCCTGACTGACAGGTATATATAATACGAGCAAATTACTATCCATGGATGAAAACATCTCCGTAGCAATGTTCCGGCAATGTAATCAAACGTGTCCTAAGCAAAATCTTATTTAGTGAAAGGTTCAGTATTTTCAAAAAAAAAAAAAAATAATCTGCAAGACGCACAAGATAATAATGATTTTTAATTGAAATAGAATTTAAAAAACAGGTTGAATTAAATTAGCAAAATCATTCTAGAACTAACACAAAACTTAGATAAAATCGGTAGGTACCTACTACCTACTACTTACCAACAAATTTGGATTTTGACCCAATCTGACAATAAATCGATTACAACTGTATAATGCTCTTAGAACGTTTTTATTATTAACGAAAATGTCTATGCAATAGAAAACTTTAATTAATAAAAGTCATGTTTTGAATTTCGTGTTAGCTCTCGCCAGATGGGGATTGTCTAATATTTTGGACATGCTGTTTTTATAGTTGAAATGGATAAAATAGATCAATTTGAGAAACTAATTTCAATATTTTCGTTATTTTTAAAGTAATAACTTTTATACGGAATTTTGAAAAAACGTGATCGTTTTATTACGATGACGTCACTGTTGGCGTAAAATTGTGTAACACCTTTGCTTCAAGGGAAAAAAGAATGGTTTTCACTTTATAACAATTTAAAAAAATGAGACAATCCCCATTAAAACCTTTCTAGGATAAAAAATTGCTTAAAATTATGAAATGTGCCAATATCAAGTTGTCAATTTGAAGAATTTCAAATTCAGTGGTACTCTTTAGACGTATCTCTCTAATCTGTGAGTGGTACAGACGGTGGGATGGAACCCGCGGGTTTCGCAGCATCTCGAACGTGTAGTGCATCATCCTTCCCAACTCAACTACCGCTGCGTCTGTCAACATTAATAGTAATTATATTATTATAAAGTATATAAGTATGTACAATATCACATCATGACGTTTTGTACATTGCTTACCATAATTTTTATGCGATTGACTTTAATTATTATTTTTTTTTTTTTTCAATCCCAAAATTACCTAATAGATATCCTGTAGGCCTACTCTGCTTTTGTTTCTAATTAATATATTAGTACAAGAGATGAAATTAATTTAAACCATAATATCTTCGTCATAGAGTTCAAGTTTATTACTAAAAACTGACGAGTTCTCGGACATTTTGACGATAATTCGGACAAATCTCTCGGGGCAAATGGGTGATTTTCAATATAATTATTTTAATTTTTTTTTACCGTTGCAGTTATTAAAGTATTTATATTAACGAGAAAGATTAATAAATTCTGTACATTTTAAAGTAATTGATTCTTTCCTAACTCATATAGTTTTTATGTGGCAAGACTGCAAAGTCGATTCAGTTCAGAAAGTGACGGTTATTTGTACATTTACCCTAGTTCACATTAGTGGAATAGTCCGGTGTTGAAGGAACTGTCGGATATTTTCAGAATCGTATTCAGATGTTCATACGGTAGTAACTTCAAATTACTTACAGTAAAATTTAGAAAATTCAATTTTACAACTTTAATAAATTAATAAAAAAATAAACTTAGATATTGTCGTAAAAAATTACGCAATCCACGAAGAAAACTAAGAATTCACTTTGTATGCAAATTGCAAAACACCATAGTCATTTCCCTTAGTATTGCCTGAAATGTATAATATTTCATAATTATTGATAGTATAATTTTCGTACCTATTTATTATCTTACCATACCGCTATCGCATAGTTATATGTTTTTAGTCGTGTTTGTTACTTGGTCAGGTGAAATACGATGTACGTGAACTTACGATGTTATCAATGTAATGAACGATATAATTGCGTGGAAACTGCCTAAATGTCAACGAGCTTTAATATAATTACAAAGTAAAACTTACAATTTCCCTTAATATGACGGCAAATAGACGATTAAACTCATGAATGTTTCTTAATTTTTATTTTTATCGTGGGAAAATAATGTTATAAGCCGCAATCCTTAGTTCCTCAATCTTAGTAATAAGTAGGTTGGTAATTTAAGGTATTTTTTTTTTATTAAATAAATAAAAAATTACTTCAAAAATTCACACCTATCAACTAGCCCTATTTTAAGCAACAAATGCTGCTTGTGTTACGGACAGTCGATGACAGATAAATATATATTAGATAAATATAATATATACAAAAACTGCAGGGGTTGGCAGTTTGCGGTCGACCAGAAGTTATTTAGGAAGTTTTCTAAAGAAAATAATTCCATGCTCACTTAATTTTGTGACCTCTTCGATCCAAATGACAAAATTCGATGTCACACAGCCGGTGGTGATATACCTCGCTGAAAATAGCTAAGAGTAAGAGGGGACTGTCGGTCGTAGTCGTCACGTGGTTTATGATTATTTGTCAGTTAAAGAAGTACAATATACTTAGTCTTGCCATAAATATTGAAACGAAGATTTTTTTTTGTTTTTAATAACAAATAAGAGTAACACTTTTACACTGTGTTAGTTTAATACATAAATATAAAAAAATATAAAATATAAAAAGCTTATTCGAAGTGGTCTCTATTTGCTGCAATACAGTCCATTAAACGTTGAGGCCAGCTACCAATAGAAGTACGCACTCTTTCTATGGGAAAATTCTTGACTGCCAATCGTATGGATTGTTTTAGGGACTCCAAAATATTATGGCCTTTAGAACAAGCCGTATAAATTATAATCCAGCGGATTAAGATTGGGACTAGACGACGGCCAGTCTTCAGCTCTGGTGAAGTTTTATGAACCACGATTAACCCGCGCGGTACCCGTTCCCATGGGAATATGGGGAAAAAGTAGCCCATGTCCTTTCTCAGGCTCTAGCTAGACTATCTGTGTACCAAATTTCAATCGAATCGGTTCAGTAGTTTTGACGTGAAAGCATAACAGACAGACAGACAGAGTTACTTTCCCATTTATAATATTAGTATGGATTGAAATATGTTTTTATCGAGAGAGAAGACGTTTTTATTTCTTATATTTTAAATTAAAGTTTATTTAACGACTCCACTACTTGACTACGAACTTCCTTAACTATAGGTACTGCCTATATGTGTCGTAAAGCAAATTCGTACTTGATTTTTTTAAAGACAGTAATACCCGAATGGGATTTTTCTCGCCTACACTACTGACATAAAATTTTTAAACGATTATGAAATAGGCTTCAATTAAGCCAAAAGCACAAATTGTTGCGCCAGGGTCTTCGCTTGTGATTTTCGTTGTGTGCATGCTTATTTATAATGTATGGTAATGTCCCTTGCATAATCTGAAATGATGTATAATTAAATACACATATAAAAGTATTTTTTTTTTATTTATTTCCTCTTATCTATATATCTACCTATACGAACCTCCTACCTACCTATATGAAACTCAGTTTCATATTAAAAAAAGTGATAAAGTCTCTCTGATAAAGCAAACGATCAAACACACAAACATTAATTTAATCACTAATATTATAATAATAATATTCATCAATAATTAAAAGCCTGTAATTCTTTTACATGATTTTATGAGAAGTTGTAAATCTATAATAATAGTCAGTATTTAATGTGACAAAAGGTAATTGTGATCCTTGCTAACCGTCCAGCTCTTTCATCGAATGTCAGTGTGTTGGAATATGAATAAATCCCATAACTTTTGAACTTTTCTTTGAATATCACTTGCTTTACAGCACATCAGGGAACTGTTAGTGGTGATACACCACCTCTGCATACCCTTCGGGGATCTTCAACTCCGAAGACAGGTATTTTATAAAATACCTTCTTATGATATATTTTTATAACAAAACAAAAAACCGGGCCGGGACAGGTGAAAAAAGCATGAGGCAGCCCTGATCGTGATAATTTTTGACTTGAGTAAACACTCTTGGGTCCGTTGGTCTGTCAGTTGGTAGGACCCTCTCATACAATGAGGTACCGTGTGGAGTGCGTACACACAAAGTGCTTCGTTTATTTCTACTGACGCGCCCACTACACACATCGTGCACCGTAAGCCGAAAGTTTCTTTTAAAATATTTTTTATTTATTTCTGTAGTGAGTCTTCCTGTTATTTGTAGAATAAATGCATATGCATGTGTATGTGTATGCTTGTACTCAACAAGTCTTATGTACTTATAAAATTATAGTTTATCACGGATTATCTAACATATAGCTGCTCAGGCCTATCAAAACATTCATGTTAGATTTTAAAAAATCATGAAATTTTAAACACAGTAATACAATGTTTTTTTCTTTTGATTTTAGTGTTTGACAACATTTCGATATTATTGTCGTTGTTTCTTACAATCGTAATTAAACACATAATAATAAGTGGAATACAAGGGTGTTACTGTTACACAGATGAATGTAAATCATAAATCCACACAAAATCTTAGCATGTATTTAGAGATTTCACAAATGTATTTTTAAATATGCACAAATTACTTACAATAATGATAGTAATTTTTCGTTTCCTTTTAATTTTATATAACGTTAAGAGATAAACGTAACGTCTTTACAACGTATTTATTTTTAATCTTAATAACAAAATAACGTACTGGGTGTCGCTTAGATACATTGAATTAAAAGTAGGTATTAAGTATTAAGTTAAAAGTACGTCACAGATATAATTAAAAGTAATTATTTGTGAAAAATTGTGTGAATAAAATTGATAACGGCCATGAAATCTTGCTATAGGCGTAGTAAAACAAGTTTCCCAAAATAATTTGTTAGGATAGTTACCAAAGTCAATATGAGAGTTTACTGATGTTTCACGTAAACTTAAAAGTTTGTATAGTGTTTTAGTTAAGGGTAATAAAATTATAATGAATTCACAGCAGCAATCGATATTGTACTGACGACGTCTTTAAATATAGTATGAATAATTGATATACACAGTATTGTACGGTAAATTAAAACTTTCTATTTAAAAAGTAGTATACTGATAGGTGATAAAAGCTTACTTTTATGCATTTTTGATATTAGGTGTTAATTTTCATAAACTCTACATAGCGCCGGTGTTAACACAGAACGCAATAGTATCTGGTTTTAATGTCAACTCTTGAAGACTTATTGGAGTCGTTCCTTCGGATTCGTAGTCAATTTATATAAGTACAGTCATGAATTCAATTGTACTTTTTAATTTTCTTGATTATGAAAATCTTCCGATGGCTTCCTTTTAAGTTCTCGTATTGAAAATATATTCGAGCATTTTCCGCATTTTCTTGCATTGATTTAAAGCATGGTAGTCAATTTTACGCAGTCAGATAGCAAATCATTGCCACTCATTGTTATGTGATGAACTGTAGGTAATACGACTATATTATGTACACTCCCACTCAGATCTCGATGAGTGGGACGTCCTACTATTTCAACCTCACGCCTGATAAAACTTTAAAGTAAAAATTTGTCTTATTATATGTACATAATAATATTATAATAGAGTTGATGATCTGAATTGTTTGTTTAGAGGTCATGATTCCAATTTGTAACGCTACTATTCTAATTGGAGAATTGTACAGAGTCGTGTGGTAATACTACCAACTCATTTTTTCCTTTGGGACTCGTAAAGGCTGCACAACCATTCAATAGATAGCGGCGACGGGCTCACCACCTATCACGCTGAGTGCAGTCACCGCTGGTGAAGCGCGGACTATGGCCATGGACTGCTTTTTCGGTGCTTTTGCCTAGTCTCTGACTAACCCTTAAGGGATAATAGTCCAGCTTATAATATGTATGTATGATAAACTTAACTTGGCCCTCTTGCGAAAAAAATAAATCTAGATTAGATTTAGTAATTTTTTTAAAATAAGCCATAGTAATATTATTAAAAATTATAAAATCGAGTTTTAAATTAGATTTAAATACTTTCCTTTACTAATTATCATATTCCAATTAACTTGACAATTGTAATTCTCATGTGGGGACATGCAAAATTTTGCACCCACCAGGATTCGAGCCTAGGACCTCAGAGTTCTCCTACAAGATGCTCGGTCACGGAGGTTGTCAGTATTTAAACGTCAAACATGTTTGTTCGTACGAAAACGACTTTAGGCATGTGTACTTATAAGCACAGTCTACATATTGTACACATTCATGGGAGTGCGTGCTCTGCGTGCGTGTATTTTTTGATGTGAATATACAAATATGAACGCAATTATTTACAATTAGAAAGTTTTACAGAAGAAGTGCTAATCCGTGTTCATAGATAAAATACGAAAATTATTTCCTTTACGTTCTCTCCTATTCAAAAGAAGTATTTACGCAACTTTACAATTGTTGTCGAGTATATACAATGGAAATGGAGTTGCTAATTCGATTAACATCGATTGAACTACGGAGTCTCAATAGCAGATTGTGTACACCAATATAGCGATTAGTTTGTTGAGCTCTCTCTTCGCATATTAATAATGTAGGTACGCACCTAATAGTTCAAAGAACACAAGGGCGCGTATGTGAATTGAAAACGAAAATATTGCCAAAGTGGAGCACAGAATTGAAAATTGCTAGTTTGTTCAGAGTCTCCATTGCACACGCATTAAGATGGCACTTCTAATTTTCTTCATGTTTGATCAGATCTATTTGAACTAAACTTTCTCGAAGTGGTGCTACTTTAAAAACGTTGACCTGGTCGAGTATGTTTAGGTAATTTAGGCTCAGCTGCGTAAGTTTCGTGCATTTATACAGAGGGGTAAAGCAGGGTCCATACTAGTGATGCAAGTTGCAATCTTCATTAAATAATTTAAAAAAAAAGTTCTGATTCCATTTTACTTTGGGATACACACATTGGTTAGGCTTTCAGTGGTCAAGTGGTCGCGAGTTCGTTCGATCCCGCCGCCTGTACCACTGAGTTTGAATAAAAATTAAGTACAGTTGATTGAAGAGCTCGGTGGTGTACCTAGTGGTTAGTACGCTTTTTTGGCTATCGATATCGAAAACCAAAGCTACCTTCGCCGTGTTCAGGCCTTGGATGGGCGACAATAACTTTGTGAACTCGAACTCTTCCGTGCTTCGGAAGGCACATTAAGCCATTGGGCTTGCTCACTATTGCCACTTTTCTAACTACCGACCCGCATTAGGCCAACGTGGTGGTGTAACGGTCCATACTGCTCATGTGTTTCTCCATGAGGAAGGTCTGTACCCAGCCAGCAGTGGAACGTATATAAGCTGAGTATTAGGACGGACTGTGAATATCGCTTGCCTCCCATTGTGCCCGGTGCATGGCAACAGGCTCGCTATCTGTTACATATGGGGCCAGTTAACACCATTTCCTAGTCCTTCGGGCAAGGAGGTTCGTGTTCAGTGGTTATGATTACATTGTCTCTTGAAGATGCTTTCCATCGCATTGTTTTATTGCCATTATGCTTCGTTACATTGCACATATTATTATAACAATATTGTTCGAGCCACAAGCCAAACATTGGACTCCGGCAACAGCGCGGTCAGCAGCGGGCCAACTATCATAAATATCATAACAGCAGCATCGTGCACCGTCGGCACTTTATACCGACGAGTCACATACATAACTTATCAATGTGTACTTTAACTCAACTGAATATATAAACTAAACTGCAGCAACAATAAACTAGATTTCAACCGTCCGTGTTGGGTCTCACTTCCGCGTCCCGCTGCCGCCCAGGGCTACTCTCTGGGGTAGCTCCTCTAACACCATCATGCTGCCGCCCAGGGCTACTCTCTGGGGTAGCCTCCACTAACACTAACTTATCATGCACGTGCAGCGCGGCGCCTTACAACCACTCGCAGTCTGTCCGCACATAATGGTCCTTCGAGCCGGATAAAAAAAAATGTGTGTGTTTTTGGTTTTAAACAGCCATTACACATTCAGAGTACTAACTTGAGGTCGACAATTTCCAGAAATTACTCACCTTCGAAATTGTCCATATCAAATTGCTGTAATTTAAGTAAAAGCCCAAATCAATAATTAAAATCACCATTTGTAAACATTTTATTTATTTGTTCACGATAGAAGTTAATTTTTGTCTGTACCATCTCTGTGAAGTCCAAAAGTTAAATATTCTGCAAGGTAAGTGTTGACAAATGTAAAATAGGCCTAAGATTACTAGAGAAATGTCGTGCGGAGGCATTTGTTTGCACGCTGTCGAAAATTTATTAAAAGTGTGCCACAAACAGAGTGTTTACACACGACCGGAGGTAGAATCTGTACCTACCGGCCTACGGTACTGAGACAACCGTTTATAGTTATGAAATAGCTACACAATGTAATGGAAATGTGAGAAGTTACAAAAAGTAGCATAGTGCTTATAAGGCTTTGGTTTCGATGTTCAATATCCGTAGTGTAAGTTATCGTTGTAAAAAAACTAACTTTTTTTGTTGAGTGAAGAATGTAAATTTCTATGAGAAACGCGATTACAGCTACTTTCCGCCAGGGGCGTTTTCACGCTTTTAACAATGAGAACTTACACTAGGGGTACAGAAATGAATCATTCATGATGTCATCCTGTAAGGATGGCCAAAACTTTATGATCACCTCAAAGAATTCCAAAGAAATACAAAACAGCGATGTTATACAAAACAGACAGCGATTACTAACATTACGAGGAGATAACGTGGAAGTAGAATCATTCATATAATGCTACAAAGATTCACTACCCTTATGATACGTCTCATTGTTAATATAAAAATCCTTATAAGAAATTTATTTTTGGCCCTGTTGAGGTTAGTTGAATAATACTAAACTAACACTATTTAAAAGTTGCGGAATTTAATTTTCTGTCACTGTAAGGTATAAAAATCTTTGCATATAGGTACATTCTATTATTTACTACTACTTAAACGAAAAATTTCATTCCTTCTCTTTAGTCTTTCATATTTCGCTTTAGGACTTAAAATTAATTTAAAAAATCTTTAATTCATTTCTGGAACATCTGATGTTTTTTAATTAACCTAATGTAGATTATTTAGCAAATTCGTATACAAAACTCTTAACTTAACTTCTATGTAATATTAAAAAAATATGGTTGTTCTAATGCTACTGCACTTTCCATTGAGCAAAGAACCACACACTTTGTTAAATAAACATTTACATCTGAATTCGACAATTTAAATAATTCATTAGAATGTTGTACGAATAAGAACAATGCTGTTATATTTACTCATTACGAAGTTTAAACTAGTCAAATTCATATGTGTATGTTGTGTGTATTTAAATGTAATTACAAAAATAAATGTTTGATTTTCAGATGTGCGAATGGCTATCCCGCGGAGAATGGTGCGATGTGCAACTGGTGTGTAAAGGTCGTACGTTTAATGCGCATCGCGTGGTATTGGCCAGCGTTAGCGAATTTCTCAGGGTAAATATTTAAAAATATTAGTTACTTGTGAATTTTACTAATACGTACGCTTTTAGACCATCGAATCAGACATCAGTGACAGCGGACTGGTCATATTAGCCATGTAGACCGCAAAATGGAAAACTGTAGTGAGTGTGGGATACTATACGAAAAGATGGGATTTTGATATTAGTATATTAACTAGAATGGGCTGTAGCAGCCAAAAATAGACAGCAGTAGCGTGCTTTAGAATTTAGAAGATAACTATGTTATTCAGACAGCAGTGGTCGACTGATGATACTAATGATAATACGCATGAAATTTGAATACCGAGTTTAACCATTTTTATAATGTATTTGCTTTTGACCTCACGTATACTGTAATGCCCACTCATAGTGTCAAACTTGAATGTTGAGAGGCTTTCCTCAACTATGCGTGGGATAGTGAATTTGATTGTCAAAATATTTGAGTATCTGAGCTTTCATAGTCATATAATATAATTTCTTAAAACAATTCAAAACCTATTATCTAGGCCAAACCACGAAAAAACTAATATTAATATTTGTTCTATAATCATTATAAATTGTTGATAATGTCCTAAGTATACGAGTTTTCTTCTCGCTAATAACAATTGTATCGTTTCATTTGTGTAATAAAAGACTAATTAACGTTAAGAACGTGCAAAATTATAAATTAAAATGAGAAGTTCCTCAAGCGTAGTGGTTAGTACGCTTTTGCTTTCGATATCGAAAACAAAGCTACCATCGCCATGGTCAGGCCTTTGATGGGTGACCAAAACTTTGTGATCTCGAACTCCTTCGTGCTTTGGAAGTCTTGGCTATTGCAACCATTTCTACCCACCAACCCGCATTGGGCAAGTGTGGTGGTGTTACGGCGCATACTGCTCATGTGTTTCTCCATGAGGAGGACGATGAAAATTATAAATTGTTTATTCTATAATTATATTTCATTTTGTTTATATTTCAGAATGTTTTACTTTCGTGTCCCCAAGAAGAAACGCCCGTAACTATAGTTTTACCCGATTTTGATCTCGACGCTATGTCGTCTGTCCTTTATTATATTTATAATGGAGAAATCCTTTTGGAGAAAGGGAAATTAATTATGTTCCTTGACATAGTCAAATTGTTACACATTTTTATCGATACTGAATATGTAAAAGCATTAGGCAATAGTGCAGAATGCAGTCATGTAGATTTGATAAAACAAGCTGAACCTGCAAGGTCGCCTAATATTTTTACATTAAAATCTGAAAATGATAATGAGCTGGAATGCATTAATATAAGGAAAAGAGAACACTGTCAAGATATACAGTTGCAGAGTGTGCCAAGTGAATTTGATGCCAACGATAACACAGGTAGTTGCAGCCGGAGCGATATTTCGACATCTTTAGATAATTCTCAAGCGTCTTACGGAGACCGACAAAGAAACTGTTTCCTACGTGATTTATACATCGAGACACATCCCCAGAACGGTAATGTTAACGGTCTGAGGGGAGGCGTGCAAGTAATACCAAATGAACACTATCGTTTACCGACATCTGCTCTCCTGACAAATGCAAATGGAAATGTAGCGAGCAGAGTTGACAACATTGTCTCAAAAACAAGCGAGGAAGCATCTGACTATGCATCCTTAATGCTTAACTTATCTCGCAAACAACAGGAGGTTCAAGAATGTATCCAATTACGTGACCAAACTAAATGTATGCTATTACCTGATAACATTCCATGGAGAAGTTTTGATTTATCCGACAAAAGATTATTTATTAATAACTTTAGCATAAATAATAAGACGTCTACGATCACTTATAATATGATTAAACCATGTCAACTATTGCCCGACAAAAATGTAGTGCCTCCATCGACTTTGGATTTCAGAATTGAACAAACCATGTCATGTTCTTCTAAGTGTTCTTTAAACAAAGCTATCAGTTTATTTAATAAAAATGTAAATAATTGTAGAAAATATATTATGGAGGAAAATAATAACAATAGAGACAGAAATGTTAAAAAGCCTATATTTAATCATGTAATTGAAAGTCCTTGGCAGCCGCGTTTACCCAATAGTTATAAACCATTCAGAAGAAAAGATTTAAGTTCATTCAATGCTACAATGCATTGTAAAGAGGTAAGAAATGTTTAAATAATTGGGTTATTGAAGCGTATAGCTGTGACTTTTATTGTAACTAAAGTAAAGTTTATTCAGAATATTAATAGTCTTACACTGTATACGGGGCGTGCGGCAGTAGTGACTCTGGTTGCATAGAAACCGAAACACATGCTAAATTCCTTAAGAGTGTACCGAGGTTTTAGCGATATATTTGTGTTCCGTTGATCCCTTGCTGTATTGTTATTACAAAAACTATAATTATGTTATTCACATGCAAGATATTTATGGATTCCCTCTATAAATTATATTGTTTAGAAACACGTTTCCTCGTATTTGGCTTGATAGAAAAAAATACCAAAGATCTCTAAAAAAATGTAAACTCTTAGTATAGCGTAAGTGTTTCAAGAAGAGTAATCCGTTAACTACACGTTTTCATTAACGTATATTGACTAAATTGTCGAAATGTGTAAATATTTTAATAAAATGAAAGAAATACCTAAATTAGCGTCCATCCTCCTCGGCTCGGTGTACTCTTAACTTAACACCTTTGCCTACTATTCGCCATATAGTTAGAATAATATATAAAGTTTTAAATAATACTGATTTTTATTTTACAGGAAATCATATTAGAAAATTCGAATGACAGGAATAATAATATAAATAATTTTACATCAGTGCCGGATAATGATGTGCAAAATGACTCCATGAGCACTAAGGAAGACTTAGTCTGCGGTGTTTGTGATCAGGTGTGGTTTGTATGTTATGTAAAGTTTAAATGCAGTAAGACTAATGTTTTGCTGATTATGAGACCGCAAATGTCGTTCGAAATATCTGTATTGCCTAACTAATATGTAAGTATGCCAAAACGCATGAATGGTAAATATTTGACTGGATGATGATTGCTAGGAAGAGCTTATAGCCGTAGTGAACAATTTTAACATGTAAATTTAATATCGTTTTATCTTAACATGTAATATGTACGCTTCCTACTATACGGTGTATTGTTTAAGCGTATTCACATGCAAAGGTTAAGTGCTACAGACTTTTATAGCCTTATAGCTTTTTCATCTTATGAATATATCGCCATTCACACTGTCTCATACTCAAAAGCACTGTAAAACTGTAAGCTTTCACTTTAGTGTAGCTGTAAGTAACATGCAATCAAAGGGTCGTTTGTATTAGTATTTTGAATACTAACTGTTTATGAAGAATGTTTATGTACGTTAGAAATAATTTGAGGAACCTTGTGTCATAAATATTATGTCAATTGTATGAATGTTACTTGGTATTTGGCAATAACAGTAGCTTATATAAATTTACTTTAGAAAGTTAAAAAAACTAGTTTAGTACTTCATATATTTGTTGACGATAAGAAATAAAGTTAATCATTTTGCAGGGTGAATAAAATCGGGCACCCTTCTAAGTCATTCATACACAATAGACACGTTTGCACTGCGGCGCTATATTTTGAGATGGTGTTCCAGGGCTTTGTTTACCGATACGCGCGATCTGGTACTCTGGTACTCTGGTACTCTGAATGCGGATTTCGTATTCGTTCTCGTTAATTGTATGTATGTGTCCTAATCGATCGCGAGTGGCCACGCCTTGTACGGTCTGGATTAGATTGAATCTTCCTGTACTTTTTATTTGCCCAGAAATTGTATTTTTTTATTTATCTGCCAGACAGTGAATATAACGAGGTGTAAAAAATAGGCGCGCGCGGTTCCCATGCAAAATAACGTTCATTAGCAATCCATCCCCAGTGGTGACAAACTTTAACCATGTTAAGTTGCTAATAACAACATACATACATTATTATAAACCTACGTGCAATAATAATTTGACGACCTCCGTGGTTAAGTGGTCTGTATGCCGGTCTCAAGGCGTCGCCATCTCGAGAGGTTCTGGGTTCGATCCCCGGTGGGTGATGAATTTTTAGGCACTTGTTCTCCAGTCTTGGATGTTTATATATATTCAGAATATTTATATGTATTTATCTATTAAATATATATTTATCCGTCATCTAGTGTCCGTAACACAAGTAGCATTAGTTATTTAAAATGGGGCTAGTTGATAGGTGTGAATGTTTGATGATATTTATTATTCTATAATTATTTATATAAACCAATTTTTTTTTCAAATAAATAACATGTTTAATTTTAAGAAATTACTGTGACTTGTATTTAAGTCCGAGAATAAAAGCTTACTGTATCCTAGTTGCAACCTTAATGTTTCTGTTTTCCGAAATCTCAACACATTTGCATAAACGTATGCAATTCCTCAGGCTACATTCTACTGTCTCCTAAACATCTCTCTGAAATATTTACTGCGGTTTGCGACCACAATACAAATACTTATAAAACGGGACGATAGTACTTCGATTGGTTCAGTCCACTTCGTTTAAGAGGTTTGACACGTAAAATAAGCAGTGGTTCGATTAGAAATCTCAGTGTTTAGAGATTGGTTTGTTGCAGGAAATTTTCAATCGAGTATTTGATCAAATGAAAGTAATGCGGGTTAAGTGTATCAGTCAATAGCTGGCCAAATTGACACTTTTTACACAACTTTTTTTTCGTACATTATTATTTTTTTATTTACTTGCGGTAGTCATCGAATCGAAGAATATTATTGACATAGCTCTTTATAGGCGACAATTCTTTTTAAATGTGATACTATTATTAAAATAAACTAATGTTTATTTCGTTACTTCAAGAGCTTTTCTGTCTGACTATTTCTCACTTGAAATATTTTGGTAACGTTAATAATAATAAGGTGGACTTGCAAAGTAAAGTTCATGTTTGCCTTCAGGTTTAAAGGTTTCTTTTTAAGTTTTTTCATTCCGTTTGGTAAATAAAGAGAAAATAAAAAAGCTCGGAAGAAACCTCCGCTGCGCAGTAGTAAGCATCTAGCACCTATAGGCTCGCTACTTTTACCATTAACCATTAGGAAGGTCGTATCTTTGATTGACCTTAGGGTGAGTTTTTGAATCTGTAGTAATTATTACTTCAATAGTTAAAACCTAGATCAATTGCGTCAATGGAAACGCCAAAATGTGTGACGTAAACTTCACATATTGATAAGTTTGCGATGAAAATTCGAAGCCATGCACATCAGCTGTGCCGCCACCCACTATTTTACTAATCCCAGCATCGTGTTGTGGTTATATTGTCTATGATTATTTATATTCATTTATAATTGTAAATTCATTACTATTGGACAAGCTGTCATATCACGACATTGTACGTTTTCGCCATTGATCCATACTTTAACCTACTGCTGGTCAACCTGACCATGGATAAAACGGATAAACTGACCATTGACCATACTTGAACACAGATACAGGTTTTCAGTTCCTTTCAGCTATTAAATGGTTAGCTTAAACTGAATATATGATTAGATTATTAAACTTTTAGTAAAATCAATTTTAATTCATAATAGAAAGTTTTATTATCAGGTTTTCACATGTGAAGATAGTCTAAATACCCACATGAAACGTCACACCGTTATACCCCGGTACTCTTGCGGTGATTGTGGCAAAACCTTCTCCCAGCTCCGAAACTTCAAGTACCACATGTCGGTGCACAGAGGCACCAGAGAATTTGCGGCCACCTGTACCGTCTGTGGGAAGTACTTCAATGACAGGGGCTACCTCAGCAGCCACATGAAAATTCACAGGTAAGTTGACGCGAGGGCAATCGGAAATAAATTTAAGATAACTTATTTTTACAGAAAGCTTGTAAGGCCAACTGTATTTGTATATGTCCAACAATGGGCGTGTTTCTGAGAATATGATGATGTTCTTGTAGGCTTATAGCTAAGACTAATAAAAAAGGTATTTAACTATTTTATATTTTCTTAAGTTTACTCTTTTTCCTCCTGTACCCCAATTCTATTAGGGGTCGACGGAACATGCCACCCTCCCTTATCTTCTTACATTTACTTACATACAAAATGATAAAACATTTATTGATTTGATCTAATAAAAAAGTATTGTATAATTGTAAATTTACGTCGTTTTTCAATTAAGTAATTTGAAAATATGCAATTTAATTTCTTATATTTAACATTTTCCAGGAATCGCAAGGAGTATAAGTGCTCAATGTGTCCAAAGTCTTTCAACCAACGCGTGGCATACAACATGCATATGAGGATCCACACAGGTGTGAATGTGTAATTTGTTCCTTATTCAGAGGATTTAACAGACAATGTTTAATAAATTTTATATATGTATTTGTTGTCACATACTAGCTCATGCTTGCTTATCTCAAGCTCTAGAGACTTCTAATCAGAATTCGTAGAAATAATCTTCTTTAGGAATAAATGAGAGAGAACTTTCTTCCGCCTTTTTTGTATATTTTTAACATTTTTGTGACTTTGAATGAATTGTTAAATTGTATACATATGATGTATGTCGTGTATATATTTCCAGGTGTAAAGCCACACGTGTGTAGCGAGTGCGGCAAGGCGTTCTCCCGGAAGATGTTGCTGAAGCAGCACCAGCGCACGCACTCCGGCGAGCGGCCATACGCCTGCCCGCACTGCGACAAGCGGTTTGCGGACCGGTCTAACATGACCTTACATCTGCGGCTGCATTCTGGTATGTCATATATAATTCTGGGTAGAATAATCATAAAATATTTCAGTCTAGTCATACTCACTGATCTACCCAAGAATCTCTTCATTTAATAAGTCTGCGCTGCCCATATCCAGATATACCTTTAACTATTCGTTCATTTTCCTTGTGCCGAACAACGGATTGCTCACTCAATTAACTTGTATACAAACAATAATTTTATTATTGCTTTTTGGTAGAAGTTTTCCTACGTTTTTAAATTTGGGATTAAGTTCATGAGACATTCTACTACTATTTTCATAGTTCTACGTAATGTGGTTTCTTTACATGATTTAATTTTTGGATCAAAGTTACTCTTCATATTATTATTATTATTAGATTATCGGAACAAATATTTTTTTTTATAACTTGAAACAGTTGACCAATGGACATGACAGACGAATATCAGCATCTCAGAAAAAAGATACCGAAAAAATATATATAAATAACGCCAATAAATAGAAAAGAATTAAATAAAATATGTTCGGATCAAATCTTAAATTGAACACAAAGTGATTTCATCAAAATTATTTCGGTGCCGTTCACATGTTAATAGTTGTAAGTATTCGTTGAAAATCGCAACTTATTCAACTAATATCATGTCAACGACTTTGAAATAATTTTGATGCGGTCCTTATTTGTACCATTTTACCTATATAAAACAATCTCGAAAATCATCTTAGTCTTTTTTACGAATTACAGGTGTGAAGCCATTTTCGTGTTCGTTGTGTCCCAAATCGTTTACCAAGAAGCACCACCTGAAGTCGCACCTGAACTTCCACACCGGAGCAAAGCCTTATTCGTGTCCTCGGTGCTATCTCGCTTTCACCCAGTCTTCCAATATGAGAACACATCTAAAGAAGTGCAACGCGCCTGAACCAAGCTCCACGGCAGTATTATAGCCAAGGTTACGAATTTTTCAATAAATTCATACTTTAAATCCTACCACAAAATTCTATATTTTATACATTCCTAGCTGTAACAGTAATTAGTGTAGAATAATTTTAATTGAAAATGTTACAAGTTTCTATGTTTAAAATGTTATTTATTGTTGTATTTGTATTTATTATATTTGTTTTTTAATGATAGTGTTTTTTTTCTAAACGCCTGCTATCAAGGCTATAGCTAGAACATTTGCAAGTAACGCGTTGAGAATAACACGAACGCAAAGTAAAGTACATAATATCTGCTAATTAAATTAGGGCGAATTCGACCAAATTTCGATTAGCGACACTGGTGTAGTAAAACTAAAAATGATTAAGGATTCCGCTATTAGTGCAGATTCCGCAAAAGCAAATTTATGCATATATTGGTATTCTAGCCCCCGTGTAGTATCACGGAATTTGGCCGAATTCGCCCTGACTTTAGTAGTTTGGTAGAATTACAATAAAAAATGATGGAATATCCTTCTAGTTGTTTCTTTAAATGCATTGTGTTTTAATTAGTATTTTATTTTATTTTATTTGGGGGGCTTACAGCTTACATAAGGAAATATATATATGTACAAACATCAAACAGCCAATAACAAGCCTCCGAATTTAAAAATAACGATATTTTTGTGTGCTACTCTTTGGTTGCATTGCCATCGAAAGTAAGCTGGCGCTACTTTTTGTCGTTACGGCTCTACACTTCAATGATAAAAAAGCCATTGCGTGGAATTTTATGGCAATAGTTGCCTTAAAATGCTGTCTAGAATATTTTCAAATTATTATTGACCATCAAAAATCTAATTCGTTTAATAATTTACAATCTGAAATATATCGTAGCTATGATGGTATCTATTATTAGAAAAGTAAAAATATTTATTTAGTTGGAGCTGTTTAAATAAAACAAAAAACAGGTTAATAATTAAATTAAAATAATTTCCTTTAGTGAAGTATTCTTGTTGTTGTAGATCTTAGTAGAGAAATTAATGCCTTTGCTGATATTGATATACTAAATATCCACCTACATCTAATATCGAACAAGATAGGCCCTCGTTCGATTTGTTGCGGGACTTGCGGATACGATTCCACCGCCTGTACCACTGAGTTTGAATAAAACTTAACTACAGTTGATTGTGAATAGCGCTTCCTTCACATTATGGCCAGTGCATGACAACAGGCGAAATGTGTGTGTAAACACCTCTGCCTACCCCTTCGGGGGAAGAGGCGTGATGTTATGTTATATCTAATAGCGCAGTTGGAAAAGATGGCACTCGCTCTCGTGCAAGAGGTCGCCGAATCATTCCCGCTGCATTATAATAAAACTTAGGAGTATTTTTTAAAGAATATTTGCCTACCCCTTAGGGAACCCAGGTGTGACAAGTCTGTTTGTTATGTTTGATATACAAATCTAAAGTAAACTCCCACATAATCATTTTAAAAATATGATGTTTCTAGTGTTCATGTTCATTTTAACATAGATTACCACAGAGGGATAAAAACAATAAAACCACGATTATATTTATACTCTTGTTTTAATGGATTTGGTGTTGTAAAACAATCATCGATCAAGGTGTACAAAATTACAGGCCTTTACATTAGGTAAGTTTCTGGCGTATCAAGTGGTTAAATTACTCATTACGAGGTGTATACGAGTCCTTTACATTATAAATACTGTAGCTGAAATTACCGATACATACAGTGATATCATATTGCTTTACTTTACTTTGCTGTACCATAGACAGGTATTGTACTTATATTATGTAAGAGCTATGTTCCTTAGATGTTATTTAAAATTTTATACAATACTGTTACATATTTATGATGGTATGATAGCTGATTTACTATATAACACCGAATAAAGTTCATCCGTCCATCCGATTATTTACAGTGAATATATTAAAAATATAAAATTTTAGTTTTACTTACAGCTGATAAACGATCAGCAGACTCGGTTATTAATAGAAAAATTGCTTTTCTCGCTTAAAGAATCAGTAAATGTATTTCAGAAATATTAGGTATGTGTTGAGTGCAGTTTCTTAAAGGGGGATTTTGTATTTTGTAGCATGAGTCTGCTGAAAGTCATAAAAAACATAATAGCTTAAATTTTTTGTGTAGCTTTTATATCTACACGTAAAGAATGCGAAGTTTTGAAGGTACAATTTTTCATAATAAAGGGAATGGCGATAAGTAATGTAGATTTGAATCGTGTGTCGTATAAAGAGGACGCAAACATAATCATGTAATGAAAAGCCTTACCATAATCAGTAATTAAAGTTCTTCATTACATAGATATTATGTTTAAAATCAGCTGAATAATAAAGTATGCCACTAATATTGTAGCGAAACAAAACATCTGACTTGTGTGGTTCCTTACATAAAAATTATCCTCACATTTTGATAACTCTTCATATTGTATTGAAAATAGCTCACATTCCTTTTAAAGTCAGTCAGATAATGTTAGTTTTGTACAATATTAGATAGTTTACCATAAAATCGTTTAAAATCATTATTATTGGCAGACACCATTCAAACCCTGTACTTTATTTAAAAAATATATAAATTCTATAAAGTATAATGTCATATTGTATTATGCCTAATTATGACAACGAACATAGGTACAAGGTACATATAGTAAGGTACAAAGAGATGTTTCTAATATGAATAAAATTAAGCTTTGATCGTTTTTCAAAGAATATTTCGAGTTAGAGCCACATTTATATACGACAGCAAAATCGGCACTCGTATGCGTATCAAATAATAAAAATAATCTGAATATTTCATTGTCATAACATTATGGACAATACAAAAATTTGTAAAATGTACGTCTATAAAATATACAGGTAATAAAAAATCTACTAGGGCTGCATGTAAAAACCTTAATAGTACAATAGAAATATACAAAAAGCTATCGTTTGGTTTTACATCACGTATAAGTTGTACCTTACTTAACTCTTTATGCGGTTGACACTTACACAAAATGTAAACCATAGCTTACGCTTAATATTCGCCAAACATTACATTATAATATTTATTTATCTCAGCCTTTTCAAATAGGAGAATCATAATTAATTGAAATTTGGAATATAAAATAGTAACTAGTAGACTCGGTGTAATTAACGTTACATGTAGTTAGAGCCGGGGGACGCGGCGCGTCTCTCGCGACTACTGATCTACCATGTGAAGCACCATTTGTTCTAGCGTAGGGATAATGTACACAATTCGTCGAATTTTAATCTAATTATATCATTAGAATTAAGTAGCCGCACATACGCGCTTACTCTCCGATTATTCGTTAGGAACAATGATTTAAAATACTATTCATTCAAACAACTTTTAGGACTTTAACTTAAGATAATATTAACGTGCACATTTGGCACTTAGAACTAATTGCAATTTTTCTCTGAATCCCTATAACAACGATTGAATTTATGTGGAATACAGTTATTGGACAAAATTTATTTAGAATTAACAAAAATGTTTTTGTGGCCTGGAATAGCCTTTCTTTGGTAAAATTTGAGAAATATTATCGAGCTGCATGATAATTTTTATATTCTCGAATATTTAATATTTCCCAAATTAGATTTTTTATGTATTTTATCTGCACATCGAAATTACTCATTAAGGCTGTTTTAACAAATGCTTGATTGCGGGTTGTTATATACGCATTCGGCAATTATTTACAACACAGACACACTATAAAATTAAATAAACTCGATGTCACAAAAAATCCTATTTACAATAGAATTCTAACATTATGTATAAAATTGAGCATTAATATAAACAAGGGCTGCTGAATCCTTATACATAATTATTATGCAAATGCTTATGATACTATAATACAACAACCCCCAAAAGGGACTAATTAATCTACGTAAGTACTTAGTACTTATTAACAACACATTGCTTTTACAAACTACTAATTTTATATACAAATTTACAGAGTATATATAGTCCATAATATAATCTCATAGCCACTGACACGTCTGGGCCGGGAGCCCGTCAGTATGTCTTTACATAACTAATATTTCACGGGACTCGAATCACATTTAGCGGCGGGGGAACACGCGTCCGAGGAAGGCGTGGTGCGGCCGGGCGCGGGCTCAGGTGCACTCGATGATGAGGGGCTGGCTGGACTCGATGACGCTGGGTCGCGGCTCGGGCGCGGGCGCGTAGTGCTGCGGCGCGTGCTCCGGCAGCGCGCGGTACTGCGGCGACAGCGGCGCGTGCGGCGCCAGGTGCGGCGTCGTCGAGTGCGCGTGCCCGCCCAGCAGCTCGTGGGACAACGACACGCGCGCCCCACCGGCGCCCAGCCCTCCCTGCGTTGGAGAGTGAACCTCGTACGCCTCGTGCCCCTCTCTGTCGTGGCAGTCTTTGTCAACGTTACCTGCGAAGTGCACGCGAAAATGAAATCGGCTGTGTTCAGTGAGAGCGCAAGTGAAAGTTGCGGTTCACCTACGAAGAGAAAGTGCAGCGCTCTGCAGTTGCTCTCGCGACTACTCTCGGGTTCATTCGTATTCGCAATAATAGTGCAGAGAATAATAAAAAACTAATAGTAATATAAATGTTAAATTATAAAAATATAAATTTTGTGTAAAATTTTAAAAGTGATTGAAATTGATATTGTGAATGAATTTTTTAACAACCAAATCAACATACCTATGCATTCTGTATTGGCAGCGTTTGTGATTGCTAGAACTTCTTCAATGTTGTTCGGCTTACAACTGGTGGTTTTCCAATGTGTACGCAGTCCAGAAGCGCTAATATATTTTTTATCGCAGCCTTGGCACACGTAAGGCCTGTCGTTCGTATGCAATCTCTTGTGGAGTTTCAGGTGAACAAATTGTGTGAATTTTTGCATGCATAAGTCACACGCATAAGGTTTTTGCCCAGAGTGTAGGCGTAAATGAGTTTTTAAGTTCGATGTAGAAGAAAACCTTTTCTTACATATATCACATTGGTGGGGCTTTTCCCCCGTATGTACTAGATGGTGCTTTTGTAAGTGTGCAAGCTGTGTGAACGATTTATTGCACACATTGCATTTGAAAGGGCGCTCGCCTGAATGTGTTCTAAGGTGAACTTTCAGATTCGACAACTGCCCAAATGTTTTGCAGCATACATTACATTCGTAATGCATTTTTCCATCCTTCTTCTTTAGTGGGTAGGGTAAGCTTCTGTACCCTCGCGAGGCTTGTGAGTTTGGACTAATTGGTGCTACCATGAGGCTACAAGATCCGTCAGGGCTCATGCTGCCATGTGGAGGTACCAACTGACTGTTAACGTTAGAGTTTTGTATTAAACTCAACTGTGAGCAATTCTTCAATGTTATAACACTTGTTGACGAGGGATAATGGTGGTTTTGACCATTTTGCGATCTCTCATATTGATGAGACGATGTTATGGTAGGAGAGTAGCTACTAGGCGGAGAACCCAGTTGAGTAATAATTGTTGAGTTTGGTGGAGAGTAGAGATTATAGGGATAATTTGGATAGTGACTTTCGTATCTGGTTTCTCTAATTTCCCTTATTTCTCTGATTTCTCTAATTTCTGTTGTATGTGGTATAGAATGTGGAGGAGATGAAGAATAAATAGATGCAGCGGTAGGTGCTGGCAGTTGCTGCGGCAATGGTAACAAAGATGGCAATGGAGTCATATTTGAACTCGAGTCGGGGCTGCAAGCATTGCCGTACCTTTGGCTTTTTTTGTAAGAATATGCCATTTCAGTAGGTGATGATGGTGGTGGAGTAGCGTTCGGTTGCCTTCTATTAGGATCATTATTGTTTGTGTCGATGCGATTGCCTGTTAGAATTGTTTCTAAAATTCGAGTGTCTGGTGGTGAATATCTCATAAAAGCTGGTTGCGGTGAAGGTGACAAGGCACCATCTTCATAATAAGGTTTATTGATAGGCGTCATCGAATTTTGTGATGATTCTAGCACAATAACTGTTGATGTTGCTGGATCCCTCCTAGGTGGTGATAAATTTTGTGGAGCGGCATTAGCAGCCTCTTCAGAAATTATTAATTCTTTATCACTTTCGCAATCCATATCTTTATGATTTTGATATTGATATGCTCTAGGCATTTTGATTTTTACTTTCCTATACTCATTGCGATGCATTTCTTGGTCCATTTTCTGTACAATTACCGTTTCTTTGGGTTCATTAGTTTTATTTGAGCAGTCTAAAACATAATTCTCAACATCGGAATCGCTGGAGTCTTCAGGGGGTGTAAATTCGTCATGGTATCCATTACTGTGGTAACCTTCATCAGATCTCACTGAGCCATCATTAGGAGTTAGTTGGGGTTCGTAATGAGGTGGGCCACATTGCGTAATACCTGGAGACTTACTTCCTAATTTATCTTGATGTATTTGCACTATTGGTGAAGGGTGTAATTCTCTTAGATGGGAATTTTGTGCTGGAGATCTGCTGTCGTTTAATCGTGGATTTTCCATTTGTTGGATGACAACATGTGATGTGCTCTCTTTGTGCTGATGTATAATTAGAGTTGAATTGTCTCTGTGATGAATTTTCATTGGAGATGGTGGCTGCATCAGAGAATTTGGTGATAGAGGAGTTGGATCGTTGATTAAAGAACCATCTACTTTGTTATGAATGACATTATTAGGTAAGTCAGATCTAACGATAGTCCTTTCGCTTTTGATTCGAGGCTCATCACGAGGTGTGTTGTCAATGAAAGTCTTATCATTAGAGTCCCTCTTTCTTCGTCGAGAAGGAATCTCGGCTTCTAATAATTCTTTAGCATTTGATAGACCAAGAACGTACTTCATATGATTGAAAGCAATTTCCGGGTGAACTGGCGCTGGTGGTAAACCATAAGCTTTCTTGATAGTTTCTTCTTTGCCTATAAAAAATTAACCAGTGAGTACAAAAACATTAAATTTAAAGTAAAACGTGATAAATGTTGTTTTAACGTGTTACGTCAATATATTTAAAGTATACTTACAGATAGAATAAGTTGCTCTTTCTGGATCAATATCGTATCCAAGTCTTGTAGCAAAATCTTTGCAATACCACACCATAAGCTCTTCATTAGGCATAATATCTCTGTAAAAGAAAAACAGACAAATAAATACCTACTATAAAAATATTAATAATTGAATTTTAATGGTAATGTGAAGTGAAGTGAATGTACCTGATTGTGTAGAAGTATATGTGTTCCTGGTGCTGACACGCGACGAGGTTCATGACGGAGAGCGAATAGGCTGAAGCTACATAACGCATCCAGTTCGCAACGCTCGTGTCCGATCCATCCAGGTAATAATAATCACTATCTTTGAATATCTGTAATAATAAACATTACTTTTACTACGTTTCTGGTTACATACATTTATATATTATTTCATAGGAAACTTGTTCTAGATATTATAATTACATTATGATATTATAATTACATATTATAATTATATAAAATGCTGATTTATTTTCATTATCATAGATTATTTGTCTTTATGTATAAAGTTTTGATCACGTGGTGTTTTGATTGATAAAATATTGTTGCAATTAAAAGCTATTATCGCGGTTATATCAACGAATGAGCACACATGTTGAGTGGGTCACGTGGCACGTGCAGGATATTTACAATGCGCGTGCGGCGATAGCGTTCGAAGGGAGTCAAGGTCGAGATGCAATGTCAATGTTAGTTAAAGCTGAAGATAAGGCAGGACTAAGTAAAAGAAGTGAAAACGACTATTTAGAAAATTTACGAACTACATATTAATACTGGAATGATAGTTAGCGATCACGCGTCGCAGTCTTAATGTTTATAAAAAGGTAATTACATAACTGTAACCTATTTAACATAAACTCGTTTTTATTTGAATTTATATTTCTCTAGCGATAACTAGTTTTACTGATGTCTTCATAAAATATCTAGAACTCAGCAGTTACAATAATATTAGCAGTTTAAAAGTGAATCAACTAAAACTAGTTATAACGAGACTGAAAGCATTGTTTGGAATAATTTCATTCAGTGGTGCCGTCACCACAATATTCTTGAGAAAATGAAAGCCCAATCTCACCTTAATATTTCCATATGTATGATGTCTGACAGTTTCCTGTACCTGGCCCAAAATAGAGAGGAATTGGTTAGTTATAGAAAAGAATAGTGCATATTGTACATAGCTTATGTTTGAGTATGAACAACATACACATGGGACATGTATGTTAGTTTGATAGGGGTTTGTTCTGTGATAGGTTTGTTCCTACATTATATTTACAAATGCCCTTAAAGTATGAAGGTCTTTATTATACAAAAAGCAAAGTGATAGTGATTATATGGTTGTGTAGGCAATAAACTTACCCTCCAATAATACCTCCAGGAAACTTTGTCATTGGGTTTGTTCGGTGTTCGGGTCCCTTCGAAGGGCCCGAACCTGGTGCCTCTTGGGATGACACCAATGCTCCATACTCCTTCAGTCTGTAATAATTGATTTCGTCAATATACATATAACATTTTTTTTCTTAGAAAACCAAAAATATAATATCCTCAGAGTGTATAGAAGTACTTATTAGAAAAAAAATACTAACCGGTGTATTAGGTGTGGATAATACTGCGGAGGGCCTGAGTGCAAGGCTCCTGGGCAAGGTGCGTTCAGCCCGGTTGGGCGTGCCTCGCTCGCAAGGCACGTCGGGCACGATGTAGACCGTGAGCCTCTCGAACTCCTCCTCGCGCATGCGCGTGACGTCATACGCGCCTGCATTGGGGGCCACGGGCACTGCGCCCGCGCCGCTAGGACTGCCCGTACGACCAACTACTGTCGTACTGGCGACTTCTTCACTTGTTGACTGTACACAAAATTATTAATAAATATATGAATCTAAAAAGATACTACTATTAGGATTTTAGGCGAAGAGATAACGTAATTCAAACGAAATAATAAACAAAATTATTTTTAAAACACGCACGTCAAGATCAATTGTAGTATCACACAAAAGGCATCTCTCACGCAATTATCAGTCAATGTTATTGATCGCTTAACTAAGAATCCGTCGAAATATACTCGTATTACGTTATTGGTTAATATTTTTTTTTAAATACACGTAAAGGATGTAAGGTCATATAATTTGAATAATAAACAATGTATGTTGGGCAAAAAATGATAAAATCTACTGAAAAAAATAAATAGTCATGTAATATTTTAATTTTCATTAAATTCTGTTCAAGTAGGTAATATTTACATTGCAAGAATAAAAATGCATTGCTGATTTATGATCATAAAATAGAAGAAATATGTTAAGAATGTTAAAGCAATACTTAAACTTCTATTAAAAAGGCATTCCTCTGTCGTTTAAAATAAAAACCGCCAGCAATCTGTCAGGCAATCCCAAATCTCAATAGATCATTTTCAGCCGCGAAAAATATGCAAACAGCGTCGCGAGGGAATGCATTTTCCTTTTACACATCATGCATTTTCCTAGACGATCTATTTTGAGCAGTAGGTTCTAGGGGTGAGAGTTTATTTTAGCTAACTGTGGCGATAGCGGCGCTCGATAAAGGGGCGGTGCAACTACTGACCCAGTTCTGTGATGAGTGCGCACTTTCAACTGCGCACCCACACTTCCTTTCCTATTTATATTTCCCGCAAATTAAATTGATCCTTAAATACTTTATTAAGAAATCGAGTTCGTCTTTTTTTGTATACCTTATTGCTATATTCAGTTATGTTGTATTCGAGACGTTGAATCTGTATGTATTTTGGGGTATTATTTAATTATGAATAGTATTTTTTTAAAAACATCAATATAATAAATTAGACAATTATTTTATTGCAGTGATCATTTCATAATCATTATTATTGAGGGATTATTATTTGCGTTCAAGTAGAGTTTTTTAGAAAGCGTTAATAAGGAAAACAGTTTTAGCAGTTCGCTTTAAAGTAAATATATATATATATACATACATACATACATAAAATCACGCCTGTAATCCCCGTAGGGGTAGACAGAGTCCAAGGAGTACTGTGTTCCTTAAGACCACATTTAGCCATACGAAGATTGGGTTGGGAATATTTATGTTTGATCTATTTTTAAATTAACTATTGACTTTACTTTTCTATTTATTATTTATTTAATAGTTTATTGTACACAACAATTAAACAGAAACAACACATAAATAAAAAAGAAAGTACAAGGTATATAACGCTTCTTAAAACCTATAGTGTTATTTCCGTTTTTCTATGATGATGAATTATTAGAAGGAGTAACGAATCCAATACTTACTAGTCTCATTTTGAAATTGTTTGTGTATTTTCATTTGTTTTCATAGTTTTGTAATTCTTCTTTGTATAATGTACCTGTAACAAAAAATAAAAATCAATAGGCGTGGGCTTTTTAATCGAAAAATTTTATTCGGAAAAATCTTTTTTATTTAAGAGATATAATTTCTTTTTCAGAATATTGAAGATTAGCTAAGATAGCTGTCGCGATTAACTTTCAAAGCGCATGTGCATGTGATGAAGTATATAAATAAAAATATCTTCAAAAATTTACCCATTTTAAGCACCGAAGTAATTTTAAGAAGTTCAATTAAAAAGATTTTGATATTTCAGATCCGATGGCGTATGAGATTGTTAACGCCTTGTAGGAAAATTATTACCTAAATAGTAGAGATCAGCTAGGTAGTGATCTCTACCAGATACCCGATAGAGAGTTATGTTAAGGGGTACAGAAATTTAAGAAAAGTTATTATAAGAAAACTTTTATATTGTCTCAATAACTTCAGTCGTTAGTGGTATATCAAATACTATAAATCATTTCGTTGATACATTGAGCGGGTGCCAAAATGGCAGCACACGTGGTCCATATACATACATACACGGAAACAGGATTCGGTCACGCTTTGGACACTAATTCAATGACATTAATGCTTATGCAACACAGCTTAGAACATTCCTACAGAAATGCACAGTTTGGTTTTACTATTTTAAATTGTTCTACGACACACTCATCGTAAATTTTCTCCTATTGGACATATTATTGTCGAAACCAAAAGCCGCTATAAAATTTAACGCTCGTCTTTGTACGATTGTAGGCGTAAATCTGAATACAAGTCAAACAAGTCAGATCCAGGTGCATTTCCAATAGGTTTGCGTTTGAGCAATCGTTAGGTTCAACATTTCGTTGCATAATTGCGGAAGCGACGCGGCCGTCGACCGCAGTCTCTCCCGGTGGGAACAAAAATTTGTTATACAAACCGGACCTATTTGACATTTAAATTGTTGCTCAAGCAGCCAGTTGTAAACATATGCGATGCATTTGTACGTGTGGTTTTGTAACAGCATATAACGCTTTACACTATTATACTCGCACATACCTACATTCAAATAGCAGTAGTTAAATATAAGATTTCATTCACACACGCTTCAATTATTTACAATGCTATGATGAAACTTTGTCAACGCACTGTTCAGATTTATTTTTGGTACTATCTATGTTTCATCACTTGAATGAAACAGGACATTTTGTATTCATATTACTTATAGGTATTATATTTTTCAGTTTGATTACCAATAATATTTGATCATTTATCAAGAACACTTCTTTGCTAGTAAGAAATGAAAAGTTTAATACATTTCATATTTATGAATGATGTTATAAAAATCTATAGTAAACAATATCAACAAGAATATGGAAAAAAATATTTTAAAACATAATATTTAATTAAAGTTCTCCCTCGGGCAATCGGAGTATGCACTGAAGTTTGACAGAACTTTTCAAAACATTTACACATTAATTAAAGAGGACATCAAATTCGCGCTTTATAATCTGAAACTGATCTGTCCGTCAATTATTCAAAAGTAAACCGAAAATTTATTATTACACAAATTTTTTCAGTAATAATGCTTTGATAGTCACAAAATTAGCTTTTTCAGACATAATTATAGAATGGCAATTTTCCAATTTTCCTAGGGTTGTTCAATATAGAAACTAAAATTGATGAGATCTCTATTGTTTTGTAAATTGTTATGTAACTATTAGTAAAATAATGTAGTGAAAAGCAAAGTTAAATAATTACCTACTAATCGAATTAGCACTATGATGAAATAAAGATACTGATTTGTTTTTAGACTAACAATTTATCGACATTACTGATTAGTCACTGAAAACAAGACATATTCATAGGTATGTAGGTAGGTTATAACTTTCTCATAATAAAACTGAAATGTTACTATGCGTCTAGTTGCATTGTTGCGTAAGGGTATGTTTATAGAGTGCACCAAGGGGGGAGCGGGGGTCCACACGTGACTGCCAGTTGCGCAACGCGCCCGCGCAATGTCATACAGTACACGAGACTTGATATTGACTTTTATAGTCTCTGTACATGTAATAATCAGGAATAACATATAGGTATTCATTTTACTTTTTATAAGCTTTCATTTTAAAGTTGTGTTTTATAATAAACCGTTTTGATATTCTTTTTTAAATCGGCAATATTGTCCCCGAGGGCGAATTGCGAGTAGACGGTATTAAGCGATTACAATCAAATGAAACAGGAATTTCATTTTGAGTTGGAAATAATTCAACTTCTGTTTTAGTTTCATTTGGGAACATCCTTTAGTCAAGGTGGTATTTTCTTTATTTATACATACCGGTAATCCATGCCAGTTGGTACATTGAAATTTTAAGAACAAGTTTTGAATGTAAATAAACAAATTAAATAAACCTTCCCTTTGTAGAAAATAATGTTATTTTTTATTTTGTAGTGTTTATTTAAAATTGATATAAATGTTCTTCTAATCTGTTAAAAAATTATTAAGATCAAAAGCAACACGGGTTAACGATCCAATTCTCACTGGTGTATAATTAGTGTCTGCGGTAGCGCACGGCTGCGTCGGCGCACCAGGAAGCAACCTTGCGCGCTGCACTTGAACTTGCCCTGAGCGCTCGCGCACTGATATAATCATTTATCTACACAGTGACTAATTGTGATTGGCTTGCAAGGAAATTGTGTAACGCTTTATAAGTATCTCATCTCGCGAAACATTAAGACAGTGTTACAGAAAATAAGATTATCTTAATAAATATTGTTAATTATTTATTGCACGTAAAATTGTCAGAATTTAAGTGCAGGGTTGTACACATAAAATTAAACCGATTTCACTAAGAATTAAGGATTTATTCTGGGTTTATATCTTTAAAATTTATTAATTTTGTTTGTTTTGTTAAAACAAGGTTCTTAACAAAAATTTATTTATCAACTGATAATTATTATTTAGGCCAGGATCTTCCAAATGAACCTGTTTTGGTTGAGTTTTAAGACATCAAATATTTTTTTTTATTCAGAAAAAATAAATATTTTTATTCATGAAATGTTCTAGATTATTCTCAAACTTGAAACACGATAATCTATATTTTTCTCGATCAGATAAAAAGCAAAGATAGGTACAGTTATGACTATTTTTCCAGTTTAATTTAAAGGAAATTAGGTATAAATAAAAAAAAATACACAGAAAGTTTGTAAATGACACTGTCTTAAATATTTTGCAGCTAGATTTTTCATTTGCCTTTTATTTCTTTCTAAACCTTTCCCTCTTCCTCTGCCTTTCCCTTGCAAATTAAATAAACAAACTGTATTATCGTTACTAGAATGCAATTATTAAGCAAAATATTTTTGCAACCAATGTATATGCAACCAATGTATACGATTACTTAGATTTTGTAAGATCAGTTTTAATCACTCAGCTATTGTGTTTCTTAGGAGCGATACAGAATAGCAAAATCTAGTGGGTTGGCATGCCGGCATGCTATCCGGAACATGAAGGGTTAATCGACGAAGATTGATCTAACCGGTAAATTTAATTGATCTACATCATGATAACTATTTGTTTTCTCAAGGAATTGGAAAATCTTAGAAAGTTTCAAGTATCGAAGAATAAAATTCAGCGGGCATTGTAGTTAAAATTGTATGTTTGTCTTGTAGATATTGACAGTGGAAGCGTCTAATACTGCACTGTTTATAGCAACCTTGCCATTCACATAGGGAAGTTTATGAGGATTATGCATTTGTGTTCAATAACAACCGTACGTGAGTGCATCGGGAACGCTAACCTTGCAGTCTAATAATAATATAATACGTAGATGTTTCCTCTAGAAATAGACAACGGTATCGAGGAGGTAACGACATCATATAGTGCAAACGCGGAAATGATCATATTGTTATTTGCGCAATTAATCGAGACAAGGTTTATGCAGAAACTCTTTAGTTATGTAATATTTCATCATTTGCATTCGTGTACGTTATGCATGAGAATTTAATAAGTATTTGCTAATATCCTTCTTTTATTCATTTCCGGCTTAGCAAATGTAACTATTTATTTATATTTTATACATAAAAAAATATAGAGAAGTTTATGATATTATATAAATGATGTTTTTTATTTTCTTTTAACAACGAGATGAATTTTAAAATTCAAATGAAAAATAGGGGGACGATATTTATACCGACCGATTTTTCAAAGTGTGTGTGTGTAAGTAATTTTAATATTATGGCATCGATGTTATACGGTGGCTATATACGCATTTTATATGGTAGCTGCGAAAATATCAACAATTATTATTAATACTTTTATGTACTTACAAACTGTTTATCAATGTTCAAGGCATCTTCATAATTAATCCTAATGAAAGCATTTGCTCAGAACCGCTTAAACTGTCGGTAATCGTCTTTACATTTAGATGAGAAGAGCATCGAGCGACTTGAGGTGCTCGAGGAGAATCCGGAGCGCCAAGATCGGGACTAGGGGTCTCCGGCGGCGGCGTGGAGCGCTCATGTCGGAGCGGCGGCCTGCGGCGGCGCGCGCCCTGCTCGCCGCCCGGCCGAGCACATCACTACCGCGGCACAGCCGACCTGCCCCACGACTACGGCCGGCGACGCACTAGCCCGACGCTATGCCCACCGACCCAGATGCACTTTTACGACGCTCAGAATGCAATCGACACACATATTCGCGTCTCGTTCCGATAAACGCATCGACGACGAAAGCGACCTGTGACGGAGAATGCGGACGAATTTGACAGCGAATGCAGTGAGTACGTCACGTTCGCGCCTACTATTCTCCTATTAGACGGGAGCGGGACGGCGCAGCGCACTGCGACCGCGAGCTGCATTCAAGTTCATTACTTCCGTAGGCGGCCGCGGCGCGCGCCGTGACCGTGCACCCTACGCTCAGCCGCTTTATTGATGGTGGTCTTCAGCGCGCCCAAGGAAAATACGACAATTTTCAGGACTTTCCTTCAGATACGTTAACCAAATGCATTGTAAAACTTTAAAAAGTTTAACTATTTTATCACACATATACACATTTTAATTTAAAACCGCCAATAAGTAGGAATTTCAAATTTAAAAGTTAATATTATGTAAGACACTATACACATATTATGAGGAAAGATCAAAAACGTTTTTGCTTGCTGTTGCTAAGTAGCGTACGAGTCATAAAAGGGCTAATTAAAATAAGTTGAAAACAAGGTGCGAGTGGCGTGAGAATGGCAGCGAAAGCCGAGCCAGGGCGGGCGGCGCGCCACCTCCCCGGAACACGCTTTCACTCTCGCGGGTCGTCGACACAGGCAGCACGCACCCTTACCACCGGCTCTCGACTCCGAGTTTGCACTGCAATCTCCCGCAGATAGTGAGCCTGTCTCGTCGAGAATTTTCAGTTTTTCCAGTGATTTTATGGAGTGCAGAGCGATGGTAATGGTGTCGCACTCACACTCCGATATGACTTCCCCACACCCAGACACCTACCATTATCCAATATTGATTTCACTATTTACAGCCTGTAATCTGTTAACAGCTGCAAGCTGCTCGAACTCTGAATAAAGGACCCATCGTCGGTTTGTCCGGCCTCGCCACTCGGTATAGTTTGTTTGAATAGATTTATTTAAAACGTTGTGCTAGTTTTACAGGATTGCGTAGAGCTTCACCGCATTACCTTATTAGTTTATTCATGTTCTGTTGCTCTTGATTTTTTTAAACAAGTGTTTCTTTACATAACATACAACAACCTATCATAGCGCTTTTATTTATAACTTCTAAGATTAAGTAGAATTTCGGTGTTTCCAAAGACAAAATATACTGGTAGTTACATTAAAACAATGTGTACCAAAAATCCGGGTTTTTGTATTCAGCTATCCAGAAAAGTCAATCTTTCAAACAAGTATGTCTGCCAAACCTTTTTTAGTATTAGCTTATAAGCGCCCTCGCCCCTTCGCACGACCTACGGCAATGTCTGGCGCTTTTCGTCCTGCGACCTACCCTAATATCCACCCCTATATTTCAGGCTCTACCCCAACTTCCAGACTATTGTGTTTGACACCGTTTAGTTAGATTTAGAGCTTTGGCCAGACTAAATTAAACCCGTCTGTTATCCCAGTGACATAAATTTTTGTATAGTTCGTTTTGAAATAAAATTTTTAAGATAAATTTTATTTCCTTTAATATTATGTACTTTGTTAAAAATATTTATCATTATCTGATAACACTAAAATGTATAAAGTAGTTTTTTTTTATATTTGATAAACAAGATTCATTTTAATGTTTTCCCTTGGAAAGTTCAAAAATAATATGACGCTAATAAATATATTTGTACTTAATATATTGGAATTAATATCAAGTAGTTCTTCATTTTTGTTGCATAAATTTGTACAGTTATGTTTACTTTGGCTTAGCAGTGGCTTAGTATTTTTTTCCATTTGTAGACTAAAAAGTGAAATAATATACGATTATAATTAAATTCATTACTATAACTTGTAGGGATCATAATTGGGATCATATTGGTCTTATAAAAAAAAATAAAAAAAAGACTAATTAAACAAAGATCACAAATATTAATCAATCAACTAAACAACAAAAGGAAAAGCCTTTCCGTAAACTATCTCCATTTAAAAACGAAATTATCCAATTGGCCGTCAATTAGAGCGTGAAAAGCGAAGCGCATCAAAGAAAATGCAGTTTTCCATCGGCGGAGGCTCGAGCGGTATCAAAACACTGAATCTTCCGGGGTGAACGACCGCCGACTAGCGCCGCCGCCCGGTGCCGGCTGGCGCGGCGTCTCGCTCGCGCGCGGATAAATCGCACGCTGCGCTAGTGTGCGCGGGAAATGCGTTTATTGCAAGAGTATTGGGCACAGGGTCATTGACACGCTCGCCAATTTTCGTCCTCCTTAGTAAAACTTCTACAATTGCTATTTTTACAAATGAAGGGGAGTTTATAGTTTATTAATGTTAATGTTAAATGTATTAATTTTACTTATTATGTTATGAAAAATTCAAGTCGCTAATAGTTTTACATAGTTTTCATACTATAATTGAAGTAGAACATTATGTAAAAGATTTCAATGATTGGCATTATGAAATTTTATTATTTTTATACAGTCATTTTTATGTTTATGATTTGAAAGTTATCGTAGAGACATATATTTGTAATATTAAAATTTTTTCGTTAAAATCTAACCCTGACATGGTCGACGTGGTCATGTAAAATAAATTGTTTGGATTTTCCTGATGTGTATTCTATTTAAATATCGTGTGATTATTATACTAGAAGAATACCAGAGAATGAAAGTAATTTACAGAGATAAACGAAAACATTACTTTTTTCATAAAACTTTTCCAATGAACCGTGTGAACTTTTCCAATGAACTTGTTTTATCAGTCTTCTAATAGACATTCGGGAAGATACTCGTATTTTAACACTTAGAATGAGTTTTTTAACGCCTACTGAGGTATTCAAGCAGACTGTTCATTTTATTTCCTATCGGTTAGTACGAGCGCTATTGATCCTATTTAGTATAAAACGCGGGTCTCGTCTATATTTGTAAGTGGTGGTGCCCGCAGCGCAAACCTGATTTCCCCCTTCTTGGGGTAGGCTTCAATACTCATTCATGCCTTTTCCTGCTCTGGCCGGTGCAGGCGCATATCGTGCCTCCCGCTCGCGTTTCCGTGTTGATGCAGCTACATACGCGCATGCACTAAACCTAGCCCAATGCAGCGAATTTTGCGTAGGGTCGTTGTCCTCTGTACCAAGCTACTGCTAACCACCATAGATCGTGCAAAATGTCTAATTTATTTACAGGCGCGACTCTTCATTGTTCTTATTGTTACCACCCCGTCTTTGAAACCAACACTCCGCTTTTAGCAAATGTGCAATAATTTTTGTTTGTCGGCAGTTTTACGTAACTGCTCAATAGCATTATCAATGTTCTGAAGCACGTTACACTCAAAAGAAAAAAGGTTGGCTAAACAAAGACCTTCGAATATTATGGTTCCTTTAAGTTTGTTAGCTATGTGTGCTAAAATGTTCATTGCATAAATTGCGTTTCTTGTTAGCAGATTGTTTGCTGAGACTTTTTATGGGCATTGTTAATGTAAAAAAGGTTTACGCTAAAAAAGCAGAAAAGGTTCCGAACGACGGCAAAAATTGTAATAACAATAAAGGAAGGCCTTGGACAGTTTAAACATTTTCGGTTTTTGCGCAATTGCTTATTTCTGGTAACTGGATGAAAAACTTGGGCTATTTAGTTTTATGGTGTACCGTTGCATTGGTTTAGTATAAAGTTGCTAGTGGTCATGGAAAATAAATTGTTTGGTTTTGCCGGTGAACTTAAATGTTTCATAACATCGCTTTAAATTGTAAACACACCTTATTTAAAAAAAAATGGGTATTTTTAAATTTCAAAATATGTGGTATTCTGTACCCCACGTCATCTTTCGGTAGGCGTCAAAATCTAGTGCACAGAGGTGCTAAGTAAAGACTAGAATGTAGCTAGGGTCAAAATCCGCGCAGTGTGTCAGCGCTTAGTATTCGTGGCTGAGCGGCGCGGCTAACGGGACCGTCTGCACTGGTCTTTACTTTCATCGATCGAGCCGACAACGTCGGTTTACTTTCCTTTGTTAGTTTTGTCAGTAAATAAGTTAGATTGGGTATTAGTTTGAAGTATCAAGATTCTTTTTTCTGTTCCGATTTAAGTTTATTATGTGTAATATGTTTTCCGAGTTTTTCTCACTGGAAAAGTGTGCATAAAGCTAAGAGATTTTCTAGTTGTTTCTGCATGCGGCATATGCTAGACATTTCGTACATAAGTATTCATGCAAAACTCAGATACTATTATATAAAATAGATAGAAATACAACCTACTGCAGTTTTTTTAAAATAAATTCGAATAAAATATATATAGACCGCTATAGCCGAATTGGGAATACGGCTCTACTAGTGCAAGAGGTCACCGGCTCAATCTGTGCCGTTGAATACGACTAATTCCAGTTTATTTTGAACTACACGATGCCCGGTGTATGTCAATAGGCTCGCTCTCTGTTACTTTGGGAATCGTGCAAGTTACCACTTCTGCTAACCACCTGCCCACAGCGATAGAAGATGATGGCATGACATTCGAAAATTATAACCATGTCTCTATGTTTAGCTTACTGTGTATGTCGTATAAATCATATTGTTAGTAAAATATTTTAAAGATTTATCGCCTGGTAGCCAAACATCGTTTACAATATTATGATTCGTTGTAATTCGTAAACCACACGACAATATATGGTAGATTATCTACGGTTAAAAAAACTCAAAAAGGAAGGAGCAAGTGCTGTTAAGGCGCAGGTAGAGAGCCTTTTTGTAAGGACGTACCGTTACAGCCATTTGAGACCGCCAACTGAACAAGAGTTATGATCCATTGTCATTATGTTATAACTTAGGATTATACGCACCTGTATATTTTGAAGGTATCCGAATTCGACGTGGTTATAAGATCATTTTTTATGAATTAGTGATGTAAATGATTGTTATTAAAGACGAATTTTCGTCGTAAATTAACGCAAGTGTTGCGACCTAACGATGTACTGGCAATGATTTACGTTGTCATTATTCTAGCGGCTATACAACTGCTTAAATATCTACCTTGTTTATTTTTGCTTCAAATTATTATAAATGTATTTTTAAACAATTATAACATTGTCAAAAAAATAAAAAATAAACACGTAATCTAAAAGTAGTTCAACGAGAATGAACTGATACTATCAAAGAGGTGAGCAAATCAATACTCACATAAAAATAGATGACCTGATAAAGCCGAGTTGTTCGGAATAATGATTTACTATTCTACATACACTAAGTATGTAGTATATGTAGAATAATAAATCACAGGTTATATGCTATTCTATACTTTTGAGTAGATATGGAAGAATTTGCGCGGCCTTAAATTCTCCGCCCCGTATACACATGAGCACAATGCGTTTGTTTGTGTGGATATATGGACGATCCCAAGAGCAGGTAACAGGTAATATTAATCACGGTGTAGTGTTACGCATACGGTTTAGAACCTTACGGTACTCACGGATGATTACCGTTAGGTTGCACTAAAAAACATGTGAGGGTGAAATAAAGGTGCGGGTGTGTAACTGTGGCATAATTTGGATATTGGAGCAAAATTTAAATGTTGTTCCCAGGAAATCTAATGTTACGTACTATCTCTATTGTGTTATGATTTCATTATTCAGATCAGAAAAGTGTATTATTAACAATTTAAGATAAAAAAGAACAAGTATTTCATTGTTTATTTTTGTCTTAAAGTAAAATATTTTTTTTTATCTTACAAAATTATTATTTATAAAAAAGGAAGAGTTAAGGAGAAAAACGTTAGCCGTCAAGGCCTTTATATTGATATTATATTTTTAATTAAATAAATCTAAACAATCCAGCGCAGAGATTCTAGAAACAATGTGGAACACGCGTCATTACATTTGTGATTCACATTTTCCTTTCTCATGGCACTGCCGCGGTTCTCATAAATTCTTATTCACTTCTAGTCCTTCATGAATGGTCAATGGTATGAACTTGCAGCAATAAAGAATGCAACGGTCGCAAAGGTGCCTCGGACAATGGATCAACGGTATTCGATGCATATAGTTCTATACTAACTGTTAGCTCGGACGGAAGCCTCGCGGCATACATACTTTGTCTATCACATATGCATTTATGTCAGACGATATGTCATAGATATTTTTACATCACGTCCTGCGCTTCCTGTAACTTTACTTTCATAGTACTCAGTAAGGTTGTGTGTGAATCTATAACAATTGAACTAATATCGAATAGATATTGTAAGCGTTATATGTAACGTGTTATGTAAGAAGATTCGCAACAAAAAAAACCTTTTTTAACTTCAGTGGCACCAATTGCATAACGATTGATTCGTTATTGCATTAAACATTTTCCTTGACCGCATGTAGGCGCGAGCGCAGCGTAATCGCTGACGTAGGCAATGACTAATGAGTCAATCGGTAAGGTCGCTCCGAGGCACTCAAGCAAGAAAAAGGGTGTTACTCCGTGTTACATAATGGGTGCGTGCTCGGGGCACGGGTACCGTTGCTCGACTGGTTCTGCCCCCCACTCCCCACGGAATGCGCAGGCGCTCGCTTACCGGCCATTTACTTTCTATCCATCAAGGACTTTCCTGGATCATGTGGTCATCAAAACAACTAGCATTGGTTTTTAAACTGAAACCTGTAAAGCTTGTTTATGATTTCCGCTTTTTGTTATCCAATAACGAAGTTTTCAGTAATAATTTATACCCAATAGTTTATATTTTTTCCGAGGAACTACATGTATGACATAGAACGCGCAAATTTATTTCAGACAACATTCATAAGTCAACATGTTCATGAGTCCATACTTTGCATTTCTTAAAACATCGTTGCCACTTACTTGCATTATGAATTTTGGCGTCTCAATCTTAACTGTTATTAATTTATCGTTTTGTAAGATTGACTTTCAACTTTATGCTCTGTGGCATAAACGTGAAACTTGCATAAGCGAAAGCGTTCGTAAGTGGAACTGCTGAACTGAGCTCAGCGCGGTTCAATGACCGAGTTTTCACGAGTTTGACAGCCTACAGGGCCAGTAAGACCGCGAATTAGGATACACACAAGTTGTCACAAGCTGGCCATTTAATTTGATTCTAGATATGCTAATAAGTATGTTAAGATAAATAAGTAAGCTTGTATTTTTTTAAAGCGAGGTATGTCGCAGACGATCTGTGTTTACGCGGCGCGCTGCCGCGCAGGTTGTTATATCATCGGTCGTTGTCAGTGTCATTGCCGAAACCACGCTCGTGGTTCGCATTCTAATTTGCATCTTTTGCGCAGCGTATTGAGATCGAATTTCTGTGTAACGATTATATCTTTTTTATGAGTGTATAGCTACTGTCTGACGCTTTGATTATATATCAAAATATGTATTCTACTATGTTTTTTGTAATGGAATATTTATGTGGTAGAGTAGCTTTGAATACAGTCATTTTTCAATACTGAGTTATTGATAGGTTCAAGAACATAAGTTCAATGAATTCTTATACATGTTTGATCAACTGCTCTTTTTTGTGGATGATAGTAGGAATACAACAATTCAATGTATAATTCACGTAAATACTCTCTTAGTAGTCTCTTTTTACATGGTATGTATCATACAAATGTGTTCGCTCTTTTCCCCTTCGGGGGCAAAAGCTAGATAATATTTTATTATTTTGTTGTTTGAAATGTGTCATGATATATTATTAAGTATTTATTGTCTGATATTTAGTTTTGAAAAGAGTACCAAGCAAAAAAGTGAGTAATCATAAAAAAGTATTTATTTATAGAATTTACTGCGAGAATATTTTGGAAAAGTTAAAGATTAGATAGTACTTGTTATTTAGCTATTACCCCGTGGTCAGTTTTTAGCAAGTGGGTGGGGAGAGCATTACGTAAGCCCGTGTAGGTAGACCACGCATGTTAAATCGCCTTGAATTTGAACTCCAAAAGTTCAAGGTTCTGTTTTTGCTCAACCGATTAACAATAGCTCCGTATGTGTGTGTGATACATTGGATTATAGTATATACGATAGCAATGTGATTTATTTATCTAAAAAAGATAGGGCTTGGCTGAGTTCGAGCTATGATAATTTTGATAGGTCTTTTTATGCTGGTCATAGTCTATGCATTTTTTGCGATGCTTATACAAAATTTGATGCTCCAAAATATTTGATTATTTTAAAAATAGTCTATTATTTGAGATTCTATTTTCAGACAGTACCTATATGGCGTATAAAGTAAAAGATAATATCGAATATCCCTTAAGGAATTATTGCCATGTGTTTGTACGTTAATAACATAGCATAAAATAATGCTTTTACTCCCGACGGGATAGGCTAAGGTGTTATACACATATTTTGTCCCATAAAAGTATTAGGTATAATGAAAAATGTAACCATTGTTTACATTATAAAACTCCTTTCAACATGGATTGAAAAGCAATTGTTAATATACCCATTGCAATTTTAACAAATTTTTTAACAAAATATAGCTTTATTGCTGTTTACAGAAACATACATTTTAAAAATAATATTACAACTATGGATAAAGTTATTTACTTTCCCTGTTTATTATCCAAATTTATTGCCATGATTATAAAGAAATAACTATTGTATTTATTGCTGTTCTGCACGAGAACTTAATATATGTCAGCACCGTATAAACGTCCCACTGATAGACACAGACCTTCCTACATGCAGAACACGTGAGTGGTATGGGTCGTAACACCACCATGCTGGCCCAACGCGGGTTGCATTAGCAACCTACAATATATATAATTATAATCCGATTACAAATGGTTAGTATTCTTCTATAACTACTTAGTTACTCGTATCAATAAATTTCTATAATCAACCTAACTCAAAACAAACAAATACAATCTTAAACTTTTTTGGTTAGTACAGTGTTATTACATGCATAAATCAACGTAAGAAAGTTATATGCTGAAACATTAGATTTACATTAGAAAAGCAATATAGACTATTCCAAAGACTCTACTATGCCTTGTTTACTTCATTTTGTATTTTATTATTATCACATGACAACATTAAAACTGTGTATGTTTACAATATCTAGAAACTCATGAGTTAATCATGAAAAAACATCGTTAGTAATATTAGTAAAATTAAGTATTGTCACGCGTTGATGTCTTTCTTTTGATTGAACTAACTCAAGGATAAAAATGCAAGAAAAAATTAATAACATTAGTAAAGCCTTGAGGTAAATAAGAAAATATGTATAAAGAAATAAACATTTACAAACCATTAGCTGCAAACAATCCAGGAACACGAAGGAGTCGGGAAATCCAATTGTGAAAATCCACGGTAAACGATTGTCACTAAAGCTATCACTTAATATAATCCACACGTCACAAATCGTCACTTAAAAGTAGATTAAGAAAAAATATAAAATAAGTCTTGTCTTGAGATCTATGTTGCTTTCAGTCTAGATAAATGCAGATGTGACAGAGTATCGGGTGTATTAGAGGGTCATGTTGGAGCTGTGAGCGACACGGCAAGGCGCGCCGACACCTCCGGTTAACTGATAAAATGTGTCTCGGTTCATGGTCGGAGTGCTCCTGAGCGTACCTGCGCCCGCGCTGCTCTTCCGCACTCGCCGGGTGAATGAACTGCAAGAGCGACAAAGATAGCGACATCTTCCTCTCTTTTCCGCACCACCAATGCCATGGCCGAGGTTGACGGTGAATTTTTACTATTTCTATCTCATGGTAGACTAGAATGAGAGTTAGATAAACGATAATAACAACGATAATAAGCTTTAGAAAAATTTATAATTTTGCGCGCGCAAATACATTTTGTCTCGAAAATATTTAACTTTGAAAGCATAAGTAACCCGAGACAAAAATATTTAAATAAAAACTTATTAATATACAGATAGGTATAATTCTTCATTACCAACGTTGTTACTCTATTTTATTTTAACATTGGTGTAGAATGAATGAATTTGTGTTCATCTCGTAACGAGGCGCTATATCAGTATTAGCGACTCTTTGCTGTTATTGTGCTCTTCGATGGCTATTTTCGGCATCCACCACGTCACAATCTTATTGTTTGTTTTGCACAATTAGGAATATTACGGGATTGAAAATGAAAATGAGCTTTAGGGTACAGTCAGAGCCCGAAGTATTACAAATATTACAGATTTAAGATTACCGAACATAGTCGTTAAGTTTTTCAAATATTTTAACTTAATAACGTTTTCCTAATTTACGTTACTAACAAACTGGAAAAAGCATACAAGTGAGTCAAAATCTTGTACGCTATCTTTGATACGTAAATAAATTGTAAAATGGCAAACCATTTTTTGCATACTTCAAATAATTGGTTGATTGTTTCTTTTTCTGAATAAAGGTTGTTCTGAATATTAGGCTTGTTTAGGTTATTTGTGTCTATGTCTATGGCAACAGGCTAGGGATCGTTTTTCAGTGGATGATTTTTTGTTAAATTTTTCAACGTAGAACATAGACTTATTAGTTTCGGTAAAATGTAACATTGTTATAGCCACATATTGTCACTGAAGAATTGTTCATCGTATGATATTGAGAAAACAATTTTGTTCTCTTTAATGTTATTAGCTTATGGCATCTAAATTGTAGCGCGCCCAGTTACGTGACCACTTAACATCCTACTTAGTACGACTTACCAAGCACTTACAGACATCTTCAAGACTGCTGCTGCTCGCCAGAGGGTATGCTTGCTAGAGATAAATTTTTCCGAGTGCTTTTTTTATTTTTCTTGTCACCAAATTTCTCGCCTTCTCCAAATATCGTGGAGGCTGACAGTTGGGACGCTTGTAGGAAGAAACAAATGCGTGTTCTACACGGTAGCTTTTTGGGGGTCTTTTTTATTTTAGCATTTCCCTGAAAGTTGTAAGAGATTTGCAAAATAAGGTAGGTAGGTATAAAGTCTCGGTATGCTTGCCAAATAATGAGCCCGGTGCATGGCTCGCCGCCCGTTACGTGAGGACTAAGACATATCAGGTGAAATGTGGGTGTTCACTTACCCCTTCGGGGATAGAGGCATGATGATATGTTATGTGTTTTTGTGGTAGCACTACAGGTATTGCATGGCTATTCCTTACCCCTATTTGTGCCGGCAATAAGGTATATGTTATGTTACAATTGACATTTATTGATTTCTATAAATTAATTTATTCTGTTTCTACTGGAAAAATGATGATTTTGTACCTACTTCACATAAATTTTCTATAAAGAACAGTATTGAAGTGGCGGCTAAGCTGTTATTTTGTATCTTATGTAGGCATATGTAATCACATTAAAAGTAGAGTCGATCTGTGGTTTTACACCAATGAAAATAATAATAAATTGATTCATCTTAAGTTAAATAAAATAGAGCACTTTAAAATCTTAGTTAAAAATTTGGAATAGTCATGTCGGTCCTCAGTCTATATACGTCCCACTGCTGGGCACAGGCCTTCCTCATGGAGAAACACATGAGGAGTGTGGGCCGTCACCACACTGGCCCAGTGCGGTTTGGTTCGTTTATAATAGATTGTGTAATAATTAGTATTCTGTTTAACTCACGAGCATTGCTTTTGTCAATCTATAGCCATATTTTACCATCTTGAAATAGCCACTGTCTAACAGAACAATACCAATGAGAAAATTCGATTAAGGCTATCTGACAATTATCTGACAAATAGAAACTTAGTCAGAAGTGGTGAACCAGCCACCTTTTTATGTATGAGATTATTTTTTTTGTTTTAATTAAATAGCTAATCATAAAACATAATGTGATTCTTTGCGTAGTCTAGGTTTTCATTGCATATGGATCCACAGTAAACAATATAGCCTAACTACAGTAACTTTACATAACCTAACAATGTCGATAAAATTAAACTATCAAAACCAACATCAGAGGATGTTAAAAAAGCGCTTTTACAGTTAAGGCCATTTACTGCAATTTAAAATATTTTCACAAAGAACTTTATGTAACGCCGATCGCGGGCGTAATCAAGATGCATCGAAAGATTTGCTTTACCTGCAGAACCTTTTTTTCCCGCAAAGGGTGCACATTATAAGGGTCATGTAAAAAATCTAACGGTCCCTCTACATCCAAACACACATTGCAGTTTAAAAAAACACAATGACAAGAAACTATTACATTTCTTTGACTAAAATATGCGCGCTCCTTGAAGAAAGTCAACTTAGATTTTCGATAACATCAGTTTGTAACTTTACTGTGAGCGTTATCAGTTCTTGTTTAAGCGAAATAAAAAATTTTTGTTGGTGCAAAACGTTTGATAGAAATTTGATAACTTAAGTTTATTTCAATATTATTCGTGTTCATCAACAAAATAGTAGGTGGTCTCTTAGAAAATGCAGCTATTCCTAAAATGAATTGTTCTTTGAAAGTAAGAAGCGCACAAAATATGTGACAATAAAACTACAATGACCATGTTAATTCTCTTTTACGGCCCGCGTACTCCTATTATGTGTATTGAAGAATTAGGTCCTTGGTGACAAGAAAGAGTTTTATTACGCAGTAGCCGATGTTATAAAAGAAAGGGAGCAAGCTCTGTTCGCTTTTGTTCTTTTTATAAAGGTCTAACCCTTCCGTGGAGAATTTTGCCATTAATTTCTTCATGAATTATGGTATTGGTAGTCAGTGCATTGTCAGAATAATCTTTTAGACCTTGAAATTAATTTTAAAGTGCTTAGATTATAATTGGATTTACGGCAGTATCGTTTGAAATGTTCATGGAGAAAAGGAATGGGCGATTATAACTATTTTTCGGCTTTGGTGGTATTTTCCAATAAAGAATTTCAAAAAATGCTAGTTTTAATTATCTTATGCTCGGAAGATTGTAACCACATTAAGAATCCAAATTCGAATTCAACAAAATGTGAGTACCTATATGTTTGCCAAAAAAACCAGTGAACGCCCAAACTGGCAGTTAAAGTTGCCCCTCTACAGGACGCGATCAGCCATTGGGAGCAACGTCCGCGACCTTGAAACTAGATGAACTTACGTAACCACCGACTAAGGCAGAGCCTCCACCGAAATATTCCTTAATTTTTTGCGAAGTACAGATTATAGCCACGTAAAAGCACTCGTTATAGCGCCTCAAATTAACTAAAGCAAAAAAGGATTCGCTCCTGGAATCGAATTACGTTTAGTTATAAAAGCCGCTTTTGCACGATGTCGCGCCCTTGTATTCAAGTAAAAAATATGACAACTCTACAAGACTGGTTCTCATCGATCCAACAACTTCAATTTCATATGTTGATGGGCAAATTTTGTATTTGTTTTCTGGACTACTCGTACAGCAACGGTACGAAGTTTTCCTTTGTCTAACGGAAAAAATATTTTGAAATGGATGCACACGACGTTCGCCAATCAAATCAAACTGTCGTCCTAAAGTATTAACAATAAAATTAGACCTGATTCGTTTACAATACGACAAACGTTTCTTCAATAAAACGAGAAGGATTCTACTTCATATAAGTATGTCTCGTGATGTAATAAACATACCTATATATCCTACGCAATGCCTTAAAGCATTTGATATTTCAGCACGGAAACATATTTTTTATCAATATGATTATTAATTCTGATGGGTAATTGTTGCTACTTAAGTTAAAAAGTTTTCGTAAAAGACTAGCCCGAATGAGAATACTACTTTTAAGACATTCAATCTTACCTGTCCCGGTTCTCTTCAAGGAGTGTGATTTTTGGTTCTGTTGATGAAATGTTGAAAGTCCTATCTTATGTTGCTGTCACTGTCTCCCAGTCCCTAGAAAGGAGAATCTATCGATATGTTCTTTTAAACTAGACTAAAGCACCATTATTCATGACAAATTACTGTTTAATCTGAACATTCGTTTATCCCTTGATGTTTTTTGTGTATTCATTCTTAAATATACTACATATTTAAGAATGAATATGTAATATTATTTTATTATATAAATAGATATGAAGTTTATACAGTATATTTATTCTTTATAAATGGTGCGTATTTGTTATATTATATTAATTTACATCGACCTCGCCAATTAATACAATGCGAAAACTATATATTTCGTAGGTTGACTGGAAGACATTTCTTCTAGATAAGTTCGCTCTCGCGGTCATAATAATAATATTATTTTTGTAAATTTTGTTTAAATGCAATAAAGAGTATCTATATTTTCTTATTTATCATAATAATTATGTTATATGCAACTGACCATAAGGCGAGTATGCGTGTATTTACCAACTGTTTTTTTATTGAATAAGTTGACAAATATTGTATGCGCCGCTGCTTCTTAGTGTTTATTTATTTATTATAAAAAAAACTTGAACGGGGAGCGAAACTTTCAAATTTTGGTCAGTAAAAAAGTATAATTGTGCACAATTATAATTAGGCTGGATCTTTTGGAGAGAAAATATTTCAAAATTTTCAGCAAAATAACTAATTGGGCAGAAACTTATGGTAACTTATGGTAGCAAATAGCGACCAAATGTTTATTCTGCGCCCCAGTTCTATAATATTGCTGCCTGAATAATTATTTTGTTGCCCTGATATTTGGCTGCCCAACTAATTATTTTGCTGACGAAATAATTAAGTTACTGCCCAATTAATTACTTTCTGCAATTCAATTTTCAAAAACCTTTTCACACAACTCTGTGACAAGCTCAAAGCTGGTAAAATAAAATAAATATTACGCTCGCATAACGATCGTAATTCTAACACTCGTAACTATTTAAGTGGAAATGAGATTGCTGATTTCTTTGTTAAACTTTGAAGCCTACAGATTGATAATCATATAATCATCTAGTTCTCAACCTAAAACAATATTTGCCAATTTGACAATGAGGCGGTCTACATGGAAGTTCTTAGATGTTATATATATTCAGCTATCACCATACCACATTTCATCAAAATCCGTCCAGTAGTTTTTGTGTGATGCGTGCACAAACATAAAGACAGACAGACAAAATGTAAAAAAATGGTGATTTGGTATCTCTATCAATAACTTATTACACCCAAATAAAAATTCTAAAAAATTCAATGCGCAGACACAGATTTTTCATTTTTATTATATGTATAGATTAAAATAAACTTGTATTTTAATAGAGGTATTTTTTTTGTGTTTTTGGACATGACAGCCACGATAGTTTCCTTTGGTCTTCAGAAAAACAATAAATACATCTTCTAAAAATTTACCCATTAATCGACGTTGGGACACATTCCCAACGTGGATTAATGGGTCAATTTTTGGTGTAACGATATGATAGCTCACCCTATTAAAATATAAATACATTTATTTCATTTACTTTCTTCAGGGTCAAAGAAATAAAGGAATAATAGACATAGGGATACAAAAGGGATTTTCATTTTAGGTGATGTTGACATAAAACGTATACACCCAGAATATAGCAACATTAACTGCACAGAACACGCACTTGTCACATACTTTTATATTCGAACGTAATGATAAATAGTTATCTTAAATATTATACAACTTTTTTAGTATGAGGCCAATAATCACTCATTCAAAATACGATACGTAATCAAGTAGCTGTAGGTATTATTCTTCTATGGCCTATCATAAATAACTCACGGTATCTACTTAGTACATTTTTGCATCTAGAAATCAATTATTTTATCATGCAGCCAATGAAATGGCGAAGCTCCTAGTGGTGATGTCATAACCAAAAGAGACGGTACAAAAAATCTATTGTGTAAAGTCGTGAGACTAGAAGTGGACGAACGTTGAACTCTTTTGGGCAACTAGAGTCAATGCCTCTATTGGCCAATTTGTATGAGGCTATAGTTGAGCTTGTGAAGTTTGTGCCATGGTAATACTGGTTTAAGCAGTGGGATTTATATATTCAGCGGTTCGTTGGCTTCATGTAATTAAGAAAAAACGAATATGCTCAAATTTATTAATTACGCTGAGATATGTTTCTTTTTGCCGGTATCAATCATAGTTCATAAATAGATGATACTGATGACAGAAGGCCTATAGGAATTTCCAAAGGCTTTAGAGATGTAAAAAATAGATTTTTAAATAACATGACATAATATCATCCATTGCCTGACCATGGCGAAGGTAGCTTTGCTTTCGAAAGCGTAATAGCCACTACGCCGCCACCAAAGTCTTTGATATCACCAACCTGCACTGGGCCAGCGTGGTAGTGTTATGGTCCATACTCCTCATGTGTTTCTTCATGAGGAAGGCCTGTACCTAGCAGGTGGGACGTATATAGGCTGAAGACAATAATATTATAGTATCTCTTTCCCCGAAGGGGTAGACAGAAGTAGACATAGTAAAATTTTGATATTGATAATAAACTGTATTTAAGATTTATTTAAACTCAGTTGCATACAGACTTTGAGGATCGATCTGGCTTGCTCTTGCAGGAGAAGTACCATTCCTCCCGACAAGTATAACGCTGCATACTGAAAAATTTCCTATATTATTAAGAGCAACAGTATTTTCGAACCTTTTAATATCAACCAGTTATATTACAAATATGTTGCTTAATGATAATTTTAGGAAATTTCACTGTCTAAATAGTAAGTTGAGAAAATTTTTAGATTATTAGAGTTTTTTCATACTATCTCTCTATCTATCTTGATAACATAAGACAGTTTTTCTTAATTTCTCTTACAGCATTAGTTTCGATGCTTAAAATTTATAAAAACAGTAAAAAACCAAACTAGCAATTGTAAAGATCGTAAAGTAAATAGTTAACAACATGCTTCGATTTATCGATTTAACAATAAGAAACGGAATGAATAACTGCGAATAGCTTTTTATCATAAAATAAAATCTTCTTTAAAATATTCGCTTTAATTTTTTATACAATTTGTGTAATTTTATTTTCATATTTGAAATCTTTTATTATTTTTATTTCTATATTTAAAGCACGCTGCGCGCACATGAATTTGACTCCGTAACAATGACTTTCAAACAACAGACTCCTATCAACTAAGCCAATTACACTATTTGTGTTATGGATACTAGATGAAGAAAAAAGTAGGAGGGATAATTATATTTAACTCCTTGGCGGGCACAGCGAACACCGATGTTCTCAAACAATAGATGTTTCTATAATGTCTCGTTTTGTGTCCGTTGTAAGGCAGCGGTAGCCGAGTTGGGCCGGACGGGGCACTACTCGTTTGAGAGGCCGCGGGAATCGCGGGTTCGATCCCACCGCCTCCTGTACCACTGAGTTTGAATAAAACTTATAAAATGTTCATTGTGAAGATTGCTTGCCTCACATTGTGCCCGGTGCATGGCAACAGGCTCGCCACCTGTTACATGGGGACCTAACATATCTGGCGAAAAGTGAGTGTTAACAACTCTGCGTACCCCTTCGGGGAAAGAGGCGTGGTGATATGTTACGAGTATATGGTTACAACTAGTTAAGTTACATAGAAATGTTAACAACTTTCTAATTCTTATTCATTAGGGTAAGAAAATTTCAAATGTATATCAATTATCATCTACGCTAGAATATAAAAGTTTTATGATAAGCAGTTGCCCTTCCATAAAATTCCATGTGGGATATAACGTAATTAGCAAAGCGTACTTATCTCTATGGAAAATGAGCTTGGTTATTAACCAATAAAATCGCAATAAAACTAAACATCCAATATACAATTTGTACAATGTTAAAGAATGGCAGGTAGATTTAATCATAGGTCATTTACATTGAGGACGCCCAAAGCTGTTGTTCAAATAGACCTTGACTATCGTCATTACTATTTATTATTTTATAACTTAGCAAGCTAAAAAAATGTAAGGCTGTACAAACCTTAAAATTTGATCTGTTAGTTCTGTTTTTTGCAACGAAATGGTAATTTTGAAACCAACATGTTTTTGGTTTCTTATCATCGAAAAAAAAACAAACTCCTGATATATATGTTAATTTTTTTTTAATAAATAATATATTTTTGAAAAGGTACATAAGTGTAATACTTGACAAAAACCTCGAGGCAATTTACTGAATAGAAATAGTTGTTTATAAAAAATAATAAAAAAAAATCATGCATCCTAAACGTACTTGATGTGTCCCTTTTTCAAACAAAATATGCTTTAAAACATTTCGTAGTAGTATTCATATATCTAATATACCGCTGAAGATAAAATTGCAAATATATCCAACGCAACTTACACTAATACAGTATTAGATAATACTGTTGTGCCCGCATAGCGAGAGGGCTTTGACATTGGAAACAGGAATGTATAAGTTAAATATAATGTTGCATAAACGAGCTGACAGTTTTTTTTACCAAAATTTGCTTCTAGAATAATTGGTACCGGTTTCGTATATTTGATCAAATAATATTTTGTTTAATTACAACATTTTCTTCTTTGTGAGTAATAATTTATTTTAATTCAACAGCTCTGTTTAGTCAATAGTTATTTATTTTTTAACGTTAATAACTAAAATTATATAATTGTAATAGCATTTGTCTCAATTCATTACACATAGTTTCAGAACACTCACAACGGCAAGTTAATTAAGATATTATAATGATACCATATTTATTTCCAAATAAAAATGTTCCTGATTAAATATACCTAAATCTGTTGTATTGTATGTTTTACTCTATGTTTAAATCTAAATTGGTGTGTTTTTCTACGTTTATGTCAAATTTAAGACATTTAAAATTTGTAGATACAGCCGTTTATCAGTGTTATGAGCGACTGATAAACGTAGATTTTATTAATGAAAAATATATGAAAATAATTAAAATGGAAACTATTTGATGTAAAACCAAAGTCCGTAACACTATTTTATACGTTCACTCATATATCGATAATTGAATATATTATTATTCTATTAAATGTGTTATCGAATTCAATAACGACGTTTATATAAAATGTGTGATTGGTCAATGTACAGACATATTTTTTTTTATCATTACTACTATATGACATCTGATTCTGTACATAGTAGGTCTATAAAGGGCAACCAAGGCGATTACAAATGTTTTTAGAAATAATCTGTTTGTATGCTAAATGCAGTTGTATACAGTTTTGCAACTTGCTTATGTATAACTTAAAATATGAAAATATTGCTGGCAAAAGTCAGTTTGCAATGTAGCTCGACGTTGGAGCGGAGATTAGTTTTTCGATATAGAAAGGAGTTGCATCTTCCACTTTGAGAAACAAAAACTAGCATGCATAAGAATTAGATAATATCTTATGATTAATTATTGGTTAGGCGTGTTTGACTTTTATTGCATTTAATTTGATTTAATTGATACGCATACAGTTCTGTTAAAGTTCACAATAAAAATACCAATCATTACTCCTGATAATTATTACCTACTGTAAAATTTTATTCTATATGAAAATAGTAATAAAAATATTACAAAATTGTTAGACTTATATATAAAAAAATGCTACATCAGAACACAAAAAGATATCTGATGCAGAACTGTATACAAACCGAATAAAATATCATTCAATGTTGCCCATGTATCTACAAATATTTCAAAAATTGTATCTGCATCCTCTGAAACATTATTTGTTTAGTTTGTCCATTTAATTATGTAATAAATTTAAAAAACTAGAGAAAGTTATTAGTAGGTTGGTTTATTTATACACGGTGCGGTAAACTTGTTTGAGGGCGTCAAGACGGGGCTACATAAGTTAGCAGAAAGAAATGCTCTATAGAACCTACTTATTGGCTTAGTTTATTGACTCTGGCATACTTAGTAGTGAAGAAACAGGGTAGCTGTGATACACCAATTTCAATATGAAAGTGTATTAGGTTTGAAAGAATTGATTTTGGATATAAACTTAAGTGGAATGCAGCTTCCTTTGGTAATGTTTTTGATGATTTTTTATATTATGTAATTTGACGTGATTCCGCGAGTTGCTTCGTTAGAGTTACTTACATAAAAGTAATTGCGAGAAATTGTCGAGTGAGTTTGCCTAGTTTTCTATGTAGCGAAGTGCAGAATGGCGGCGAATGCGCCGAGTCAAGGTAAGTGTGCCGACGGCCGGCTATGACCTACTGCGTCCCCACCCTGTGTTCTGCAATCGCAAAGGTTCAACGAACCCAGCAGAATCTTACAGGCATATGCGACTGTTACATTACCGGAAGGCAGCTGCAATCACCCACGGCGCGGCGGCAACGACCGCTCCCGTCACAATGCCGTACCTTCTTTTCGCGAGGTATCATCTAGTTATTACAATACGTGGATGTAGGCGTTGACTACCCATTCATTCTGACGAACATTCAGTTGAGATTAAAATGACAGCCTATTCTCTATAAAAGACAATGACAGCAATTTTATTTTAATTCAGTTAACGTTATGTCTTCCCTTTGATATTATTAAGCCTATCATTATTGCAATTATTTCTGTAGACTTAATGTAAATGATTTGGTTTGCAGGTATGTTTATTATAAACGATATTATAATTTTATTTGTATGACGACACTATGGGGGTCCAATCTTACTGTGCTTCTATAAAAATGTAATCTAGATTCAAGCACACGTCATGGTAGAAGCTTTAACCAGTTGTAATTTCCTCAGTGGTTCTTGGTAAGCTAAGACACGGGAAACAGTGAGTAAGAGTGAAGGAAAAGAAAGGGGTTTTATCCGAAACACGCGCAGAATATGTTAATTCAGTTTATTATGTCACCGACCGGCGAGTTTTGTGAATCATCCGCGGCCGGCGCTTGCGCACGTATTTACCTACACCGTTATTACTTTCTACTAGGGCTCGGACTCGCCCGAACTATGTCATAATTCGCGATCATATTTTCCCAGAAACAAGTTTCATATGTTTTTCGATATATGCTTTATGCATATTATACCATACATTTTTGTTATATTGGTTACGCTTTTTTATTTTATAGTAAAAAAGGTTGTGTGATAAAACCATTTTTGATTTGCAGAATTTTACATTTTCAAATCTTCCGATTATTTTCATGAAAGTAGATGGCCGTACATAGGGAGATCAAAATAGAGATAAATTGAATGTGTGAGTACGGGAAAAAATAAGTGTATGTTCAGCTGACGGGTAAAAATGGAACAAGAAAATATATTGTGGCGTCCCTACTTAAAGTAGGAAACGGCCAGGACGAAAAAGACGATTTACGTTACATCATGAACATTGTGATGTGTATTAACACGTGCCACTCTTCAGTTTCAAACTCAAACTTTTTATTATAATATGAATAAATACTTAAATAAATTACTGTGTATTATAAAACTATAGTAATATGTATCAGAGAGAGCGCGGGCGGTTGCTCGCTCCGTTACTGCGGGGCCGATGAACTGGCCTTATTCCGGCCAACTATCGCGAACGCTGCGTACTTTCATTGTCACCCCGCTTACGCATAGATTTTGAGTGAAGCCTCTTTTGTCTATGCCGCCATCAATAAGATTTCTAGGGAATTTTATGCTAGGTCAAAGCTTGACTGTTCTTAAATAAAGTTGTTCTGTTCTTAAAGAGTTAAATCTACGTTCTACCCTTTCAGACCCAGAGCCCACAAATGAGGGCATGGAATGGTTTCAAAAATGTAGGTAAAATGTTCAATATTTGTCCATTTAACCGTTGGAGGATCAAGCGAATTCCGGCGTTCGCAAAAAATATATATTTCTATACTGACTATTGAGAGGTTAAGAAATATTGGGTTCATTGGTACACATACTAAAAAAAGGAATTGAGGTCTGAAAATGAAATATTTAATCCGTACTAACATTATAAATGCGACAAACTCTGTCTGTCTGTCGGTCTTGCTTTCGCGTCAAAACCACTGAACCGATTCAATCGAAAATTTTAACACTGTCTAGAGCCTGAGAATGAACATAGGCTACTTTTCATCCCGATATTCCCATGGGAACGGGTAACGCACGGGTGAAACCGCGGAAAGCCACACATCAAATATAACATTAAATATAATAATAGACCCCAAGAACAACGTAGTTTCTTGTTTTAAAATAAAAGTTTAAATAAAATAAAATAAATACTTTATAAATGTCAATTATGAACATAGTTTTGATTATGACCATATTGAGCGTGTAAATATGCTAAGTCTAACGATATTTGTCGTTAAGTCCGCCATATGTACCTTGTTTAGGACATTAAAGTTTAAATAAATAAATAAATAAGTAATAGCTATTGTATTTAATTCATTTATTTTAAAACGATTAGCAAAAATCAATAATATTTTTATATTTCTTGCTATTTTTACCTTCATGAATTACATTTTTTGCATTCATCACCTTTGTGAAAATTCATGGTGCACCCCACCTTTTATACAATTGAAACCTTAGTTCGATCTGGAAAATATTAAAATGCTTAATTTATTTATAATTTACCTTACATAGCTCGTGTTCATTATATTTTGCTTGTTTTGAACTTTTTTCCTAACTGCTGTAAAAATATCATGACATGAATATGTATAAAATCTTATATAACGCTTAACGGTGTTTTATCTTTAGTTTTTGTTATTCAAATCTTATTATTTAAAAAGAACTTTTACTGCACATAAAAGACGTTCGAAGAAGCGAATGGCAGTTTTAAGAATCTGACACAATCTTATCGTCGGAAAAATCGTCAGAGGTCAGATACGGTACGACCGTAGCACAATAGCCGCTACGAGCTACGGAGTGTCAAGTGCACCGCATTCGATGCATGGCCCTGATCAATTATACAATATGTGTCTGCCGTACCGTTATATTCTTAGCAGACCCAATAAGGACGCATCTATATCGCGATCATGGAATTTGCGAGCGTCGCGGAATTCGTAATGGGCTTTGGAAGGCCTTTAGCACTCGTGTGCCATTGCAGAATGTGCTACGAAATTAAACTACTGCATTTTATATTAACCGTTTTTACACATATACTTTAACAGTACTAAAAAAGCAAGCTGGAAAGCAGTACGTTACTGAAAAATTAAGAATGAATTGTTTTTTGGCATGAAATGAACGTAACCATTGGTAGCTACGAAATTGCGTATTTATATGCATGACTTTTAACGTTGTGAGAAGTTTTTGGATTAGATAAGTATTTAACTTTGTTTTTGATGCACTATGAACTTAAGAAGAAATAATGAGGCATAAAATAAACAAAACCATATAAAGCTACGAGATTACGTAACTTATGCTTACGGACATGTCAAATAATAAGAATAATAATCAGCATAGCTTTATATAACAATGCATTTTACTCGTATTACATTGCATTTCCATAAAAGATAGTGTTTGGCCTGGTCTATAAATCCAGCAGCTGTGACCTTGTTGCCGGCCGAGGCAGCCATCGATCGCAGCCAATAGTTACAGCAGAGCACTTACAAGATGCCCCCTGGCAACGGGCTATCGTGGTCAACACCTTAAACTGTACCATTATATTGTCTATGTTGTAAGACAGTAAGATAGATGCCGTTAGATAGTTATCATAATGCTTAAGGGACCAATTGTTTGTTAAGAATATAAACATGAGTTTTGTTTACAATTTTATATGCCCGTTTCAACATCTCTTGCCACTATTCAACAGATAAAATCTGTCACATAATCAGAGCTGGTAAAATGGGCCTTGAGATTATATTATGTATTAGAAAAATAAGTAACTTACTAGATAAGCGTACGATTAAAAATGTAACTCTCTGCTTCTTTCTAGTACTCTTTGTTTCTTATCAAGCTTGAGTAAAATCGACAAGTTTTTCCATTTCTCTCTAAGTTCGTGTCGGTGAGTGAAAACCACATCGCCGCACGGACGTCATTCCACTTTTCCGAGGCGTCAGTGGTTTATAACGCGACCAGGGAATGTAGATCTATGTTGATTCTGTTTAATCCCCTACTGTTGACTGATTGCATAGAAAAGAGAGCGGGTGGGGAGGTCTGATGACGGTGGCGGGTTCTGTATCCGCAGAAGCGGGCGTCGACGCGCCGCCGATGCAATTTCGCCGCTGCACCGAGCAGTAGGTAAGTGTGTCAATGCACTCAAATCCCCTCCTAGCTTCTCTCTGCAATCACTCATGACAAGTTCAGCTTGTCTAGCCCTATGTGGCACAGGTCTTAGAACAAAAAAGCTGCTATTGGAATGGTTCTGCGAAATTGCACATGGTGTGCAAAAGAATATAAATATGTGTGGCCACTAATTATTTTAATTATCATCAATGAATTAGACAATAAAACTAAGTATGCTTCAAAATAATTTTCTTAAATTCAATAATGTAAGGTCTAGAGACAAACCTCTCTATTTCGGATATTTTATACCAAATTCATTAGTTGAGAAGCTATTGAAAATAAAGGGGAAGTAATTAATTGGACAGCCATTTAATTATTTGGCAACAAAAAAGTCAGCCGAAAAATCATTTGGGCAGCAAACAAATATTTTGTCAGCAATATAATCATTTGAGCGGCAAAATAAGTAGTTGCGCTGCAAAATAATTATTTGGGCAGCAATATAAATGTTACCAGAAATGTATAAAATCTAGGAAAAGGATCAATGAAGGATCAATTCCTAGGAAATGTATTCTGATAGATATTAGATTAAGGTTATTTTTTATGACCCTTAAAAACAATATTTGTGTCAATAGAACCATAATATAAAACAATTTGACAGCAGAGAAAACATTTGAGTTGCCACTCAATTAGTTATTTTGCTGACAAATTTGAAATATATGCTGCCCATAAGATGCTGCCTTATTAGTTATTTTGCTAAACAATTTAGCAATATTTGCTGCCCATGAGTAGCAGACTTATTTTAGCTGACGATTTGTATTTTTTTGCTGACCAAAATTGGAATATCTCACAAACCGTTTAAATAACACCCAATATAAAATTATCATTAAGGACTTCACCAACTCTTCCAATAAATACATATATTTTACCTTTTGACTCGGACACAAGAAAAAACAAACAGTCCATTTGGCTCTGTCGGACAATATACTAGATATATATGAAAAAAGCTGAAAAAAGTAGACGAATCTAGCTTAAATTCTCTGGTGACTATTGACATAGGAGAGGAGAGGAGAGAGAGGGCCTATACATCCAAATAACAAAGGTTCTTACTTGAATTATAATTAATTAAAAAGTTTATTTTACAGATTTACATTTATTAAGGTGTTCTTACAGGTCAAAGGTATTGTATATTTAATTTATTGTTTCTACATAGACAAGAATAGATGCTTATACAACGCTTATTATTTTGATACCACCGTTGATATTTTCATGTAAATGTTTAGTGTTCCAATGTCTGTGACAAAGTCATAATATTGTTCATACAACGATATGCTGTAAAAGATATCGTGAGAGGCAGTCGGGTTCGTTACCCTGTGTCGTTTTCAATGGCGTGCGCGGGCGCGTTCCGCCTGACGAGGCTCTGCTGCGCCATCTTCAGTTTTGAACACGATCTCTTTTGAAAATCTGTGAGAAACAGACAATTTTTAAATTTCTGTAAATATTTATCTTGAGAAGCGAATTTTAAACAATTCATTGCATTATTTTCTTGTTTGTTAAAACGATGAACTAAAATTAATAATGCTTTCAGTGACATGTTTTGACAATATCAAAAACAAAAATAGTCCTGTTTACTCTTAGGCCCGATTTTTCAATCCTCAGATAAAATTATCCGCCATTTAAAACTATCACTGTCACTTTCTAAAGTCATAAAAAAAAAAGAGACAGAGCTAAAATTTGACTGACAGATAGTTTTATCTGAGGATTGAAAAATCGGGCCTTAGTAATATCTTTCGTTATCCAATCGATAATTGAGTTCATTCAAATGGAATATGAAAATTGTTACATAAAATACTCAAACACAAGATGTATCCTTCAATTGTAATGATACAAATCTATTCACACATACCGACATGTATTTGCGCATAGTAACTATCTTTAAACACATATAGGTATTGTATAAATTATGTAATAGTATGAAATTCAGTAGGCCTTGTAAGTAACTATTGATTAATGTAAAAAAGAAGAGGATAAATGGACATATGTAAAACTTTACCTAAATCTGCAAGTAGTACGTTGATCTAGAACCAAACGGACTCTTGTTTTTCATACAATTCAGTAGGATTAAGATAAATACTTCTTGTGTGCCTATCTGCGGTTATTACTATTTATGTTTATTTGGACATCCACAAGATGTTGCAAAGGGCAAAGATTTGCACAAATGTTTGCTTATGATACAGCCGAGGGTCGCTAGGCGGGTGCGCAAGCGCATCGGGTCGAGTTTCCTATCCGTATCTAGGCGAGTGACAGTAGCGGCTTGCGAAAGTGCACATAATTGGATCGGCGCTTTAGAAAGGGGGTTATGAGTTTGTAAGAGCAACGAACCCGCATGCATTTTCCCCGGGAAGATGCATTTCGCTCTGCGGCGTGGAAAGCAATGATTCCAGGAATCGATGCGTCGTCGGCGGCCGCGTAGCCTCGCTTGCTAAGGAAAAAGTGAAAAGAAAATTATTCCTCACATGGAATTGTTATTGATTCAGATTTCCAACATTCTTTTAATTACTATTCCAATAGAACTGAGGCCCAGCATCGTTAAGTTTATAGTACGTCTCAATCCAAGTTGCCAAAAAGGTAAACAAAACAAAGGTAATGTTTCATCTCTAAAATGTTTTGTGATGACTGTTGGTAATTGAAATCAATTGAAACGGACAACAATTGTTACCGTTAATTATATTTACGTGCCAATGTCCATGTAAAAAATGTGATTATTGAATAACAAATTCGGTAAGTCGGCTTTTTTCTTGACCTTTTAGGCAACTTGGATTGAGACGTACTATAGATAATAATTTATTTCTAAGGCATTTTATTTATTTCGTGTTATGTTCAAACGTAACCCAGATGACGTTAATAGATGCAATCAAAACTCATCACCTGGCGAAGGTTGAACCAATTTATTTGAGTATCCAAAAAAGCAAATCTATTATATTCATAATGCAACTGTTCTCCAAGCACGGATAACGGGGCCAAAGGGTTACACGGCCATATGTCGCCGCAGACGCCGGATCGCCGGATATGGGTTAAATAATCACAGGCTTTGTTGTGTCTCATTAAACCCCTTTTCTTTTGTCGATGAAGTAACAGTACTAATGTAAAAAATCGACATTTGCACACATGGGCGGTATGTTAATAGAATCACATTCAATGCCACTGTTGAATTTCAAGAGCACCGATGTCAAATTTTTTGCTCTTAATATCGATTCTGTTTTTTTTCCTTTTTTACATTCAAGGAAAAAGAGTAGTTTGCTTTTAACGCTTTATTTTTGTTAATACGATACTTTCTGTAATTGGAAAACACATTTTACGCAGAGTATAGTATTATGCCAGGCTTTTAAAGATGGTGGATGTCATAATTGATCTAAATAAGTCTCAGTGGCTAGCTAGGGTCTAGTTCATGCTCATCTTAAGCCGCAATACTTCTAATACGATGATCAAAAATATGTTATTTACCTATTGCTACTTATAAAGCTACGGTGAAGAAATTAAACAAGTTTTGAAATGAGGTTTTTTTTACCAACCACAAAGCTCGCACTGTCAACCTTAACAAAAACTGAGGGCTTCCTTTAGATAATATTGTACTTAAACCTCAAATCGGTCACAGCAAAAAAATAATGGCCGGTCATATTTTATCCCAATGCATTGTTCTAAAAGGACCGTTGGTTCTTAGAAATAGGCAAAACAATAAGAACCGTTTTACACAGGGAACTGTTATACTATAGTGGACCCGCATGACGGTAAAAGTGCATTTTTGAAGAAATGCACTGTTTGTGACGTCACAAGGCGTCACACAACTCCCGTTACGGGTATGACAAAGGTTGCTGACAAAGGACTTCCAGTTTGACCACAAAGTAGCTGTTGGCTTCGTATTGTTTTGAAAAACTGTCGTAAATCAATTCATCAATGCAGAAACTTTTACGGTACTACTTTTTAGTTTGGCAATTTTAAAGTTTATACTTTTTTGTTGACTATAAAAATTCATAAAAAACTTGACACAAAATACTGGTTACATAACACATATAGCATAAAAATATATAGCCATTAACACCCCTAAGCGCTTTGTATGTTAAGTCTTCCTACACAGTGGCGAACCTGTGGAAGAAACTATACCTAGTTAAAGTTTGAATTATGCTATTAATATAGAGCAAGATGTTGAATTTCATCCTTGCCAGTCTTTTCACGAAAAGATAACAGCAAACACATTTCACAACAATATACTGGATATAGTAAAAATTCTTTTATGAAATTAAATCTGTAAATTAAACACACATTATCATTAAAAACAACTTTTCAAAATTCCAACCTTAAGAGCAGTTTATAAATCGAGATACAACAGAATCCAATCAAGATATTCGAGCGTAGGGGCTCGATGTAACTAATTGTATAAAAAGTTCTTCCCAAAAGCATCGTCATTAAACGTAAATGCATTTGGTCGGGGGATTAGGAAAAAAAGTGAAAAGAAGAAAGTCCCGTTAGCTTCCCGGTGTCCCGCCGCGCTAGGATAGACAGGCTGTGCGTGTGTGCGTAGTTATTTTGTTACGGACGGTAATGGTAGGTCAAGATATTGAGAATGTTACTTTCGATAATAATACTCGTTTATTGGGATCAGAATAGATAGATTAATCTGCGTATTTAATACTTTATGTGTTTAGTGTTTTAAGGGTCGTGATGTTTGACAACATTCTAAATTGGCGCAAACTAAACGAGCGCTATAATCTTAGTGTATGAAACACGTAACAAAACTATGTAGGACATAAATGCTACAACGTCAATTTGAATTAGATTTTGTTCGCAATTCCATTTCGTCCTCAGCCTATATAGGTCCGACTGCTGGACACAGGCCGTCCTCACGGAGAAGGTCATGAGGAGATGCTTATCAGAAACGGGGCTTCCGAAGCACGCAGGAGTTCGAGATCAAAAAGTTTTGGTCACCCATTCACAGCCTGACCATGGCGAAGATAGGTTGGATTTCGTATCGAAACCCAAAGCGTACTAGCCACTACGCCACCAAGCTCCTCAATTTCATATGCTTGGGCGCATATAGTAAATCTATAAATATTTTAAATTAGGTGCCTATTATTACATCCATATTACATCTATCAAAACTGCAATCAATTTTACAGAGAAGTTTTTGTGTGATATGTGTACAAAGATCCAATTGAAAAATTGTAAAGCTTTATTGTTTTCTGCATTTAATATATTATTTCTTATTCTTGTGGGATAAATTAATAATTTTTAATTACTTGAATGAACTCTATGGGTACCATTATCGAATTTATTGATTTTCTGTTTTACGGCTTTGGAAAAAAGTTAAGACTTGTTTACAAAATATGTAAATACATGCTACTGAATTAAAAACAAAAATAACGCTTTGTTTTATTCTGTCTAATGTGTTCGTTTATTGTAGATATTTAAATTTTATTGCACAATAATAAATTAAATTACAATAAAACCTATTTACAAGTTCATGGCCAACGTGATTCAGATTCGAGTACGACCAACATGATTATCATGAATCCTCTTCTTTTTACTACTTCTTACTCATGTCGCTACAGTTGGTGTATAAAGTGGAGTATGCTTTTCAGGGATAAAAGTGTTTTAGTCTCGGGCGGCTTGAATCCCTCGCGTCTTTCAGAATTCTTTAAATCCTGAGATTTAATTTAGAATTATTCATTCCGCTCTGGATTCAATATGCCGCCCTCGACATAAAACACAGCTTTATACCCATAATGTATAATCTACTACTAAACTATAGGTAAAAGTATAATAAATTACAGCAACTTTACTAATCAGGAATTCTTTTTTAAATATTTCATTATAGTTGATAAGCCGAACACCAAAGACAGTTCTCCCTTCTCTGAGAGGAAGGCGGCGTGGCAATGACCTTTTATGTAAGTGATGGGAGTACATAATGCACTCGCTTCCTGGACAAACTGGACTTCTAGTCGAAGAGCTAGTGGACTCAGGATGCCCATTTGTTTAGTTTAACGAAAAAAGCTAACTTCTTGTTCTAAAATTTAACTAGATTATTCTTTAAACTTGTTATAACTGGTGAGTAGAAATTAGTTATAACCTACCCTATAATCAACTATTTTTGCAGCACTAATCATAAATGATATTTTCAAAACACAAATAATTAAAAATAATCGATATTATAATTTTAATAATCAAAACCCTAAAATTATGATTTGTTACTAGACGTTCATTCGTTTTAAAGCTTAATTTAATAACTACAAATAAATAAATGAGCTAAAATATACAACCAATGTTTGCGCAGTGTATGCCTTACCGTTGTTGGCCTTATCGCTAATAACGATTTCTGTTGTTACGTGTGATTCAAATTATAAATACAAGTGATGTGATGATTTCATCACTTAAAAGATTTTTTGACTATCATTGGGAGTATGATTTTTTAATGCTGTTGCAAAATTATGCCTTTATCCCGCTACAAATGAAACTCTAACTATCGTAAAAATTTAAAAAAATGCCTACCATAACGGATTGTGAAATATTACATACATACTCGTACAATAAATATTAATGTTACATACAATGAAACTTTTTGAATCTGTTATTGATATTTATTTATATTGTTTTGTAACTTAAAGTTTGGTTAGATCAATTGAACAAATCTTGTCTCTAGGATTATACAGGATTCCAAAGAACGCTGCGAGGACATTCTATATTTACTTAACACAGGTTTATTTTCGAAGCCATAAAAATCTCATCTCAAGTTCAAGCACAGAAGTAAAAACTGGTATTGAAAAACTCGTTATTTCATCAAGACAGAAATGTTAATTAATTAATTTTATTTGTGCTGCGGGTGAAAGTAGTGAATTCATTGTCGTGTCATAATATATTTGTTTAAGATAATATTTCAATATTTCGTAACAGATAGACTACACAAAATAAAGAAGGATTTTTTTATGTGAATGGTACATAATTATATTGTTTTGTTGCATATGAATAAGTGTCATCAATATTTAAACCTAGAGATGCTCACTGCTGGACAAAGGCCGCTCCCAAAGATCTCCACATCGATCGGTCCTGTGCTGACCGCATCCAGAAACATCCAGCGATCTTCGCCGATCTTGTTCGGGGACTACCCGTAATACAAAAAAACCAGCGAATGGGAAACTACGCAGCCGAGGTATACGTATCGTCGTAGGGATAGGCTGAGGTAACGCCCACAGTCCGTTTGTAATGTTTATCATGCATAAGGGAAGCGTTTTTTTTTATACCACCAGGGTGGCAAACAAGCATACGGCCCACAACGATGGGCAGTGGTCACCGTAGCTTATGGACGCCTGCAACACCAAGGGCATCACCAGCGCGTTGCCGACCCTTAAAAAACCTTTTCACGCCCTTTTTGAAGGACTCCATGCTGTAGTCTCTTGGGAAAGCCTCACCAGGTAGTTCATTCCACAGCCTAAGCGTGCGAGGTTACTCAGAATAAACTGTGTTGGGTTGCTGATAGGAACGTTATCCGTGACCTCGTGCATGAGTATTAGTATCATATTTGTACAATTATTTTTAAAACAACTGGGGATTTCATCTTTGAAGATAAAGCATTATTAATGTTAGTACCTTAGATCAATTTTAGTTGTCTTTTTAAATTAATTCTCAAAGTGGCTCGAACAAACTCCCGACTCCGAAAATAGCTGATGAGGCGCTGTCGCTCTCCAGATGATGTTAATGACGCTGATGACGTTGGCCATGTTTTGTTGGTATGAGTAAAAGAGTTTTGAAATGTGTAATGTAAGGTACATAACTTCTTATTAAATATAGGATTTGTAATGGTATTTTTTAAATAAAATTTATTTGGAATTGTTTGTTTTTATTGTTACAGTAGCTTTAAGCTTAATTAAAGAAGATAAAGATCAAAGTGGTTGTAATCTAGGCTGTACGAAAAAAACGGGCTTTATTTCTTTTGTTTTTTCATGGTAATGGTTAATGCTAGATGATGTTTGTGACGTATACTAAATACGTGATGACTTTGTGTTTAGACTGTCAATTAACATCTATAGAGATCAAGTGGACACACAATACGCCTACATATCTATACGGTCGATGTGAGGAAAAGTTATCATAGCTCAATGTCCGTTCGAGAATAATAATAATAATACGCTCATATACAGGTGGTTTCATGTAAGGTATTAAGCTGAATCGAGCATGGAGAGGAGTTCGATACCTATCGATTTAACCCCCATGTATGTTTATGATTACGATTATGATTTTTTGTTTTCAAGTTATACCTAATTGTTTTTTCGTTTTTTTCTATGATTCAATGTCGAGATGATTTCAAATGATTGTAATTTATTTTAGGGTCGACTTTTTTTTTTTTGATAGTTCCTTTACATACAGTACCAATTAGTGTAGGCGATGAGCTAGCCACTTGTTACCGCTTTTTCACGATTTTTCATCTGACCAAACCTAATTTTTGTATGGCTAAATGTGGTCTTAAGGAACACAGTGCTCCTTGGACTCTGCCTACCCCTTCGGGGATTACAGGCGTGATTGTATGCATATATGCATGTATGTATGCATGAATGCATGCATGCATGCATGCATGCCAATGAGTTGCTCTTGTACGAGAGAAAAAATGTCTTTTCTAACTTCAACCAAAATTTTTTTTATTGTAACTTAAAAATTTTGATTTCATTAGAAAAGAGTGAAATTTACATACTAAACATAAAAAAATTAAAACAGGCTTTCCATAACTTCCGATTAGTTTTAAAAACTGGCCGATCTCATAAGGATTCATTATAATGCAAAAAAAATCTACTTAATAGGGCATCTTTTGTTGAAATCGGTCTTGGTACGTCGGAAATTGCGTAATTTATCTACTTTATAATTTCTTAATGTCTGCATATTTTGTCTATCTGGAAATTTGTTGGTAATGCATAATAGTCGAATTTTTAAATATAATAATAGTTGAAGAATCATAGACAATTTAACCACAACACGATGCTGGGATTAGCAAGACGGCGGCAGGCGGCACAGCTGATGAATATTGCTTTGAATTTTCATCGCAAAATTAACAATTTGTCAAGCTGGCGTCACGCGTTTTGGTGTTTCCGTTGGTCTACAATTTAACTATTGTGGTTACTACGACTACGGATCAAAATACTCACCTTATGAAGATTTTTTTTTGCATTATTATGAAAGCTTATGAAATCGGCCAGTTTTTAAAACTAATCGGAAGGTATGTTAAGCCTGTTTTAAATTTTTTTATTTAGTTGAAAATTCCACTTTGTTCTGATGAAATTAAAATATTTAAGTTAAAGTAAGGATAGAAATTTTTTCACTTACAAAAAGCAACTTAAAGGCATTGTATCAAAAAAGAAACATCCAAGAAAAGTCAACCTAAAAAAAAGTTGCAATCATTCAAAGTCATCTCGTCGTTGAATCATAGAAAATAACAAAAAAAAGTTACAGCTCAAATGTACAAAACTTGTTGAATTTACATGGGGGTTAAATCGATAGATATTGGAGCTCCTCTACCTGCTCGCTTTGGCTTGACACCTCACATGAAACATCTGTACATTTAACTTCTGGGTCCGTCGCTTCTGGATAGCGATTTTCAGATATTTCGTTTGATATTAGTTTAACGTTATGTTAAACTAATATTAAGCGTAGCGTATTCCCACTTAAAAGGCCGGCAACGCACTTGTGACCCCAGTGGTGTTGCGAGTGTCCATGGGCGGCGGTAGTTGCTTAATATCAGGTGACCCGTCAGCTCGCTTGCCCCCTATCCCATAAAAAAAAAACGAAATATCTGAAAATCTATGTCATGAGACTAAAGTTTGAAAGCGATTTTTAGCTTATAACAACAGAGCTTTTTGAATGGTTTCATGTTACAAGCGACTTACGCTCAGTTGCACAAAGATTTTTTAAAGACGACATTTAGTAATGAGACATTAAAACTTTAAAGTTCATTAGATTTAAAATTGGAACACAAAATAGTTCTAGCTAATGTCTCTTTAGCATTGACAGGGTGCTAATGTCGTTTTGTGCAACGTAAAAACTACGCTAAGGTGTTCTTTTGACACTTCAATAAATAAATTTAATGGAGCATTAGGGATAATGCCGACATTAAATTTTAAAGTTCGTTTCTGCAACTGGGTGTTAGAGTAACAGACACAATTTTATCGGGCTTGTTATTACGTAATTTATAAGTTAAATAAAGTAGAGAGATCGATTGTTTCTGCCTTTGTTTTAAAATAGAAAATATTTTGTTTCATTATTTATAGAAGGATGATTAGGAACACCTTATTCTGTGTTTACCTCATTTCAGTAACAAGATACCGCTATGGAAGTGGGAGCAAACGTATCTGATGAATCATAGTGATAAGTGCAGCTATTTATGCGTCATAGTGTACAGGTCAAACAAAACAAACACAGTGTTCCGCAAATGGGGAGTTTATAGGAAATTCCATAAAAGCTCGCAGATAGATTTATCGTTTGTATAGAATTTGTTTGATATCATCTTTCGATGCTTTTATGAAAATAGTAATTTTCTTTGGCACTAGAGCGTAGATGTGCAAGCGCAGCGGGTGGCGTGGCTCAGGGAAAAGCCATAGTGGTATAAATTATTTTTTTTTCTAGAAAAGTGGCACGTTCTAGTTCCCGTGAGCACCGTGTGCGACGCGCAGCGCTGGCGTCGCCCGGCAAGCGCATTGCTAGTAGGAAAGTTGCTTATGACGTCGGAAAGTGTCACGTTGAACCATGGTGAACTGCGAGCAGAGTCTTCCGCGGTTGCTGGCCTACTCACCAAATTGTCATTCTATCAATCCGTCACCATGACTTTATCATCGCCATCTGAAGGCTACACTCGCACCGTTTAAAATATGTCGTTGTCTTACCGTTGTGCGGTATTAACAAACATTCGCTGTGATAGATTGTTTGTCATATTGAGTCATGGCCAGATTTACTATGACCAATTTTTCGCTTTAGATTGACATCTTTTGTTCGTCCTCCTACACATCAACATTAATCATAATAGATAATAACTTTTAAATTGGGCAGCCTACAGTTAAGTGTGTATACGGTTAAGCCGAATTATCTTATTACATGTAATCAAAATCACTACCAAATATTTACACATGAAGAAGGAAAAAATTTAAAATGTCAAAAACTTACATGCTTGATCCATCGGTCTATAATTTTTTCTAGAACTTGTGACGTTCCAACATTAAAAATCTTATATGTCAAACAAACAGCGGAATATGTAAATTTTTTGCGTCTATTTAAATGCTAGACAAAAGTGGCAGAGACCTTACATTTTGGAAGGCAGCGTCGCGTTGGTGTGCGAGCCGCGTGACGCGAATCGTCGACCTCTCGTTTTGTAACGCTCGGGCTTCGGTGGCGAAATAGAGGTCATTGACAAGGCCTAGCTTCGGGCCGCCATTACGACTTACTTTATGACGCTTTTTGCCACATAATATTGATTACGATGTTTTCTGCTCAAATTTCTATCCCGGATATGAAAATTAACAACAAAAGGCATCATCTTCGAATCAAAAAAGAGCAAAGCTCATGTTTTGCACATCCATTTCCGGACCATTTTTGTATTCAACGTAGGCCGTTATGATGTTGTACCATTATTATTTTTTACGTGTTGTTGAGAAATCAAATATTTTATAATCGCGATTCTTGTTCAATATCATAGTTCAGTGTTTGTTTAAATAGATCGCGATCAAATGGCAGGGTTAAACAACTGAATCCTTTAAGTGCTAAGTGGAAATGGGTTTTTGTTGTTGGTGTTGAACAATGGTCGTGATCTATCACTGCGGAATGGGGGGCATGTGAGCGAAGGGGCGGGGGGCAGGGTACCTCGACGCAACCAACGAAACGAAAATTTGTGGGGTCAACGCTCGCGAATGGCCGCGCAAACGTCAGGTTGATTCACTTTTCATCTACGCTTACTTTGCAATGCTCATAAACATCTTCTTTCAAGGTGGAAACTTGATTTTAGCGACTATGACGCTAGCTATAGCTATAAATACGATGAATGCTTAATTTGACATTATTACTCCATGTTTTGAATAATTTAATGAATAATTTACCATTATCATCCATAACTACTATGCCGATAAAAAAATCGAACTAGGTATACAAATATAAAAAAATAGGTCACTTTCCTTCACCAGTTTTTATTCTACTCTGGGAGTGGGACATTTCTGCTCAGCACCCATTTCCATCTAGCTCAATGATATTATGTTTTCTACGGGAATGAGCAAAGATTAATATTTAGATTGCTTTTGTTTCAGTGAATTATTTTATATAAGATTTTTGTGTGTTTTTTTATAGAACATAATCACTAACAGAATAATATTTCCGAAGTACTCTAGCAAGAGGCATTGTTACACTTTCCGAAAGTTTATTTGACAGGGAAGACGTAATTCAGGTATGTTTGTTAAATTAAATAATTCTTACAATACAAATATTAAGATTTTTAATATAACCATATTAATATTATAATTTTGCTAATTTCACGTAAAATTTGCATTCATATTGATTGCTGACTTTCAACAATAACCTTGCACAATGACATTGACTGACACTGACATTGATTTACTTTTATTTAAATACATGACATAATGATGTCTAAATAATTAAAATAACTAATAATTTTATCGCACCTTTTAGTTATTTTAATTATTTAGCGAGGCGAAAATTATATATATAATGAATATTTCGTATTGACTTCACATATTGCAACACTTGTACATCGATAAGATAACTGAGTTTTTTGACGTATTTCGTATTTTGTAAGATGATGAGACGTATTTCGTATCGCGCGTTACAACGTATAAATAAACGATCTGAATATATTATTTTTTTTACAATATTCAATAAGCACCTGTTTCAAATCCAGAAATTGTGTCCAAATAAATTAAAAAATCACCTGCACAAACAGATATTGGTTTGTATGTAGCGTAACGCGGAGAGCACAAGTTTTTACTTTTATCGAGCATGGCGGCGAAGAGGTCATCGACCCGCGTTTGGCGCGAGTTCGCGGGCTGCGTTGGCATGCCACGTGACCAGCGATGGTGGATGGTGTAAAACCAAAGGAAAAGCGAAGCTTATTGGTAGAGGCTAAGCAAGGAAAGAGGGAGATATTGAGAGCACCTTTTGCATTTGCTATTTAAACTGTGGAGATTGTATCCAATGCTGTGTGATTTTTTATAAATTTACGTTAAAACTTAGCTTTATTATAAATTTTACGGACCTGTTGTTATTTTGGAAACTTAAAAAGATCTGTTTTAAAATTTCCTGGCTCTATATTCCGATGCCACTGTGTTTGTTGCTGAAAACATAACAGTTTCGGAAATAGCTTTTTTTAAACATACTTTTTCACAAGTCCTTGTCTGAATTAATATAACTGGATGTCTCGTGTTATCAATATGTTATACAACAATTCAAAAAAAAAAACTTATATTCTCAATGGTCACACAAAAGACAATAGAAACATATATTGTTCTCGAGCACTGGTATTCGCTTGACAAGGGGTTTCGTATTTTTTATGTTACATCTGTGAAAATATTACATTTCCATAGTTCAATTATGAAAAGAGTAAAACATTAAATTTTTTAAACACAAATGTGGATGATTTTACTAATAACATAAAATTACTTTGAAAACTCGGCGTAAACAGTTTATATAGCGAGATCGAATTGGTTTCGATCTCATTCTTAGAGGCTTCAAAAGTACGCTCTGTCGCTCCCGGATGCCATCACAATAACACGAAGTCGATGGCCTGAGCTACATGTTGCCCACGTCAGCCTACATCTCTGCTGACACTCACTGACTAAGCAGTTCATGAATGACTTTCAACTTTAATACAAAAGAATAAATAACAACTAGTTAAAAGTCGCAATTTTGCCAGCATGTTTTTGATTTAATTTATTATTTATGAAAGATAGATTTATTACGAGGAGCTCGATGGCGTAATTATTCGTGTTCTTTGACTTGTCATATTGTTAACAAAGCTTCTTTCGTTACCATTTGAAACCAAAACTTAGTTAGCCGTTGATCCTAGCGTTTTTATCCATCAATCCGCATTGGGCCAGCTTGGTGGTGTTACAGCGTGTACTCCTCATGTATTTCTCTATGTAAGAAGACCTGTGCCCAGCACTAGGATATATTAGGTCCTTACCTATGAAATTGGTGTTTTGTATGGAGATTTTGGGGATGTCTGCATTTTCCATACTAACATTTTTTCAGTTTTCTTCACAATGACAAATCCAATGATAATAATATTTGGCGTGTATCATAAGACAACCTTAAGCGATATGTGTGATATCAAACTTCATAAAAATTATTTATCGTTTTTAAGTGATTGCAAATCAAATGATGTATTCGGGAGGCACTTAAAAAGAGTTGTCGCCGTGTCCAATTTTAACACAATTAAACTTCAACAATTTATCAAAATAAATCAAAAGAGCTCAAAAATATGGTCTAATTTAAGAGGAGGTAATTATTTTTTAAGAATACTCTGAAACTTGATAGATACAGACAAAATACTAAGAGGGAAAAAAATCACCAATTTCATAGGTAAGAACCCAATATAAAGGCTGACGACGATGTATTTATGAATGATTGCAATTAATGTCACCATGAATCATGTTAATAAAGCTTACATGATTAATTTCATGACATAACAAAAAGCGATTCATTGTTTGATTGCCAGTTGCCACGATCAATCCTTATGCCCTCTTAGCATGTATGTGAACTCGACTATTACAGTACATAATTCGAAATGACAAAGAGCGATATAAAAAGTGATGGGTTTTTAAATTATGACTAAAATAATTCTCAAAAATATTCGAAAATATGTTAGTACTAAAGTATAAGGAGCTCATTTATTATAATAAAATGATAAAAGTTAAAGACCAAGAATATTTAAATTATTTATTTGTTCGTTTATTTGTCTATACTAAAACAAGGAATTATTCAACTGTAAGAAGAGTTTTTAATTTTTGAGTAGGTTCTACATACTGATTTTTATTGAGGTAATTAATATTATAGACATGCGAAGTACTAAAATATTTCTTACCATAATACCACTATCCCAGTGGCTAACAGTAAATAATAACAGCAGATATTTCTCTAATGTTTTCTGTATTTGTCTGTATTTAAAAATTTGTTGCCTTAATTGGTTTCTGGTGTCACCAGTCTTTCTAAATAACAAAATGCATATAATTATGTATGTTCAAATATTAACTCAATCTTGGTTACGTTAGTTCTTCTATTCCATGTTATTCATGTGCTTGGTCTAAGCTGGGGTCAATAAAACACATTTGGCTATAAAGGTAGTTACATCGAAACCACGTGACCGCGACGAGCGATGGTTGTTATTGCGAGCTGGTTTTTTATGTTTTCCGAAGTTCTTCTAGTTATTGGAATTATAAATTTTATGTCAGAGTTTTTCGCAATCGTCGTTGCGACTCATGAAATGTATAGAATTAATAATTTACGTTGATTTAATTAGAACGTGGATAATTTAATGAACGTCGTATTATATAATCTTGTCGTAACCATTCTTTCTTGTTTCCTAAGGGTGTTATTTAAACGGTCAGCAAAACACTCGAATTTTGGTCAGCGAATAAATAGAATTTGTCAGCTAAAGTAACTAGTTGGTCAGCAACTTATGGGCAGCTAATATTTCTAAATTAGTCAGCAAAAGAAGTAATTGGTCTGCAACTTATGGGCAGCAGATATTTCTAATTTGTCAGCAAAATAACTAATTGGGCAGCAACATAAATGTTTTCTCTGCTGTCAAATTGTTTAATATATTATGTTTTGATGACACAAATATTGTTTTTATAGGTCATTAATAAATAACCTTAACCTCTTTCAAAATACATTTCCTATGAATTGATGCTTGATCCTTTTCCTAGATTTTATAAATTTCCGGTAACATATTATATTGCTGCCCAACCAATTATTCTGCTGACCCACTAATTATTTTGCTGCCCAAACAATTATTTTGTCGCGCAAATAATTAAATTGCTGACAAAATATTTGTTTGCTGACCAAATGATTTTTCGGCTGACCTTTTTGATGCTGACCAAATAATGAAATGGCTGCCCAATTAATTACTTCCCGTTTCCTAAATGGCCTATCGAAGATATTGCATCTTAAACCTTTTACTTTTATCATAATTATAAATCTTTGAAATATATTTAAAAATGCATTTCTCTGAAATTGAGTCAGAGAGATCTAAAAACATTTGATAAATTCAATCTTTGGTATTTTTATATTTGTATACCAAATTGAGGCTAGTTATTAAATACAAAGCAACTACCACCACGACGGATTTAAAATTATTATAGACATGTATTTTATTGTATTAATATTTAACTTAAATAATAAAATTGTTTTTGCTAGTGAAATTAGGTAACTTAAATGATGTCGCCACGAAGTTTCTGTATAGCTTATGGTTGACTGGTAGAGAGCGATGTTCGTCGTTAAGACCGTCATATGTACATTCCCGTGTTATGTACAATAAAGTTTAAATTAATAAATAAATTAGCTCAAAGCTTTGTGATCTCGAGTTTCTTCGTGCTTCCAAAGTCGTCATGTTTGGCTGCTACCGTGTCTGTTTCTATCCACTAATCTGGGTTGAGCCAGCGTTGCTACGAACCATATATTCCTTACGTTTTTTTAAGAAGGTCTCGTGTCTATCAATTTAACAAAAAAAGACTGGTGATAAAGTTTCTAACCAAAAATAACCACAACTTTTACTTATTCACAAAATTCCTTCCTAAAATTTAAAAAAATATGTCCTCAGCCTTTATACGCCTCACTGCTATGCACAGGCTTTCCTGATGGAGAAATACACGAGGAGTATGGGCCGTAACACCACCACGCTGGCCCAATGCGGGTTGGTGGGTAGAAACAGTCGCAAAAGTGACCGGGACTCACGGCTTAACGTGCCTTCCGAAGCACGGACGTGCTCGAGATCATAAAGTTTTGGTTCCCATAATATAACCATATTAAATGTTATTGTACTCATAAATATATATATTGAAAATGTATGGAATATAGGGAATATAGCATAAATTTTAAGTATAATTTATCAAAAATCAAAAATATGTCCTCAGCCTTTATACGTCTCACTGCTATGCACAGGCTTTCCTGATGGAGAAATACACGAGGAGTATGGGCCGTAACACCACCACGCTGGCCCAATGCGGGTTGGTGGGTAGAAACAGTCGCAAAAGTGACCGGGACTCACGGCTTAACGTGCCTTCCGAAGCACGGACGTGCTCGAGATCATAAAGTTTTGGTTCCCATAATATAACCATATTAAATGTTATTGTACTCATAAATATATATATTGAAAATGTATGGAATATAGGGAATATAGCATAAATTTTAAGTATAATTTATCAAAAATCTTAAAATATTTCAAGTCGTATTGATTAATTACCCAATTGTACAGATCCGCGCACGTTGATGTCGTTTGTATGAGTCGAGAGCATCTAATAAATAACTTACACTTTACCGTTGTAACTACGTTATTCTTTTTGCTTTGTCATTACTGCCATATATCCATTTGGGGTTCTCCCGGCTAGTGGTCTCCGCTACAAGCCTTAAGGCCTCATCCAATTTCTCGCCCTTCCCAAAATTTCCGTCTGTGGCCGTTAGAGTAGTTAGAACCCTCAAAAACCATATATAACCAATAAGTTAATAAGTATCAGTGAAATTTTAAGTACAAAATGAGACTATGTATTACAAAAGCTTATATTATTAATGTATAAATAACTTTAAGCTCAATAGAATTTGTTTGCATTGAGTTATTCATGTGGCATTTTGTATATTGAATTATTTGGCTTATTATGTATGTGGTAGCCGAAATTTTGAAGTGTTTCCTGCCTTTAAATTTGCAAACAATACAAATGCTTGGCCGTAAAATGCAGAATAAGTGTCATGTACTGAATTGAGATTTTATGTTTTTTTTTCTTAAAATAATTGTTTTTGTGAGATGCGTAGCAGTGTGCGAGGAGGTCTGACAGAACAGATTTGATGTAAGAAGATAATTTTTATTGTAATATAGAGAAATCATAATGCAATAGAAAATTATGCAAGAAACAAATATATCATTTTTGAAATATAAAGCATCTAATTATGATTTCTGTTTATTATAGACCTAATGAACTAAATACATAAATACAAACTTCAGCCCAAACGCAACGTAACTAGAACTTCAAAGTTGACAAAACCTGGAATTATATTTGTAGTATAAAGCACTCGACTGAGGAGGTCGTTTGACAACTCATGACTCATTAGGACACGAACAATCATAATATTACCACCCTTGTAATCAAGAACGAAGTAGGCTGAGGTGTTTACACATACTTTCGTCTGATATGTTTAAGTTACTCGGTGCATGACAACAGGCTCTCCCCCAATTAGGTACGTTGGAATTTTAAATTATCAAGAAAATGTGGTGGTCAACACATCTGCCTTTGATATGGCCGTGTAAGTTAGTAACTTTATGTTATGTTTAAGTAAAAGTAAAAAAGGGCGAGCCAGCGGTCTTACAAAGCAACAGCATGAACTTCAAGCAAACTTTTTTCGAAAATGAATAACATAGTTGCATTGCCATTTTCCAGTGATTACGTAATAGAAGTGATCGATGAAATGAGATGTATCTAATTATTGTTTTTGTTGATCAATCATTGGCTCGTGCACGCTCGCGTGGCGCGGACAAAAAGCTTCGCTTCCGCATTGCGTCGCGGCGCTGCAGTCTGCAGGTTATGTTTCCGACTTAAGCTGTTGCTAGTCGATATCCAGGGATGATGAACCTTTATTGCATTAGTAATTACTTATTACCCCTTTAATTGATTAGGTGGGTAAATCTGTCTATATTTAGGTGAGGAATAGTTTAGTTTAGATTATTTTTATGACGAATAACGTTTTCATATCGTCTAAAAGTAGCAAAATGTATGTAATAAACGTTATCGTTCAGTTCATAAGTCTAACTTAAATTATTACAATAAAAAAAAATGAAATTTTAATTTTGTTCTTGACAAAATTAAAATTTCGAATAATACAAAAGCATCAAAATTATATTATAATTTCGACAAAAGCATGTAAAATTATTATTGGTTGCAGTGGTCCCGCTTGTGATTTGATGATAGGAATATATAATATTATTATGATGTCATGCAACTAATACATGCAGTTGTGGCCTTTCGATAATGATGAACTAATCGTCAATTCTTATCTGAAAATGTAAAAAATAAACACTTATTATACTAATAAATAATATTAATAATGTTTTGACGAAAAATAATGTATTATATGCTCATATAATTTATCATATCTGGAAATTGGATGATCTTCAATGTACTCTATTATAAACAGGGTATTATGGCATTATGGCGTCAGGGGATGCCTATTTGCACAGTGAAATAATGTTGGCTAATGATAATGATATTTAATTCTAAAGCAATGCTATAGTAAGGGCAATGCCAATAACCTCTTCCACTTTGTTATCAGTACCCCTAGAGTAAGTTATCATTGTACAAAACTTACTTTTTTAGTTGCGTTATGAAGCTTCTTCCGCTAGGGGCGCGCTTTTCGTGTTTCTCGAAGAAATGGAGCTTTTCAATGAAATTTAAATGTTAAGTTTTTTACAATAACTACTTACACTAGGGGTACTAAAAGCACGAAAATTATAAGGGTGTGATAATTACAGTTTGTAATAATTATATTATTTTTTATAAATTTTTACATACACACATATCATCACCCCTTTTTTTCCCCAAAGGGTAGACGGAGGTGTTTACACCCATATTTCGCTATAATCGTATGTAATATTATTAGTTTGTAAGCAAGATAAAGTGGAGTGGGTCATATTACGAAATCAAGCGAAACAAAAAAGAAATTAAATAACCTTTTGAATGTCAGGCAAAAGAACTTGAAAATCTTTTTCTCATTTTTCTTCATCAACAGGTAAAGTATATTTAGCATATTAACTTAAAAATATGTGATGTAATGTGATTGTAGTAAACCAGAAATATCGTTTCGAAAAAAAAAGATGAATTCACCAATAGTTTAATTAATGTAGATTGGGAAGTGTGGATTGTGAATATTAACTCTAAACTCTAAAATAACTCTGCCTATTGGTAATGCATTGTTGCTATAATGTAGGTATATTGGTACATATGATAATTTTTCGATTTGATTATCTTGGCACAATAAATAAACACCTATGTATATGCCCTGAAAACATGTTTAGGTAAATGCAAGAAAATCGTTTTGATATAATAGCAATGTACTAAAAAAACTCTAGAGCCCAAACTAACACGAATTTATTATAATTGTGTACATAAATTACTTACACACATACACTCGCACTTACAAACACACCCATGCACAAACACACACATGCGAGCAAGGATTACATAATTTTTTGTCTAAAAATTGTCTAAATTTGATGATGATGATTTAGAAAGTATTATAGGTATATACATTTAAAAATGTATTCAGTAAACATATAAACAGCCATAGATGGAGAACGAATGATACATTGAACACAAAAAAGTCTGCCCAGATATCAAACTAAGTACCTCATAGTGGGTTACTGATCACTCTACCAAAAGAGCTGTCAAAAATCAAATCCGAATAACAGATTGATAGTTTTGTTTTCATTTTTGTTAATGAAATACAAACTGAAAAACATAATTATATTTCCATATTTAATGCCAAGAACTGTATACATACTATATTGTTACGTATTACCCTTATCAGGACCAGTGCGGGCAATAAATAAGTGCCGCTTTGGGGATATAAAAAAATAAAGCAAATATTTACACAAAACACATGATTAAGGTTTACCGAATCACTTAAAGCTAAATTTCATTAAATTATAGGTTCTCGTTTATCTCAGTTGTATGCATTCCGGGTTGCGAGCGTCTGTCGCCACCGGCGAGTAGCGGTTCGCAAGGTTCAGGTTCAGTCGGGTTCATTGCCACAGTTTTGTAACCCTTGTGCAACTCGGCCCTTCGCACTCGCCTCTCACTTGGACTGGTTGCACTTTATTTCACACTTACGTACTACGAGCCGAAACGTATTGGCCACGACGCGACGGCATTGTTTTGAGATTTTTCCTTATGTAATATACGTAGATGGTGTTTTTGCTTATTTTACAGGGACTTATGAACGATTGTACTCAACCACTAGAATTTTACTGAGTCTGCTCCAATAATGCTCTCATTAAATCAATTACGCCCATTCATACAATGTCAGTTAATATTATTATTTTCGTAAATTAATTAAGAAACAATATTTTTCCACGGCATATAATTAATTACCATTTATTAATGGGTAAGAAGAAGCCAACGAAATTACTGGCAAATTGTGGGTGTGCAATACCACACAGAACATAAGGAAGCAGCTTGTGCTCTGTGGTTATATACCTCTGACTACCCCTTTGGGGACTTACCGTGATAATATTTATGTTTGTTAAAAATCTACAAGAAGTGTAACTTTTTTAATTCCAATAAATTTGTGATTTTCCATATTCGTATATGCAAAACATAATGAGCAAACTACAGATAAAATAATAAGATAGGTATGCATATTTACACAGATCTTTTTAAATGTACCGATAAAGAAATGTTTACATAGCACTACGAGTTTAATGTACATTGAAAGATAAAAGCGACTATTGAATACCTCGATTTTATCTTAAAAACCGTTTTAATGTCTTAACCGGGTTGATTTAAGATTGTATCTACTCATTGCGTATTTCGTGATTACAGCGTTTTTTCAATCTGTACAGTTCTAATTGTTAAATTGTTACCGTTAATGGAAGACAAATAACGAAAGAAAGATCTTGTAATCATTTCTGATACATGAATATCTAAAAGCTTCGTGTTATGTAGTACTTACACGTTTTGTAAAGTTAAGGTTAAATCCTGCTTACGCCTATTTTTAATTTACAAAATACTTCCAAAGGAATGTTTACAATATTGTGATTGTAGAGATTTTTCCATTACCCCTTGGCGGGCACCGCGAATACCGGTGTTCGTATATTTTACTTAAATATTTCTATTGTGTCTCGGTTGTGCCCGCTGACTAGTTACATACATATACATAGACGTCTGTAATATTTTTTGATTATAATCGAAATGAGTTATATTTCTAACATAAAGCGAACCATTAATTTTAACTGCATTCAATTGCCTCGGAAATTGTGTCATGTGCGTACAAACATACCAAGTAACGTTAATTAAGGCCTAATCTATATCCCTGAAAAGTTAGCATAATAATATTAGGTCCTTACCTATGAAATTGGTGTTTTGTATGGAGATTTTGGGGATGTCTGCATTTAACGTACTAACATTTTATCAGTTTTCTTCACAACGACAACTCCAGAGATAATAATATTTGGCATGTATCATTAGACAAGCTTTAGCAATATGTGTGTGAACACGTTTGATAAAAAATATTCATCGTTTTTATGTTAATGTCAATCAAATGATGTATTCGGGAGGCAGTTAAAAATAATTGTCTTTGTGTCTAATTTTAACACAATTAAACTTACAAAAAATTATCAAATTAAATAATAGGAGCTCAAATATATGGTCTATTTTTAGAAGAAGCAATTATTTTATAAGAATGTTCTGAAACTTAATAGTTACGGACAAATTGCTAAGACAGAATAAAAACACCAATTTCATAGGTAAGGATCCAATATATCACCACGACTCTTTCGCCAAACTGGTAGGCAGAGGTGTTAAATACGCATATTTCGCTAGGAATAGGTTTCGCTGAATAGGTAGGCGGAGTAATTAATTTGTATTACTCTTGGTTACTAATATTTGTGCAAATGCATTCTTCAGACATATAGGAACATTGATGAATTTTTTTTGTGCCACAGCTGCCCTCGCTTCTGGATTCCACTGAAATGAAAATGAAAATATATTTATTGCTCTAACTCAATTTAAAATTTAACAAAGTTATTGAATAATTCTTTTAAGTTTTTAAATAACTTGTGTCAGGAGTATCCGCTCTTCAAAATACAAAACATAATTGAGTTTTTAGAACTCTTACGTCCACTCATAATTAACTTCTTCGGCATTTAATAAAAGGTGTCTAGATCTCAATAACAAAAATTGTTTGTATAATCACCTTTGGAATATGAAGATATTTGCTTAAAATAAAAGCTATACATTATTGAAAATTCAGACACTTAAAGTTTTTTCAGTCAAGTGGCATACTTTTTTACATCCATTTTATATTTTTATGAAAACCAAATATAATCTAAATCTGCTTCATGATCTGCTTCATACAAATTATATTATATTCTGCGTCAAATATCAAACATACAAGAATATTTTCCTCGCTGAAGTATAAATCGTACACTAGACCTAATCGTTGCACCGTGCATCTTCCTACTTTTTCTAACACACTTTTGCTTGCATTTTCTCGATGCAGCATTAACTTTCACCAGGCATACATTTAACACAGAACATACATTTGTCTAACTCGATTAACTAGTTTTGAAAATCAATTATTATAGTTCTTCTATTTTAGTGTTGTTTTAAAATAATTATAATGACTTTAACTATAACTATAACTTTGACTATAACTTTTCTTTTCACTTTGACTATAAAAGTTCAGAAACTCAGATCATTTTATGTTGAGTAATAGTTTTTAATTTTGTTTATTCTAACAAAAAAAAATATTGATGAGATGAGAACTGGAATTAGAGTGATATTATTTAATTCGCAAACGGTGCATTATAATTGTTTTGTTTACCATGGTTCGTATTGCTTGGCGCTCATAAATGATAATAATATCATGGAAATGCGCTATGTTTAATTGAGCGTCGTAGTTCCGCGTCTAGAGGTTGTTCACCTTACAGCCTTCGGGAGTATCGAACGCGATTACGTCACCGCGAGCGCGCGCCAGAGCCGCTCTCGCGGCGAATTGCCGAACTAATGTGAAAACTGCGCCATAGATAATAGTAATATGGTTTGATTGTTCGAGGGAAAAACATGGGAATTAGGATAGTTTTCTCATGTACGATAATTATTATCATTGTGCACTGTAAAATTTGCGATTGAAGTTGACTAAAAAACATGGGAAAATCTTCATACTTTTTACGTTTGTCGAGTCCAATAATTCATTTTAAATAGTTATTTCCATAAAAAAGTAACTTTTTAACATTCAGTTGGAAGAAAATATTATTTTTGTAAACTTAAATAAGCTACGAAAACGAAATGAAATGAAAAAGAAGCAAATTTTTGGCTACACAACATTTTTGTGTTAAAACTTTCGTTGGTTACGCTTGTCCGCCGATAGAGTAAACATCATCGACGGGCGGCGGAAGTCATCGACCCTGCTGCAAGGCCACTCGCTTACACAACTCGCTACTAAGCTATCCACTTTATCTTCCACACAACATTTTTTAACTTTTTCTCAATTCCAATTGTGCAATGTTTTCTAAAGTTCAATAGATGCAGATCAAGCATTCCTTTATAATGTTTTGTTTTGAATTAGTACAGTAACCGTTCTCGAAACGTGAACGCGATCGAGCGAGTAAGCGAGCCAGCGCGAGACAACAAAAGTACTTTCGGGCGTGTAACGGTACCGCAAGGAGAAATGCTCTACGAAATCGAAACACGTGGTACCGTTAGGCCCTCGCCCTAAGCCCGCGGGATAATCTTGGTAAATCACAGCCCGTTACTCGCGTGATTGCCTTCCCGGGTAATTTCCTTCAACATCTCGCTAGTAATAATTTACCTAATACAAGCTTTGCTTCGTTATAATTTGCAAACTGTGATCTTGTGATTTAGAATATTGAACTGATAAAGATTTGTGGAGTCAATTTCGCTCATGATTATTATTAGGACAATATAAAGTGTTAGGGTATTGATATGTACCATGCCGAAGAAGGTATTTGCTTATTTTCCTGATAAACTTTGATAAAGTTTGTGTGATAGTAGCATAAAAACATCTATCACTGTTATTCATGGAAGAGCTAAGTAGGTATATGCAATAATAAATGCGACTGAGGAGAAAAAAGGTCCATTTACAAAAAAAGCCATGATAACATATTATTAAAGAAAGTACAAATGTTTTAAATAAAATATTTTAACCATTAAATATTATACTAAATCATACTTAAATTGTTTTCGTGTCATGAAGTTGTAGCGCCATTAGTTACAAAATATGCAATAAGAAGAGTAATTTTTCCCAAAACTTTGAAGTTGCGCGCAGGTAAAGGTGAAGTTAAAGTTTGTTTCGATAAAAGTTACAAGATTTTGTCTATTTAAGCCTTTACCAGACAGACGCGGCCTGCGGTAGCGGCTAGAGTCACGGCCTGTTTTCTAGTATGAATATCTTGGTCTAAGACATTATATTAGAAAACAGGCAAGGCTTAACTAAAAAAATACAAGATATTATACTAGAAAACGGGCCGCCATCGCAGGCCGCTTGTCTGGTAAAGACCTTTTGCAAATATCATCTTGTTGTACTAGTACCATCTAGCGAAGCGTTTCCAAATTACAAGGTACGAGTAAAACTTTGCTACGAGTAAATTATAAGCACAAAACGAAGCACACACCGCCACGTCGAAGTTCAGAGTGCGCTGAGCTGTGTATGTGTGCTGTGAGTTTATTTCTGTCATATTTAGTATTAATATTATTTATTTACTTTCCTTTTGTATTTCTACTATCTACTTTTATGTAGTGCATTATAAATTTTATCTCAAATCTCATCTTGTTGTACTAGTGCCATCTAGCGAAGCGTTTCCAAATTACAAAGTAAAACTTTGCTACGTGCTACGAGTAAGTTATAAGCACCAAACGTAGCACACATCGCCACATCGAAGTTCAGAGCGTATACAACAGATTGCGCTAAGCTCTGTATGTGTGCTGTGAGTTAATTTCTGCCATTTTGAGAATTTATATTATTTATTTACTTTCCTTTTGTATTTCTACTTTCTACAATCTGCTTTCTGAAGTGCATTAATTCATTGTATGTTCATAATACTATCCAAACTTCCTTTAGACACACTTATTTTCTTTAGTTTTCCTTAACCTGTCTTGGAAAATAATTTAAAAAATATACACCGTATTGATTTTGATATCCCATAACTATAAGGCTATAAGGTTATAATCTATCAGTAAAAAGATTAAAAAATGTACTACATTATGTGGTCCAAAAACGAATCGTTTCGAAATTGCGAAATATTGACAGTCACGAGTCCTTAATATTGCGACCTTTTTTTATTGACATCGCACACCCAGAACAAAACTGTATTATATCGAAAATTCTCAAAATCGACTTTTTAATAAATTTTAATATCCAAATAAATTCCCGCACATGCCAATAATAAAGTTATGTTTATAAGTACAAAAATAGTCAATAGATGGCGTGTTAACCGTCTATTGGTGGCACTGCCCTATCAGAGTCACACATATTTCCCGAATCTATTTCCCGTTGCAACTTGTAGGCCGCTTATACGACCCTCAGATCCTTTACGCAACAGTGCATTCGTCCACAACCTATATACGTCCCACTGCTGGGTACAGGCCTTCCTCATGAGAAAACACATGAGGAGCATGGGCCGTAACACCACCACGCTGGCCCAATGCGGGTTGGTCAACAGTGCATTATTTCGTGATAATGCGGTGTTGTTGAAAGTAGTAATTAAATTATCGTGAATTATTTAGTTTTAATGCATTGGTATTGCTGATTGGGATTAAACAATTTATTTGACACTATTTCGAAATAGTTTAACCATGTTTTTGGCGGAGATATGTCTAATTTTTTGTATTATTCCAAAATGATTACCTGTTGTTCCTAAGAGTTGAAAACCTGTGAAATGATGCAGTATTGAGGTAGATATAAATAAATTATGTCCTAATTTTGTTAAGTAATCATAATAAACTCAGACTTACATGATAAATTAAAAGGAACATATTTACAATTTACATAGTAAATATGATATATACAAGATTATTTAAATGCAGTATTATTGAATTAATTTTATTTGTTATTGGTTTTTGGCAGACAAAGAAAGGTCGTGGTCTCCAAGTTGCTCCAAAAAACAATGAGAACAGCTTGAACTAGAGACATCAGCAGTTATAGCATCACCTGATCAAGCATCAGATAGGCAGAAAGAAAATATATTCGTGGCAACATCAACAGATGAGGCGTCGGTGGTTCTCCTGGAGGTTTTCCATTTTACATTTTTAAGGTTTTCCATAATTTTGACATGATCTTTATTTTCATGATATATATGGACCATTTTCATTGGTATGGGAATCGATTCAACTCACTACAAACAACTGTCAAAGTGCACCTATTAAATGGGTGTTTTGTTCATCTAAATACCTCTTTGCATTGACGGATTAACCTAGTTGTATAATCTGTGGTAAACACTGCTTGACAAGAGCGCAGGGTTTTTGGCGGCATTTGACTATAAACAGCAGATGTGATTTTTATTTCGATGATTAGTGTTGTTTTAGTAGTTCGTCTCGGAGTGGATATTGTTAGGCAAAATCAGTGTTGTTTTGTGTATTAAGTGTCTGTGATGTGAAAAGTGATGAGTTTTTTATCGTGGTACCTAATCCACCTCATCAAAGTAGCACCATAGTGTCTACCACCTACCATTTGGCGCCAAACTCTGCCAGGATGCATTGAAATGTATTACACTTGCATTTCAATGCAAATAAAGACTTAATACTACTAAAGACTAGACTACACACAATGTATACGACTGAAGGACTCCATGGTCATGAACAATAAAAAAAAATTACGAGAGCGCGGTACTTCGTTCGAAATTTTAAAATACCGCCAATTAGTCGGCTAATTGTCAAAAAAAAAGTTTTTTGCTTCGCGTTGATACACCACACAATTTTTTTCATTACAATTCACTTATCCCGAATTTCGTATAAACTATTACAAGAACATTGAGTGTATCTTTTGCGAGATTATCATACACCCAGATGGAAAAGGACGTTCGTTGGTTTCTCTCCATGTAGTGTGTTTTTTGTGAGACTATTATACAACCAAAAGGAAAAGGACGTTCGTTGGTTTTTCTCCATGTAGTGTTTCCTACAACTCCTACTTAAAAATTTTGACTTCTGTTGGTTGTACTTATTGCGCTTTTCTACAACATAGGTACCTATTATGTGTTCATTTCCCGCACCCTGGGAGTGTATACAGGGCGTGAAAATCGAAGGACGCAAATACGCTGGACATATTTGATTTTTTTAACGTCGCAACATGGATTATTTTGGTCAGATTAAAAATTATATAATAAAGAAAGAAATAATGTTTTTATTATAACAAGCATTTGGTTACTTAATGAATTTTTCGTAAATATAAATCATAGATGTAATATATAAGGACGCTGTTTCGAAGGTTTTCATCGGCCCTACAGTTACCAGCATAAGATAGCATTGTCTTATTCAAATCAAAAATGCATCGTCGCAAGAAATCCCAATATCGCAATACTATTATGACCGAGTTGTTTGTACACCGGTTTCAAGGTATCACATCTCTGAGCTTTTGGGTTTGACTCACACTGGGGGCAGATGCTTAATTCTTTGGGCTAGGCTGATTGGTGTAATTGAGAAAAAATGAGAATTTATTACTTAACACATGTTACATATAAAATATGGTATTTATTTAAATTATAACTAACAATAAAGTGTAAAACCTTTTATTTAAAATATGTTTTAGTTATGTAATACTCCACGCAGCTACAACAAATCATTCTCTTTTTTATATAAGGGTAAGCACATGCGCGGAGTACATAAAAAGCGAATGGCTTTTTTATCAATTTTTCGTTCTTTATTTAAAAAATGAGGGAATTGATTGGCTGCGCGTGTCGCGAAGCACCAGTGCCGACGCGCAGCGACCCTATGCTCCCCGACCAATGAGGGAGCTCCACCCTAAATGTATACCCTCGCCCTTTTCGTGTGTACACGAAAAATTTCCAGAACGAGCGATGCTAAATAGAATTTTAGTCATGAGAAATATCAACGAATCACAAAAATAATAGTACAATTTTAGACTTGAAGCTCATCATGCATCATGCAAAATGGGCCCTTTTTGTACTAATTTGAAGATATAAAAAATGATAAATTACTTTAAGCGTTTTCGGTGTCGTTTATGTAAGTTTAATGAATTTGTGCGGCTGTAAAACTGTTTATTTGTAGATTTACAAAGTACTTAAAACCACAGATAATTAAACATTAGATTAGTCTATGGTTGAACATAAAAATAAAAACTATTTAATTGTTCATATGATGCTTTTTAGTTCAGTTTTCCCACACTAAGAAGATAAAGAGAACTGAAATAGTTTTCTCTTTAGATACATCGATGTCATACCATTTTATACTTATTTATGTTTCACATCAAAGTTGATAGAGTTATTTATTTTTGAAAAATACATGCATAAAAAGTTTTCCACAGAAAGGTGGATATCCTTTAACTCTTGAAAAGCACGATTTTGAAAGACAAGAACTAGGAAAAATAATCTAGTGATTAGTTGTATACTAAAGCTCATAAAACATTATAAAAAAAGCGCGCGTATTATGGTATAGGTTTTCAGACAATTTTAGGCTGTCAAGTGATACAATGACTGAATAATTCTAAACGAAACATACTATCAACATTGTTCAAGTGTAGTTTAATTTTTTGGATAAAACGCATTTGTTTGTTTCGGAGATTACATTCTTCTGTGGCAGAGTCCAATACTAATTACTACTAAGAGTCAAAAACATTTTTTTTACTTACATCTTAACATTAACTCTAAAGTAACAATTAATAAAAAATTATAATACAAGACAACAATAGTATTTATTCGTAATATTATCGCAACAATAAAATAACTAAAGCAAACACTTTAACAAGAATATTTCAAACATATTAAGACCTTTGTTTGTTCCTCAAACACGCGAATGAAGTTTGCTTATAAACTAACAGACTATCGACATTGTGATAAAATAAGTTATACACATCATTCAAATGGAGATTGCTTATTTTGTTCAAAATATGGGTGGGTGATTTCTATGACACATTGTGAAATAGGCGCAGAGATGTCATTTTTGTTAAATTCTATTTTTGCCTCCGCCCCCTCGTCCAAAAGTATCAAAGCCCTCGCACATGCGCACTTTACTGATGTGATGACAAGGAGATTTTTGTATGTTGCGTTAAAGTATTTTTGATCCTAATATATGAATCACAAGACCATTTTAAATTTAATTGTTAATATTAAATCTAGAGCAATAGATTTTTCGATGGTCAGAATGTGGATATTAAAATCTACATTATCAGTGTTTTTCATTATCTGGTGTACAAAAAAGCAAAATTTTCTACACTTGCTGTTAAAAGATATAGTCGTAATTTTTAAATTTGTAAAATTAGAGTGTACTCTTCTACATGCACTGGTAGATTTATTTCATTCCCGTTTTTATTTTACACAGCTGCCAAACAATAACTGCCCACCTGATATAAAAGGCCACAGTTGCCTAAAATGCGTTTGATGTCTATAGTTGCAATTTTTGAACCACAGTTGTATGTTTTTGTATGTTGCCAGGCAGTGCCATAAGATTTAAAGTCAGTATTCGGTAAATTATCTGTCTAATCGAACTCTTCAAGCTGGAATACTGCCATGTTGCATTAAAGTATCAGATATATGTACCCATGTAAATTGCAGACAACTTGGTATAGAGATTTCCATATGAATTAGGCTATCAAAATATAAACGGTTTTACCTTTACGTAAATTTATTAGGTAATTTCTATAAATTATAAGAAAGAAAAAGAAGAAAAAAAAGAATATTTTTGTCAACTCAAATAGTTTTTAGTTTAGTTAAGTTTATAGTCGCAAAAATCTTATTTGCAAAACAAACAAGAAGTATCGTCTCGAAATTTTTACTACGAGTCAAAGTATGTTTATAAACTAAAAAATTAAGGTATTCTTACGAATTTTTGCATTAACGAAAAATGGATTGCACTATAAATCCACATAAATCAACGGCTCAGCTGGGTAATTGACAAATTTTGAGAGATATGGCTTTTTATTGGAACCACGAGGGGCGGCACGTGGTCTATGCAGAATGGACCGTCCATTAATACGGCTTTATTCGCAATCCTGCTGCGATTTTTTTTATTTTCATAGATTTTATGTTTTTTGTTCACGGTCAACAAGGGGTCAGTTTTTTGCCTCTCCTGATTGATTGACAGGGAACGGTCACTCGCAAATTTGTGTAAAAATAGAAAAAGGTTTTTTGTTTATTCGGAATTGGGTACGCCCGTGCCATAGGTTGCAAAATAATAATTATTTTAAATTCAAATTGAATATCAACAGACAAAAAAAATATTGGCAAATTCATTTATGTATTTATGTTTTTTACACACAAATAAGGTTTATCTAAAATATACTAAGAGAATTTATTGTAGTGGAGTGCATGGTTAGACCTATGTCCACCAGTGAGTACCACCACCTTTAGTTTGCTACTGATAATGTTTTTCTATTGTCATTATTTTTTAATTTCTTTTTATCTTTATTCATTGTCACATTTATCGTTGTATGTAGCTCTATATAAAATTATCATTTCATACGTGTATAACCATTCTTGAAGAGAACAGGCTGTTATTTTCAATATTCACACACCAAACAATATAATTAACTATTTTTTGCTTGATACAGATCAAGTCATTCTCGTTACGTCAATCACTAGCCCCCGATTCTTATTAAAACGGATTGATATGCTATTGTCCACTACTAGGCACACGGCTCATTTTTTATGTCACCATTCATTTTTTATTAATATACTTTTTTCGTTCCATAAAAAGCTCCCCTATTTACAAACTAACAGGGACCTTTGATCCGACCGCTTATTAAAAGTAAATATTTCATGAAATATTAAACCTTATTTCGACAGCAATATTATAGCACTATAACTCATGTTTTTTATTCAAATAAAGATCTCGAAAGTATTTGACGAACTTTTTAAAATATATAATTCAAATAATAATAAAAAGGAAGAACCTACAATAATAAAAATATAAGCCAAGGACTACTGAAGCTTTGTTTACAATCTATTCATACTAAATTGAGTTTTTTAGTAAACACTCAAAAAACTTATACTAAAAATGAGACTAAAAATAAACTCCTTAAAAATGTTTCAGCGCTACGCGCATTCTTCAGAATGTGGATTTAATGTCAAACAGTATCAATTCTTAATTTAAAGAATGTCTTAAATACTCGCTCTATGTGTGACAAAAACTATTATAATGGTCTCTGTCTAAAATAAGCTTTCAGTAAAAAATAGTAAAGTTCAATAGTTTTCTATTGTTAACCAGGTATAGTATAGTAGCAAAAACTAACTAATCAACTATCAACTATCTTCATAACAAGTGATCAACTATCTTCATAACAAGTGATAATAATATTTTTAGTATTTGTCTGTTAATGGATGATTAACGTGCACGCATTTGTGTAGTGCGAATTTTTGAGATTTATCAATGCTAATACTATGACATAAATTTTTGATAAAATACATAACAAATCTGGTGATAAATTTTCTATGATTTGTAGAAAAAATATAGAGCATTAAAATCGTTTGTATTTGACAGAAGGGTGGGTCAGGTAAGGGTAGAGTGACCATTATTTGATATTAATTCAGTATTCACCATGAAAATTTTACGGTTTCTCTTCACAGAAAGTAATATAACTGCTTATATAAAATATGATTTGCTCTTCCTTTTTACAACAACAGCAAGGAAAATTAAAAATTTAAGCTCTTAATTCTAGAAAAGTGATCGGAATAGTACACAGCGTAGTTTATTATTTATTTACCATATTTACTATTTATTATTTATTTACCATTAATTAAACAAAAATACACATTCATTGACTTATTTATTCTGCAAATATATACAAAAATACTAAATTAAGTAATGTATAAAAGTAATGTATGTACATTGTACAGCTTACCACTGACAAAATTAATAAATTGTGTAAAGTTTTAGGATGAAATTTCTTAAAAAAAGAAGCATTTTGTGAATATTTTTTATTGAGTTTCAGTATTTAAGTCCCAAGTTTTATTTAAATGTTGGTGTCAATACTAGAGCATTGTGTCCACGAGCTGACCAGCAGATGTGTGGTGGCCGGCTGTTTGCATTCACTCTCGCGCATGCGCCCCGGACCGAATGTCGCAAAAATGGCCGACGACGCTATTCATGCACACTAGTGAATTTTATTTGTACCATCGCTTCAGATTTGGAAGAATACTTTTATTTTGATAGTTAAAATTATTTTAATTGTTTGGTTACTGCTTACCCTAAGGTCCAAAGAAAAAATAGGCTCGAAACTCATACAAATAAATGAGTTTTTTAAGCAAATTTTTATTTGGGTTCATTTGTTATCATTCCATTAAATTTACTGAAAATGAGAGATACAAGAAAACAACCAATAAACGAATTTTAGTATTAAGTATACTTAGTACAATTGAGGCACCTATTGTTTTTATGAAAGCAGAATGTAAATTAGGTAAAATATGTAAATTATCTCATGCAATAAATTATACAATTTTGTAGGTTTATTATAAAGTTTATTATAAGGTTTATTATTGGTTCCTTTGGTTGTTTTGTTACTTTGAAATACAGGAACATTGCTAAATGATTTACGCCAAAATATGAAATAAATATCATAATTTTAACACTAAAATCCAATTATAAGATTTTTAAAGGAATATTCAACTCATTGATCTATTCGATTTTGATGCTTGTTTATGTCACACAGTTAATGAATTTATACGTGTTACTAAACAAAATTATTTATATCCGTAGCAACTTCGTAGTAGCATGAAATACAAATATAAACATGTAGATTTGTCTTATTTCAGTTCTACTGGCGTAGGGAGATAAAACAACTACTATTATAAATACGAGATGATTTTTGCAAAATAATAGTTGGGGCTAGTCCGCAATGTTCAAATACATTATATACACGACCCCTGGCCTCGAGGTCTGGCGCGGGCCAGGCTCGCAGCACACACCATGCAGTCTGTCCCCACGCGCCCCACGCGACGCGTCTCTAGCATGTATATAATTATCATTTTGCACTTACGATACAATAAAAACTCTATAAATATTTCCTTCAATCAATGAAAAGGACTCAAGAAGGCGCGCAGGTCCGCGGCTTATAATTACACCGCCATCGCTTCGACAAGTGAAATGTTTCGTGATTTTTTGTCAATATTTTTTTTGAAAAAACCATCATGAACTGATGACTCGGGTTTTTGAATATGTGTTGAAGCGTCAATTTTGCAGTTTGCGCGGAGGGTTGACGTGCGGAATACATGAAGGGTAAGCTTGTTATGTACTATAGGCGGATCGATCAATCACTACGATGATTTTAATTTATTTTGGTTTCAAGTTATATGTGAATTATTTTGGCTTACTAAATAATGTTCATTGTGAAGTTCCTTATAATATTAAATATATAAATAAAAGGGTTTGGGGCATGAATCGTATGCGTGTAAGGTGATTGAGGTTATATATAATTTTTTGATACACAGTCGTTGTGAGATAAAATTAATTAAGAAAGTGTTATTCACAACTCAAGCAGTTTGATTGGTCTTTATGGAAGTAAACTAGAATTGAAACGATAAATCCATTCTAGTCCTCCCCTACTTTTATTTTTAACTGTAATTTTTGGTGTTATAAAGAGTTTGAGAAATCGATTCAGTACGACTTAAGAAACGTGTTGATTTAACACAGCAATGTTTTGGTTTATGTATTTTATTTTATAATGCATTAGCAAATCACGTGATCTCATTTTATGTAATTATTAAAAATCTATTAGAATGAATACGATTACTTTTGTTAGTAAATAGTGGAATAAAATAGAAAAGCCTTAACTGCGTACGCCATAACAAAACAACAACAAACAACATATCATCACGTCTTTTTCCCCGAAGGGGAGGCAGAGGTGTAAACACCATAAAGGAATATTATAATATAATAAATATCACAATCGGCGGTCTTGTCAGTAAAAATAATTATACAGAATATGCGTCTGATGAAACGGTTTGTTGAAAAACAATTATTACAAAATATATTCGCATCTGCAACTCCTCCGGTGTAGTAGATGTCTATGGGCTGTGGTAATAACTTACCTTCAGATGAGCCGTCTGCCCGTTTGCCCCTTCTTAACATAAAAAAAATATATTTTTGCATGCTATTAAGTAGTTAAGAAAACCCGTGAGCGCATACACACAAAACACAACACAATACTTACTAAATTTGAGAAATGCATTTAGCATTAGAAATGCAAGAGGAAAACATTCATAATTTTAATTTCAACTTTGTTATTGTTATAGAGTGCAGCGTGTGCGCTGCTGCGGCGGCCGCTGCTGCTTGGGCGATCAATCAGAATGCAGACAAAGCAGAGGTGCCAACGGTGGTCACCAACGGCACGGGCAGCGTTACCAATGGCGCACTCAACGGACAGTATTATAGTAAATCTAATTGTGAGTACATGAAAAAAAATCTTTTTTACTTATGGGAATTCCGATTCAAAGCATCAAACTTTTTAGTATACACTTACTTAAGTCTTTATATAATTTTGTAAAATGTAATTCTATTTGGTTTAAACTAAGGCTCGGTGTTATGCATTCGGCACTAATATATTTTTGGTCTTCATTTGTTTTTGATTTTTTGAGGTGAAAAAGAAAACTGGTTTCTAGTTTTATTTTGATCTGTTCATTAGATTGAAGTGAGTTTATTTATCTAATAAGCAATGCCATGGACATTGTTTGTTTTCTACAAGTTGTTTGAATGATTTGGTAAATAAATATTTACACAATTTTGTTAGTGGTTTAGGTTCAACTCCCTACAGTGCAGTTTAAGTGCAAGAAAATCAACTACTGTTGTGTGATTTAAACCGCACCCAATTTTATAACAATGATAATAAAAATTGTATTTAAACTATAAAACTATGTCTCTTAAACATTCTTTAGGCATAACACTATTGTATGGTGATCATATAAAACAAAATATATACATTTATATAAAGCATAATTCTAATAGATAAGTTATGTAAACGTTATAGCTTTATTTTATACATGAAGAATTAAATACATTACAAAACCTTTCATAACAATAATACACTTCTCTACAAACCATGTAATAAATTAATATAAATAACATTATTATAATAATATTAATTGCAGATATATAAATGCATTAACAAAAATGTCTTGCAAAGCGTCTTTATGAAGTCTAAATAAACAAGATACAACGGTTTGTGGACCCGTGTAAAAAATCTTTTTGTTAACAAGTAAACAAACATCTTTTAAACATACTATAACTAAACAAAAAATAGAATGATTTTAAATTTATCTATTTTATGATGTTTTTTTTTGTACTGTAAGCTACCTTCGCCATGGTAAGATCTTGGATGGGTGACCAAAACTTGAGATCTTGAACTTTTATGCTTCAGGTCCCAGTCGTTATTACAAACGTTGCTACCCACTGCCCCACATTGTACAAACCACACAAACTCCTCATGTGTTTCACCATGAAGAAGCATATGAGCCATGAATGGACATGAAAGGACATGTAAATCAATTTTTTTAAATAATTACTTTTAAATAATATAGCAAAAAGCAAGGGAATTGGTAATAAATATATTATGATTACAAAGATGGTACCAATAAAAAAAAGAAAGCAGCAGCAGGCATTGTTGAGGGTTCGCTTGAAACGGTAAGCCATACAGTGACATTATAAAACTAATGTTAATTAATATTATTAAAACTACTCCTGCAACAGGTTGGTATTACAGATGGTAATGTTACACTGTCAATAGTAACAAGTAGATAAAACTTTTACATATATCACATGTAATCTACGTTACTAAACAGACAGTACTTCTTTGTGTGTTAAATAAAAAGGGCACCGCAATACAATGTGTTAGAGATATTGATTTCTTATATTAATCAGAAACAGTTAACTTCCCAAGTATTTACATATTAATCGTTTATCTTATACTTTCTGCTGATTACGAACGATCGACGAAAACGAAATAAACGAAGAAAAGTAACAATAAAAACCTACACCGAGACATTTGGAAGCTTTTGTTTCATAATCGTTACAATTAATATTATATTGACAATATATGCCATATAAGGTATAAATAAAAAGCAACGAAAGGGACAGAGAGGCCTGTATCACCGCCTCCGGATTAATTTATTTACGGTGCACAGACAGACAATACATAATTATGAACTTAATTTAAACAATAAAGACTAAACTTTAGTCCAATTTAAGAATTCTGAAAGTCGCGAGGGATTCAAGGCGCCCGAGTTTAAAACAGTTTTATCGCCGAAAAGATCTATACATATCTTATCAACTTTAAACACCAACTGTAAAAAGAAGTAAAAAGTAGTAAAAACAAGAGGATTCATGATAATTATTTTGGTCGTGATCGAATCCAAGTCATGTTGGCCATGGAATTGTTTTGGTTACTTTTTTTTCAAAAACAATAAAAAAAGCCAAATACTACCAAAAGCGACCAAACCAAAACAGCCAAAAACCATTAAAACCACCAAAAATAGCAAAAACAGCAAAAAACAACAGTAAACAATAAAAAATAACAAGAAAACATGATGTTAAAACGCAAAACGAAATTAAAATAAAAAAAATCAAATTAAAAAAGTTATATACCACAAACACATTTGACAAAAAATAAAACAAAAAAAAATCACACTTTAATTCAATCGCATGTATTTACATCTTTGTAGACAAGCCTTAACTTTGTTCCAAAGATGAGAAAACAGAAAATTAAAAAGTAAAAGGAAAATCAATATCAAATTTAACAATGATACAACTATAGTTCATTTTGGATATTAATTGCAAAATCTGTAAAATCTTTTCAAGGCAGAAATTGTTGAGATTTATGCTGGCAGTTTAGATTTAAAAAAAAAAATTGTGTTTCGTTTAAATTTGACGTTTAATATTTTGACATTCTTAATTCCAATTATTTTATTCCGGAAATGTTATTACTAGGAGTAAAATCTTGCTTTGTACCCCGTATAAATGACAAATAAAGCGTGCTTTATGTGCAGGTTGTGTATATAAAAAATACTACCCCTCATCAATCAAAACAAACAAGAACATTCAAAATTTTTTAACATTTTACATTTCATAAAATACCTACCTCATTTTAGGGTCGATATAAAAGGCACCACCCTTTGTAGGGACCGCCTCTACAACATACAAATGTACGTAAAACCACAATATAAAACGAAATAAGCTCCAGAATGGTAATCAGAGTGAGAGATATGCATTATTACGATAAGAATAGAATTCTTTTTTGTATGTTTGCGTGCCGAAAATGTGCCGAAGTGACCGGCATATTTTCAATGTGAACTTGAGGGGTGATTTTCGAGATGTAAGTTTGTAAATAGTTCATGAATATTTTAATAGAGGGCAGCAGTTTGATAACGCTCACCGACATCTATTGTTTGTAGCAAATATTAAATGGGAGAGCAGCTTAAATGTAGAGTTGTTAATGCTTTTGCTATACTTTTAGTAGAAAAATCTTGTGGTTTATCATAGGTGTCACACAGCTCTATATTTTAGCTTTAAAACTTACATTGCATAGAAAGTTCGCATAGAAAGCTTTTATCATAATTTAACATTTTTTTAAAATAAAGTATTTTTTTGTCTTTCGTTTATTTATGTTTCTTCGGTCACAGAAAAGTATACAGTTTGAACCACGTACTTATGAATAAATTTGTAAACACCGTGTCCTTTTTGATATGCCATAACTTTAAGGTTATGTTTTATAGGTAAAAAGATTTAAGAACCGTCCTACATTATATGGTCCGAAAACGAATAGTTTCGAAGATATCGTCAATTATAGTAAAATTATTCCTAATTTTTTTACATATTTTTTAAGGCACTTGAAATTTTAATTATTTGTATTTCGAATACATCACGTTCATTGAATAACTACGGCGTCGGGATGAATTTTCAGGCGTAAAGTGCGACGTTATCTTAATTAAAGTAAAGGTGTTTAAGATAACTAATTGTGACTTAATTTTTTTGTATCAAAGGTTTTAAAAAAAGTTTTAATAAAAAATGTATGCATAATTATGCCGCTTCATTCTATTAAGTGTTCTCTTCACCACCCTAGAGTTATGGAATATCAAAAGAAACAAGTGTAATAATGTGGATATTGTTAAATTTGTCAAATTTTAATTTGATCTTTGGTTTACCAAATAGAATTTTCATCTATAAAAAAATTATGACTAAGTTTGGGCTGGGTGTGTAATTTGGTGTGCTTTGGGTTTTCAAATTAGTGACTTGATAACTGCATTATGAAAACAACTTAAAATCAGACTCATACCGACGTCTATTTTGAAAGTGTGTATAAATAATAAATGTATACATAAAATATTTCTATGTTATTATGAATTACACTAATAATATAGGTATTCTAACAATGTTGACTGATAATGACTATAGTCGTCTTTTACTGTATACCTAACTATACACGAAAATATTAATTTCGTTTTAAAATATTATATTTAAGTGTGATTTAATGTATTAATATATAGGATGTTTCATGTAGCAGGTAGAGGAGCTCCATGCCTATCGATTTACACACATGGGACGTTCGACGATTTTATATAGTTTTCGAGTTATGATTTTTTTCGTTATTTTCTATGATTCAACGACGAGATTGCTTTAAATTGTTATAACTTTTTTTCCTCGCCTCTAAACACTTATGCGCATAAGTGTAAGTAAGTAAGTATAAGTCGGATCCTAAAATTCTTTGGGCATGTTAGCAGGCGTGAAAATGATTCCATAGAACGAAAATGATTCCAAAAAAGTGAAAAGTCGTGCAAGGGAAAGTTGAAGGGTCTAGACCACGGGGAAGGTCCCCGATGAGATGAACGGACCAGGTGAAGGCCACGGTGGGCGCCGGCTGACAGACAAAGGTGGCGGGACATCGTGCGGCGCGTGCTGTCTGCTTACCAACCTACTGGAACGTGATATCCACGACCACTCTGTCAAGAGTGAAGCGACCAAGAAGAAGAAGAACAAGAAGAACTTTTTTTGGGTCGACTTTTCTTGAATGTTTCTTGCCTTGATACTATGCCTATTAGTTAGTCTTTGAGACACAAACATTTTCATCATAACTTAAATATTTTGGTTTCATTAGAAACGAGTGGAAATTTTCGAAATAAATAAAAAAAGAACAGGCTTAATAAAACTACGGATTGGTTTTAAAAATTTGCCAACCTCATAAGCTTTCATAATAATGCAAAAAAATATCTACTTAATAGGGCATCTTTTGCTGGAATCGATCTTTGAATGTGGTAAGTCGGAACATCCGTAATTTTTTTACTTTACAATTTCTTAATGTTTGCATATTTTTGTTAATCCGGAAACTGATTGTATCTCTACAGCTCATTTACTTATTAAAACGGTAATATCATATTTAACTATTTACCATAATTTGTGAAAATAGACGGCAAGACTAAAGTGCCGAATTTATGCGTATTGCTAGTGATGACTTCCAATACTAAGCATAATCGCTTACAATGGGCTTTATAAGAAACGGCTCAAGGTCACTTAATAGGCAATGTAAAAAACTATGCTTTGAGTTCTCGTTTGACGCAGAGGAAATCAAGAATGAGCAGGTTCGTAGGAGAACTGAGGGCAAGATATAACAAAACGCAGGCCAAGGCACATTGCTCCTAGAATACATTGGCAAATTTGCTCTCGAATGGCGGCAACGTGTAGGGAGGCACGACGTATTGACAACGATCTGATGAAGGCTGCAAGAAGTCGCTGGGTGCGGGCAGCGCAGAACAAATTATTGAAGAGATCCCCGGGAAAGGCCAACGTCACGCGGTGTCTAAGATGAATGATGATGACGGCAATAGTTGTCCATTTTGTTTGTACGAGTATGAGGCATAAATAAATGTCTGAGACATCTTAAATTCTTCTTCATGAATTTTATTAATGAACATCATACCTGCCTTTCGGTTTGAGGCGAATTTGGCCTGACCCTACTTTACTTCGAATTGACCGATGTGCTGATGTCAAAATAATATGATATTTAAGATTTCTTCAGTTCCTTATAAAAATAATACAAACTCGACAGGAGTTTGGAGTAATAACTAGTTATAAAATAATTGTTTTAAATATCAAAGAAAGCCCCACTTAAGGCATAATTATTGTCCAGATAGACAAAAATATGCAAAGACATTAAGAAATTCTAATGTAGAAAAATTACGGATTTTGAGACTTACCACATTCAACGACCGATTTCAGCAAAAGATGAACTATTAAGTAGATTTTTTTGCATTATTATGAAAGCTTATTAAGTGGGCTAGTTTTTGAAACTAATCCGAAGTTATGAAAAGCCTGTTTTAAATTATTTTATTTAATTTGAAAATTCCACTCTGTTCTGATGAAACCATGATTTTTAACAATGAAAATGTTTGTGTCTTTGGTTTAAGTTAGGAATGAGATTTTTTCTCTTATAAATAAGTAACTAATAGGCATTGTATCAAAAAAGAAACATTAAAGAAAAGTCGACCCAAAAATATTACAATTATTTAAAGCCGTCGTTGAATCATAGAAAATAATGAAAAAAAAATCATAGCTCGAAAACTACACAATACAACTAATATAGGGATTTACTCGATAGGTATGGAGCTCTTCTACCTGCTCGCTTTGGCTTGACACCTTACATGAAACAGCCTGTATATTTTGGTACAGATGATGTAACAAATTACACATCATAGTTATCAACCTGAAAACGGAGCTGGTAATTGTGTAATAATGCAAAATCGTCGAATGCAGTGCACACTAGTAAAACGTTTATGAATATTGCATAAAATTAAATTAAAATGTTTTTAGCTTTTTCTTGATCTTGTAAAAAAGCAACAAAAGTTGTACTTTAATTTTATGCAATTAGATATAGACCGGTTGCGAAAGTGAACAGTAACTAATGTAGACGATCCGACATACGAAAAAGTAAGTAGAAAATTTACTGTAAATACAAAACTAATTATTGGCGTAGTTATGGGAAGATTTACAACAATTTTAATGTATGGCATACATACTAAGTTTGTAGTTTAGAAAAATCTTACCAATTATAAGTATAGTTTATGTCTCGTTTTCGGAGGGCGATTTAAATTCTCTCAATTATTTTTAATTGTTCCCGAGCTCTCAGACAGGGGAAGATAGTCTCAATGACAATGGACGTGATTAGCGGGTAGACAAATTTACATGATGCATCGTAGAACATGGAATCTCCAACGTCGGCTAGATTTGGGGTGAGATGAGTGAAAGTACATGTCAGTCGTTGGGCTTCATTATTAACAAAACTTGTATTTCTTGTGGGTCTGCTATTGTCGGTGCATAATCATATGTGGATTAGATTTCGACAATGGGCCTGGCTGTCCAGTTCGTCAGTTTTTGACATCTCCGCATGGGGCTCATCTGAGGTGACCAAGCAGCTATACTCATCAGGAGATTCTCACAAAAAATTTCTAACTACAAAGAACAGTGACGATATTAGTTTATCTTAAAAGTTTATCTCTCTACTAATCCGAATTTTTATGATAATTTCATGCAAAAATTTTAAGTGTTTGACATAACAACGTATCATCACACCTTTATCCCTAACAGTAGGCGAAGGTGATATAGCTAACATCCACATTTCGCCGGATTAAATATGGGTGTTATTAAAACGTGCTAACCGTTTAAATAACAAATATTCGATTTTCGATTAGCAAAAAATACAATTGGTCAGCTAAAATAGCAAATTGGTAAGCAACTTATGGCCAGCAAATGACACTAATATTGTTTTAAAGGGCCATTAAAATTAACCTTAACCTAATATCTATCAGAATATATTTCCTAGGAATATATCCTTGTTCCTTCATTAATATTTTTCCTACATTTACGGTAACATATACATTGCTGAACAAATAATTATTTTGCATTTTAAACTTATTGCTCTTAAAACGAAAGTTTGGATATTAAATAATATTATTTTTCCACAAAACCCTGATTTTTTTAAATGTGTTATGTTTTAATATTCTTACGGATAGGGCACAATTTTATACTTAGAACAGTACAATTTATACACAGTATAAAATAGTTAAAATTATCCCATCAAAACTAAAATATCTGGTCACGTCACAGTCGACACCAGGAGGAGGCTACGCGGAGTAAATTTCGCTTCACCTTAACGAAACGTGGAAAGTGTAATCATGAAATTGTCACACTAATAACAATAAAGCGTTATAAATAGCAAACAACTATAAATACGTTATAAATACGAGGGGTTGAGAAGGCAATTTTTGAACAATTGACCCTCTTTCGTGAATTTTGTTTATTAGAAGAATTACATCAATTAGTTTTAAAATAATGTTTTAACAATGTTTTGGAATTTGATTATTAACTCGAATCTGAGTAGTTGGTACAGTCGAGTTCAAAAATACATGCGCACATTTTAACAGGTGACAGTCTTTATTCCCTTCTAATGAGAGTAATTTACTGTAAAACTTGCATACATATTTTTGAACTCGACTGTACTAACTAATTCGATTTCGATTTCCTTTTGCCGACATTATGACATTTTTAGGCAAACATTTTGGGCGCTGACGGAAAGTTGGATGGTAACAAAGCTATCTGCAACGAGAATAGTTTTGTTTTGAGCGTTAGACGAAGGAAAGTTTTCAACACCAAATAAGGTAATGAAAGTATATCTACAAAGTGAAAAATAACTTTATATCATTTTGTGAATGTGTAAAAAGTTTATATTGCTGAAATGCATTGGTTATTCTACAGTTATAATAGTCGCCAGCAGTAAGCTCTCAATTTGTAAAACGGCAAATGTAAGACCATTTTCATTCAAATTTTATAATGCATTCCTAGAAATATAACATTCAAGGACAATTGTTAGAAGATATTATTTTTATCCGTGGGAATATAATATAAAGCACAGCTACTAACGAAAAGCAGTTGTTTGTTGAGTTTGTACAAAACATATTATCAAGGTAATAAATACTAGGTAATACGATATTAACTCGTAACGGAAACATTGACTCACAAAAAACTCAACACGTAAAAATGTTTAGTTTACAAAGTGGAAAAATTGTATGCATTTTTATCGTGACAAAAAAATCATAAAAATTGTGGAATTACTGAAAAAATAAAGTTTACAGACAAAATCGTTACTAACACATATCAAATTACTTCAATTCTTATAAACATATGAAAATGTATAGCTACAAGAGCCTTTTGTTCTAATAGCAATAAAATAGGGAATTCGCGGTGAAGACATTCAACAAAAAAGGAATGAGTATCTCAAATAGATCCCTTTACGGTGGGCCCTAAGCACGTATTGAGGAGTGTTTTTTTGTGTTTTGAAGTAGTCGGGCGTTGTACGGCGGCGTGCGGCAAGCCGTTCACCCTGCAGCGGCCTGCCCGGCGCGGTAGAAGCTCGCGCCGTCAAGTGACACATTTCGTATTGGGGTAAAGCAGCGGGCGCTTTAGACCGGTGCACACGTTCCGTTAGCTTCTTTATTTTAAAATTTACTTGCTTGACGATATCCGGGAAGGGGCGACCGCATCACCGGGCCGACTACGCGCCTCTGTCACTAGTTTTCGATGCAGTCGACCTGCGTACGCGTCGCTGGTCGCTTCGCGCGCACGCGCGCTCGGTCTCATGCACCAAACAATTTTTGATAGTTGATAAGATTAAGAAAGCGCGCAAAACATAACAGTAAATGAACATAACATAAGTAAAGTGCCTTCAATTTATGTGGAGGATGAATGTTCCGAAGAGGTGATATTTGTGGTGCCAGTTATATTTTAGTTACTAACGATGAGCGGGAGGGAAGGCGGAAATGCAGTTCCTTCGAGTAAGTATAAACTCACTCAAGATTTTTGATTCTCACAACGATTTGTTGGAATGTTAATGTTTCAAGTTACCTGGTTTCATAGTGTTTTATTTTTATGCACGTGGTAAAGGTAGGACTGTAGCTGAGTTAAATATTTTAAAAGTTTATGATAGCCCTTATCGAGCGGATGCGATATATGGGAAGGCAGTAACAAGCAGTTGTGTTTTACATCAATAAAATTATTAAAATTGAGGTTAATAGTGTCCCGTTTCGCTGGTGTCGCACATGTGTACCGTGTTTACTCGCAGTGTTGATCAACAACAACACACATTAATTATGAATGTGATATATTAAATACGAAAGTTCATTCTCTCTCACTACGTCTTAAATCTGTAGCATTTAATCACTACGACTGTTATTATACCTATACGAAATAAAGTAGCATTTATTATCGAACACGTCTATTTATACCACATTATTTTTAAATATTGTTATGTATGTCGAATATTGACTTTACAGTTGTATTGGAATTTTAACTTATACAATCGCAGTTATGAAATTAATTCAAAAATAGAGTTATGAATGAAGCAGTCCAGGTCATTTTATAAGTTGTACGCATTAGAGCGCAATTGTTTACTATGACCACGATACCTTTTTAAAACTCACGTGCGGGCCTTCGCGTGCATAGACGAGGTGCCTATAGAAAGATGGGCGATTAAGTACCTTAAAGTTAATGCAATAAGGTTCGCAAGTTTCATTTAAAATTGTCTGTGTAAGAGAAAAACACTTGTGTGTGCTTAGGTAAGCCAACTGCATTTTAGAAAGACCTTAATCTTCTTTCCCCACTATTCTCGCACTACGTGTTTTTGTCATCGGCATACCGATGTTGTAGTGATGACCGCGTTATCGATACCTTTATACTGATTAGAGAATTTTGTTTCCCTGTGCCGTTTACGTAACTATGTAGTAGAACGATCTAGTAAATACCTAATATACGACAATAAAAAAATTCTTTGGTGTTTTCTCCGAAATTTTATCTAAAGGGCTACTTTAAGGTTTGAGTATATTCGTTTGGAATTAAAAAAAAATTATAATATATTTTAAAACCATTAAGTTGTATATGCATTCTGCTTATGATAAATATATTACACAATGTATAAGTTTTAACAAACTGGACACGGCTAAACGATGACTGGCATTAGAAACAGAAATATTTGCTAGAGCGTGATTCCAAGAGGAACTATTTGGAATGTTTAGAAAGTCGATGTTAAGTAACGTTACGTCCCTACGGCAGGGTCCGAGTTCGTAACCAGTCAATTAAATCTGAATGGTGGTACGTTAGGCTATCTCTTTTCCTCGTAGCTTCGGATCCCAGGCAAAAGCGCCACTTGTCGATGATTCACGTTCAAATTCCATACCGACGATTGATAACAGCCGAACTAGTGAATGGCACAACGTTTTAGGTCATTTCATTTACTTGCTGGTCATGCGTCCCACAATCAATACGGATATATGTGTTTTGTTTACTAAAATGTAAATACCGTCATCACTTTGTGAATGAATGATTTTTAGCGCCAGTCATAATATTTTATCGTTAAGATTTGTTTATTTTATTTTACATGAATTAAATACTTTATAAATATTTATTTTATTTGTTAGAAACTATTAACGATATTGATATGGATGAGTAAGCCATAAGATGGAGCAGACCTCCACAATTTGTACAGCAATTGCATGTCAACGACCCCACAGAACGGGAATACTAGGCCCAATGTAATCCTACATTTTTGTCGCCGCTACACGATGCCATGTTGATATTCTCCGAATACATCACGACAAATCGATTGTGGGATTTTTTCCTAGAAAATAGGTAGGCAAATATTATGACGACTAGCGAATAGGATTTTTTTTAAACTTTGTGTCCATATAAATATTAAAATGAAGTACTTAGAATTGTTACTATTTTAGCTTAAAAATCATTTAAAGAAGACGTGGAAAAATATTTTTATTAGATTTTACAAAGCAAAAACTTCTTTGTATCGATGATACCTGAATCGAGGAACTTTATCTATCAACAATGTTCTAACGTGTCATTTGTATTATGCTGTCAATGGGTTTCCAACTTGACAAACACGTGTTACGTTCAGTGTGTATACTAGACGAGTAGAGTCGGCGCAGTCAAGTATTCAACAGATAATTACTATTCACTGGTAATTATTTATTGTTTGGATATAACTGACCCTCTAGGTGTAATGTTGTTTTTAATTTAGAATAAGAAAATTATTTTTTAAAGTATTAAAAGAATGTGCTTATTTTTGGATAAGTACCGGTTATGAAAAAAAATTTATATTTAATATTATTACGCTACGCTAAAATTGTGTTCTAAAATAAGGAAACACTTCAGAAAGAATTAAGAAAACAATCAGATTCAAGAATGATTGAGCTGTGTTTGCACCATTGCACCCACTGTCTAGATACCCTCGTTATCAGTCTTACGTCCTACTGTAGGGCACATAAAACAAATTAATAATTTAAATATTTTTGTTGTTAATAATATTTTTATTCGCCAATTCCAAGCTGCACTTCATGAATTTCAGATGGATTGTACGACTGGCATAAAGAAACAGTATCTTACACTGATATCTATCAACTCAAAAATAATCACATATATTATATAATTGTCATGGGATCTGACCTCAGCACAGGCTGCCAAAGAGGCAGTAAGTAAATAAAGTCCAAAAGGGTCATGCGCTTTGGCCCAGAGCCTTGGACTATGCAGCAAAGAGGTGTATTACTCCCTGTAGTCGTGATTCTGATATTGTCAACTAAAGACACAGTATAAAGTATTCCACCCACTGCAAAATGCGTAGTGAACATAACGAAAGTATTGAACACATACTATGTGCATGGGATGCACTAGGCAATATGTAAGGCTTAACCCATATAGGAGGATTTAATAAAAATTACCTTTGCCTAGATCATAAGGCTTATCTAGATCATTTTAGGTGGTGACACGGACACTGAAATGGGAAACACAAAGTCACAGTCTCATTGTTATAATAATAAGGCCACAGAGTAAAAAATCTTTACATAGAAATCTGATCAATCATCTGTATTTGCCGGGATCAAACCTTTAGGCTTGACTGAGCCTAAACACATTCTAAATTAGTTCATATTAAGTTAAACTGATTTTATATTATGCTGTAGTTAAACAAACTAATAAGAGAGTCATTAAACTTATCCGAAAGGAGATAAGTAGAAATATATCATACACCTATGTATATAAAATTATTTAAATTAACTATGCAGGTGGTCACCTGCATAGTTAATTAAAAGGACTTTTGGTGTCGTTTAATTAATGTTAGTTTAACTGCCTCGCTTTAGTTAGTGAGCTCTTTTTATTTATCTGAATAGGTAAATAAAAGTAACTTTAATTATGTTAGGTACTAGGATGCCGGTGTATTTAATATTTTTAATTGGTGTATAATAATGAGTTACGTAAACTTAACGTTGTTGTTATAAAATATTAACTACAATCAGTAAAGTTATTGACATAAAACAATTTTATTTTCGTTGTATCACTCAAAGGTAACTTTACTAACGAAAAAGTTTACTTTACTATTGCGGAGGTTAATGACGCAATTAATTGGAACAGATTTTTAAATTTTATTTAGATAATTATGGAATCCATTCAGTTTTTACAACAAAGGAACTATATAGATAATAATATATAACGCAAGTCAGAATTATGTAAGTAGAGGCATAATTTACGCGTTTCATTGGATGTAATTCGGTAAACCATTAACGAAGCTTAGGACCTACTAGATTTCCTCACACTCGTATGTGAAAAATAAGCCTCGTTTTACAAATTGATATTCCCATCGTATAACATATGCTGAGCAAATTTTTTATTAAGAAACATTTTATTGTTCTGTTCCACACAATAGTTTTTGTGCAATGCGTGCCCAAACATACACAAAAATTCTGAAAATTTTCGATTTGGTATCTGAAAACCCTTGTTGTTTCTTAAAAATCGCATTACAATTTTATTAAAATATTAATTATAACTAACACGACCTGTATATGAAATCGCATATATACCGGATATTACCAATTAGGCGCCTTCAAACACTGTGACGATTTAATGTGTTCGAGCTTTTCATATCTAAAAAAATATCATTCAACGGATCAACAGTTTTGATATAAACAGGAATATAAGTATATACATTGCTTATAACACGCCCGCATATATATTATGGAATTAGTAAATTAATTACAGCTCTAAATATCACTTTGAATTAACAAATTTTCATTTAGTTAAAAATTATACCAACATTTTAAATAAAACTACTTTCCTGTATACTATAAATAAATAATTTATAGCGATCGTGGCTTCGATTTTAAGGTTGTTATCGTGAATATATTCGTGTAAGTCATTTCAGTTTATGTAATCTTTATATACCTTACCGTGTCTTTGTTCTGGGTACATTATGATGTCGAATTTTTAATTATTTTGGCAAGAATGTATTCAGTGGCACTCTCTTTTTTATAGAAAGCACAGCAAATGGCTCAACACCACCTGATGGTAAGTAGTAAGGACTCCATTTGCGGAAATAGCTAGGGCCACAGAGAACAGTACAAAAAATACAAAAAAAAACCTTTATTTCTGTTAAAAATCATTAAAGTATTGTGCTTTCTTTTCCTTTTTAGTTTGACAAAACCTGTGTTAGGAGAAGACCCTCTAATTAAGTTCCGATGAAAATACATACAACAGAAAGAAGTACTTATTTACTATTTTACTTACTATACTTTTTAACTATATAATCCAATATAAATGCAAAAAAGTACGATTTATTTTATTAATTCAATAAGTGTACAGTAGCCCTATCCACCTCATCCTTGTTGGCTCATAAGGTGCTTTTTCACGCCTTTCTTGAAGGAACTCATGTTGTAGGACGGAGAGAATACGTGTGCCGGAAGGAAAATCTATTCACTACATGTGCGCACAAAGAATGACTGCCTGAATTTCTTTGTCTGTGACGACAAAGAAGTCACTAATTGGAAAGAATTAAAAGCTGATTGCTTCCTTCAGATATCTGTATAATTTTGTAAAGGCTGACTTTCATCAAATAATGCAAACCTAATCAAGAACTTACTGTATTTCAGTTACTGAAATAAATAGTAGGTTTTAAGCATAAATAAGTTGATGTTAAGTGTTATGTTAATTCTTATAAGAAATAGCATCAGTAAAGAATCGGTACAGGGTAATGGATATGGAACTTATATCAACATAAAATATTATTTTCAACATTGGTTTTGATACAATTAACGAAGTTGCTATTTCATTCTAATGCATGGTATTACACCACAATGGTGTAAAAATCAAACATACAAATATAGTTTGATCCAAAATATTAAATTTGATGCGCGGTCTTAAAGTAACGGAATGATATTGAAATATTTATTTAAAAATATATCCAGATACAAAATATAACAACAAAGCACAATATATAATTTTTAAGTACTCTTTATACATTCAACATAATATGAAAATAATAGAAAACTAAACAATAAAAACAGCTTATCTCCTCGCGAAAACGAAAAAAAACATAAATTTAACAGTAAATTTAAATATAGCAAAAAAAAGATGTTATAACAAAGCACAATAATAATGGTTCTGTTCTAGCTTATACTTAATGAGGAACAGAGAACAAGATAATGCACTTAAAATTGTCTTATTTCGGTCACCTTTTCCAGTTACATGCGTGAAAATGAAAAAAAAACCTAATACAGAACATTGAACAGTGTGTACAAATATAGTTTTTTTTTTTCATATTTATCTCAAGTAGATTATTAAGTATCTCTAGTATAGTAATTATGATTACGAAATAAATTAAATGTCAGAAAATCACATCGCTCGATTGGTTGCTTTCACCGTCCCTGGTATCTGCATTGCTTATGGTAATTCACTTTTAGTAAAAGCCATCTTAAGTTATCATGAATGTTGTTCAGTCAAAACTATTTAAAATATAGTTTAATTACCTACTGCAGTATATCTCATTATAGAAATTTTTTTTTTTTTCAAAAGATACTATTTCATACTAGTAATGTACAATTAAGTGTACTTATAAAAAATGGTTTTTACTAAGCAATTGTCGCCAAGCTTAAACCCAAAATTTTTTTTTTTTCGGAAGGCATGTTAAACAATACTGTAGGAGTTACTAAAGCTGACTTAGTCCACCGTGCTACGGAATACATCTGGGGTACATTGGGGATAATTAATTCTATAATAAGAAAATATATATACCACGATACTAGAATGCAATAAATAAAACAGTGAGGTGTATGAAAAGCTCAGAGCTTAATTGCAAATGCCAGAATGATTCCTTCGTAGTTAATGTGTTTACCTTTTATTATAAGTATTTTTATATCCTTCAAGTTATTTTTTTGTGACTTAAATTGTCTTATTTTATTGATTCTAATTACAAAGGATCTATCCAAATACTTGCTCGTGTAATTTTGGCAGGGTTGAGGTCAGTCAGCCAAGTTTGGGCTCCCATATGTGGTTAAATTGTAGTAGTTTACTGTAATTTTATGTTTTCTCCCGTAGTGCTTACCAGTAGTGCCACCAGTAAGTATAGTGTATTTTTAATTATAAAATAGGATTGATGATATTACCTATATATTCGAAGGCATAGACATAGGTTAAAATCTACATTTCTTTCTTCTTTCATTTAATTTCTTTCTTTAACATCTACGTCAGAAAAAAATTAAATATTAAGTAGATGCTTTTACAATTTTTTCGCTTATTTAAATACTGCATTTTAAAAAAACCCTAGAAGATTAAACAATGTTTTTTTAAACTTCTACTTCTGAGTCTACTTCCTATGATGATCTCATTTCAAACGGATTATAAGCTTGTTTGTCTCCCTCGTGCTGTGAAAATTACATTTAGGGGAACGGGAACAAAATCATTCTATAAATAACAATATAAATAAGTAACATATACGAAATACGTATCACAAAATACTTTAAGAAAAGATACAATTTTAAACTTCGTATAACATAAATATTTATCAAGAAAGTATTGGGCATATAAAATGAAATTATAAGAAATTAACTTAGAATCTTGTCTTTTATTAAGTCTGTCTTGCCTTAAGTATAATGTACATTAAATATAGTTCAAACTTATTTTTAATTGTATACCAATAGTTTTTCATTCGATTGGTCAGAAGCATTCAATATTTGTTCATAAGCTTTGAAGTGCATCATATAACCATAAAATGCCCTACTTAAAATATGCGTAGAATTTCCCCTTCCTGTTTTGAAAATAACACAAGCTTAATTTAACTCAAGTTTTAAAATAGTATAATCGCTGCTGGAACTAACAATAAACATGAAATGTCACTATTGCCGTCTCGCGTTCGATAATTTATACTGCTCCTGGATTAGTAAGAATTAATGGAAAGAAATTAAATTTAAGAAATTATTTGGTTAGATGTGTCTGATTAGAAAACTATTACAGTTTCGAAATACCAGATTTGGTATCGTTGAAATTCAATGGAGGATAGTACAATGTACAATCAAATATTTGAGGCCACGCTCTAAACGGAATGCAACGAAAAGTTACGCATGCACAAGAATGTTTGGTTGCATTGAAATTCCTGCGTGAGAGTACGTAGCGGGCCGGCGTCCGCTCACGCGCCGTGCTGAGTAAACAAAACTACAAAACAGATGCACGCCTCTGATGCGGCGCACCGCCATGCTACCACGTTATATTAATAAGCGCCACTCCATGCTTCTTAGTTGCTCCATGCCTATGTTTTACACCCGATTGTTACTGGAAAAACCAGCAATATTTTCTATGTATTCACCTAGGCAAGCGTGTACAAAGCTTACTTTGGTCTAGATGTGAGCGTTAGCTTTTATTTATTATGTGGAGGTAAGGCTTACAAAAAATTGTATTTTCTTAACGTATGTATGAGAATAGCAATTTAAGACTTAAATTATCTTGAACCATTGGATTCTCAAATTTTACATTATAACTAAGCTAAAGCAACATTAAGTAACTTAAATGTTAAATATTTCTTTCATGAGCTCTTGTGAGTTTAACTTGCTTTAAATGTGTACGCAGAGAGATAAGGTCATGGGTATCCTGATGAATGTCAACGTTTTCATTAATAAAAACTTTACTATCTCATTCTGGGCCCGTTTGTGTGTGTGTGTGTGGGTGCTTAAGAGACCACCTACAACCGTTTAACCTAAATGATATAAAATAATTAAAAGACTTTTGAAAATGGCATTCTAAATTTAAATATTAATTATATGAGTTAATTTTTCTGGAATTATTAGAGCATGGCTTGAAAGTTGGTTTAATAAAAAGAGTTAAATGCACCATTTATTTTCCATTAAGTCTGTTATCGGATGCATGTTGTAAGCTCGTATCCCACCAGAGGTATCTAAATGTTTCAACTGTTTTTCATTATCAAATAGAGAGTTGTCGACGAGGCACGCGGCGAGGTCGCTAGGTGTACTTCGATGAATGAGTGCCAGAACGCAAGCTACCACGCAACCCAAATACCGCACATTCTTGCCTTCTCGACACCACGTGTGTAAGCTCTTACTGACGGAAATAATTTGCTTAGCTTACATACCTACCACATGGAAATGTATATCGAATTAGCGAGTTCGGAGGCTGTCGGTTCGGTTTTTGTTTATCGTCGTGGTTAAAGATGTTGGTATTTATGTGGCTGTCGTGGCACAAGTGAACAACTGCGCATTATATTTATTTGTTTACACAACTACGCAGTTTTTTATTAACATTTTTGTTTAATGTATGCCGCTGCTCAAAGGTTGATTTATTAAAATAAATTTTTGATTTACATACCTTTTTTTTAGTTATTAGCTTTACTCGTAGCTTAAATTTATTTTGGACATATCGTTTTACGTTCTAAATATTTTCAGACTACAAAGAATTTTAGAATACATATATAAATAAAAGAGCAGTCGGCGTTATTATACTTTAGATGGGTATTAATTTGCATTAAAAGTTTCACATACTAAATATAAATATTTTACATAATTTTTAGATACTTTGACAAAATGAGACGTTAATTACGTGTATGCTAAGCAGTTAAATCTGATACCATGCTTTTAAATTTTGATAGTGGGGAATGTTTTGTTTGATCATCAAAAAATGTTATATTATTATGTGTTATTTTTATGAATCGACTGAACGAAAACAAAAAGTTTTAATCATCTTTAAATTTATCTATTACTATTTCAGGTAATTTTATGTTGAAATAATAAGTGAAAATAAAAGAGTGGGAAGTAGAATAAGTAGGATAATACAAAAGTTAAGGAAAATAATGAACCACATTAATTATATTGCAACTAATTTATTAGAAAATGGAGACTCCACCTTAATAAAAATAAATTACAATGAAAAAACACCAACATTCTTAGAATTTTCAATGATTCGTATGGTAGTAAATAATGAATTCTTCGAATCATTATTAATAGTTATCCATACACCTCATATGTTAGTCACCGCAAGCATTTACAACCAGTCTGTTACTGACCTGTTCATTCATACAAATAGTGCCATTTTAGGTAGATTGTTGATTTCATTAGTCATATCCGAACTATGGTGATAACGTAAATATTTTTCTAAAGCTTTATATATAATAAAAATACATCATATGAATTATAGAAAAACAAGTGATTTAATGAAATTTAATATGCCTTAATAAGTCTTTGAGGTTAATAACTATAGGTACTGATATAAAAAGAGGAGTCTATTCTTCGTCTTGGTTCCCACGTTATTTTTTTGTGGAGTAGTCCGATAAGGGGAATAGTATACCCTTTCTTAACCCAGTAAGTGATCGTGGGCCCTTATTTATTGCTAATAGATTTTCGAACGGTAAATGTCTATGCATGCATTTAGAAGGGGACGACTTACTTAATGCAATCAAAGGGAACCCGAGCATTGAATTAATATTAATAGAATTTAAAATTTACATTGTACTATCTTCAGTGAGCGATTGTCTGTAAAATATAAATAGGTCATCATTTTGGTCCTTACTTTTTCTGATATATGATATACCTCGTACGAATAAACACTTGCAAGATACCGGCACTTACAAGTGACAAGCATACAGCCTATTAGGTGATTAGCGGTTAATTATTGCATTGCAAACAGTGCGTTGCTGACCCAATACCTTTTGGCAATTACCTTAAGTTTGGAATTATTTTGTTTAAAATTATAGTCTTATACTTTATGAACAAAAACTACTAAAAGTAGTTTTTGGATATTTTAGGATTTGGCAAAACCATGCCTGTTTTAAAGCAATTATAAGAAAACAAATGTTGATAGCATCTCTTTTTTATAGTTGTAAATGAAGAACAATAACACACACACCTTTCTAAATGGTAGTTGTTTCCATACTCTGTTAAATACAATGGACATACCATGACCAAAGGGCTAATGTTCACCATATCAATTAAAAACACGATGTTAAACCCGTATGTTGATTTGGCAGGCGCTGGCAGTGCGAGCGGGGTGACTGGCGTGACGCGCCGCGGCCGCTGCAAGTGGTTCAACGTCGCCAAGGGTTGGGGGTTCATTACCCCGGACGATGGCGGGCAGGATGTCTTCGTACATCAGGTAACACTTAAAATTCTTCCTTATAAAAATGTTAGTGGCGTTACTTTGAACACATACAACTGTCAATTTAAGGAAATTTCATTTAAATTGGTGTTCTCGTCAACCACATATTACTATGCATTTCAATGTGTTAAGTGTAAGTAATCTTGTTAGTATAAGTTTCATTATAATGACGATGCAGTAAATGCCAATAGAGATAACGTGTGTAATAGCTGTAAGAAAAAATTCTGTCACTCAAATATTGAGAATCACTTTACATATTTAAATAGAGGAATTTGTATAGCTGCTGCACCGGTGAAGATTTTACGACTGCCTCAACCGCATTCTTTAGGGCTCATCAAGTACGTGGGACTTTTCACTTCCCTTAATAATGTTATGCAATTCAATGTCTAAGTCACATTACGAACGTGATAATAAAATTGCTTCAATTATGTGCTCGTATAAAATTATAAATTCTACCAGAAAATTATTTCTAATAAAAATATTAAGTCTATATCAGAAAAAACACCTCGAACACCTGTTGATGAATTCTTATTAGCATAATTGTTCAAAATGAAGCAAATGTGTTGAATTTTAAATGCAAGTTCCACCCTATATTTGGTGAGATGTTCTGATAAAGTTTGAGGTTGGTATTTAACATCCGGTAGTTTAAAGGGCCTATGAGTTTGGTGTCTTTGTGTATGCGGTGTTATTTATAATTAAAGCAGTGACGAATATTGCGTATCGCTTTGCCGTATTTATCTAAACCAACTACGAAATAGTTTCGCTACTGCGCAATATTTTAAATATTGTCATAGGTCTATTGAATTCTTTTATGAATTTCCGCTGTTAACGGAGTTAAAAATGTTATGTGTAGTCTATTCCATTATCGTAACTACTAGAGAAGTAAAATCATTCACGAAACTGAGTGGTATCTAGCGGTTGACCCGATAGAGCTCTTGTTTGTTTGTTCGGCTTATCAAGGCCGGATGTTTTTTCCATACATTTACGCCACTAAGCTTGTACTTCGTTCGGTTGCAGCGTCGGTGTGAGCAGTAAAATTTATATTAGGTCAAGACTATATTGTCGGAAGTCGATAAAGTAATTTTTTTCATATAGGATACTATACGTTGTTGTAAATGAAGTCTACGTTTCGATTGTATTAAGATGATATTATCGAGAACATAAAAGTATTCTCTGTAAAGCACAGAGCTAGATGAGAATGTTTGATATGTGGGAAAAAGTTGTAATATGAAACCTTTTTTTAAAAAAAGTTATCAGGATCTGATTTTTTCATGAAAGCTATTTAATACATAGACTTAATAAATCGATGATTAAATATAATCATAGGAATTCTTTGCAGTTCCTTTACACCAATAGTCATGTGCCGATTATGAGTCACGTTTTTCGACAAATTGACTAACCAATTCAGATTTCCTTGTTAGGAAATTCACGATTATGAGCACATGAAAAGTTTAATTTAAGGGAAATACTTTTATTAAATAATAATAACTTAAGTAGCAATGCAAACTATTTAAAATAACCTACTCCAAACATGACTGATAAAATAATATTTTTTGAAAATGCCAATAGTAATATAAAATTTATTATCTATTTCAGAGCGTAATAAAGATGCAAGGATTTCGTTCACTGGGAGACGAGGAAGAAGTGGAGTTTGAGTGCCAAGAGTCGGATAAGGGGCTGGAGGCCACCCGCGTGTCCGGGCCCTCCTCCGTGGACTGCCAGGGCTCCCACCGCCGCCCGCTCTCCAAGAAAAGATTCAGAAAAATACGGTATCAAACTTATTTACTTTAATTACTTCAAACAAAAACTTCATTTTTATAACATGGTGGTAAGTGGTTACCGTAGCTTATGGACGCTTGCAACTCTCGCGCGTTGCGAACCCACAAGGCACATAAAACCTATCCCGTCCTTAATATCTGAAAATTGTGCAATAAAAATGGTGTACAGTTCAGCACCCCTAGTGTAAGTTATCATTGTTAAAAACTTTGCATTATTAGTTGCGTTAACAAGTTCAATTTCTATTGTAAATGTTATTTCTGATACATTCCGGTTTCACGTTTCCCATAGAAATTGAGCTTCTTAACGCAACTAAAAAGTTAATTTTTTACGATAACTTACACTAGGGGTACTAAACATGATCGTCTATACACTTTTGACCAATGAACGTCTTTATTTTCTTGGTATAGAAGCAATTTACTATCATAGTAGCGGGACTGTATGAACTCTAAGCATATTGAAACAAGAGAGTTTGGATTCTACGATACCCAAGAAAGTTTTATCGTCATTTGCTGTCAGTATTTGGTAAGATGAGCTAATATGAGTTCCTTAGATCTAGCTAAAATTATATCCACAAATGACATATTAGATTATCTCGTAGACGTTGTTCAAATTAAACAGCTTTGAAATAATAGCTCTTAAAAATATGGAGGCAGTGATTTGTAGATCTGTGTTACTATAAACTGAAGCGATTGCTGAATTCATGTAGGTGATGGTTAACGCTATGGTATACAAAATAAACCTTCACACTTTATAATCAATTTCAATGTTCTAAAGCTGTTACTTTCATAATGCTATTACTCATTGAACTATTGAATTCATTTTCGTTTCAACACAATCACAATAATTTCATGTCATTCTCTTAATTTCCATGAATCATTTGATATTCAAATTTTTTATTGTATGTGATTCATTTCATGTCAAAGATCGATAGTATTGCTGACCTGTACTTAAATGTGAATAGATAATAATTGATGACGCATCTTGGAATTCTTAAAAACTTGCTGATAAACAAAAACTAGCAGAATATTATTATACTATATATATTCCCTTAAGCTTAAGAGGAGATCTATAAATCCGGGCACTATCAGGACACTATCCATCCAACAAGCTTGGACATCTCATGTAGAAAAAAGATACTTTCGGAGTGATTGTCCATCACTTGTTGGTGGAATGTGGCCGATACCAGGCACAGAGGCGGAGTTTATTTGGAAATTTTGGTGTGGTCAATAGGAACGTTGGTTTTTTGCACAGCATTTTGGGTCATCTAACATCTGGAGACGCCGAAATGTTGCATGACTTTATGTGCCCACCGCGATGATAGTAATATTGTTATGAGATAGATGCCTAGTATAGTTTACATCAATTGTTGTGTTATTTCGTACTAAGTCTGTATAGGACTGACAAATCTGTAAAGACAATATTCCTTAAAAAAAAAGGATGCTGAACATGGATGTGGACCGACATAGAGTGAGAGGAAGACCATTAAGCGATAAATTGGATGCGTGAAGAATGATATGAGATTAAAAGAAGTGGAGCTGAGCTGACGAGTAGCAGAGGAGAATGGAAGAAGAAGACATGTGCCGATCCCACTGAGAGTGGGAAATGGGCAAAAAGAAGAAGATATCTACTTGTGATCGTAATGCGTTAACAAAAAGTATCATAAGTGTAAAGATTAAAATTTTTAAAGTGTCATGTTACTATAACAAGAACTTTGAAAAACCTCTGCTACACTTTCGGGATACATGGATGATGATGTTTTGATTGATGTCAATGTTTTCTTGTGCTTTTTTATCAAATCTAATAAATATGTTAACAGGATGGGGGAAATGGGATAATAATTTGAAAAGAATGACTGCAGTTAATTTCATCTCGCTGGTTATTCATATTTGAACTGGAGAAATATATACTCTATAGCAACATAATATTGATAAATTAATTCAAATATAATTTAAATTCCAAAGATTAAAATACAAAAAAAACAGTTAATTATTAATTATAATTGAAACAGAATTCCATTAATTTCTAAGCATATCTACTGGCTATCTGACTTCAAGATTCAACACTTTTACTTTGTCTATTTTTTTTTTGGATGTTGATGAAAGTGCACTGTGGCCGGGACAGAAGATTATTCCTGCTAGTGAATTTTGAATTGTTAACCTTTTCATTTTGGCCAATAACTCACCTGTTAATTAAAAGCCTAGGTAAAGCTACTTAGACATAACAAATAATAACTCCATTTGTTTCGGAATGGTATCAAAAGTTTTTCCCCTGAATAAAATTAATTGTACAACCATTTACCATATTCAGGAAACAGGAATGTAGGAAATGGTTGCCCGTTGAATTAAAATTTTGGAACTCATCAGCCGAGACTCTCAAGTCTTGCCAACTTTAACTCATGTTCCGAAACGTACAGAGTGGTAACGTAATATAATATATCATGACGCCAGTATCCCCAAGGGGGTGTGTAAGGGTAACACCAATATTTTCCGGAGAAATACTATAGAAAATTGTACTTCAAAATTTATTTGGAGCTCAGATGATACGTCTAGATGTTAGATTTAGTTACCAACACAAGGTGCCGAATGTTTAAGCCTAAGAATCGATTAATAAAGACCTAGATATAATTAAAATAGTTGGATACTATCATCTATATATCTATTCTATATATATCTATTCTTAGAAAACAAAATGTATAAAATTTTGTATGCCTAATGTAAAGCAGATCGATACTTAAACTTGTATAAAGGAGAAACCTATAGAAATAATTAATTCTACAACTTTTCTTGGAATTACTGTAGACTCTAAACTGCAATGGGGTCCATGCAGTTAGAAAAATAAGGCAGCTTACTGATGTTGAAACGGCGAGATTAGTTTATTTTAGCTATTTTCACAGCGTAATGTCGTATGGTCTACTGTTGTGGGGCTCCGCTGCTGACATTCAGACTATTTTTGTACTTCAAAAAAGAGCCATTCGTGCCATATACAACCTTAGACCACGTGACTCGCTCAAGGAATTATTTAAGGAAATTGATATATTAACTATGGCCTATCAATACATCTTTGATTGTATTATGTATGTATGTACACACTATGATACTTTCCTTAAAAATTCTGACTGCCATAGCCTCAACACCAGAAATAAGCATAAGCTCGCCGTTCCAAGGCTCAGACTTCACAAGACTGGTAAATGTTTTATAGGAATCAGCATAAGAATGTATAATAGGTTGCCACATAGTTTTATTTACTTGCCCCTGCATACATTTAAGTCAACTGTTAAAAGCTGTTTAATGAAAAAGGGGTATTATAAGATTATTTTAGAGATAAAAATTCGTGGCTACTATTGTTTGCTCCTCTGCACATACTTATTTTACAATATTTAAAATGTTCCAAATTCCTTTTGTTATTATGGCTGTTTAAAAAAGGCTAACTGTTGAGTTTCTTGCGGCACTTCTTCTCAACAGGCCATTCACGTCGAAGTGCTAGAAGGAAAAAAAATATAGAAGTGCAAAAGTATTTCATGTAAATCTAATTGGAGAATAAATGATTTCATTTCATTTCGATTTCATTTCATATATAATTGGACCTAAAATTAATACAAATATGACATAGGTATAAATTTCGTCTTAGGAGTCCTTTGAAGCTGGTAAAAAATTTTGTTTGCTATTTCTAGTTGCTACAATTGCGGAGAGTTCGCGAACCACATAGCGGCTAAATGCAGCATCGGGCCGCAACCAAAGAGATGTCACAACTGTAAAAGTGAAGACCATCTTATTGCGGACTGTCCTGTAAAGGTAAAATATATTTAATTTGTTGTGCAAAACCCTCAATTCAAACATCGTTACTCGTGCCAGTTCATAGTTTGATAGAAATTGGAAACAATAGAGCTTTTCTTAAAAAATATTTAAATTTACTAGTTTGTATGTATAGTTTGTCTTTAAGGATCCTCCTAAACATGGATTAATTTTGGATTTATAACTGATACTATTCCTGTACAAATTTTTTTTATCTTTCTTACAAATAACACAGATACTACTAAGATGAAAATTAAACGCAATAATTGTCATGTTCTAGGTGGAGACGAAGGACGAGCCGCAGTCGAGCAGTTCCCAGAGCAGCCAGCAGGGCAGTCCGCAGCAGTCATAATCCTACCCTCATATCCAACTCTTGTTGAGCTCCGGTACCATTAAAATTAATGTTTATTATCTTTGGTTCAAATAATCGTTAAGATTTTCAATATAAGTTGTTTTTATAAACAACGGCAACAAATAACTGGGTTCAATGCTATAGTACCTTATTGTAAGTAAGAAGAACACATCTACCTCAATACAAATGTCTACCTTATATACAGTATGACTATAGAAATAAGAAGACTGATCAGTACAAATCCATAATATAGTTCAAGGTTATAGGTACATATTGTATTTTATTGATAGAATCTTAATTACCTAAGTTTGCAAACGTAACGTAAGTACAAATTTTATGTGTTCGAGTGTCAATACTTTAATTTACTTTAAATTGTATTTACCCAAAGTTAAGCGTGTGTTTATATCACTATTATTAATTTTGTTGCTATATTATATTATGACAAACTTTACGTTAGAATTAGCTTGTAGCCGTAAACTAGGCGTAGAAGTATTATATAAGGCTATGAGAACCTTTATAGTTAACTTTTATGGTATATTCAACTATTTAATATTGATAGAAAAGTCAATTCTACAATATTGTCATAATTTGTGGACTAATTTGTTCTTTTTATAGCTCATTTTACCAATATCTATGAAAGAACTGACCTAAATTATAAAATTTTATCAACTCCCGTTCAAAAATGTACCGAACGCAACAAACATTATCTACCTCAAATCTTAATTAAGTTTCCCAATGTACGAGTATGTATCACACTGAATAGATTGAATTTAACGTGCCAAAGCCAAACCTTGATGCAATAATTTAATTATTTTATAAGTTTAAATAAACCTGTAGTGGAATAAATATTATTTTTGTATTTTTACAAGAATACCGTGAATTGAAATATGAGTGTATGGTTTCTGATGATCAATAAATGCCATTTAGCGACTTATGTTTGCTCAAAATTCTTATCTATGCTAGATAAGTTTGTGAACTACTAACGTCAATAATTATTACTAACATTTTGGTCAGTAGGTACTTAATAAATCCTGCAGCTAAGAAATAAACAAAATTATTCCTTTAAGGTTAGTTATAGGTAAAGTTGTTTTGCAATAATTACGAATTTAGTTCTAAGCTGAAGTTTCTGAGGAAGTAGAGTCGGTAGAATTTAAAACTGCCATTAATTATAAAATATGGAGAACGAATTTGATTCTGCAGCATTATTTACACTGCTTTGATAACCTTTGCTTGCTATCGTGTAATAGTATAATAGTATACGTGTGAATGATTAATTTGTGGTAAAGTCTACAACCATAATAATCATCAATGGTGGGTCTATGCAAATCTAATGTTAATAAAGAATATAGCTATTTGTTTTGAGAGAGCAAAGTTCTTGCGCTGCTAGTGACCTGACGAAGTCTAAAATTGAATCACGAGCATAGTGAATGATTCCAATATAGGTTATATGCACTATGAAACATTAAAACAATGACGCTTAAAACTTTGTTCTCATATGGAATTTACATTTCACATTCACAAATGAGAGCGGACATTTTTGGTAATAGGCAATAGAGAAGGCGCTAAAGTATTTTGATTGTGCAAAATATGAGGACGAGGAGGAGGATATCTTTTCAACGCACTTATGACCCCAGTCCCCAGCCCCAGCATGGGCGGTGGTAGTTGCTTAACATCAGGTGACCCGTCTGCTCGCTTGCCCCCTATCCCATAAAAAAAATATCCCAAGAAGTCCGAATAAAGAAAAATGGACCAAGAAATATTCTGGCGACATTCAGAATCATATTCTGCAAGCTTTTCTGAGCTCAAAACCGTTTACAGAACGCGGTGCTCATTTTGCACACTGAACATCTTTTAGCGTCTGCTTTACAATGACATTTTGATTTTAAAATATCAAAAGTGTTCCGAACGTTAATCAGTTGTTACATTTGAGTGTCTTTTTTTATGAACTTTTCATTCAGCTTCATTTGAAATACCTTAAACAAAACAAAAGAATGTCGACTTACAGAATCTGTTTATGTTTATGAAAAACAATTTAAATTGTGAATTGAATCATATGGAATACGAAATCAAACAAACTAATTTTACGTAAATACCAGACAACTTTGCTGCTGAGTTTTTTTTCTGTTCATTTTATTAAGTATTTTGTTTATATACAAAATTGGAGGAAATTAATCTAATATTTAGAAGTAGAGCTTTTTGAATGTTTAAGAAAACTAAATTAACTATCGACATTTAACATTGTCATAGTAGGTTAAATCGAGGAAGTCTGCATTAGATTAGTAGATTTTGTTCTTGGAATCCTTATTTTACAATGCAACTTTCGAGTAGAGACATCATTAAAATAAATATTGATTTTCTACAATAATAAATTTTTCGACTGCGATCTTCCTCGACTCTACTTATACCGTTAAATACAATGCTAACTATTATTTCATTCGTTGCTTTGGTCACTCAATTTATAATTTTAGATTTTATTGAATGAATAGTTTAACAGAGAGCCAAATAAATGTAGTGAATTAATATTTGTATTTACTTGCATTTTAGGATGAAATTTAATCATGTTAAGGCGCTTTTGTAGTTTGTTTAAATGTATTCAAAGAGATTTTGGATCATAATTTTGAACAGCAATGTGAAACTGCTTTAAATCAAGTCTGCAAACTGACATGAACTGTTATTATTTCAATATTTTTTGAACATTATGTCAAACTTGAAAACGTATAATCAGTTTTGTGCGTTTCAGGTGACTGTACAAAACAGTTGTTTTATTAATTGTTAAATTTTCGAAAAAAAAACGCTGCCGTTTTTGGTCATGTTTAAAAGATTTAATATTGAGCTTTTATATAATAATTATTATTACTATGGCTTGAATATAGCTCATCATGGGTTCCTGGTGCATGGGAATAAGGGTCGCTGCCTGTTACATGGGGACTCAATATTAGGCGAAATTTGTATTTGTCTGCCAAACCCTTCGGGGAGATGTTATGATAATTTTGTGTTATGTTACAACTATCACTTTTCTGTGATTTGTATTACCTGACAAAGAAAAGGTGGAAAAACATATCGCCATTTAAAACCAAATCCAATTTTGTGCATGTTAGAGTTAAATTAACATTTCTATTGCTGTTTTTTTGACGACCTCCCCGTGGTCGAGAGGTCTATACGCCCGGTCTCAAGGCGTCGCCATCTCGAGAGGTTCTGGGTCCGATCCCCGGTGGGGGCAAATGTTTGTGTGATGAATACAGGCATTTTGTTCTCCAGTCTTTATAATATGTCATAATAGTATTCGTAACACTAGCACCATTAGTTGCTTAAAATGGGGCTACTTTATGGGTGAGTGACTGAAGATATTTATTAATTTTTTAAATTAATTAATAAAACTAACGAACCTCCATTTACGAAAAAACAGAATCGAATTGTTTTCTTTTAATGTCTGTTTAAAAGTATAAAATTACGTCGCTTTACATCACAAGTTACATTGCTGTTCATAAATTATACATTTTTTTAAGTCCAGGCTCCATATCTTTTATAGGTTCCCTTACATATTGGTTTTTCATCATTGTCGCAATCGATTTGTCATTATTAATATAATTTAGATATAAAATAACAACATTATGTGCTTGTATCACAAGTAATTCTATAAATCAATACGGGTTTCTAGCATTTTCATTTATTTATGTAGTTATTATATGTAATTATTTTGGAGTAAGATTTTAATGAAAGACTATTTGGAAACATCTACCTCATAATTTAATTACGTTAAATAGAGTTTATTCTTAAGTTACTTTACATTTACAAATTTTAGTTATTATATTTTTCAAAGTATCATTGCTAATCTTTGTATTTCTTGAGGATTGTATTTCATATTATGTTTAGAGTTTAACTTTGTTTTTTATTATTATTCGAGAAAATAAATAGTAAAAGTATTATGTGTTTTATTATATCTTTACATTTGTTATCATTATACAACCCAACCATGCAAGCGTCGTCAATGAATTTCAAGTTTTGTCTAATAAAAAAATTAATTCAATGAGATCGATAACTAGAGAACTACAGTATTTTTTTGGACTTTTATAACATAACTACCTATATTCCAAGAATGTTTGTTCCAACAACTTCACCTTTACAAATATTATTATGAGTTATAATTTGTAATACGACGCTGAAACACGTTTTAAATTCTTCAACTACTCAGGGAAATCTTGTCACGACTTCATAGTTTTCCATGTGCTAATTGGTAAAAGCTAGAGCTTGTTAATCAAGGGGAGGTGTATTGGTTAATGGTATAATGAGCTCGTGCAATAAATGAGCACGAGTGAGTGAGGAGGCGGCGGGGAGGGGGTGCCGGCGCGGAGATGTCATGTTGAGCGGAGACGGGTGCTGGAGGATGCAGCAGTGCGGGGCGCCCCCCACCGCGCCGCGCTGACGTAACGCCGCGGCGCCCGCCCTAGTGTGTGCCGCGCCGCGCTCCGACAGGGCCACTACGCACGCCCTTGCACTAGTGCAAATCATTTGACGTTTCATTTCTGAACTCTCACCTTGGGCTTGATCAGTGAATGAGGTGCATGACGAGTTGTGCTACAATACACTTTACTGCCACCCCCAATACGCGGCAGTCACGTATCAGATGTTTAACTCGACACCGCCCTTAGCCCGGGTGCATCTGTGTCATTCTTCAATGACACTAATAACGTTGCAAATCTCAGTTTACCCGTAACTGCATCGTTATCAAATTTTAATTATGTAACGACCGACACAGTTGATGCGAGGGATGATTACATTTTGATAATAAATTGAAATGTGTTATCCTTCGTAAAAAATTACATAAATAAGTATTAAATACAAGCAATAATTTAAATGTAAACTTACTATAGGACACAAGATTGTATTTATTTAAATTGAATCTAATTACATTATTGGGGAAGTAAATATTTTTGCCATATATTAGGTACTGTAATAAATGAACCATATTTGAGGAATTGCGAAAAAAGAGAAACATAAATATATTGTATTTTCCTCAAGAAAATAACGGATGGTTTTTGACACTTTCTACGTATAATAAAATAACTATACATAATATAGGAAGGAGAAAATTGCAGTTTTATGTTACGCAGGATTTCCTTTGGTTCTATGAAGTCCTCCGTAACAGCTTTTCCAGAGCGGTTGTGCTACAACTATGTGTACTAAGTAAATCAACGTTCAAATTAATAAAATTGTAATCGGAAATATCGCATTGTAAACTTGTATGGTAAGTTAGATGTGATGGACTTTGGCAATCACTCGTAGAATATCAAAGCTTTTAGTACTAGAGGCATCATGTGCATTTAACATCTCGAGCATCCCAGAACAAATCATCTGGTGACTTACTGGCCAACCATATAATCATTTCCATTGTAGATGTATATTTATGCTAGCAGCATCATGAGTGGCCTTGAAACTAGAATATTGTGTTTCTTATATACATTACGAGATGTATCGTTTGGAGTAATTCTAGCTTAGAAAGTAAAACTTCAAGGTGTAGTGAAATTTTATATCGTAACACTCCTACTTCGTTTTATATGACTCTGTAATACATTTTCGGGAAGAAATAATATTTACTTTTACATATTTTGTACGTAATTGACATGTTGGATGCTTTATGTGCGTTTAAGAAGTTCACCATTTTTCCATTGTTTATAAGAAGATTATTTCAAACTACGAAATTAATTTATCACAATCTAAGAAGTTCACCATTTTGCCATTGTATATAAGAAGATTATTTCAAACTACGAAATGAATTTATCACAATCTAAGAGACAGGTAACACACCTTTACAATTCAAGTATTTAATGAATATATATGTCAGCTGTAGGAAATTTAAATCTAGACTAAAACTAGTTTTAGTGGTTTTTTAACATTTTTACTAGGGCTAAAATGTCAAAAAATTACAAAATGTAGTTTTAAACTAGATTTCGAAATTTCCTGCAGGACGCCCGAAATCGGTAACATTAGTTCTTATGAAAGCGCCCTCTAAAGTATGTTACAGTGGTGTTACTCCTTTAATACCTAATTCGTCCGCTAGGGTAGGTCGCATTACGTGGAGTTTCTTTTTCCATTTTCACAGGGCGGATTGAACCACCTTTCGGGGATATTCGACTTATATTACGCTAAAAGTCCATTGGAACTCTTCGTAAGGGTTACGTTTGAAAAAAGATATCAAATGGCGAACCTGTTGTGAGTACAGCGTAAGGCAATCGATATTTTTAATATTCTAAATAAAAAATATTGATCAATATAACAAGTAAGAGTTGACCAAAAATTTACCAAACATGCACTAAAATTCCTAGATAAAAAAAAATATTGCTTGTGATTAATTAACCAAGCAGAAAGTAAGGTTTCTTTTCATTTATTGGGATAGCTTTTGACCACAATTTGAGCCATAACATTGCCATTGCAATTTGCCAACTATTACAAACTATCTACATGAGCATAATTGATTTGTAATTTTATAATTGACCGGCTCTTAATTTTCTAATTTTGAATTATATTATTTCCATATTCCTTCTTTTTGAATCAACAAAATTTATTGTTGTAATATCTCTCAAACTTTGCAACCAAAGCGCACGTCAACATATTTTTCCGTTGCCATATTAACATTGATATGAACACTTTTATGCCCGTATATTGAAATCCTAAACTTAGAAATTCTCGATCACATTCACTTATCGATAAAAATAACGACCTTTGATCATTAAATTGATTTTCCTTTACATTGCACCGACATTTTATTTTTAGTTCAATTATGTAAACAAGGACTAGAATCATCTGCGTCGTGATATAAGCTATTACTGATACAAATATCTCTCTGTATATTAAAAATAGTACGGCATATAAAGTAACTCCTTTGCTTATGCTTTTAACAGTTGTTTAATATTTCCTTTTCGGTGATGTTGTGTTGGTGACGCTTCCCATGTTAGAAGAATCAATAATTAAAATAATCAATTCGTTAACATTAACTAATTCTTCTTGTAAATATTAATTTGTCTGAAATTCTTTGTTGTAAAATGGTTGTAAATCACAGAACAGAATATTTGTAAACACAATGATCTGTGCGGCTGTAATACTCTGACGTCTCGCCATTAGTTATGCTAATTATTAAAAAAAAAAAACTCTCTTTAATTTCGCTAATATTCATAAGCAACTAAAAATTACGTTTGATGGAAAATAAAAATGTATGTACCTATGCTGCAAATGCAATTTGTTAAAAGTACTGTTCCTGAGTGTGTTGGATGGCAGCGATTGCATAAAGTTGTAAAGTGGGTGATATTGACTGAGCTACCTCTATATTATATTGTAGGCAATAAATTAATAATAATATGACGAACTCACGCGCATAAATTAATTCCTTGTGATTTGTAAAGAGCTACAAGATAAGTTTTATTGTATTTCTTTGTTGACAATAAACTAAAAAAAATCATGTTGGCTATTAATACCTATTAAATGAGTAGTGGATACAGTTATAGTACAGTACCACTACTCGTTCTATGTGAAAATTGTTCTAAGTGAACGATCGACGACATATGCCATTAATATGCAACAGCGAACGTTACACACGTAAATTCATTCAATTCTAGTTACATTCATATTTATTTAGTAATAAGTAATTTCATGCTAGGAATTTCTGCAAATTAAGGGCTAATCGTCAAAGTCTATAAAATTTGTTCAGCTAGTTTTCAACAACACACGCCTAAATAATGGGTAGGCAACCAAGGGCCTAACTACCTGTTTTTTCCAGCTCCCTAGCAACTGATGATACGCCCCATTCATCCACTTCTTATAAACAGTATCCTATAAAACGTTTTCCTATCCAGAAAACCCAAAAATGCAAAACCCGGAGATGACGCGCACACGAGCACCCGGCGTGAGTGGGAATCGGGCGAGGGTAGTTGCACCAACGTAAGACGCGAATAGAGGATGTACGAATGCGGTTTGAAAGTTGCAATTTAGGCACGATGACTGGCAGAAGAAGTAAGGAAGCTAAAGAAGATGCGTTTAAAAGGAAACGGATTAATGTGGTATGTTGGCAGGAGACGAAGTGGAAGGGGACAAAAACGAGAGATTCAACCGGTATGAGTTGTATACTCATTAGAGGACTTACTCATTTATCTCGAACTCCTGTGTGCTTCTGAAGGCACATTAAGCCATTGGTCCCGGTATTACAACCCTCTCTACCCACCAAACCGCATTGGGGCAGCGTGGTGGTGTTATGACCCATACTCCTTATTTGTTTCTGTTTGGCCTCTGCCCAGCAATGGGACGTACATAAGCTGAGAACTTTTATATTATCTGGTTGCATTAGTCAGAATTAAAGTGGTCGGGCAGTAGTTAAAATAAAGGCAATTGTATGCAAGAACATAAATCACACCCTTAAGGTATAAATAAGCTCACACTTATTTAATACACTGTAAGCATTACTAAGCACTAGATTTTGGAGAGAGTACTGATTTGGCTAGATTGATCTCTTCACTGGTTTTGAGGAGGTTTAAAGCTTAAGTTAAGCAAACCAGCGGTTAAACTTACCTTCCAGATAGCGAAAAATAAGATGAAAAATTTTTCTCTGTTACTCTGTGGTGATGTATTAAATAATTATCCCGCTCTTTTATTTTTAAATCTTCTTCTTTCATTCTCATTGATTCTTGTGTTCTTTTTGTCTTTTTGTTGTTGCTTTTTATTATGAAAATCGCTTGTTGGGTTTTACTTTTACTTTCCTTGTATTCGTAATGAAAAGTACAGTGTTTCCCTCGGGTGAAAACCAAACCCCGTCTCAAGGCTAAATAAGCCACTTCCACCCCTTGGTAAAAAGTGGTATTGTAAAGCAATCTATAAATTCTGAAAATGAATTACTTTTAGTGATATTGCATTTTCGCTTTTATAGACATCTGATTAAAACTATGAAAATATTTTTTTCTTTTATGGCATATATAGTGGTTCCGAATTGGTTACGATATCATCGAACTATTCTTGAATTTACACTATTTCACAGTCTTATGTTTCGATCACATAAAACATGAGACATAAAATAATGATTTAAAAATACCCCGGTTAAACGTGAAGCAGAAGGACTTCATTCAACTTATGTTTCCGCTTAAGTCGGAAACAGCGGGAGAGTAAAGGACTTGGAAGTCCAGGAAGCAGATGGAAGTATATCTCCACGTTAATAATTCCATTTCTGATAAGGTATTACGCTTAACATGGTATACTTAACAAATTCTTATAAATTTTAATATTGTTTAGTTAGAGTTATCTTTACCATTGGCCATTAAAAAATTTGGGGGGTTGGTAGGATGATATTTTCATAAGAATAGGAGTGGCGAGTGTGTCTCTCCTGCCCACTAGTATCGATCTCCGCAAGGTATAGCCCAAACGCCCTAACATCTCACTCGTGATGCAGGTATCAATATAGATTATTGGATTACGGGCACTTTACAATAATAGTAAAATAACACAAAAAAACGAAAGCTTAGTAATACAACATATCATGTTAGAATACATATTAAGTTTACTTGCACACGGTAACGTAACGATAATCATTATAATAAAAAATCTTCTTAGCAGCGGAAGCATTACTGTTTTGTGGCAGCAGTAGGATTGAAAGGTACCCCTGGAGACAACACAGTATCGAAATATAATATGTCACATAAACATTTTATAAAATCTGCAATACAAATTGTAACTACAATATTGCATAACCATGGCGTTTTAAACGCTACTTCATTTATTTTGCATTAGCTTTCATAAATATTGAAGTTATTTCTTTTTAATGGTCAGTGAGGGGGAAATTATGTAATCATTAATAACACTGTATTTCATTCAAATGGAACCCCTTGTTAATTGACTTCACTGAAGAGTTAGTAGATTATTACTTTAGTTAATTCATGCAGTGGTGTGATTATATGAAACTGAGTTAGTTGTATTGTCGAGGCAACTCGTACCTACTGCAGCTGCTGCAGTTTCAAGTTTTGGTAACTTTGTTACCACAGGTGTATGAAGAGCAAGTAACAAATGTAATTTGGTTGCTGTTGTTTATCACAGTGGATTATGGTTTAGATGGTTTTGGGAAATGAAAATCAATTAAGTTTTGGTATAAAACTACTAGTAGGTAATTGTTTACATGGAGCGTTGTTACTCAACAAATTTCACGAACATGGTGGATAGCGTTTTTGCCAGATGAAGAAAAAAGTAAAAATAAAACATACTTAAATTGCAATTTCTACTGCGATCCCTTATTTACATTTATCGAACTTGGTATATTTTGGATCCTTGTTCTAAATACTATGTGAATGACACATTATTTTCATTACCTTTGATATGAGTCAACTAGCCTATTAAAGGTAGTTATTATCACAGATAATAAAATTAAAGTGAAGTTGAATAATACTGAAATAGGAGAAGTACAAAAAAAATTTATTTACACTTTAGACTTATTAATAAATTATATGTATTTATTATTTGAAATTGCTACTTCTTTCGTTAACCCTACATACATACATAAAATCACGATTATTATCCCCTAAGGGATAATAGGGTAAAAGCAGTCCCTTGCCATAGTCCGCGCTTCACCAAGCAGTGACTACACTCACGTGACAGGTGGTGAGCCCGTTGCCACTGTAAGTTATTAGATGTTTGTGTATTTCTGAGTAAACCCGCGTTAACCCTAGATGGAATAAATCGAATTTTCACTAAATGTACACATAACTACAAAAATGTTATTAATTAGGGGCAAAGAGAAATGTGACGATCTTAGATAACGCCCCGTTATAATAGATTTGTCAAAATACCATATGCTGATAAACGTATCTGTTGAGGAAGCTTTGTTGCTCTGTGGCATGGCAAGATCTTACAAAGTAAGGAACTGCATTCTCTATCTTTGGTTATGGAATATAGACCTGAATCGGCCTGACTATAATGTTATTTATCAGGCGTTTGCCTATAATGAATAAAAAAAAATTGTAGTATGGATTTTACTTGAATTCTGATGTATAGTACTTTCGAAAATGAGAACAGATTCAATGTTGTGAAATCGACTCTTATATTTTGTCGTAAATTACTGTGTAAAATCCCTTGTTCAACTATTTCAGAAGAAGGGTCGATTTTTATCTATACATTATATATATTAGGTATTCGTTCGTCGTTTACATATAAATATATGTTACATCGTTTATATTATTCGGTTTATATTTATAGAAAATCACCAAATGAATAATCATTTTCATGCCCATTTTGGATGTTATGTTGTTGGGTAGATAATGAATTAGAACAAATGACTAAGGGTAAGTTTTTTAGTCCGTAGTCATGATAACCACAATAGTTAAATTCTAGATCAATAGCGTCAATGGAAACACCAAAATGGGTGACGTCAGCTTGACAAATTGTTAAATTTGCGATAAAAATTCGAAGAAGAAAAGAAATTCTAATACTTATCCCAGCACCGTGTTGTGGTTAAATTGTCTATGAATATTTAACTTTAGTTACATTTTAAAATTCGACTTTTGGACTAGTCTTATTACAACATCATACGTCTTCTCCATTGGTTCATACTTTAACCTTGTCAACCTGACCACGGATCAAAAAACTGAACCTAAGACTATATTGTAAAAAAAATACTATGAACTGCAAAACTTTTTTTAACTCTAACAAATCATCTCCAAGACACGAAAGTTGTCAAGACACTTTGAATGTATGTTCAGGGCATCGTCCTGGCCATAATAAATAATACTACTTAAATATTGTAATAATCAATACAACTTCAATAACATTAAAAATATGGGAATCAGAATGAAAAAAAAGACTAGACGTAATTTTATTGCTTAGTCTCTCGGCAAATACATATTTTGCAAGGTACGAGAGAGTTTGTGAGGAGCTCAGTTAAACTTTGGATATGACGAAACCCGAACGCTTTTCACAAAAGGGCTTGTGCATGTATGGGAAAATTTTGTAGGGTAGACCCAGTGCAACCACCAACAAAAAATACTCAAGCAAACAGAACATTATTAGTATATATAATATCATTTCTATTTTTATACAATATCTCTCGTAATATATTTGTTTTTTAAAGCTCATTGATTATTGAAATCTTTTAAAAAACCCGTGTTGCTGAATACGTGCATTACGTCACGTACAATATTTTTGTGATTTCTTACTTATTGTCACAAAATGTTAAGTACTACCTTTTATGTTTTAGGCATAGAATATCAAGGATGTGTATCTGACGATGGATGACATACAATAAGAGGAAGATCAGAGAAACGGATGACTCTACATAATAATATGATAAAAAGATTACGATGAATGAGGATAGAATATGAATGAGCGCTGGTGACGCCAACGCGCTGGTGATGCCCTCGGTGTTGCAGGCGTCCATAGGCTACGGTGACCACTGCCCATCAGTGTGGGCCGTATGCTTGTTTGCCACCCTGGTAGTATAAAAAAAAATCTAAATACGTAGAAGAAAGAAATAGTACGTTGTTATCCAAAGGATGAAAGTTACTTATTTAGTTTCGAGACGGATATGGGCTCCCAATCGTGGCAAAGACGCTAAAGAAGATAAATAAGATTAAGATTTTCACCCGAGGGAAGCATTGTGCTTTTCATTATTAATAAGACGAAAGTAAAAAAAGAAACAGGCATATTACGTTCACATTAACAAAAAACAACAATAAACTTAAAAACTATGACTAACAACAAAAAATAGATTAAAATCAATCACCAGATCGATTGCGGGTTCGATCCATCACCAACTCAGTGGTACCACTGAGTTTTGAATAAAAACTTGTGTACAGTTCATTGTGAATATCGCCTGCCTCACATTGTGCCCGGTGCATGGCAACAGGCTTGCCACCTGTTACATCGGGGACCTAACATATCTGACGAAATGTGGGTTTATACACCTCTGCCCAAGAGGTGCCTCTGCAAAGAGGTGTGATGATATGTATGTATGTCAATCACCAGCAAAAAAAAACAAAAAGCAAAACGAAAATTAAACCCTTAAAAACACAAAAATTGACAATCAAAATCAAAAAAATACAAAGAACGGAAAAATATGATTATTGCGCTTTTTTCTGGTAGTAATGTTTAATTTGCATGTTTGTAGACAATAATAATTAAAAAATATTAATTTATGGCGTCATGTCCCAAAGGCGTTAAAACTGAAAATTTAAAATATAAATTCAATATTGCTATTCGTACAGTCAAATGTGGTTAAGGGTTTTATGTGCAAAATTAGGAAAAATATTTTAATGGCCAAAATAGTTTTAATTTATTCAGGCTGTATAAAGTTGAGATCAATTAAAAACTTATGGTTTAGAAATGTCAAGAATGTCAAAGGGAAACGTGAAAAGCACCCCTAGCGGAAACTAGTTGAAATCACATTTGACAGCTGTTGGTTGAAACTAATTCTCTCTAGGGATGAAAACTTCTATTTTCATTCCGTTTTTCGGAGACTACCGTCAGAGTGTGAGTGATGAAAGAAACATATTGCGCGTACCCTTAGAAGATTGCGACCAGGACGAGACGAGATTATGAATCTTTATAGAAAACATTAAGTGATTGTAATAAGTAACAAAACAAAACCTCGTATCCCCGAAATGGTTGGCTGATGTGTTCTATAAAATTATGAATGAAATAAAAATACATTGATTATTATAAATTTATTTAAAAAGTCATAGATACTCAAAATATACGAACACCTTCAAAAATCATAAAATCTCCAAAATTTTATGACTACGTTAAAATATCTATTAATAAAAATAAAATCAAATTTGTACATTACACTGAATAATTCTGTTTGGGTTTGCTATTATAAAAAAATAGACCACTGAGACCACTGTACTTACATTTATGAATCAATAAAAATAGAACAGTAATTTTAATCGCTTGCGTAGGTATTACCGTCCATTCCGCAAGATGAGTTCAAAGAGTCTCCAACACTCCTTATATTTTCATAAGTTGAAGGACACTCGAACGCCATCGTACTGCGGTTGAGCGAATCCTGAAGCGTAGTATAGAGTCGAGAGTGCCTTATCGATGCTTTCATTTAATTATTACACTAGAAAATTACAAATATTTACCTATAGATATATTAATTAAGTTATTTTTCCAATGGTACAAACATTTATTTTTATTTTTACATTAAATGTCGGAATTCAAGACCACGGAAAATGGAAAGATGGTGAACCGTAGCATTTCGTAATTGCTCGGTTTCAAGTTTTGATTTCATTATGGTATAACATTATTGAGTAGAGCATCCAGCTCGGTTTGAACAGCCATTTTAGACCGACAAATTAAATTTAATAAGCTCTCATGCACCCTGTCATAGTCTAGAATGAACTATTAAAGCTCTTGGTAGGCCACAGTAAGCATCCAACAGTCATGGACCAAAATCGAATGTTGTCTCAGAGAGAGTGCGCGCGCAACACCCGCCCTCACCGCACCGCTCCTAGCATCCATTGATGATCTTTTTTATCTCGATATTATAAACTCTACCTATATGCAAACTCTTCGCATCTGCGTTTTTTTGAATTACGGTAGGAAGTTGATATCGTCGAGGATATAGTACATTATTTCTTAGAGGAATCTGTTGAATATCAAGGTAGGATAGTGGAGAGATATAGGAGGCAGGGCGCTGGCCGACATATCGTTTGCTAGGTTTGGGCGTCGCTGCGTCTCGGCTTTCGGCGGGCGGTCGGTGCGCGGTGGCGGCGGCGCGGCGTGCGCACACAGCCCGCCACGCACGCTTGATCGCGACCCAGTCCGCTCTGACGTTTTGCCGAGCTGCCGGTGTCGTTTCGTCGGATCGTTGTGCGAACCACCGAACTCATTTGTGCGCACTTTGAGATATAATAAATCAAAGCTGGTGGCGGAGGCTCGGCCGGTGCCAGTGGGAGCGCTAGGCGGCGGTATTGGGCCGCGCGGCCGAGCCGTCGAGCAGCTGTGGCGGTGTTTACACGCCGCGCCTGCACCGCGCCGCCCAGCGCTGCGCGCCGCCGCCGCGCCGTGAGCGCCCGCTCGCTGCAACATACACAACCCCTCATTTACTATTCAACGCTGTGAATTTTTAACTTTGCGAACCACCGACGATAGAGGTATTTAAATGCTTATTAAACCCGAATCTCATCAGAAAGGACAGTCATAGTGCACATTAGTGTCACAAGATCAGAGCATACGCATCGAAACAGAATACTCATAATCCATTCGAGTGATTTCACAAGTTCATAAACATGGGTGCTAAAGAGAGCGTGGAAGCTGCTAAATTTTCTTCGCAAAATTGGAACAATTTCGAGGTTCGTAATACCATAAATTAATTTGCACATGGAGTGTTTGTTACCCCTCCCCGTGAATGTCCGTGGACATACCCTTAAATAAGAAGAGAATAACGTTTTTTCAGATAAATTAAATCTTTTTGCACAGTAAAGTTGTGTTAAGCAATAAGCAATAAGTATTTTGCATGCTCACATGTTTTGTTTGAAATAAAAGATAAATGTTTAACACTGTGGTTTAACAAATATACATGAAATCTTTGATTTTCTGTATTTAATACTAACGTGAGTGTGTGTTGTAAAACGTGTATTTATTTTTTCTTATGTGACAATGTTGTAACTTAATGTTGTAAATGGACTAATATTGTTGGCTATTAGGAGTAATTGAAACTCGCAACTGAATAAAAATGAACAAAATAGGCAAAATTTGATCTATTTGATCAGAAGGTGAGGACGATGGTATCCTGTTACAAAGATACAGCCCGAGTATCTTATTCATTCAGACTGATATCTAATCTCTTATGCATCGATACTCACGAAACCTGTGCTCAAGCAGTTTTTTAAGAGAATTGCATTCTCAATATCATTTTATAATGATCTATCATGCCGTAATACGTTTATCTGGATTTACGAGTAGAAACTATATAAACTGTAACATTGGGAGTGATCAATATCTCTTCTCGTTTGAAAATCACCCAACGTTCGCACGTATTAGGTTATTTCAAAATTTAATAGGCATTTTAGCATGTTCTTAAATTTTTGAGTGATGGTTGTATAATGCCCCAAATACATTTTTTAGTCAAAATGAGTTCCAGTGATTGATCTAGCTCTTTTTAGGTTGTTATACCAATGCGATAATGTATTTCAAACAGTTATTTGTAAAGTAAGATAGTCAATTATAGTCAAAGCTTAACTATTTAAAAAAAAATTACGTAGGTATCCGCGAAATATACTTGAACATAATTATTTTAGCATTCCTAAGACATATAATGTGAAGTACAATCGATTCACATTAAAATGCCCTAAAACGGTCAATGTCCTGAAATTAAGAGGGTACTTATTAAAATCCCTGATAGTCGGTGCTAATGCAGGTCACGCGTCGACTCACTTGTATGGCCTCTGAACCATATCAAAATATTGAATGGATTGAAGTGAATACCTTTCAACACCTTACGTAGGTTCAGTATAGAGCATCAACAATATCCTGCCTTCTTATTGGGTAGTTTTATTGTCACAATATGATATTATTCTAGACAAATGATAATTATTCTAAAAGTAATCAATGGCTTTTTCAAATATAGAAATCAAATAGTTAGTCGTCAGTTTGCTTAGCATATACAATAGGAAATTCATGTTAAAGTTAATGCAGAAAAGAATGTCATTTATAAGTCTTAAATAGTGGCGGTTGAACGATTGACCTAGATACCGTTGGTTGCATAGTTTTGTACAGGTCTCCGGGAATCGTCTGAATTTTTTTAATCTATTAGCCATACCATAATCTGAATCACAGAAAAATGCTTTCTCATATAAATACAGAACACAAATAGTAACTTCATTAATAAAATTAAATGTAGTGTATGAAGCATGAGGTATAATTCGCATGTTTATAAATTCTAACGTCGTGTTGGATGATGCTATTCGTTCATCATGGTAACCTCTAGCTCTACAAGGTGTGTCTGTAGGTGTGATGTGATCAACGATGACTCATATTGAGAGCTAAAACTTAAATAATTCTGCTAAAGCAAAGGATTTCATTAGCGATATCGATTTGCGAGAATAAACACGAAATTGTGGTAAAATTCGGATTTTGGTGTTGAAATATCATTATTGTTCCTTCGTATTTTTTTGCTGCATGGCCACTTGCTTTCAGATATCCACAACATTTAGTTTATTTTAAACGATAAATAAGGAATGTGTAAAAAGAAAATCTAAACATCATTTTAAAAACGATTTATGAGGTTTGAATTTTTATTTTTATTTTGATATAGCATACACTAACTTTAAAATGATGGTTAGATTTTGAATGCATGATATTAAATGAATTTAACAGATGAATTCAGTTTTTAAACCTTCACATTTATAAGTCTCAAGCACAAATTAATTCATAATTAATTATAGATTTCATAAGTATATAACTTCTTATACTTTTGGATGATAATTTAGCTTCCTGTTATTTATAAAATGAATATATGGTACTACATAGGCAACAAATAAAAATAGAGACCCAACGTCCATGTAAAATTATCCCTCGAATGACCTGTAAAAGAACCTCAATCTTTTTCGGTTGTTTTTCGAACGAAAATAAACGCATGTGATGTGATCGATAAGCGACCTTTTTTATTGAGCTTCTGAAAAAATAATACCTATCGATTAGTTTCAGTAACTCATTTATAATTGCAAATTTTTTCTTAAATGTACAGTTTTACTTTTAAATGAATAGTATATTGCAGTTAACATTATTCAGTTTTTTAATTGCAATATTTTTTTAAGCGAAGCAAGAAAAGTAAGTAAATTCATTATGAAGTTAAAGGTTAATTTTTACATTGAGCTAGCAAAGAAGTATTGTTTTAGCAAAGCTATATAATAATAAAATATATAACTTGCTTAAGATATAAGCATTGTAGGTATTCATATAATTAGTTGCCTCTAGGAAATGTAGTCATGCATATCTTATCTGTTGGTATGTAGACAAAAGACCCTTGGGCAGTATGTGATATTGTTACTTAAGTTGTTTTCTCATATTTTAATACTTAACAACTTCCACGAAGACTCTGTAGTTTTAAGTTCTGTACTACCTCAAGAAGTTGTCAGTGATTTCTCTCAGCAGCATGGTTAATGGTAGAGCGTGAACTATGAACTTGAATCTGTGATACCTCTGATGCAAATTAACTTGTAGGTTACGATTTCTACTTGCCCCCAGGTGTGTCTTATGTCATTTGTTGGTACAGAGGTGATGCATTGTAATTTATATCAAACTTCTTCACTGAAACTTCTTGTGAATTTTACAATGTACAGTGACTTAACTTTTTATGTTATGCATTTCAATCAGATACATTTCTTACGTACCACATAATAATATTATAAGAGATTCTCACCACTAACCATTAGAGATGGGAAGACTACTTGTTTATTGAAAAAAAAAACAATCAAAAATGGATGTACCTGCACATAATTATTATGTAATATGAAAGATTTTTAAGTGGCAAAAATAATCAGTTGGCTGTAATGTGAATACTGACTTGGTCATCATGTGGTGTAACTATTGATATTGCCTAATAGCATAAAATTTTCCGTAATTGCAGCATGGCGTTGTGAAGCACTCGTACAGACACGGCACGCAGCGCTCTCAGAGCCTCAACCGCGGGCACTCGCTGTCGCGCACCGATGGCGTCTGGTGACATCACGGGACCGCGGGTCAGTATCAACAAGCTTAGATATAACCCTGGAGGTTGTGAAGCATTCGTACAGACATGGCACGCAGCACTCGCAAAGCCTCAACCGATGGCACACACTGTCGCACACCGATGGCGCCTGGTGACATCACGGGACCGCGGGTCAGTAGCAACAAGCTTACACACAACCTTGAAGCTTGAAGCACTTGTACAGATACGGCACGGAGCGCTCGCAGTGCCTTAATAGCTGGCAATGGCTGGCATTCGATGTCGCACACCGATGGCGCATGGTCACATCACGGTCCGCGGGTCCAACAAAAAGCTTAAAGATAACATTAGAGATAACACCGCAAAAAATATGGCCTTGAACGACGTCACGTATGTTTTTTGTGACAGGAAACGTAGTGTGTGGGACGCCCTGCGAAATGATGTGTTGACGGTATTTGTTGGTTGGCTGGAGTGAGCTGAATGAGGATGGTTGAAGATCGAGAGTGGTGACGTGCATTTGGAGAGGTGCATTCCCTGCAGTAGACGAACACGGGTCGATGATGATGTTTTCCACACTAAGGAAAGAGACAGAAACATAGGTACGGGACGGTCATTCAAGGCAATACATTTCCACGGTTTTCTTTTTATATTTCAAGTTATTATATGCAGTGCGATTTCCAGTATTATTTGTGAGCTTCTTAGGTCAGTTTACATTATCATACATTTTGGCTCAAGCTGAGGACCACATATGGTAGGCCAAAATGTCATGTTGGGTCCAGAGATTGAATTACAGGTAAAGGTAGAATTGGAATTGGTAACGAGAACCCAAAGACTGTGAAGTTATGTAAAACGGTATGTTGTCTTATATCAACACTTGGCGTTCGTAAAAATATAATTTATGATATAATATAGCACCTACACATAGGACACGGAATACTTTTCACGTCCTTATTGCAGCAAAGTATGTCCAGAAAAAAAATGTTGTAATTGCCAAAGCAAATTACCAATTGGTATCTGACTCATAATTGAGAATGGAATGGATATAAAAATTTAATACAAAATAAAAGTAAACTTTATTGTTCATTATCGGAACGCTTGGATGCTTTGGTATGGTGAGAGTATGAATGAAAAAGTAAGACTACTTAGGACAACCTAGACGTACGATCAAAATCGTATTTCGTCAAAATCATACCAAACATTGTTAGTTTTGACTAACACTAAGCCTCTGCTTGGCCTAATGGTTGCCTGGTATGGAACAATGTTGGTCGTTAAGTCCGCTACATATTCTTAGTGTAGTAAAGCTAAAAAATAAACGTTCTAAAGAAAGATCGTTGGTATAATTTGATATATCTAAAAGGTTACGAAAATAAAGTTTTAAAATCATTGCTTCTATTTATGAGCAAAGAGCTAAAATTGCATTGTAATTCCAGGCAGCATAGTGCAGTGCGCCGAATGCGGCACGCGCACGATGGGGAACAAGCTCTCGTCGTGCTCCTGCGCGCCCATCCTCCGCAAGGCGTACCGCTATGAGGACAGCCCGTGGCAGAACTCTCGCCGCCGTGATGGCCATCTATTGAGGTACATTAAAAATTAGAAGAGAAAACTTTAAACTTATTTTCATTAAATCAAAACACTATCAGCTTGTTCAACTGGTAGCTTAAAAGGTAAGCGTTGCACACTAAAAGGAACATTCAATAAGTAATTGAACACGCAAATACATTTATCTACACTCATGTTATAATGTTTGAATTATGAACTCAGACTCGAACTCATATTAACATATTAACATAACATAATATATTAACATAACGAAAATAAAAAAATGGAAACTGTAACATAGTGACCATTATGCAACAGGTTGGACTCATTATGTAACACTTATTTTTCTTAAAAACGCACAAAACTATGGCCAATGTATTCCAGCCAACAATAAATAAAATTAATTGAATTTCGTGTTTTATTTCTTTGAATAATGAGTGTAGATAAAGTAGTGAATGTAACTGCACATAACTCAGTATTAAAACCTATATTAGGTGTGTAATATTATGTACATAAACTACTATTTTGGTTCAGTTGAAGAAGTTCGCGTCCAACCATCTGTTTTTACGAAGCCATTTAAAATTTTAAGAAAATAAAGCCAATAGCTCCTACAAGCAAAAATAAAGATAATAATAGACATTTATTTAAAATCAATGACCAATGGCTATTAGATACCTACTTTTATTATTAAATAAATGTTGCTGAAAAACTTCTACTGGTTGACCGCGAACTTCCTTGACTGTGCCACTTAATAATTTTTGAAATGTAAGCTTTCATACCAAAAAATCCGAGGAAAGGATTATTGTTGGCCCATAAATTTGAAACAAAGTTCTGAATCTCGTCCGATAAATCTCATTAAGTTCGTATCAAATGTTATATATAAAATTAAAGTAAAGTTAGAGCAAGAGAAGGAAATTTTCAATTTTCTATTCAAACCTATCCTTACTCAAAATATGTATGAGTTTAATGAATAGTTACTTAAAATTATTATTATTATCATCATGCTTATCACCGAGGGGTTAGAAAGAGGTGCATACGTGTCTATGTAGGATATGGTAAGGTAGATGCCATGTCCCGTGCACAGTGTAAATTAAGGGATATTCTTAATAAATAGTAACACCGCACAGGCGTTAATTAGGTACAACCGCCGCCGACCATTTGTATGAGTGTTACAGATTTGCAGCTCGCCTTTGGCTGCCTTATCATAATGACTGTCATGCATAGGTAAAACTATGTACCAAATATTATGTTTAACACTTCTGCCTACGTGATGATATGTGTTGTTATGTTATGTATTCAAAGTACCTGATTACCTAAGTGACCTGTTTTGTCCTTTAACAATGCTCCTTTCGTAGTTCGTGTAAGCAGAAGAAAAGGCAATTTTAGGCCGCATTGCTGAGAAGTGCATTACCATTATAAGAGCATAACGACTCAATATAGGCAAGAACGATAAGCGTGTGGAGTGAGCAAAGGCGGCCGGGGCCCACCTTATCGGGTACATGTTAGTATATGCATAGAAATGCATTTTACGATAGTAGGATACAATACATTTGACAGTAATGCGGCCTTAAATGCATATTGATTAAAACAATATATTAGAATAATTGTATACATTTGGATACATTAAGCTAAAATTAGACGGTTAATTTTTGCTTACATTTTCGATTCATCATCAATGAAATGAAATATTTAAATTGATATTCATCGCAGTGATATTGCAAAAATAATAAATTTTGATGAACCATCTAATTTCAGCCTTACATACACTTCATTTACTTTAATGATGCGCCGCCACGAAATCTCTGCTTAGACTAATCGTTGACTGGTAGAGATCGATGTTAGTCGTTAGGTCTGGGTCTTAGGTCTGTTTTAATACAAAAACATTACATTGGATTGTCTTATTGGTGGTGAAAAGTTTAATGAAATCTAGACCTGTAAAATATTTTTTTTTATAACAGATATCAACAGTAAAAAAAATAAACACCAATCAACTAATTACTGTACTATTTAATTTAAATAATACCTGTAAATTCACAATCATTCTCGTGCACAAACGCGTTAAATTCAAAGTACAGACATTCCTTGAGAAGTAAACTAAAAGGTTAACGTTTACTCTAACAAAAACATTCAGATTTATCCATTGACCCATTTTAGGAACCAAAATAGTTTATAGAGCTAATAAAGTTCAACAGTGTAGGTGTTTCTAGCGCTGTCGTCGCAGTGTGAGCTTAAATTAATGTTAGTAATTACAAAATCTACCCTCTCTCGGTACAGTTCGTGTCTGATGATAAAAAATGTATGGAATTCCTCATGTGAATTGCACGATACACATGTAGGACAGTCGACTATCTCATCCCTATTCACCCACATTGTCACGCGAACTGCGAAATAGCACAAAATGTTATTTCATCAGATCGAACATGAAATATACCTACTAGAAAACTTAGCTGATTGGGGAACCTAATTAAAGTTAGTTAGTTGATTATGACACAGTTTTATTGTGCTGACCTGCCAATAAGGTAGTGAGTAGAAGTTAATGTTTTTGTCGAATTTAGAATATGTATGTGGTAGAGTCATTACAACACTAATCTAAATATTAGTATGCTTAAGTCAGATTAGCTGGTAACCTTTAGAAATAGATTAATGATTGCTCTGCAGTGTAGGAGTAGAAGTAACTAACATACCCACACTATCTTGGAATGCTTAATTATAGAAGAAGTATATGACCACCCTTTAACTTAAGTCTTTTATTTTAATTGGAACAAGAAATGTATGTGTAATTACAACTATTTTTATACCCTATTAATTAGAAATTATTATTTTTATACCTATAAATAAGATAAACATTTGTCAAAATAGCCATTGCCATGACCATTTTTATAACATGCTGTGTGCAAAAGGTATTGACGATGTATCACTTTTTTCATGATGAAAAGAAAGTTATTGTGTCTCAGCTTTTGCTTACGATTTGGCCCTCGTGGAATTAGGATTATGCATCCCTCGGGATCGTACATTTTCCGGGATTAAGTTTATCCTACTCGCGATTCTTTGACAAAAATATACGAATTGTCATATACATTTGCGACTGCACAAAACCTACTACGGTTTCTTATATAATAACCTAATTAAATCTATAATTTTCATGCCCTTGTGTCACTTTGTCGTAAAAAAACCTTAATTTATTTGTGTATAATATACACCAATAATGATGAGCCGTGTGATAGCGGCTCATTAAAAGAATACTACCAACCCATCTCTTCCCTTGGGGTGTCATAAAAGGCGACTAATAGACTTTAATACATACACAACTAACCAATAGCTTAAAGCGGCGACGGGCTCATTACCTGTCAAAGCGAAGCGGCTGTCAGTGATCTGTGCCTGTCACGTTGAGAGCAGTTACTGCTTGGTGAAGCGCAGACTATGGCAATGGATTGCTTTTGTGGTGCTTTTGCCTAGTCTTTACTAATCGTAATGTAATCGTGTTATTTCTTTGTGCTCCGATCTCCGGATCATTTATCCTTAACGATAATAACTATAATCGTGCCGTAAGAAAGATAATAAATTCATGGGATAGATGATATGGCGACAGGTCACTGGTAAATGTGGAACCCAAATTACTGCATATGCTTAAGGAGAATATGTGCATACCTTATCGTTAATCATTAGACCTGTCCTAATGTATTGATCTGATTGATGGCCAACGAAAACGATACAATAACATCCCAACATTCCCAACACGCAGCAGTAATGGGAATGTTGTAACGTAAAGCTACCTTTCACTGGTTCTTATCATTGGTTACTGTAGAAATATATCTAATTTTAATTTATGATATTTCTAGACTCTGGGCTGAGGTGTTCCACGTATCAGCTAGTGGAGCCGGCACAGTCAAGTGGCAGCAGGTTTCCGAGGATCTGGTGCCGGTCAACATCACCTGCATCCAGGACTCACCTGAGTGCGTGTTCCACATCACCGCCTACAACTCGCAAGTCGACAAGATTCTTGACGTGCGACTATTGCAGCCGGGTAAGTTTATTAAACAACTGAAATGCATTTAAAAAGAAAATTTGGGGGCGTTGGTACCTTTATGGTAACATTAGTTTAACAACATAAAATATTATGAGGAAAAGTGCTAGTTTATCACAATGTAACCGATAAATTCAAAACCGGAACGGAATTATCTGCCAATTAATTTATTAGGTGTCCTGTCATATCATCTGAATTTCTTTTTTCATTTAACAACAACAGTCCTTCTCTAACCAAATTTCAATGGATATGGTTATTAAAGGTCGTCAAACATTTGATGTTGCAATAAATCAATATTGATTTATCAATATTACGTTGCAGAGTACGTCAGCAGATATTAGTTTCCATTCGATTTATAATAAATCCCACATAACATTATAATCTCGAGTGCTTCTCTGCTTCGAAAGGCACGGCACGCCCAACAGGGCTTGCATCTTTTTTGATGTTATGTGTTTAAAAAGCTAACGAGATTTATGCTCTTATGATGCTCCACTTATATTTTTTGTCAAAACCTTAACACAGTAGTTATCGACAATCTTAAATACATAATAAAACATACATATTATTGATATAATTAACTAAATTAAAACACTGACAGAAAGCTTTAGGTGCCTTATTTATTATACACAGTCATCTGCATTGGTTCAGTTGAGGCAGTTCACGGTAAACCAGAAGAGCTATTTTAGTTAAGGCAAAAGTTATGTTTTATGATATAGAATATTACCTTATATTCCTCTCTTATTTAAATAACGCTTCTTTAAAAAACTAAGCAAAGATATTAAGTTCCTTAGTTCAGCCTCGTAGACTAAGTATTTAACATCACATTTTCTACGTTCATTTTATTGGAAGTTGTAAATAGAAGAACTTTCAATAAAATGTAGATTATTTGTATGTAATATGTAATGTATAACGTGAATGTAGAATAGCTGACGTGGGCCTCCCACATTTTCGATACAACATTTATTCTCCCACGTAAACGTGTATTATATATACTAATACTCTCTAATGCTGTTTTCATATAATGGAAAAAGGTAATTTAAAAATAAGAATTTGTTCAGTAGCCGGTATTTACAATCACTTGTTGAAAATGAAATATGTTAGAGATAGAACTATAAATTAACGATAAACTTTTACACATTTTATAGTCACTAGGGTCCGTACATGTATTTTGAGAATTGAAGTTGTTGTCAATCAATGGAATACGTGTGGTATTTAAGATGTACTCTTGATATTAAAGTAATGTGAGAGCTTCACATCCCACAACATTCTCTTACGGGATTAGCATTGCTACAATAAAAAGGAACGGGCAAGGGCTTGGCTACTGTGAAACAATCTCAAATAATAATAAGATTCATTTGTACTTTAGTCTAATCGATTAATAATAAAGCGTAAATGAATTGCGGATCAGTGAACAGAATCCCGTATCAGTACTACTGCTTAGCAGTTTTCGATTAAATATAATGCAATGTTCTCGGGAAAAACATTTGCAATTTGGGATATACTTCTGCCGCTACTGCAACCCAGTTTTAAATTTATACCAGATCGGAGCTCGGGTAATCGACCGAAATTGTCTGGCTGCACTCATTCTTGCACAACGAACATTTTTCGGTATAATTCTTTTAATACAAATATAAATAGTGTGCATCATTAAAATTTCTGCTTACTAGCAGTTGATTTGTATATCAACAAAGAGATCTATTTGTATTTGGTTTTTAAAAGTTACATTATCAAAGCAATTCTTAAAAAGTTCTTAAATAGATTCACTGTAGAAAATATTTATTTGATAATAATTTTAGACATTTAAAATTTTATGTAGTATTGAAAAGAACACAATTACGTATGGTATATTACATCACAACAGTGTGCGTGTTACTTTAAATCTATGATATTATTATGTTAATAGGTTTAATACACTTATCACGATAAAATTACTGCATGTTCATTGCTAGAGAATATATAAAATTACGATAGTTACTTTTCCTAAAGTAATAAATAAAATATCATTGTTTTTGATAGGAAAAAGACCACTCAATGTAGAGTAGAGTAACTACGACTATTTACGAATAATTTGATGTATAAAAATACTAGAAAAGGATTTTTCTGACATTTCGGAAAAAAACTTTACCTATATAACTCGAAAAATTTATTTCTCTGAATATAATATATTTAATAGACCCTGTATACTTACTATATATAATGGTTCTGTTAATTTTCTGTTTTGAGTAGGTAGATAGATATGTATATATTTATTTATTATTTATTTATTTAAACTTTAATGTCCTAAACAAGGTACATATGGCGGACTTAACGACAAATATCGTTCTTTACCAATCAATCATAAAAAAAATTTTTTAAATTTTATTAAATGTCATTATATTATCAAGAGCGAGACACGGTATTGAGTAATCTGCATATAATTCTCTATTTTATCACTCATAAGCGGTGCTTACATTCCTGTGTTGGGCTGAATTTTGGATTTGGATTGTCACAAGTTTATTTATGGACTCTATGGTCCTAGTCCTAGCAGTAGTTGCAGGCAAAAACCACTCTAATGGTATCACACGTGCTCTGAGCACGTGTGTCATGAGATGGGCTCTTTGTTAATAAGGATGTTTAAAAATTAATTTAAAACTGATTTTAAGCATACACCGTATAAAACTGCCTTAATTAAAAATAATACATACCCCGAAATAAAGATTATGTGGAGGGCCTGTAAAGTGGACCAAAAATCTGTCAGCGGATGCAGGGAGCGCAGGATCGTTGTAGAGATCGTTGGGGTGGGTCTATGTCCAGCAATGGACGTTTTTATTTTGAAATGATGATAACGAGGTTTTTATTTTATTTATTACTACTTGGTTCCAGGTACGAGGATTGGCCAAGCCTCAGAATGCTTCGTCTATTGGAAGGACCCTATGACCAACGATACTTGGGGACTGAACTTCACGTCGCCTATCGACGCGAAGCAGTTCAGAGAGTGCTGCGTAAGTCTTACTTTATTACTTATTCCAACCATTTATACTTAAAAAATTTCACAATGAATTTCAATTTCGCACATTTGATTACCTAAATTAAAAGGCATTACGATGCCAGTACTAAAAATGAATCGTAAAATTCAGAAAGCAGCTTTAATGGTGACCTTCAAAATAATGCTTTCATGTAAAAAAAATTAAATGAACAAATAGATCTGTCTCTAAAATTAAAAGAATCTATGACTATCGTTGCACTGTTGCCGCTGTATGCACAATAAGCACTTTTCGGTCACAGATTCATGGTTTCTATTTATGGTTTTAGTCGCCATCATTTAAATTCTCCCGTAAGGCATCCTCAAGCTACAGTCTCAAGCTGGAACCTCCGGGGAGCAAGCAGAAATTCAAGGCCAAGAGGAAACCACTTTCCACTCCTGCGAGCCCCAACCGTTCCAGGTAATTGTTTTTTTCTATCTATCAGCCTATTGTCGTCCACTGCTGGACATATAGGCCTCCCCCAATGATCGCCACAACTCGCGGTCCTGAGCCGCCTGCATACAGCGACTTTATATAATCGTTATAATGGTTTTTTTTAATAATTAAAACGTATACAAGACAAGTGATTACAAATCTGATTTCCTTTTCACTTTGGACTGCAGTTTGGAACATGGTAGAACGCTTCAATATTTCCATCCCATTTTTAATTAAAGAAACTGAAACCTCAACGTAAAATAGTGTTTTAACACGAAAACTTCATTCTCATTTAACGTCATTTTTGGCTCTCTGTAACACAACAGAATATTTCGAAAGAAATATTTTCATCAATGTTTTATCAAAAAGCTTACAAAAATCTTAAAGCCAATTTTATGTACAATCTTGATATATAAATTTTTAGAAACTCGGTGGTGTACTAGTACATTTTTCGGTATTAAAATTAAAGGAACCTTCGCCATACGAGTAGTTGAATTTTGGATGGGTACCTAACCGAACTAGAGTTCCTCCGTGCGTGGCAAGATAAGTCATTGGCCCGGTCGCCACAGCAACCATTTCATCCCACAAATTCCTTATTGAGATAGCGGCAGCATAGGAGCATGCCGTTCTTGTGCCGAAGTTTGTGCCATTACACAAACTTCGTGTAGAACGGCATGCTCCTATGTGGATTGATGATGACTTATTATATACCTATCATACGAAACTTATAAATGATGTGTGATGTATAAAGAAAATGATGCAATGGATTGTACACCATTTAGCAGAGCAAAGAATTTTTCCGTAGACAGATTCTTTGCTCTGTAGCACCGGTGTTCTTTCAAAAGTTTTTGTTTTTTTTTGTTTTTAGTCTCACATACGGTCGAGAGCCCCAGTGCACTTGTATGACCCAAGAGCAATATGCTAGGCTACGAGCGCAGGACCCACGATACAGTAAGTATTAAAAATATATTTTTAATTAGTAATGGCTTATTAATAGTTCTGCATAGTTAATAGATTTTTACGGAAAACGATTATATAATGGTCTTTACAAACACCTGTCAGTGATGGGCTGTGGCCATCTATTGACTGTATTGACCATGCGAGTGCAAATATTTTTTTCTTGCTATGGGAGTGAAACCAAGGTGCAATTAATAAAATGCTGCGTCTTTAAAGGAAAATTATAAGCATAAAAAAAGGAGGTATATTAAAAATCTTCCTTTATTTTTGAGTTTTCAATTATTTACATGACACATGGGCATTTTTTTATATAATTTAAAATTATTAGAGACTGTTTTTAACTGTTGATATGTTAACTCATGTCATTAAAGCCAGCTGTTTATTATAAGACAATTAAAATAAAATGTTATGTTTCCTCAGGATCGTCTACCTTACCACGAACTACTACCCGAGCGATCGAGACCGAGGCGGGCTCCGCAAGCGCGGCCGCCGCCCGCACGGACAAGGTGGCTGCGGCTACATCTTCCACGTCGCTCTATGACAACGTGTCGAACACACAATCGTCGCATCAGGCACCACCGAAACGTAAGGGATTTCCTCAGAATCTTCTACTCCACGAACTACGACCCGAGCGATCGAGATCGAGGCGGGCTCCGCGGGCACGGCAACCGTCGCATCACAGAAAAGGTACGCCTTAACTTATACATTGCTTTCATATTAGGTGGGGAATTATCTACTCGAATTTTTTCAGTTGGTCTTTAATAAGGTCAAGGTAACTAAAATCAACATAGTCAGTGATGGTAAGGACAAAGGTTTCAGCCAGTGCAATTTTTGGAAGTAGTGAGGGAGTTACGAATTCTTCGCAGGGATCCAGCAGACCCGAATGAGATTCCTATTTACGTCGACAAAATCTGCCAAGTTCCTAACCCATTTGGTTGCAATGTATTTATTAATTACACCAGGCACTCTCACCGTGTCGCCGTACAAAAAATATCTCAACTTTCTGACTTAATTTTTAAAATTTTTCTCTGACAGCTGCAGCCCGCACGACAGAAAGCCAGCCCCCTGCTCGCCCAGCCAAGTCTCAGGAGACGTCAACGATGACAACCAACACCTCCACGGCGCCGAAGACTGTCACTGCTTCCGTTGGCACACACAGCGGCTCTACGGTGAGTGTTTCTATAAAGTACTGGAAATTTTACTTATACAATGTGGTAGAGAATGTTTTTGTTACGTAGATGGCACTTAATATCTAATTCGATTAGGAATATAAGCAATTCAGAAAAAAATCTTTCGATTCTTAAAAGGTAGTGTTTGGTTTGATCTGCGACGACGTGCTCCGTGTTGATGACCTCCGTGGTCGAGTGGTCCGTACATACGCCGGTATCAAGGCGTCGCCATCTTGAGAGGTTCTGGGTTCGATCCCCGGTGGGGGCAGATGTTTGTGTGATGAATACAGGCAATTGTTCTCCAGTCTTGGATGTTTATATATGTATACTGAATATTTATTTGTATTTATCTATTAAATATATCCGTCATCTAGTATCCGTAATACAAGCAGTATTAGTTTTTAAAACTCTAGGCTAGGGCTAGTTGATAAGTGATAGGATAGACTGGGAATTAATGTCTGAAGATATTTATTTATTTATCTGTGTAGCGGGTTTTAAGAATGAAATTGAACGGGATAAACATGGATCTTATAGAATTTGGATTAAATAGGGAAAGAATGTTAAACATTGCATTTATTTTTAATTTAAAATACACTTAATATAATAATACTAATAAAATATTGGGTCCTTACCTATGAAATTGGTGTTTTTATTCTGTCTTAGCAATTTGTCCGTAACTATTAAGTTTCAGAACATTCTTATTAAATAATTGCCTCCTCTAAAAAAAGACATTTGAGCTCGTATTATTTAATTTGATAATTTTTTGTAAGTTTAATTGTGTTAAAATTAGACACAAAGACAATTATTTTTAACTGCCTCCCGAATACATCATTTGATTTGCATTAACATAAAAACGATAAATTATTTATAACAAGCGTGTTCACACACATATTGCTAAAACTTGTCTAATGATACATGCCAAATATTATTATTTCTGGATTTGTCGTTGTGAAGAAAACTGATAAAATGTTAGTACGTAAAATGCAGACATCCCCAAAATCTCCATACAAAACACCAATTTCATAGGTAAGGACCCAATGTTTTATTAGTATTATTATATTAAGTGTATTTGAAATTAAAAATAAATGCAATGTTTAACATTCTTTCCCTATTAAATCCAAATTCTATAAGATCCATGTTTATCCCATTCAATTTCATTCTTAAAACCCGCTACACAGATAAATAAATAAATATCTTCGTTTGAGAATAAATAATTTTGTATATACTCCTTTACACGACTCATTTGTCTCATTTCGAAGCCATTTATATTATACTCGTTATATAACAAAAATCAAGAAATGATCGGCGCGGCCAGGCGCGGCCAAGCGCGGCCTACGGCCTTCCAGAAGGGATTCAGAAAATGTGTTTGGTATTACACGTAATATTATTATTTTTTGTACAATTAAATGACCTAAACTTGAAACGTGTAAAAGATGAGAGAATTTATAAATATAATATTTCACATTTCCATAAGAGATCGGGAGGGTTGACAAATGGTGCGTTGAAATAACGCTTATCTTGTCACCCTTCTAACTTTTAATAAAAATGACAAGGCTTAATGTTTAGCCTGTCTGCTTCTCTTGTGAAGACTAGATGGATGCAGGTTTGGTAAGGACATTGTTCCGTTTCACTACCGTGTTTGTATTTAAGTTACTTTTAAGTCATAGATAATATATTATACGGTAGAGTGAAAAGCTAAAGCTATTAGGAACCCGTTTTTTCCCTCTACTGACAAAGTTGTTGTTATCAAAATTATGTTCTTAAAATAAATTGTCATTAAATAATCTTTCTTTTATTTTAATTGATCATTATATATTTCTGCTCTTAACGCTTTCCTGTCTCAGTCGGCCCAGGGACAAATGATAACAGATTTTTATGACGTCCTGATGTATGTCCTCTTTATCTATGATTTGCATGAAAATTTATGAAATCGAAATTTCTCTCTCTAATCATTACGTCTGGGAATTAATTTAATAGTCAGCCAAAACAAATTGGGCTGTGTTTGATAACACCTTTGCCTTAGTTTGGTTATTGTTCTTTGTGTTGATGTTGATATATTTCTGTTCCCACATGCCATTTATTTTGGAAATTTTCAAGGCAAGAGAGACAAAGCATAATTTTAGTGTGCTTGCTCCACCTTATATCACATCGTCGTACAAACGCAATAATATACATTATAGAGCATGTGTCCAAATGCGTTGTTTTTCAGACAACGGAGGAGACCCAGATAGCAGCTGGAACAACCACGACCCAGCATGGCCAAGACCTGAAGTCAGAAGGAGTACAGGCAGGGGGCACGCTCACCATGTCCAAGTCGTCCGCCACCTCCACCCGCTCCGGGAAGGAACACCTGCAGCATATGCCCAAGAGCGTTGACTATGGAGATGGAAATGAATCGGTGAGTTTTTGCTAGAGTTTATATGTAAATAAATATGGTATATGAATGGTAGGAAAAACCACGTGGTTGGAACTTAAGACTGTGTATAGGCCATCGCAATATTTTTTGTAATTAGGAAGTGTGTTGACGGCTGATGTTACGGAGTTTCTCAGCTTCGTGAATAAAAGCGGTTGGTAATATGCATAAGCTTTAAATATTCTTCTTTATTTAATAAATAAGACGACTTTCGGGTTTTTGTACTGTTTTCAGAAAGTCAAAACCTGATAGAAAATTTTAACTCTTTATCGCACAGAAACAAAAATACATAAAATAAAAAGCAGAAATATACAAGGGAGGACTTATCTCTTTTAATAGCTCATTAGCATAATAACATAACAAAAATAGATTTAATTTAAACCAGGTTCATTTCATTTCCTTGGTATGATATCTAGATTAAGATACACTCCAAAAAAACGAGCATAAAATAAAATATATAGTAGATACTTATGGAATGCATTTTTTTCATTTTACTCTCGAATTATAAATAATCATTCAGTAAAATTTTTATAATATGAATTGCGAAAACATTCTGAAAAAGTCTGAATTTATTAGCGTGACATAATTCATTTAAAAAATAATAAATAAATGCATTATTATACAAACAAAACAGCGAAATATTAATAGTAATAATACTTGCTAAAGCGTTTTAGTAGCCAGCATCGTCGAAGATTGCATAATAACTCTTTACATTTAAAAAAAGAAAAGCACGCCGCGGCGCGCCGGCCGGTTGTAAAAAATAACAATTGACGATCAACAGGACGCGCACCGATGTAAATTTTCTTTCATGCTGCTTTACTTTTCACTTTTCACACATGGATGCTTTACTTTTCATTTGTCATCTATTTAATTGTTTAAATTATATACTTTGTATTATTTCAAGTTAAACATTAATGTTGACTTTAATTATATCTATACTTTTTATACATAAAAGTAACGTAACGCTTAAAACTGCCGGTAATCCGCAAACTTCTCCTACAGGTACTGTATCCGTTTTAACTAACATTACTAGGTTGAAAATCTTGCGATAATTTATGCATTATACTTACAAGTATTGTCTTTTAATAGATCACTTTCCTTCTAATTTCAGGGCCGGGAATCAGACAGGCATTCGGTTCATCACCACAATGTTATTAACAATAACACGTCGGGTTCTCGTCGCACAAAGTCTAAGAGCACTGAAGATATGAATATGGGTAAGGTCTTATGAATTTTACACATTAATTTTATAAGAGTCATCCGAACAAAAAATATTCTAAACATAAAACTCGTATAAAGTGCATATAATTAAATATTTTAGAGTATATCTTTGATGTTGTTTCCTAGAACCTATGCGTGGGAGAGCCACGCATCGGTTATATCATTGCATGAATTGGCCGACTCTACTGGAGAAATACCACGAGCGCACAGAATACCAGCCTTAAGTCACTACAAGCCACTACTCCGTTAGCATTGCGTTTCGCTGCCTGTGTGAGGAAACTGGAGCGGATGCCAGATATATTCCTCCCCCATGATAGCGCAGTTGAACAATCTGATACCTCGGTGGGATACCAACTGCGTCCGCGTTTGAGAATCCCCCTCTGGACGTCCGTTCCTGAGCATGGATGTCCACACTTCCGATAGTACTCTTGGGCAAAAAACGGTGTAAGGGCAAACCGTGAACTTCTGTAACATCAGGGGGTTACATTCAAACTTGAATGCCTTCCAACATCACCTTGAGACCGCCAAGCCATCTATGTTATTTTCTTATTTTAAATATCTTCTGCAATTGTACTTTACGATTTTCACGCCAGCGGTCTTTCTGGACCGTTATGACATTAAATCTTTAAGAAAAGAGAGTACTCCTTTGACGCATTTGTGACCCCCTGGTGATGCAAATGTCCATGGATGTCCTGATCGTTTGACCCTACTTTTGTATCTACTTGAATATTTAAACAGTACAAATTTGAAATAAAATATACCCTTCAAATAATAATAATTCTTTAGGAGACATAACTTTTAAACATATAATTTGCATCAATTACCCTTCTAGGCTGTCGGGCCTCTATCACAACAGCAGGCAGCTGAATTATTTTTCCTATTATCTTCCAGACTCCAGCACCCTAAAACGTATGCTGAAGCCAATGCCGTCAACCGAGAGTCCTGTAACATCACCGGAGATGGGTCGCCGGCGATACGGTGGCGCGGCGCCGTGTCCGCCATCTTGCGGCGCGCATGGCCACCGGCACCCTTCACACGGGCACCACTCGCACTATTCACACGTCGTCAATAACAATAGCCGGCAAAGCTCGCAACGGTATGTCTTTAGCTACATAGCATAGAACTGCGTATAATCTATTGATATACCAATATAGAGTATTCAAAGAATAATAAAAATTAACATTTAAGAAAATAAAGTACAAATATGTCACTAGAAACAACCCAATGTGTTGTACAATAAAATATTAAAAAAAAAACATGATCAAACATAAAGTACATCAGGTATATTCTTATTATTTAGAGCAAACAATAGATTCAAGGAACTGGATGCTTCCAACGAATTAAAGATGATAAATTCGTTGGTTGCTCAGTGCAGGTTACTAAATAAAACATCATCTAAGTATTTTAACCCTGATTATACAATCAAGAGATTCCGAGTTTGAATCCCGATAGGACAGAAGTTTTGAGATAACATTACAGATTATTTCAGTCACGGATCTTTATTATTTACATAGTTGGCACTATTTTATACTTATACATCATAATTTCTAAGATCTACCCAACTCTACGGCCCGGTTTCACCACCTCTGGACAATTACTGCTATCCTTAAGATAAATTTAATGGAACAGAATTTGTATGTTTAGAGGCGGTGAAGCCGGCCTACTCTATTTATTAATAACAAGTTATGTACTATAATTTTTTTATAAGAAATTAATTATGTAGGTATTATTTTGTTTTTATCTTCTTATAATGGTGACAAAAGTTATTCTGTTTCAAACAACACATAATTTTTTTAATAAGATACTATTTTGGTGTTGTGTGTGTACAATATAGTATTTAATTAATTAATGTAAGCTACACCATCTTATTCTCTACGAACAGTTTCCGCATTTCGACGTCTTTGTACGCCTGTTTTGCGTTAAACTACAACAGAACTATTAATCCTGTTTTCGTACAACATCATCTTCATCTTCTCTACAGGCTACAGCTTTTGAAACAATCGTCTATTTTTTAATAAGTCAAAGTGATTTGACCGTTTTAAATGTCATTTAGCGATAAATAATTTGAATGATATTTCCAGCAGAACTTTTCACGTTCAATAATTTTAAAATGGATTTGATTTTAGATTTTAACAATAATAACATAATTAACCTTATACAATTCAAAATCACTGACGCTAAATTACATTTCAAACTGGTAAATCACTTTGACTAATAAAAAATGCATTAAAGACGTATATCGGATGTTACATTTTATGACGGAGACATGCGGTCTAAAGTTGAAATATCTAAGCATTCTCGTGAAATGCAATATCAGCACCTGGTTTGCACATTAACACTGTAACATTCGTACCTGTATTCTTTTCGTTCGCCTGTAACACTGTTTAAATAAAACTTAAGTACAGTTTGTTGTGAATATCGCTTGCTTTGCATTGGGCACGGTGCATGGAAGCAGGCTCGCCTCCTGTTACATGGGGACTTAATATACCTGGTAAAATGTGGTAACACCTCTGCCAACCCCTACAGGAAAAGATGCATGATAATAGTATGTATGTATACAAAATTCGTCTTTACATACCTTTAGACGTGGAGTGGGAGTCGGCGCTGCTCCCAGCGGGTACCCAGGGCGCGGGCTGTACCTCGAGCTGGGGGGCGGCGAACGCGACATGTCTCCCCCCTCCGACAACGTCATGTTCGACAACCAGTGCTACGCTACCACGCCGTCGTCGTCCAACGGCAACTCGGACCAGGAGCCGTGCCAGCGCCAACGAGATCCGAGGCAACATCATCATGGGGTTGGTGTTCTTAGTATAACATTAGATAATTCGTTTGACGACCTATTAAGTTGTATATAATGTAGTATTCTATAGTCGCACGTAGCACTTTGGCCCTACTCACGCATTGCCTATTCTGTGGAAATCATGAGAAAGCGTCAGAGTGATACCATTTGCCAGAATTTGGCAGTCTTTCGCGAAGTAGCGTTCGTATGGGTAAATGGAGGAGTTTTAGTGGGTAATCCCAGTATTACTGGCGAGTCCCACACACGATTACCATAAATGGATTCCTCTTTGTCAACGAAAAGGAAAAGAAGTCGAGCCTCCGTGCTCCCAACATACCGCTTTCACAATAAGGTATGGCACACTACACAAAAAATTTGTGTAATTTAGCTACGACTTTCTGTGAGATATAGTACTACCCCAATCGATTTGAGTGGGAGCGGTATTTCCCATGTCCTAGTTTTCTTCAAATGGTATAATTCTCTGGATAATAAACCGTGCAGAATAAAATTGAACTTCGCTGTGAAATTATTTGAATTTAGAACACCATGCAGTAAAAATAACTCTCCGTCTCTAAATCGAGTCTCAATATGGGTCAGTTTTTTGATCCGTGGTCAGGTTGACCCGTAGGTTAAAATGTGGAAAACTTATGATGTCGTGATATGCCAGCTTGTCCAATAGTCGAATTTTCAAATGTAACTTTCAGTATGTGACAAAGACAAAAAATATGTTGTCAGTAAAAAGTTATGACTGAATGAAAAGACATGTTTTCACCTTCTTATCCGAAAGATATTGTTGATAATGCTATCAATAGCATATTTTGAGCTTATATCTATACATGTGATGCCATGCCGCTTGGTGTGCCGTGTCAGGGTCTCGCTAAAAGAAAAAAAAATCAAAATCGCGGAAGAAAGAAACATAAGTTACTTCACATTAGTTTTATTAATGTGAGCGAGGCAGCGATAGCCAAGTTAGGACGGTTGGTGCAAGAGGTCACCAGTTCGATCCCACCGCCTGTACCATTGAGTTTAAATAAAACCTAAGTAGGTACAGTTTCTTGTAAATATCGTTTCCTCACACTGAGCCCGGTGTATGGCAACAGGTTCGCCCCTTGTATGTAACAAGGCGACATGTGGGTATTAGCATCTCTGTTTACCCCTTCGGGGATAATGGCGTGATCTTCATCTTTGCTTGTCTGCCTAAAACTCTACCACAAACATGGCACTGTCGGTGGTAATCATGAGTTCTTCTCGCGTGCAGCTAATGGGGCACGCAGAGGATCATACTGGTGCTCTATAGACTGCGGATACGCACCGCAACTGCACTTCAAAAGAGTACTGTCTAAGGATCACCACCCGAACTGGTTCTCTTTACTTCGGCCGAACTGTGTCCAAAGTCTATTTAATAACTTCCTGCTAGGGCAGCTTGTGTCCAGAAGGACTTAGGTTATTCCTTATATAAGGGGTTATTCCTGGGGATACAGCATTTGCACCGGGGTAGGCTTTAGGCAACCAGTAATGATGCGGCTGGTTTCATTTATTTCTATATCAAGTCAGTCAGTCAAGTTGTCAGTTTTACATAGGTTGAGTGATGCAGATATGTATGTATGTATATTATTTAGTATTATGTCAAACCATATAACATTAGTTGAAAAAAAAACATTTATCATGTACATCAACAAGAATGTTGTTTAGATTTGCAGCTGGAAGCCTAATTGTGGGTCGAAGTCTCGCAAATCCAGTGTACAATACAATTTTCATGACATGTGCACAGTTCGTATGCTAGAAAAATGAAAAATAATTATTCTAATTAATTATTGTTATTCTTTTTCGGTCAATCCTACGTTCTTAAACGCTTCTCCTTGAATGCATCGCCGTAAGTTTGTGTTTTACGCAGACCCGTTTCGCGTACCACGACACTCGACGCCCCTGAACTGATCTCTCCCAGATCGAACCCTTATACATGAAATTAGCTTTAGTGTCGCATAAAGAGGAGTTACATTCAATTAAAATGGATTTATTATAAATTCTGATGGTAATTAAGTAATAAACATTTGAACATTTTCAAACATTCATAACTTTTTACTGACAGCTTTTTTTTTGTCCCATACTGAAAGTTAGTCTATATTTAATGGACCAAGTCTTTATAGGTCTCGTTAGTGGTGGACATTTAGACTAAACTCCATACATGTTTGGTAATTCTCCTTTACAATTTATAAAGCTGACGTCACATATTTTGGCGTTTCAATTAATACTATTTGTTTAGAATTTAACTATTGGGGCTACTACGACTACGGATCAAAACACTCACCATATAGGGGATAATGGGGAGATATGATTATACATTGGTGTATATTTTGACTTAATGGACGAATAAGTGTATCGGATGTTTTTCATTTGTCTAGTATTAATGACACTACAGAGTACGCTGTTAAAATTATTCTAATTGTTTTTGAGGATTTGTTGCTAAAGTTCTTTAATTTTCTTCACACTTGGATTTTTATGCCGTCGACCATAAACTCTAACTCCAAATATCCTTGCAGCAAAAGCCTTGCTTGTCGCGGCAAGTATCTCAATCGAGCGCCACACCAGCCCCTGGTTCTCCAACGTCAAGACTTCTGTTGGAGTATGAGATGCACCTACGAAACACGCTCGCCAAGGGCATGGATGCCGAGAGTTATAGTCTGCACACCTTCGAAGCCTTATTGAGTCAGAGCATGGAAGATTTAGGTGAGATAATCTATACTTATAATAAATCTGTAGAGAGGTCATGAAATATATTTCCAAAATAACTATCAGTGGGTGATTAGTGATCGATACTGATGCCAAAAATGCAATCAGTAAAATTTTTGTCTGTCTGTCTGAAATTTAGTACACAGATAGTCTAGAGCCTGAGGAAGGACATTGGTTACCTTTGATCCTTATATTCGTTTGGGAACGGGTACCGCGCGGGTGAAACCGTGGGAAGCCACTAGTATGACATAAAAGTTATATAAGAAGCGTGTAGCGATGGTCATTTTCAAAGAAACTAATCATAACTTCTCTTGTCATTACAAATTCTTGAAAATTACTTGTATTAATTAAATATGCTTACATAAATGAAAATGTGAACTTACTTAAATTGCTAAATAAAATTACTACTGCTCGCCACTGAAATTCTTTTCCTGAATTTCATTGTGTTAGTTTATACTTTAGATACTTTGTGTAAAAATAAACATCTATTATATAAATCAACTATGGAAAAATAAACTAAACTAAAACGAAATAATTGCACTTAGCTTGACGTTGAGAATACAGTGAATCATCATTTTCCAAACAAACTGTTCTTGTTTACAAATTCATAAAACTTAATCTATAAATCATTTGAATTGTGAAAACCACGGTAAATACACCATTTCCCCACAGTTGCACAGAATTTTCGGAATTCTTGGCGCGAACCAACTGTAGACTTTTAAGGCATAGTCTCACAAAGCTATCCTTTTAGATTCCAACCTCTTTAAGCCTTTACCAGACAGACGCGGCCTACGGTGGCGGCCAGGCTCATGGGTTGTTTTCAAGAATAAATATGTTGGTATCGTTTCAATAAAAAAATTCAAAATATTTATCCTAAATAACAGGCAGTGATCCTGGCCGCCACCACAGGCCGCGTCTGTTTGGTAAAGGCTTAAGCCGTAGCATACTGCAGATGCAGTACCTACTTCATAATATAGCAAAAACGATACATAACAACTTATACATAGATATTTAAATGCAAACTTAGTACTTAGGTTAATTTAGATGAGCTCTCCTAGCCCGAGCGCCTAAACACGATAAAACAATAACTAGCTTTCCCGATATGAACTCTCAAAAGCATGTTGAAAAAACCGCGACCTTTAATTTTATAAATGTGTTTTTCTCTGAGAACATCGAACATGTAAGATGATTTAATGCTCAGAGTTGTTTTACAGTTCTTATGAATAAATATTTTGTTTAATGATTTTATTTTATAATCTTAAAAAATCTTGCGCCAGTATCGTTTATGTGTTTGAATTTTAGAAGTAATTTCCGATTCTACTGAACCGAAATTTAAAAATCTTTCACAGTTAGCCATTGACTACATTTTACAAACATTTTACCCTAGCAAAGCCGGGGCGGATTACCAGCAATATTAAAAATTGCCTTTTTTTGTTTAGAATACAACGACAACATGCCGCCATCGAATCAACGAAGTCCTTATCCGTCAAGGCGTCGTAAGTACCCTTTATAATATTTATTATGTAGATGCTGACTATATAGTATCATAATAATGAAATCAAGTATAATAAGCAGCGTTTTATGTCTTATTAGACCTTATTATATATAGTATTCAATATTTAGTATCAAGCTATTATAGTTCAAGCAAAACCTGATGATATATAATGTTTTATACAAATGAAAGTGCTTATTAAACTTTATTAGGGATTTATTATTATGTGGATCTAGATAAAATCATTCAGGTAAAATTATAAATCTTGATAATAGCTGAAGTAAAAATGGTAATTACACTAAAAATAATACTTGTTAAAACGTGTAAAAAGTAAAACATACGATAAAATATTGTAATTCAATATTGACTTTAGAAATCGTAATATCTTATCAATATGCAAATATTTTTTGCGGTATTATACCGATTTTTTACCTACTCAATAAAGTTTTTATGACTTTAGGGGCAAAAGTTTGTATTTGTATCGAGGGTACTTAGGTACGCCTAATAGTCTATTAATTTTGTGAGTTTGCTTATTCCTCCCCGAAATAGGAAAAGGACCATGACGGTATTGTAATTTATGGAAAGATTTTTGAATTCGAAATTTTGTCCAAAACAAAAGTAGGGCCTTAGAGACCTTAACCAACTCACTGCCTAATCTACTGATTTAAAGTTACTATGAGTATGTTTCAAAAATGGTTACAATATCGTGTTCCATGATGCCCACAGTCAAAAAGAATTGGTATATCGATTTTATATTATAATATCCCTTACACATTATATATGAATTACGATTATGATTACTTTAATTATATCATTTGCAAAACTGAAAAAGTAAAACTGTTATAGTAATAATATCCCTCATTTTCACTAAAGATATACCTACCACAAAAGTACGCATATTTTGTTTCGTAACTAGCGCCATCTATGTTCGGACTGTTGCTCTAACTTCTAAGGAGAAGCTTCCATTCAAGGTGAGAATATTTAAAAACAAAGTTGTTCTCTGCTTTTGAAACCAGCACCAGCGTTGTGGGCATTTCTAAAAACAGCCTTTTATAATTAATTATTGTTATAAGCCTTAAAAATTTAGAATTATTGTGAAAAATATAATAATTTTATTTGATTTATATAAATATTCTGTACAGAACTGCCGTATTTCATCGCTCTTTAATATTTTAGAAGTAGGATGGGGAAATTTTGTCTTGTTAGAAACAAATACAAAATTGCGTAAAAAAAGCAACAGTGGCAATAGAAAAATCAATGGATTGATCCTATGAGTTTTAATGAACCTAATAATTAAATTTAATGCTAATACCAGCGATTATCTTAATATAACTGCCCAAATTGTGATTTATTTTTCGTATAACTTTTTTCACTAGTCAAGGAACGATAAAACTGAATTAGAGTCTTAATATTGTTTATTTTTCTTTGATTATAATATATTCATTTAAATATTAGTTAAAATTCTGAAGCTGTTTTAAAGAAATAAGGTAAGTTTATTTTTGGACAGTTACTCTTAGGACATGTGAGGTTACGAAACAGAATTAATTAGAATAGTGTTCACTGTGTGGTTAAAATCTTACAAAATTAGGTCTATCTGAGAGTTTGGATTTAGATTATCATATATAATATTAAGACACAAAAAATATATGGACTTCTAGCTCAGAAGATAATAAAGTACAGACAGATGAGCCGAAATGCACTACATTGTTATTAAGAAAAAACATATAAATGTGAAAACAATAAGCCAAAAATTAAATCCAAACAGGTTATTGACAATACTTTCAGCATATTAACTTTTCTCATAAAGAAGAGAGTGAAGAGAGATATTTTTTTCTTATTTTGTAGTCATGAGACAGCGACATTAAAATTCATGTTCATGTTCGAGCAATTAAATGATTAGCAGATATGTAACATTCTAGATTCATACAGTTATTGGTGCAAAATGTGGTATTTGTTTGTAATGATTTATGAGCAAACGTCATTGTTTTATTTTTATTTAAATGATTTTGATTCCAAAAGATTCTTGTGTTCAAAAATAATAATCAAATTTACACATTAAATCTTATTGCTAAAACTAGACATAGGGTCTATAAAATGGTTTATTAAAGGCTGATGAATCTAAAATCTAGAATGCACACCTTAATTTACCTAGTAACATAATTATAAGCATTGTGTTGCTAACTGCAGGGGTATGGAAAACTCGTGTAAGGCCGAGATTCTATTTAACAATATTATCATAACATTTAATTGTTAAGATTCAAACTTGACGTTTATAAATATTATAAAATTAGTCTTATTTCTTTTACCACAAGGGCCAGCGTCGCAATGTTCAGGTGGAGGAAGCCGCTCATCCACCTTGCCTTTGCCACATCGGCTTGGTGTGGAGAGACAACACAGTGCAAGGTCAGATCGCGATGGTTATTACAGGTAAGATTTTCAATCCACTAGCTAATAAAAAAAGAGAATCATAATTTTTATAAAGAATTTAAAAATGAATTATCCATTTTTACAACTTAAAACACATCACATCAAACATATTGTTAAGCAAGCTACATGTATCAACAGTAGGAAAAAGATAGGTTGTTATTTAAACAGTCAGCAAAATATTATATATAACAGTCAGCAAAATATTAATATTTGGGGACCAAACCCAAAAAAATACAATTGGTCAGATAAAACAAATAATTTGTCAGCAACTTATGGGCAGCAAATATTTCAAATTGGTCAGCAAAATAACTGATTGGGCAGCAACTAAAATGTTTTTTCTGCTGTATATGTTTTCATGACGTAAATATTGATTTAAAGGGTCATAAAAAATAACCTTAACCTAATATGTATCAGAATACATATACTAGGAAATTATCCTTAATCCTTTCTCTAGATTTTTTAAGTAGCATGTATATTGTTGCCCAAATAATTAATTTGCCACCAAAATTATATTACTGACAAAATATTTGTTTGCTGCCCAATTAATTACTTTCCAAAAAGATATCACTTTTAATTTTTTTTGTGCATTCCTTTTTTCCCAACACACGCGTGTAATCTGCTTTTGGTTTTATAGTTATAGAACAAAAAATATATGACTTCGCGAGTAATTTTCGCAAAAATTAACATCAATACTCAGTAACTAATAAAGTAATTGTATTTTAGCGACAGAAACGAATTGATGCGAGAACGAGAGCGGGAGAGAGAACGAGGCTACCTAAGTGACCATAATTCAAGGTTAGTTTAAATATTTTTTCAATCACAATCAAGGTAAAAAAAGGAAATAAAATAATGGTAAAACATTGATTAGAAGAACTCTTCTACCGGCTAAAGCTCACAACGCTGCTGCGAGTGAAATAATACTTATTATTAATATCATAATTTAAAAAAATACTAATGGTACAAGGAAAACAATACCAAAAAAACTTTGTATAGTGATACACACTTCATAGGCACCAGTGCTTGCTTAGTATGCGGCTAAACAAATATTACTTTTTATCTTTACGTAAAGTATATTCTGTGAATAACTCCAAAAGATTAAGTGAATTCAAATATAGAAATACTTAATGAATTTGATAGTTTAACCGTTAATCGTTTTCTGCCACGCACTTTTAGTCAACTTGTTCATCTGATAATAATTACTTATTGGGAAAACTCAGTCAAACACCATTAGTTTTCCAGCGTATTCACCAGATCATCGTTCACTTGATAACGATCAAAAAGTTTTTATGGTCGGGAATTGAATAAGCCCAACTGGACCGAAAATAAATCTTCGTATAGAAAGTAGATATTTTAAGAGTTCGTGTAGTCATTACCGATAAGTATTGGCTATCGGATTGATGAACCCCAATTATCAAGACCCACTTAGGTAGCTAATAATTCCGGACTCAACTGTCGGTACAAAAATTTAATATTGTATGATGTGTCCTGTAGTATGAAAGTATATGATTGTGGTCATGAATATTTTTTCTGTTCTTCTAGATATAATATTTATGATAACTAATAACACAAGTAAGCTTTGAATAATTAAAATACTGAGGAAAAACAAATTCTTATTTTCATAATACAATAGCATTAAATTTAATAGATGTAAAGGTGCCTTTCCACGAAAAATAGACCAATAGGATGGCAACATTTTGCGAGTCAGGTGAATTGAAGTAATCGTATTTGTCAATTTTTTCGTCAATAGCATAGCTCTGGTGGAAAAGCACCCTTAGTTTCTGATTCAACTTTTGATCTAAATATTTGAACCATTATAAAAGTACTTCAGCTTAAAACATTTAAAGCGATTATCCCTAATTATGCACTTGATGGAAAGCGTAAAAACGTTACAATTTCCCGGTTCGTCTCCATGATTCAGTTGGGCGGGTAAATTAGTTAACCTCGCCGATTAATCAAATAAAAAGGGGCTTACCAATTTTAAGACCTTCAAAACATTGCCCACTTAAAGAAGAAAGTTAGTCTGTAAACTTTGTTACAGGGATCGCATTAGAGACCGAGATCAAGGATACTTGAGCGATCATCAATCAAGGTGAGTTTTATCAAATAATATTGACTGAAACAGTAACGTTTCCGACTGTTTATTGGTACAACAATTATTTTGTCTAAGTTATAAAATTCAAATATGCCCCTTCGAGGCTCTGACTCATTAATAACGTATCCTAAGTTTTTCTTTAATTTTGAGTTCCCAATTATAACTATAGGAGTTTTAAGTAATTTTAAGTAATCTTAAATACAATTTGGAGTATGCGCAATGTGATATTTTATCTTTCTCCACATGTTTATTTTTTCGTTAAGTATTTGCTCTGCTCAGATTTGAGGGAAAAGTAAACATACAAAATAGTAAAAATAAGTATACATGGGAGATAATAGGTGATATTATTGAGTGCCTGTTTAATTCAACTTTAAGACGGGATCTACCTTGCCCAGCAACCTTTTAGGGCAGTGTGCCTAACCGTAAAAAACTCTATACAACTTAACAAGACTTACGTTACTGAATAATAAGGCCTATACTAAGCGGCCTGTGGTGTTGGCCAGTGACACCTTACCGCAGGCTCCGGCCGCCACTTATTTCACACAGGCGTGGTGAGGCCGCGTGGCCAAGCGGCTGCAGGGCTGCCAGAAGTACGAGTATCTGGTACAAATACGAAATTTTCTTTGTACGAGATTCTCATCACAGAGACGGTAAATGGTACATTTTTAGCTGCCAAAAGCGCTAAACTCCCATATTGTAAAGGTGATTGCATAAATTTCGAATTATCGTGAGAAATTTATTCTAGGATTACAGCTGATGAGCTATAATGGTGGTTTTACCAATATCCCTGATGTTAATATAATTAACGAAAACTGCTCTGTAAAGTCTGTAAATAAATTCTGTTCTGTTCCTTACAAAAATACAGATAATTAAAATATGATTCACTGTTAGTTATAATTTTTCACATAAATTGGCACCGAGTGCAAAAAATTACTAACCCCAAGTTAAATAATACGGACTATGAGCACGATAAATAGCATATAGAAAAAAAAATCACACCATATTGCAAAAAGTTGATGGAACTAATTTATGTTGGCTGTATCTTGGATAGGTGGTTAAAAAGATTGTAATAATATTAAAATATTTCATTTCTATTCTTGCTTTTTCATACTTTTAATATAAATAAATAAATAATTAAATAACTAAATAGTTTTTATGGTTGACCATAAATTTATAACCCTAGCGCGATCGCTGAGTCTAGGAACTAAAAGTAGTAAGTGTGATAGATGGATGTCAAAGTGCAGCCCGCGCCCTGCAGGCCGTGTGTGTGTGAAACGATTCTTAGACATTGATATTAGACAACTATCCGCCACCGCAGGCCGCATTTGTCTGGTAAATACCTTATGATCACAAAACATATTTTAGCATAAGTATACCTACGCATTTGTCTCGTAGAAGTTCGCGTTGGCCGGTGCTGTTAGACAAAATTAATTTAAAAAATTACAAATTTAAAGTACTTACACTCAGTTGCACAAAGATTTTTTAAAGACGACATTTGTTAATGAGACATTAAAACTTTAAAGTTAATTAAATTTAAAATTGGAACACAAAATAGTTCTAGCTAATGTCTCTTTAGCATTGATAGGGTGCTAATGTCGTTTTGTGCAACGTAAAAACTACGCTAAGGTGTTCTTTTGACACTTCAATAAATAAATTTAATGGAGCATTAGGGATAATGCCGACATTAAATTTTAAACTTCGTTTCTGCAACTGGGTGTTAGTCATTTATAATTTAAATAAAATGTTCGGTACGTGTAGTTTTTTTCTTTTAAATAGGTAAATTGTTGACTTTACTTTCTTTTAAAGTGCTTCCTGATCTACTGTAAATCCTTCTTGTAGTTGTCATAGCACATTTCATGTATCTTTTGATTTACGCACGAAAAAACTACCCTACACAATGATTGTAAAAATACGTCATAAGGGCGCGCTCTCGTTTTGTGTCACTCAGATTTCAAAAAAATAATGGAACTATATAGATGATGCTGTCTCCGCTACATTTAGACGTTTGCAAATCTGTGTTATTTAATGTTTTATTAATACAATAAGTAATTTAAAACATTAAATAACGCAGGATCGGTACTTTTTTCGAGAGCTATTTAGTTCAACGAAGGTAAATTAGATATTTTTCACGTTATTTCTGAAGTGAATAGATATTTAAATCGCTAATGGCAATGGTTACGGTTCCATGATTTCCGGGATTCCTACTTTAGTGCTGTACACAGGTTCACTGACCACTTTGCCTATCAAACAACGAGCAAATACTAGAAACACAATGCCGGAATGCAAACTATGTGAACCTTTAACCAGAAATACAATGTACGATGTAGGTCAACCCGGGCGGCACAATTTTGAAACTGTACGGACGTAACGGGAATAAATACAATGCCCACATGCATCCCAGTATATAACATCAACGGAGCACTGGATTTCATTTCCCGAAGTATCACGGTTGAATATTCTACAAAAGTGTTCCCATAAGTTGTTGTATATATTACTCTGTATAACAACACACGCCATTTATTCCAGAAAGACTTTATTTCAGAAATTGCTCTACAACGACCGCTTCCACTCGAGAAATAAAAATCTGCAATTGTAGGAACTACATGTGAAAATTGCTCGAATGTAAATAGGAAAACAATAGTGCAGTATCATCAGTATACCAGTATTTTAACTCATACCTAACTACCAGTAGATGGATTGAAGAAATCAATAAGTCCTGGATGGGAACTTGTAAAAAGTAATGTTAAATGTTTTCTTCATGTAAGTAAGGCAATTACTTACATGAAGAAATCATTTTCTTTGTTTAAAATAAACAAAACTGCATTCTCAGATTTCTTAAAAGCTTCCCCAGCCGAGAATCAAACCTGGTAAAAAAGTTGCATCTAACCAATAAAAATTAAAACTCTCTAAAAAACATAATTATGAACGTAACGTACTATAGCGCGATAACATGACTGTATCGACATCTACTTTACAGTTTAGGTCCGCATTACAGCAGAGGTATTAGTTAACATCCTGGTCTCGCCGGCAAACGATCAACTTACAGATAGACCTTTAATAGAGACCTTTAATATGGTATCATCAGTTTTTTCATTGCTTACCATACCTGAATTACATAGATACGCATTTAAAATCACACACTTTTCTCGGTAGAGATTACAGCCTTTCTACTAGCTACGATTCCTACACTTGCTTTACATAATAACTATGGTTACGTTTAAATATGTTATTTATTTTACAAAATAAAATAAAATGTACTGATGATTAGAGATGCGAAATCGTTAAACACGTAGGTACCATAATATTATTATACTTCTTAGTACAACGTCTAACCATTCCTAATTTAATAAAGATTTTATCCAAGCACGTACACATACCTTGATAATTATGACTGCCAGCTAAGTATCTGGAAAAGTATAAAACAGATAACAGTGTAATGTAGTATTGTCACGTTAGGAAAATAATTCCGTACTTTTTTTTTCTTATTATTACGTCTGTAAAACATATGTATTTTAAACACTATTATCTTTACATCAGAACCCAGTACTTAAGAATCGAGTACATAAAATATTACATAATATGCCATTGTACAGTCTCCAGTCTACTCGAACAAGCTGTTCAGAATCTTAAAGGTCAATCAAAGGTTTTTTCCTTTGAATTCAATTGATTGAGATCTTTTTCAATTGATACAATTATACCTTCTGTAGTTGGTTGAAATCATTAAGTGTACTTACCTTCATTCTTAAATTGATAATAAAACATCGGATTTTATGTTTAAGATATTACAAATACATTTAAAAAATTGTAAAAGATGCTGGTTTTTAAATAATGTAGTGGAGATGCTTAGCGATGAAAGGTCAATTGTTTATTCAACAGCTGAAAGCGCGAATAGGAAACGGAGATGGGGCTTGGATTGTTTCCAGAAACATTTTTAAAGCAAGTTATATTGCATTGTTTATATTTATGCAATAAAGTATTTGATTTAAAACTAAATTTTCGGAGGTATAACAATAAAATAAAATTTTAAATAGGTATTTCTTTTTGAATGAATAGAGAAGTTTAAGAAATTATTTTAGATGGAAAAGATTTAAGAAGAAAAATAATTAATACATTTAGTAAAGATGAATCTGGGTAGGTTTAAAGTAACTTCCGAATAATAAATTTTCTTATGTTTTTAGAATTGTTGATTATTTTACCTACTGCTACAAACAATGTTGACATTATACTCATATGAGAATAAATGTCTTTATACAGGTAAATGTTCGTAATAAGTATTGACAAACTCGTATTATTACTGAATAGAATATTTAATAATCAAAACTAAGAAACTCGACTGAGGGATCTAAGTGAAGCTTTTCCTAAAATATTTCATATTTTTTATAAAGTTTCTACTTTTCTTCGTAAACAAGGAACGCGAGCTATTTTTGGAAAATCTGCATACAACTTTATTTTGGGAACTACAAAATAATATTAGTGCAAAGATAGTAAGCAAACACTCAACTAATAACCAAATCCACTAACAAAATTTGCAAACATTTCCTCCGCTACGACAAGGGACTTTATGATTATTCATAAATTTGTAGCTTACAGTGACGGAGATACAATCATGTGTAGCCCATAGTTACACACAAAAGCGGCAAGAGCAAAGTAGGGTTTATTTATGTTATTATCTGTATACATAAATCAAAAATCTTCTTCTTCCTGCTTTTATTTCCCCTTCTAGGTGGGGTCGTACACATAAATCAAAAATAAAGCCACCTTTTTATAGATATCTAGATACGCATACGAGTACCTTTACATACGGCCAATTATTTTACATAATATAAGAGGCTAGTTTACTTTTAAATAGAAATGCCGCCTAGCAATAATCCTCATTATTCCGATCATACAGTCAAAAACTTTTATTTAGTGTCCGTGTCAAATTTAAATTTAAAAAGTACATAAATATTATTCTATACATTCTCTTAAACTGTCTGCTCAAAAGTAATAAATATATTACGCGTCGATATAAGTAATATGCTATGCAAAGATGCTTATCTCCAATTCTGATGATTTCTCTTACATAATGGGAGCGCTGGAAAAATGTATTGAATAAACCAATGCTGCAAAAGCTGTTAAGTCTTTAATGCTCTCTGTGTAGCAAACTTTCATTTTATTCTGTTCGATGCTTCATCCTTTTATTGTCTCTCGTTTCGTTTTTCTTACGTTTTCCTGTATTTTCTTGTGATTAAATTTCTTTGGGTTCCAAAGCAGTCTTAGATTTCCCAGCGGACAAACTTAGCCTCGTTACTTGCAAGGGTTTCGAATAGCTTATTTCAAGAGCTACTTTCCAAACAGCTTCACTGGTTATTCTTAACAAAATTTCTAGTAAGATTTATCATAAATACCTTTACCCTGATAATAACTTAGGTAGCTTCGTATATATAATATAAAGTAGTTTCTTAAATAAAAATAAATCACAAGTTTTTAAATAACCTAAATAGGTCCAAATAACCCTGCGGAGTCGAACGAGGGATCACTTACACGTACGCATTGGCTTTTACTACTACATTAGACAAAGACACAAAACATTAAGCTCACCGCAAGGCCCCCAAGTGCGCTCACTAGTTGCAAGTTGCAAAGTCACCGGGTTCTAAATTATTTTCATCCCGATAGCTAGTCCGCAAGTGCCTCAAAATTCAGGACAAGAGACAAACAAGAAAAGTGAGTAAGAAAAACGTGGGAAAAATGAATGTAATTTTAACACGCTATTTCTACGAAAACGACTGCACCCTAATTTTAACTTCGAACACTTAGGATATCTAAAAATAAATTTGGCAGATATGTAATATTGGAATTTGATAGGAAAGGATAGTTAGTAACATATCAAATTTGGCATTTATAATCTTCATTGAATTTACTACGTAGGCGTATTTCAATCAAAAGCTATCTCATGTTCGTTATAATACCCATAATATAATCTTACAATTTTCATTGTGAAGTTGTTATCTAGATTTCTACTTCAATATATTAATTATGTGACGGAACCATGGGATCCTGAATGTTTGCATTCCCACACTTATTAGCCCTATAATAGAAATATATGTTTAGGTATTTAATAAGTTACATACCAGCTATGATATTACAATATGTATATTGTATATCCTGCAATATTATGAACAATTATTTTTTTCTTTACCTAAGGAAATCATCTAGTTTTGTATCTATACTTATTTAATAATCATAATTAATAAGGTTTTTTTACATAATTGGTCATATTGATAACTCATGTGTTCACATTTACATTTAACTCTCAATTCGTTCAATTTCAAAGTCAATAATAAGCCAGCGCGACTGCAAATCAAATCAAATCAAAAATATCTTTATTTTATAGGCTTGATATACAAACACTTAAAAACCTCAATTTATGAATAAGGAAATCTACCACTCGCTCGGAACGCAGACATCCCCGAGAAGAGCGAGCCAGAAACTCGAGGGTTGCTCTTTTTTTCACATTTTTTACAATTCTTTTGTTTTTTATAAATGTTAGGCTAGTACAATCAAGTAGGTGGATTATGAATATAGATTTTTAACATTACAATCAGGAAGAATATATAAGCACTTGAAACAATGAACGATGTTGAAATTCCCTAAGCAATTAAGATAAAAACTTATTAATTAAAAAGCGACTGGCAACATCCCACATTACGAGTCAACACAATATGTAACATAAAGACGTGTCAATCTGTCGACGCATTCTTATCGTCCAAATATTCCTGAACTGTATAGTAACCCTTTTTTATTAAATTTTGTTTGACACATAGTTTGAATTTGTGTAAAGGCAGTTCAGTTAAATTTGGTGGTATTTTATTATAAATGTGTATACATTTCCCCATAAATGACCGACTTGTCTTATGAAGTCTAAAGTTTGTAACAGCGAGTTTATTTTTATTCCTAGTGTTGACATTATGAAAATCACATTGTTTTTTAAAAATGTGTAAATATTTCTGAACATATAAAATATTATCAAAGATATATAGGGATGCAACAGTTAATATGTTTATTTCTTTAAACAGATCTCTCAGTGAGACGTGGCTTAAGTTGGTAGACAGCACGCACAGCCCTTTTTTGCACAATAAATATATCTTTAATATCAGCTTCTGTCCCCCACAACAGTAAACCATATGACATAATACTGTGGAAATAACTAAACTAAACAAGTCTTGCAGTATCCACATCACATAAGGATCTGATTTTTTTTACAGCATAAGCCGCGGAGCTGAGTCTTCCAGAGAGGGAAGAAATATGAGGATACCACTATAATCTATTTTAATCTGATTCATTTTAATCCGAGGGTTGACCTGTCTTACATTTGGTAAAGAGAATATAACATATTTAGTTTTCTTTGAATTTATTAACAAATTATTATTTTCAAACCAGCCAAGTACTTTTGATATAGCATTATTTACATCGTCAAAGTCAACTTTATTTCTATTTATTTTAAAAATTAATGATGTGTCATCTGCAAATAATATCGTATCACATAAACATTTTGAGTAGTAAGGTAGGTCATTTATATAAATTAAAAAAAAGTAGTGGTCCAAATATCGATCCCTGAGGAACGCCCATACGCATAGGCGCTCCAGTTCTATTTATGACAACTTTTTGTATCCTGTTACTTAAATATGATTCGACAATTTTAATGAATTTTTAGAATTTACCTAAAAGCGTTTTATGATCAACACAGTCAAACGCCTTAGACAAGTCACAAAAGATACCTAAAGCATCCTGTCGATGCTCCCAAGCGTAAAAATGTGCTTTATAAGTGCAATTCCAGCACCTGTAGTATTTTTACCTTTAGTAAACCCGAACTGATTCTCATGAAACAATTTATTTTTAGTAAAATGAGAAAGTAATTGATTTAATATGATTTTTTCAATAATTTTACTAAGTTTGGGCAAAATAGAGATGGGACGGTAATTCGAGGGGTCACTATTATCTTCCGTTTTAAAAGCGGTATTACTTTACTTAATTCTAAAACATGTAGTGCTCGCTTAGTACTCAAATTTATTTTGCCTCTTTTGAAGGAACCCATTTGTAAGAAGGAGGGAATACGTGCGCCGGTAAGGAATTCCACGCTCTGGCTGCGCGACAGAGAAAGGAATCACGAAATCTCTTAGTGCGCAAAGTAGACGTAGCAACAGAGAAAATGTGACTCCGCAGACCAGCATGTGTACTCTTGTGTAGGAAAGGAGAAGGAGGGATAAGGTCAAAGAGTTCTACAGAGCACTCTTCATGGTATAATCGATAAAAGACGCTAAGTGGCGCTATGTCGCGACGCGCATCGCTAATAATACGCATAGCGCAACGCTGCAATCTATCCAGAGCATCGAGGAGGTATTGAGCAGAGCCATCCCAAAGGTACGAGCAGAACTCCACACAAAGACCGGATCTGGGTTTTGTACAGCAGGCATAACTGGTCAGGTGTGAAATACCTACGCACCTTGTTCAGGACTCCGAGTTCCCGCGAGGCGATCTTAATAACGGACTCGATGTAATCCCTGGGGTTTAGATCACAGCGTAGCTCCATGCCGAGCAAGGTGATACTGCTCTGTAACGACATAGAGGTGCCCTAAAGAGAAGGAAGGGGAAGGAACGGTGACTTCTTAGCTGTAAACGCGCACACCTGCGTTTTCTTAGCATTGAACTCGACAAGATTCTTAGATCCCCATTCAGTAATAAGGTCCAGCACCCTATCGAGCTCGGAGGAGCTCGAGGAGGAGCTCGGTGGCGTAGTGGTCAGTGCGCTTTGGCTTCAGTCGAAAACAAAGCTACCTTCGCCATGGTCAGGCCGTGGATGGGTGACCAAGACTTTGTGATCTCGAGCTCCTCCATGGTTCGCAAGGCACGAAAAGCCGTTGGTGTCGGTCGCATTTGTGACCGTTTCTACCCACCAACCCGCATTGGGACAGCGTGGTGGTATTACGGCCCATACTCTTCATGTGTTTCTCTATGAGGAAGGCCATTTCCAGCAGTGGGACGTATGGCGTATGGCTGATGACTACCCTATCGAGCTCAATAGTAAGAATCGCTCTCTCTCTCTCCCCACATCCACGAGTTCAGCCCTTGGGTGTCCATAATATCCTCCATGCACTGTGCTGTCGTCTTCATAGTAATGAATGCTTCTTAATCAAAGCATGTCATTGATATAAAAAAGAAACAGTGTAGGGGATAGTGTATCTTTCTTTCTTTTTTTCTTTGTGCCAGACCCGATCAAAGTCTTGGTGATGTCGAGGCTAATAGCCAAAGACTCACCATGCCTGTCAATAGCTTCACCCGAGACATGCGTTAAGTACGCTAGAAGATCACCTGTTGACAGCTTCAGCCGTAAGCCGTATTGTCGGTCATTTATTAAAGAGTGATCTTCTATCACTCTTATCGGATTATGACAGCTTCGGCCGAAAGCCGTACTGTCGGTCATTGATCTTCTAGGTATCGGATTAACTGGTTATTTAAAACCCGCTCCATGACTTTGCATAGGACTAAGGTGATAGCTATTGGACGGTAGTTGGACGGGTCAGATCTGTCACCCTTTTTGGGGACTGGCTGCACATTGGTCTCTCCAAGATCGCGGTACACAGCCACTAGAGAGCGAGAGACGGTATTATTGCATTAAGACAGGGGGCAACTCCACTGCACATTGGCCATCGAGAATGTGCACGGGATGCTATCAGGTCCACTAGCTTTCCGAACGTCAATCGACTGTAATGTAATTCCGCACGTACATCACACTGCCTGATACGAATATCAGGCATTGTGTGGCCACAGTGGTTGATCGTTGGTGGCTGTGCATTACAGTGGTCGATTCGGGAGTGAGTCGCAAAAAGTTCCACTAAGAGAACTATTACAATAAAACTTTGAATTACAATATTAAGAAAGATAGAAGAAGATTAAATAATAAGATTCAGCACTATACCGTCACAGATAAGCTGTCCAACTGAGTGCAGGTGATAATTTAAAAGTTGGAACCCTCGATTTTTCCCCTTGTCGCAGGATTATTGTACGGCGATACGTGTTTTCTTAATATTTTTCATGGATATATCGATGGTAAGAATACCGTATATAAATATATGACCAAAATGTTTACTTCGTCTATCCGTACTTTTAAATTCTCATCTGCACTCAGTTGGACAGCTTACCAATGACGGCATAGAGCAGAATCTTAATAATTAATGTCTTTATATCTTTCTGAATAGGTCTTCTGGTGGTAAAAATGACCCATAAATTTTTACCACGGGCCTGAAGTCTTTAAGAGACTCTCGTTTATTTTGATGGACCAATTCAATAGCAATTTACACGAAAATGACTGTATATGAAATGTTATATACTCGTACTTCATAAATAGGTACTGATGTGAAAAAAATGTACAAAATTTCTTTTTAACTTGAAAGAAACATGAAAACACACTACATATTACACTCAACTACACAATATTCCACTTTTGTGTAAAATATCACTTCGTCATGAATAGATAATTATGATTTAATGGTGAACATGAAGCTTAACAAGTGAACTACTATAGCTGTTTTCAATAAAATAGAGCGTCGTATTCAGCGCTGTAACCTGACATGAAACAATAAACGTTCCATTGGGTATCTGAGCGTAACGGATATGGGAGATGTTGATTACGGAATTACAATAGCTGTCGGACTCTGGCATATACTCGCATGATATGACTTTTATTTCAGCTAGGATGTGTAATTGAAGTTCAGAAACAAATTACAGATATTTTAATGTGTTTTTCCTTCTGTCATTTACTGAATATAAATATTTCCGTCGGTCCAGCATCATTCTTACTATAAAATATTATCGCATAAGTTTGAACTATAAATTATTCATGTATTCGACACGAATAGGTCTGGGTACTCAATGGTTTTTCTTATCGGTGAGTTCCATAATTTTCCGTGTAACTTCTATTGAATTGCTGTCGGGTGACTGGGTTTCTATGTTGAGTTTTACGGAAAAGTGGATTTTGCATAAAGTTTTTGTGGGTATACCACAGTGTACTGATATTGATAGTCATACTTGGTTTATTTGACATGGTTTGAAGAATTAAAAGGCATTAAATGTGGAGGCAAAAATATCCTTTAACTCGTTTGCGCGGCTTCTTTTTTCTGAAGAATTTATTGCTTTAAATAAATTTCGTCTATCCGTTACCCCTTTCAAGGGTACGTTTTCCAAATCACCGACGTCATAAAATAAACATGTACTACCAACGGTCATAAGTGGCGATCCCTTTAAATGCGAAACTAGCCTGCGCACGTTTCATCGTAAAATATCTATGAATGTGTTCTAACGCACAGAATAACTTATCGTGAAGCATATCATAAATAAAAATATTTTTTTCATAGTAACGTATATTTCATAACTTACAACTAAACACAAAATAAATAAATAAATGTCATTTCTATCTTAGTATTATTTTACATAATTTAAGAAACATGAAAGATACAACATATTATTATCCTATTTGTATGAACATTTTTATAAAAAAGTTTATTGTCTTAACTTTACCTACGACTTAAAAATATCACAAGGATAAAATGAAGAACGGTACCTGTTTTTGTATAGTTATAAATACAACATGTAATGTATAAATAAAGGACACTACTCCTAATGAAAGAACTTCAGCAAACATATTGTGGATGTGTGAGTGTGAAACATAGCAATGCCCGGTGCATGGCAACAGGCTCGCCATCTGTTACATGGGGAACATATCTAGCGAAATGTGGGTGTTTAACACCTCTGCTTACCCCTTCGGGGAAAGAGGCGTTATGATATGATATGTTATGAAACTTTGCATTTTTCTTCCATTTCTGATTCCATTTTAAAATAATGGAAGGCGGTTAACATTTTTTACCGATGCCCATTATCTAAAATTCATATTTTGTAAATTAAAGTTAAAAATTAAACTAAAACATATTTATACGCAGCTTCGTAAGCGCGTCTCGTTGCGCGTCGTGCATCGGGGAGTCAGCCCGCGCAGCGTGGTACCGGCACTCGGACGGCTGGCGGGGCGCGCCCGCGCCGGGCCCGCGCCGCTCCCCCTGGGACTCCCTGCCCAGTCTCCGCCACGAGGGCAGCCTCAACGACTCCGGCTACAGGAGCAACCGGGCCGACAGTTTCGAGCAACGGTAAGTGATTGATCGAGTTTCGTAAACTACTAGGTACTGTTAGGTAAAAAAAATCTTAAATGTATAGCAATTTATATAGGTATAGAGATTTTATTATAACTTAACCCCTTAAAGGTCAGCGCGCACACCGGTGTTCGCAAACAAAAGATGTTTCTATTGCATTTGTTTTTCTGACCATTGACAGGCTACAATACAATTTTAATTTTACACCTACTGTTATATAAAGGTTAGTACCTAAACCTTTACATAAATTAGAATGTTTGTTTAATATAGTCAATAAATTATCAAGGGTACAAAATAAACACTACTCTTTGATATAAGTACTTATTTTCCCAGTTAGACGTTTACCAGCTACAAAGTTATATTTACTAAACCGAAGATAAACACAAAATATCTGGAGTTACGTCAACGCCAAGTGATCGAGCACTGTTTGCTAGACCCCAAACTTTATTTACCTCTATAACGTGATAAAATACACTTGGCTTTTTACTAAAATAAACCGAACTATATAGTTTTATTCAATATTTATGAAAACTGCTAGGTATTTTTAAGTAATCTTTTAATTTACACTGGACTGTGCCCTTTAGTTATATCAGAACCTTTATTTATAGCAAGTATTCATTAAATTACTCTTCGAACATTCTCGTAGTCAAAATAAAGTTTGGGACATGAAAAGAGAATTATGTATAAGTTATAATTAGCCAAGAGTTCAAATATTGGATTTGGCCGAATTAAAAATTAGAACCCTCCAAGAAACATGTCAAATCGTTCTCGTATCACTTAGCTATAATTTAAAGGATAGGGCAGGACCCACTTATAGGTCGGTGCTTCTTGTCAAATCCGATTTATCCTTTCGTTTTGGCGTAGATTGATTTAGAAATATATGATAAATTTATTTTTAGCAACCAAATTAATATTTTTTGTATGGATTACTGAATGATTTTTACACATAGCTCCTATTAAAATGTATCTACCAAGTTAGTTAAAAAATATCGCGAATTTGGAATAAGAGAGGTGACCCTTGAGATACGCCCATTAACATTGGGGTCCCCGAAGACCTAGCTTTATTAATAACAACTGTTTGACTTCTGTCGCTCAGATATGACTCTATTAATTTTAGTGAATTTACTGATACACCATAATGTTTTAATATAGATATTAAAGTTTGATGAAAAATGCTGAAAAGCTTGATGAAATGATTGAATTAAGAAAATAATTAAAATATGTTTATTTAAGATTGTTGTTTTGAATACTTAAAAAAAATACTGTGACAAAAGTAGCGGCTATTGAAATGTAAAAAAAAGCTGTTTAAAGTTAAATATTTATACCTACATTGTTACTGAAACTTGTTTTTATAAAGCATTTTTTGTAGGTGTACTTATTTTACGCATCAGAATATGGCAGCGTTAGTATACATCAGTAATCATGGCTCAGCGTTGTTATTTGGCATAAAGTTTACTCCATTGTAATAATACAAAAGAATCTGGAACTCAGTATTTTGTATCGAGAAAACCGCGATTTTCAATAAGAGATAGGTTGCGATTAATCAGTATCAATGAAAAGGAGCTTTACTCAAAAGAATTTTGCATAAAGTTTTTGAAATTGTCATATTTTCTTTTTAAATGCTTTGTTATATTTTTTATCAATAATGCCCGAGCAGGTAAAATAGGATAACTAAGGTAACTAAGGCCCGATTTTTCAATCCTTAGATAAAACTATCTGTCAGTCAAATGTTAGCTATGTCCCTTTTCTTTTCATTGAAAAATAAAAAATTTGGGTTTTTGTCCGAAAAACTTATTATAAAACTTGATTTTTTACAAGGTGTAAAAAATCAACCAGAAAAGTAACTTTTTTTTGCGTGCGCTGCCTAAACTCTAAAAGATAGAACCATAAAATGTTCTAATTAATTGTAGATCTTATAAATATCTACAAAAAAGTCCGCAACACACTATACCTCTATGTCGAGTGAGGCACAACGACCATTTTTTTAATTTAAAAATCTTGAATTATTTTTTTTGGACCACATTTAAACGCATTTATTTTACTCATGCTATTATTCCTTATCAAAATAAATTATTTTATCACTAAGTACAGTATATGTAGAAAATATTAGATCTTACCTATGAAATTGGTGTTTTGTATGGAGATATTGGGGAATTCTGCATTTTCCATACTAATTTTTTTTCAGTTTTCTTCACAACGACAAATCCAAAGATAATAATATTTGGCATCTATCATTAGATAAGCTTTAATAATATGTGTAATATCACACTTCATAAAAATTATTGATCGTTTTTAAGTGAATGCAAATAAAATGATGTATTCGGGAGGCACTTAAAAAGAGTTGTCTCCGTGTCCAATTTTAACACAATTAAACTTACAACAAATTATCAAAACAAATCAAAAGAGCTCAAAAATATAGTCTATTTTTAGACGAGGTAATAATTTTTTAGGAATACTCTGAATCTTAATAGTTACAGACAAAATACTAAGAAAGAAAAAAAACACCAATTTCATAGGTAATATTTGGTCTCTGAATGATTAAAAATTGGACGTTTGGTTTTGAAGTTATGGCGAAATTAAAATATTACGATTTCTGCTGCACGGCCGGGAGGGGTGTTTGGATCTATGAGTAATCTATCCTAAAACAACGGGTTGCACTCCGGGACTGCCGGCAGAAGTGAAAACTTAGTATTAATTACATTTAAATATTTTCATCATTAACAACTTTAACATCTTCATAAAGACAATCTATGCAGCCTGCGGATAATGACTGCATCGTCAATGTTAGTGTCGGTGTCTGTGAATTGACCTGGGAATCATTTTACTGGCCGTGTCGTTCCTGGGTAGGCTTTTTGCAGCGGTAACCGACATCCAAGCGGGCAGAGCCGCGGGTGAACGCTAGTCAATTACAATTAATTAATATAATGCTTTATTTACTTCTCTTAATAGTATTTACATGATATTATTAAACGTAAATTATAATTCTGATCTTGTGAGAGTTTGATCCCTGTGATTGATAATTAAATACCTGTAATATAAGGCACCACGCCCAAACCATCGTTATAATAATAACATTTAAACTAATAATAAAATTTTGAGCTTTCATGAATGAGTAAGTATGAAACAAATACCTAGTTAATTTCTTACGCTCCAACCAAGACATAATAAAGCACATCATAATTTTGTTCTTCATCAAAGTTATATGAAATGTTATGTCATACCTAGCTATGACGTAGCCTGAAACTGCAGCGGATATCGCGATCGATGAACTCATCACTGTTTTTATACTGCAATCAAGTTATACAGTAGACAGGGATAATATTAGGTCCTTACCTATGAAATTGGTGTTTTGTATGGAGATTTTGGAGATGTCTGCATTTTACATACTAACATTTTATCAGTTTTCTTCACAACGACAAATCCAGAGATAATAATATTTGGCATGTATCATTAGACAAACTTTAGCAATATGTGTGTGAACACGCTTGATAAAAATTATTCATCGTTTTTATGTTAATGCAAATCAAGTGATGTATTCGGGAGTTAAAAATAATTGTCTTTGTGTCTAATTTTAACACAATTAAACTTACAAAAAATTATCAAATTACATAATGCGAGCTCAAATATATGGTCTATTTTTAAAAGAGGCAATTATTTTATAAGAATGTTCTGAAACTTAATAGTTACGGACAAATTGCTAAGACAGAATAAAAACACCAATTTCTACTCTGTGGTATGACATGAAATTTGTTATTTATTCTGAGCGTAACTAATAAAAGAGCAAAAAAAATCAAAATCAAAAGCATTTATTCAGTTCAGATGCGTCTTAGCGCTTATGAATGTCATAAACATTTTACAATATTTCGTGAAAAAGGAAAACTTCACTTACTTTTTACTTGACCCCCATTATGCAAAATGGAACATACAAATGTAATGTTTCACCTTCAGTCTTTTCCTCTATTATTTATATAGATCAATTTTGGGAAATGATTAGAGTAAAATTACGCTATTTAGAATTTATCAATTCTGCATTTATGGTAAAAGCTATGAAAAAATCACGGTAGAATCACAGTTAGATGGTTTAAGCCATTCGATATATTTATAAAATTTTAACCTATTGAAATAATTTTTTTCTGTTTGAACTCTTGAAGTGAGTAAATTATGCAATTCGCTTCATCATTGAAGGCACCCAACACTGTAGACGTATAAAAATGCAAAGCTGTGCATGGTCTAGATAGTCATGCAAGTCAATAAGATACGCGGACCGGTATTCATGGCGTCCCCTCTTGAATATACTCAAGAGATTTAAATATTAATTTTAAAGTTAAATACAAAGAAAAACTGAATTATAAAACAAAGTAAGGTTTACATTATTAACACTTAAGATTGTATATGCATATGCATAAGACAAGTACATGTAAGTTCATACCTATATTATTTGTTAACAGGGGTATATTCGACCGCCAAGACAGCGTGCGGTCAGAGTACACAAGCGATCGTGAGTCGTCGCGCTATGGCATCGTGCAGCAAGCATCCATAGACAGCACAGATTCCAGAATTTGTTACCTGACGTCCAGTGAGGTAAGTCCACAATATTCATAAATACTATTTCAGTAACTACATAGTTCTGTACATGCACAGAACTATTAGGTTGGGGAAAAAGTCTTCGCATTATAGTATGTATAAACTTGTAATAAAATCTCTTTCGCTATACTATTTGTATCTGGCTGGTTTTGGTATAATTGAAAGTTAAAATTTTAAAGAACATAATTCCAAATTCAAATTAGGAAAATGTGTGATTTTCATTTGTTTTTCGTACCGCCAAGATGAGTGAATCTAATGAAGAAATTCGATACATTTTAAAGTTTTACTACAAAAAAGGTAAAAATGCAACGCAAGCCGCGAAAAAAATTTGCGATGTTTATGGACCTAGTGCAGTGTCTGTGAGAGTAGCACAAATTTGGTTTAAGCGTTTTCAATCCGGAAATTTTGATGTCAAAGATGCACGTCGCTCTGGTCGCCCTATTACAGATAAAATGGATGCCATTTTTGAAAAAGTGGAGCAAGATCGGCATGTCAGTAGTTACGACGTAGCTGAAAAACTGGGAAATGACCACAAAACAGTTTTGGCGCATTTGAAAAAAACTGGGTACACAAAAAAGCTCGACATTTGGGTACCTCACGAGCTCACTGAAAGAAACCTAATGAACCGTGTACTCATTTGTGATTCTTTATTACGACGTAATGAAACCGAACCATTTTTGAAGAAGCTGATAACTGGTGATGAAAAGTGGATCACGTACGACAAGAACACCTTCAGATTTCCACCTGTTTCGGTCTCTTCAGAATTCTTTAGGCAGTGTCAGGTTAACATCACGAGAGGACTGCCAAAACCACTTGTCGCGGTATTTTGACCAGAAGTCCAAAAATTTCTATAGCAATGGGATCATGTCCCTACCTACAAGATGGCAAAAAGTTATCGAACAAAATGGTACCTACATACTTTAGTTAAATGTAAATAAACTATATTAAAAAATGTTTTGAATATTCTTAAAAAATGCGAAGAAACTTTTTCCCCAACCTAATAAATACACTGAAGTACTACAATGAATTTTATTTAATAAATTGGTCCCTTTCGGTGTTTTACATAAAATTTCTCAGAGTAATACATGCAGGAATTTTGCAAAACTCTTTTAATCCACTAGATTATTAAACAGTATTTTTTTCTAATTGAATGAAAGATATTTTTATAACAAACTCGCCAAGTCAACACGCACTTCCATCCTCATCATATAATCATTCACACAATCCATCCTTTTTTTCTTTGGTCTTCATCTCCCCATACACCCATCCACATTCAAATCCATAATTTTCCTGCTGATATGATCATTCTCTCTCCTCGTTTCATGTCCATACCAAGAAGTCAATAGGGGCACCTTTCAGACTGCTCCTAATATATTCATTCCTTACTCTATCCATTCTCGTCACACCACACATCCACCTCAACATTCACATTTCAGCAATCTTTGTTTATCCATCCACTTACAGGATAACATTCCAATCCACTAATTACATATTCATACATTTTTCCCTTCAATCTAAGAGACATGCAGAGGTCACAGGGTAGTTCCCGTAACCTGCCGCGATTTCATCCATCCTTCGCTAATCCTTCGCTTGACGTCTCGGTCAACATCTCCATTGCCAATGGCCAACACTGGAAGATTCTCTTCATAGAGCGCAGCAGGCTAAGGATTTGACAGATCGCCGAAATCGCAGTACATGTATTCTGTTTTGGTTCTGCTAATTTTCAGGCCAATGTTCTCCAATCTCTGCCTCCAATTTTCCAATGTGTCCTGAACCCCAAGTCCCTCCTCATCTACGAGGACGATGTAGTCCGCAAACAGCATGCACCAGGGAGCCTCTTCCTGTAGGACCGATGTCAGAGCATCCATTACTAGTGGGTGTGTGGACCTTCACATACTTATCAGGCATTCTTTTCTCTTTCAAACTCCACCACAAAATCTCCCGGGGGACACGATCGTATGCTTTCTCCAAATCCACATACACTATATGCAGGCTCCTTCGGGCCCTTTTGTAGCTTTCGCACAGTTGCTGGAGAGCATATATGGCATCTGTAGTTCCTCAGCCAGGCATAAACCCAAACTAGTTCGTTTCTGGCAATCGTTTCTAAATCACTTTCTCCCCTTACTTCAATCAGAGTGACATGAGCTTTATTCCTTGTTAATTGTTGAACTCTTGGACATCTCCCTTATTTTGATAGATGGGTACAATAGTACTAATACAATACGTACGAATACATGAATACACCATAATTACGTACGTAAGTACGAATATACCGTTCTTCCTGGCTCACCTCCTCTTGCAACAATTTATTCAGGAATAAAGTCAGCCACTTACATCCATTCGCATACCGACACTTTCATATTTCCACTGGTACACATAGGCCTTTTCCCTCATATCTTTCGTACTATCGTTGCACTTATCTCTATTTTACCACACTTTAAATGCATTCTTCTTCTTTCTTAAAACCTCTTGCTCATCCTAATGATGCAGCCCTAGTCCATTTCCGACAGGAGCCGGGTGTTGCCCCTGCGCGTCACCTATGGGGTACGCCCTAACCGTTTCATTCATATTCGTATTGTAAATTTTTAATTTTTAAGATTTAAAAGAATTTAGCTAAGATTTAAAAGGAATAAAATACATTCAGATTATTTATATAACAAACCGAAAAGATGTACACCTAGTCTTTATTGATTTGGAGAAGGTGTTTGATCGAGTGCCTCGGAACCTGGTGTGGTACGCCATGAGAGCACAAGATATACTTGAATGCTAAGTGGCCATAGTACAAGACATGTACTGTACAAGTGTGAGAAGCCTAGCTGGCCTAAGCAAAAGTTTCGAGGTCAAAGTAGGCGTTCATCAAGGCTCAGTTTTAAGCCCGCGTCTTTTCAACATGGTAATGGATGACTTAGCTAAGAGCATACAGTCTCCCCAACCCAGGTGCATGTTGAACGCAGACGACATAGTTCTGATAGACAAAGATGTCGATCTACTCCAAAGTACCCTCGGGAAGTAGCAACACGCGTTGGAAAGCGCCGGCCTCCAAAACAGTAGAAGTAAGAGAAACTTACCGAAAGCCGCCTTCGATCATGACGATCATGGTCATGTCATTAGACGTCTTGAAGACCATGTCGTTAAACAGGCCCTACAGGCATTGCCAGATAATCTGAAAGGTAGAGAACGCCCACTAGCCACCTGTTGGTCTACGGGGGTCAAAGACTTAGAGACTGCCTAAATAAATATTACGACAACCCAGGACAGATCGTCCTGGCGCCCAAGCTGACCCCCAATAATGGGAATTATAGCTAGGACAAAGATGACGAGTAATAGACACCTCAATAGTTAAAATCTGGACTAATATCACGTGTCACGGATACGCCAAAATGTGTGACGTCAGCTTGACAAATTGTTAAGTTTGCGATGAAAAGTTGCCAGCCGCCATTTTACTAATCCCAGCATCGTTGTCGTTAAATTGTCTATGATTATTTATCTATAGTATTTTTTTTAATTCGACTATTTAACGAGCTATCATATCATGACAACACACGTTTGCGCCATTTTTAACCTACTGGTCAGCCTGAACACGAATTAAAAAATCCGACCCATAGATAGTCAATCACAAAAATAATATTTAAATTTAATTATGTGCTTTAATTTGCATTCAACATTTTTCTTCTTAGAGGTAAAATCCATGTAGACTTTGTCACTTTAATGTGTACTTTACGCCTAAAAGAAAGCGAAAAAGGTCAGTAACATTATGAATCATAAATTACATCGACACCTTTAAGGGTACTGCTCAATTCGAATATCAATCAATCCGCCGCGACGCTAGGCGCCTCTCGCTACAGTTTCAGTGGATAGAATTTCTATATATAAATTCCCATCGCGAGATGTTCATTTCATAGGCGTTAAGAATATGAAACTTTATGTGATAATATTGTAAAGTTGGAAAATATTAATAAGAAAATTTTTCAATAACATTTTCAACGGTATGGTTGATAATTGGTAGTTCACGAAAGTCTAAAGACACAACATTTATATCATTTATGTCTAAAGACACACATTTATACCAGTACAACATTTATATCAATTTTATATCAATGTCTACACCATAATTTGCTTTAAACCACCAGCTATTTACCAAAACACTTTTTACGTAAAAGCTAATATAATATTCATGGTATCGAACGCACATCCATTAATAAATTATTTATGAAAAACAAGCATCTACATTTATCTTCGTTATGAAAATAATATGTTGACGTGTAAGAACAAATCGATAATGTTACTAGATCTAAAAGCATTTTAGTTTTGAATAAAACATATAGTCATTGTTATTGACATTATTCTGTCCATATCTCTCAATGCTTGGTTTAGGTTTTTCTAGTTGGAAAATTTGTTAGACCAACATTATGGACAGCTATAAAATGTCTCTTACCCGAAATATAACAAATTAGAAAAATGCTTTATGATCAATGTTTAAGCGAAAAAATTGGACTGTTTATACTTAACTTTAAAGCCATCAGCTTTATGATTTAAAGTAGCAATAACGAAACCTAAAATTTTTCTGTATCTACGAAAAATTTGATATTACGTTTATAATGAAAAATTGATAAAGTTTACAAGTTTACACACATGTCAAATTTCTTCACATGTCAAAATTCATAGATAATATCTTATTGCTATTTTATATAATTAGATATTACTAATTATCTTTAGATTGGTCCTATTTAATTGTTATATACCTTTTATTCTCGTTGGGTGTGATCTTTCGTGTCACAATACACATAAGGACCGCAATTTTTTTGATCCTTTGTGCCGCGGGCTCTATACAAATGCTCATAAAATCATTTCAATTTTAGTGCCGGTACTTGAGAAAAAGAACATCATTTCTTTTAAATTAAAAAGGGTCTTACAAAAAATACTGTGTTCATTAAAATATTCCTGAAGGAATTCTTTGTCTGGAAGCCATTATAAAAACCTATTGACTATGTGAGAGGACCTCTCCATTCACAAATTGAACAAACAGCTTTAAAATATGCAGAGATAGATGAAATCTTATACAATTACAATAAAGGTTCTGATTGAAAATTGACTATTTGCATGCGCTGCACAACTGATTCGTTTGTTCCAGAGGTTATCACGATAGATTTATAATTAGATTAATTGGTTTATTTTATACTAAACAAAAATAAAATCAACTATTAATAAAATGCTGAACAAAAAAGTACTCAAAAGTAAAAAATAATTTCTGCCTTCGTGAATACGTAAGTAACTTTGCTGTTGGTATGTACAATAAACTAAAATAAAATTGAGAAAAAATATATATTTAAATTTAAGAATTTATAAAGTCGGTGCCCAGCAGCAGCTGACAACCGTGAAAATTGTATTTAAACGTAACAGTAACGTTTGTTTGATGCAATTCATTTCAATCTTCAGCATTTCTGATTTAATCCACTGCTTATTTTCTTAGTGTGTTCCTTAAGTTTATTACTTTCATGGTCATTTATTGTTTATTTATGTTTTGTCAATATGAAAGATGAACTAAAACTGTTTCATAAATAAGCTTAATAATGCTTAAGTACTTGAATAAGCGTGTTAGTTTGGTGCATGTAAAAGAATTCCTGAGAAATAAAGTTCCTTCTGTTCTTAGTGCAGAGATGAAGACATGTTTAAAGTAGAACCTTGTTAAAACAAAGTATATTACAAAACGAGACTTTGTACCCGTTGAATGTTTGTAGAAGTAATAAACATGTAGTCTATATTTTTTATCACGTATCCAGCACACATATTTATGAATACTAACCGCATACAATGCTACGCAGTGGTTTTTGCGTACCTACCTATCATACATACACTTACATACATATCATCACGCCTGTTTCCAAGAAAAGGGAAGGCAGAGTGGTTGACACCTACATTTAGTCACACATGTTAGGTCCCCATGTAACATTGGTGGCTAGCCTGTCGCCATGCAGCGGGCACAATTTGGGGAGAGCGATATTTACAAACAACTGTACTTATTTTTTATGAAAACTTTGTGGTGCACGTGCAAAAATATGTATGCACGTTTGGCAGGTGATAGTCTTTATTCGCTTCCAATAAGACTCATTAATTGTCAAAAGTGTACACATATTTTTGTACGTGACTGTACAGGTAGGCGGTGGGATCAAACCCGCGACTGCTGAACGAATTGTGCCGTCTTCCCCAACTTGGCTACCGTTGCCGCTTGCATAACGCAAGTACAAATATACTGGCAGATATTTTTATTACATGAGTGTACAGTGTGTAACGGGCGGGTGTAGTCAAAATGAAAAAATCAATAGTGTATTCCGCCTGGACCCTATTTACAAAATATTAGAAAAATAAGTTAAATAGAAGTCGAGATATAAGACATCGAAATTAGAAGATTTTATCGATATTAAAGGTAAAGGAATCACATCACTGGTGAATCAGATGTTAGACGGCAACGACCTGGCGGAACATATTATACCTCTTTTAGATCGTATGTTCCTAGTACACCTTTTTTGCCTACTAGACACGACACGTGTATTATGATTGCAAAGTCTCAGTGTTTGCGCTATTTTCACCTGTATTCTGAATGGATAAGTAGAAAAACGAAAGTTTTCGATTAACACTCCCTTTCCTTTGACGCCCGGGGCGCCGCCGCCTAGCACGAGAGTGACATTGAAATGCCAGTTTCGCACCGCTCTCCTAGATGTCTCTGCCTAAAGTACGCGCGCGCCTTGTGTTGAAGTCTACGAGTACCAGGCGCCCATGAGTAGGACTTAGTAAATTTGGAATAAAATAAATTCACTTTTTTTACCGTAGACAGAGAGCATTTCATTTAAATCAATTCAGTTTAGGTGTAAGACAGAGACAGACAATATTAGTAAGGATAGGTTATGCAAAAAACAACCAAAAATAATAAAAGTGTCCATTTATTTAGATATGAGGTACTAGGACAACAGAAACATTAAAAAGCAAACGTGGCGGAAGTGGTTTAGCGCGCAATCGAGGAACTCCTAATACAAGTTTACGTACTAAGTAAACTATTTTTATCCCTTTCTTCCGATGACATCCTTTTTCATCTAACATAAACATTAATTGGTTCAGTACAAATGTATTAAATATTTTTTAATAATATTTCATTTTCGTTTAGTAAATTTACTAATACTAACATAACATGTTCGTAAATGTTTGAAAATATTTTAAATACTAAAACACTAGAAAAAAAAGTCGTGAGATTTGAACCTGCGAACTTCAATAATCCGTGCGACTAGGCTGACTACTGAGCTAAGTTCTTCTAGTCTTCATGTTTTTGCATTACGATGAGCTAACGTTGAAGGTAGACGGTAATCCGTGTCCAACAGTTTTATCATGATTGTTTTAATTAAATAATACTCAAAAGTCAAAATATTCAAATAGGTAATTAAACAAAGTAAGAAGTTGTGTTGACTTATTTATTTAATTTCTTAGGTTCCTACGTTATCCCCTAGGTTCCTAGTTTTGAATATTTAAGTAGCACACTTATGAACGTTGCTTTTATTTTCTGCATTTTAAAAAATATTAGAACAGCAGAGCTATTGAGTAATCAAACGCATAAGTGGTTTATTATTATGATACATCGAACCCTAAAAAAATTCTAATTCAAAATATTCCTGTAGTCCTGGTAGTCGATCGTGCGGAATATTTCATCAGTCGCTTGCTATCCGTCGCGGTCGTTAGTTGCTATTGAGTAAAAGATGTCGTTTTTAACAAATAATGAATATTTTGAAATGATTTTATGTGATAAATGTCTCTTCGTCAGTTGCACGACGGGTGCACTTATGCATTGAGAACCAGGGTCGGCATTTCGAACCATTTTTGTGATCTGTGTGTTTTAAAATAACTCAATACAAGAAAAGATTTTATTTTGATTTGAAATCTTTCATGGAACAATGTCTTAATAACGTGTTCAGTGCTTTTGTAAATTATTGTGTGTTACGTACGATGTTATGTACACAGTACCTACGTAGTGTACCTACTAGACACGACACGTGTATTATGATTGCATAGTGTGAGTGTTTGTGCTATTTTCACCTTTATTCTAAATGGATAAAAAGAAAATCGAATGTTTTCGTTCAACAAACTCCCGTTCCTTTGAGGCCGACCGCCCAGCACGAGGCATAGTGGCATTGAAATGCCGCTATCGCGCCGCTCCTTTAACGTCGCCGCCGCAGCCAAAAGAGCCGCGAGTACCAGGCTCCCATGAGCAGGTAAGGAGCATCATAATACGCATATTTCGAAGCTGTGAACTCGTGACCCCGCTAGTGTTGTAGTTCAAAGACGACGTAATAAATAAATTAATATAATTAAAATTGCACTTTAAATTAAAGTTATTATTTAATTTTTATATTTTGTGTATGGAGTCCAGGTGGGATACTCTTTTGATTATTTCATTTTGACTACACCCGCCCGTTACACGCTGTATATTGATGTAATTCATAAAAAACCGTGTGATTTTAGTACGTACCGTCGGCATCTTCTAGCGGTTTCTGGTTGATGATAAAGGAACTTCTCTTCTATCTCTTTATATTTATTAGAGTTTACAAGCACATCCGAATCATAAAAGGTACACTTTTTTTTCCTAAGCTCCTTTCTTCTCTTACAAAGACAAGAAGATATTTCAATTCATTCCAACTCCCAGTGTAACGTAGAGGATGTTAACAGTTGACATAGAAAATTGTGAGATAAGTGGACTGCTTGTCACTATTCGTTTATTGTATGTAAATCAAAACGCACAACTAGAAAAATATATAAAAAGTTAAATAACACAAATCACAGAACACAAAACTTAAAGAATATTATAAAAGGTTACAATAGTGCCTTGGTAAAAATATATTACTCAGTACCTATATGTAATTAGTTTCCACTTTTAGTACAGCTAACAAATTATAGTACCTATAAAATAGACGTTAGGCGTCGAGACAACCACTCCAGACGCTAACTCTGAGACCAAAACAATGAAAACAAAGAGCAGTTGCTTCATTTAAAAGCAGAATCAAAGAGAAAATGTCCAGAGAAGTGCGCATTAACGGCAAAGAGTCGCTAATACTGATATAGCGCCTCGTTACACAAGTCTACGCGTGTGTAGCAAAGAGTTCGCTAAGCTTTTGCTAGATCCTTTATATGTATAATTTTGGTACTTAATACCGTACTAACTTTAGTTCCCGATTCAGTATAAGACGGAAAGCACCATGTTAAACTATTGACTCTTTGTAAAATTGGCAATGCTCCAGAGAACACATTAAGAGGACACTATTCGTATACTTATAACAGCACTGTTATTGATAACCCAACATACAGGTTCCAAATTGATTTCCTATTCTAAAATAGTTCCTTAAGATACACTTGTGTCGTTTGAGTTTAAAATACATTATGTACAGAAAATTTAGGAAACTAGTGAGTGAGAGTGAAACTATAAACTAAATATTACAAAGATGTATTCAGCAAAACTATGGAAAAGAGACAACGTCATAGAAAAACATCTATCAAACATTAAAAAGAATATAAAATTATAATACAACTTTTAAAGAGGTCGAATTACCAACACTCTCCTATAAAAAACTAAAGCTTAACTTAAACGCTTAACTAACGCATAAGTAAGTAAATAACATCATCAATTTGATTTTGAAATACCGAAATTTGCAAATAATAAATTGGATATGTCATATATGGATGATTTGGATGGTAGGCTATATTGTGAAATATTATGTTCAATGTGTAGGTACTCTAGTTTTTAACATAACGGTATTTTGTTTTAGTTATTTGGATTTATATGCGTTTGCGTATTTGGAAAACTAGCATTTGGACAGAGAATTGTGTTTGTTGCTGTTTTTTTCTCTATAGTAGGTCCCTAACGATCTGGTAAATCCAGCGATATGACCATGACAAACCTAAACATACATATACGAAGCAAATAGCTTCGGCCCTATTGTCGGACCGGAGTGAAGTCTGGGGTTTGTTCGGAAACGATCGGCGCTGATCGGCGGAGTCTGCGCAGCGCACCGTGCGTCGCTGCGTCTCTGCCGCCTCCAATAGTATCCTGGACGTAGCATCAAAAATATTATTTTGAGGTTAACTTCTCCCTTTGCGATATAATGAAACAAAACCAATTGTGGAATCCAAACGTTTAGATTTTCCCATACACAGACGTGTCGAATGTCGCGAAAGAGAACTTTGAATAGAAAACTGAGACGTTTTGTTTGTGTAAATACAAAGCTTTTACTGTCAAGTGCACGGACAAAGAAGATTCGCATCGTCCTCGCTACGTTAGCTCCTTCACCGTAATCTAATCTCCATGGTTGTCATTGTAAGACTGTTTGAACTTTTGTGAAAACGTGTTTTTTGAAACATATCCGCCGTGTTAAAGTGAAGTCAATTGCTAGGGCCTATTACAAGTGAATTGTTGACATTTTTTTTATTCATGTGTCTCCGGTAATAACAAAAGTAGCGAAATTTATTCTATTAGAGTTCCTGCTTGTAAATCGCTTAATCTACCTGTGATATTTCTCTATGTTATAAATGAATGTTAAAACCTTCGAGTGTTACTACTTTTGAAGCTGCCAATATTTATTATAAGGCTTAATACATTGCAATTCTAGTGTCAAATGTTGAATTGGTTATAGTAGTTAATTATTCACTAAGAGTTATGAAATAAAGTTATTCAATATAATTAAAGTTAAGAGTTAAAAGTATACTGTTGTTGGACAGATTTATAGTTATATTTGAAAGTAATGATAATATTTAAATATAAAAACAAAGTGGAAACGATCGAAGATTAAAATGGTATAAAGCCTGCATGGGGGCCATCAAATCACGACATGCAAGACTTAGTAAGGTATTTTAGAATTTTTCTTATTATATTTTGAGTAGTCTCTCTTACAGGGTTTACTGAAATTTAGTGTGTCAATAGCTTTATAAAACTATTATTTAAAAAATTACATTCCTTTTAAAAGCAGGATATCCCTACGGCTTCAATAAAATAATAATAATATATAAAATTATTCGATGGCTTTTACACTTGCTAAATGTAGGCCAAGGTCTCCCATCCCTCGAGAGGCCGCCAAGTGTAAACAATACAGCGCATCATAGATAGTACAAAAGTGTTTCTTTTAACCAAAAGACATTGAACACATTTTTGTTTTTAAAAGGTCACACGCGACTTCTAATTAGTTCTTAGAGATGTGACACCATCTAACGTTGATTAAACATTTCACACATAAATACACCAATAAATACTACCACTACACGAAGAGACTATCATATTTGCAGTTACGATAAAATATAGAATATAATATCATAGGTTAAACTTCAAAATATTATTAAATTCTATAAATTTACTACACCACAAGTCTCGCTAGTCTGCAAGTAGGTCACCTGGATTGTATTTTATCTTCATTATATGAAAGAACAAAGACAGCTTACTTATAGATGGGCTTTTGAAGTTTGTAATTTTACACGAGTTCCGAGAAAGGTAAAAATATTTATAAAAGCCTTTGATCGATAGTAAGCATGCCCGAGCGAATATCTAATTATATGATTCTTGTTATATAGAGATTCGATAAAAGTTATTTTATCAGACATTAAAATTTAAAGAAATAAATGGCAGAATAAATAAATACGTCACTCAAAAAGAATCTTTTTCGTGTTCCAGTAGACATAGTTATATTTTTTATTTTATGCAGAGTCTGCATTCATTGCTATAATGAATGTCTCTTCGGCATCGGGCCGCATAATTAAGCCGTTATGACTAAATAATGCATGTCAGTTAAAATGCTCAGATATGCCACTGCAGTTACAATATAAAGCCCTAGCTGTTACTTTTAACTTACATTGGCAGTGTATACTATCAATATAAGTTGATACCGTACAGTACTCTGTTTATTTGGATAGCTTTACTCACACTTATAGTGTTCAGATTGTTGAACATTCATTCACACAAACTTTCAGATTTATCTCCGATGTTATTTGGAATCGTAGTTAATTGATTTACGAATATTATGTTTTTGCTGTTATTACACATACATATACACATACATATAAGGGATCAATATATTAATATTTCTTATCGGATCTAAATTATAAGATCTCAACTTTCACTTAATTGCGAAAGTAGAAGTCTTAATTTAGTTCCCTAAGTAATTTAGATGAAAGAAGTTCTCGGTTTCTAGTCAACTTCAATATAAAAATATAATGGAAACAAAGTAACTTCTTTTCCACTCCCTGATTAGACGATCTGCCCACTGATTTGTTTACTAATATGCTTAAAGAAATCGACGATTCGTTAAAAATAGGTGTTTTTTATTAGAGAGCAACCGTTGATGAACTTCATACTTTATAATAAATTTACTAAAATAGAAGAACATTATTTGCTTTTTGTATAGTGACTTGGTAATAAACTTTATATTAGCGTAACTATTAAAAATGAAGAAAGAATGGTCCAACGTTTTAAGAAAAAATGCTTACTGGAGCATAATTAAACTTCTTTGATAGTAAAGCCATCGCATTTCACCGAACCAGCCTCCTGAGTATGAATGAAAAAAATTGAGACAATATATTTTTTATTTATCGAAACAAAATAAAACATTTATTAAACACGTATTCTCGGGTTTGTTTTGATCACACTAAAGAACAATAACATATTATTATGATAAAAGCCCTCTGATAAATGAACACTACAGTGAAATCTTTTCTAATGAACTATAAACAAATAAAAAGATGTGTGGCAATTACATTAATTGCAACATTTTTGTAGAAGCGATAGAGGCTCCGAGAGTTTGGGTTACTATGTCAAATAAAATGTACTGAACTTATTAAGATTATACTTAGTTAAAAGACATATCATTTCAATGCATACCACCACGAATTTTTTCGCGTCAATGTATTAACAATGTTATGCAATATTTTAAATATATATACTTGTTTCCGACTTATTGTTTTTCTATGTGTTGTTATATTAGCCATTATTAGCTGTCTACAATTGCCGTTCATATCTTCCTGTCTTACTTAGAAGCTTGATGTGATTATCTTGTTGTAATAAGACCCATCCTATCATTAATTAATGGGGCCAGTCAGTAATTGCTAATAGGGCAAGCGGCAGCAATAAATAGGCTTTCGTATTAACCTTGTCCTCAAATTATTTATTAAGTTATACGACTAAATTATACTTTTTTAATAATTTACTAATTTGTTATTTCATTAGCGGGTGCTTTAGGTTATCGAATGTGCGCCCTGTCGGTCTTTCATTTCACTCATTTAATAAGTATACCATCGTATTGTCTATCGCATCGTATGTGTAGGGTGTAGCTAAGAAAATAAATGTTATGATCGGAATAGGTAGAATGAATGAAATACCTAATCTCTGCCTACCATTTCCTCCCAAAAAAATGATTCCCTTCCGCGAACGTTTAAGCTGTGGAAAGTTGCCTGCTAAGGTTTTCCCAAAGGATTACAGTATGGGGCTCTTCAAAAAGGAAGTGAATAGGTTTTTAGAGGGTTGGTAATGCGCAAAGGATGTTTCTGGTGTTGCAGGCGTCCATAGGCTATGGTAACCGCTTACCATCCATTCCACCATTTTAGTGAAAACAAAAAACGAAAAAATGACTATAGGAAAAGGCGTGACCTAGTTTGTATGTGTTTATATAATTAACATATCTCAAATCAAGATATCAATCTAGGTGAAAAAGGAAAAATCATTTTTAGTAGCCAGGTTTAGGTCGTATGTTTGTACTTTTAGACAAGGTATTTGAAAAAATAAATAAATGCAACTATAATTTGTTTTGTATAAATAATCGACATCATCGTCATTAGCTCACGTTAGACCAATGTTAAATTAACACTTCCTTTAATGGACGCCATTTAAACCAGCTCTCTTTCTTCTTGTCTACATATATTTTTCCAATTTCAGGAAAGGGGTTTTGATGGAAATAAAATAAAAATAAATATTTTTAAAAAACTACCTTTTTTACTTTGTTGAAGAAGAGCGTGTTACATTTTGATGGAACATAAAAGAATTCTTTTGCAATCAAAATGTAACACGCTTTTATTTAACGAAGTAATAAAAATAAAAGGTTTTCAAAAATATTTTTGATTATATGATATGCCTGATTATATAAATGAACACTATATTGAAATTGGATGTTACGAGTAATCTTTGTAATATAATATTTAGAAAATGGTGTGTTCCTTTACAAACTTGTTTATCTTTCATATCTTGTTTCTATCTAGGCATATATCTGGGCAGCAATAGCCGAGTTGAGACGGACGGGGCACTACTTTCTTTTCTTTTCTACGTTCGAGAGGCCGCGGGAAACGCGGGTTCGATCCCGCCGCCTGCACCACTGAGTTTGAATAAAACTTATTTACAGTTCATTGTGAATATCGCTCGCCTCACATTGTGCCCGGTGCATGGAAACAGGCTCGCCACCTGTTACCTGGGGACCTTACATATCTGGCGAAAAGTGGGTGTTTAACACCTCTGCCTCCCCCTTAGAGGAAAGAGGCGTGATGATATGTTATGTTGTTTATCTATTTTAATTTTCTGAAGGCTGGATATTCTTAGATTCTGCTAACTACAAATGGCAACGTAGCCACTCTAAATCGTGTCAGGGTCGAGCTTCTATTGATCCCACTTCTTCCACTGCGACTGCCCATCCCATATGTTTCCGTAATGTTTACAAAGAGCTAATTGTTTTGCGTGTCCAAGTAAACAATATTATTTGGTTAGCGCCTTATATAAACATCGCTATCAAACAAAAAAAGCCACTAGTGTATATATGTATGTGTGTATAGCAATATCAAGTCAAAGATATCAACTATTTCATAGTGTTACAACGAAGAAAAATAAAAGCACTCGTCATCATTGTAATACACTGTGACTGTTTCACATTAAGGGTGATATTTTTTCACAATTTTGGTTAATTAGAATGAATTATAAATATCTCAACTTGACCTGTTTAGTATTCTCTCTGCGTATAAATAGTATAATTTATGAATTCGTGATTAGAGCGATCTCACTGTTATTAAATCAACGAATATTAGAATTCTGAAATTTAATTATTTCGTCATCATCATAACTTCACAGTAAACATCCAAGTTTATAGGAATAATTTGTACCCCGAAGTAGTGAATGCAAAAGTTTTCATTCCAGAAAAACGTACTTTCCCTAGAGATGCGTAAAACTTGCTTCCCATGGATGAATCCGTTGGAAAAAGCATTTTAATTATACAAGGAATACGTCCAACTTAATGTATATATATATTATATATAATATAGTATAAAATCATTGAAATTATTTTAACATATTTGTATAGCTTATATTCAGGACTAGCTTTAGTCAACGACTTTGAATTTAATGAGCTTTTAAGCAGCACCACTACAGCACTTTTAAAAGCAGTATTTTTTGCGTAATGGAAAGACGAACGAAAATTCTAAAAACCGATGTTTTCATATTCACAGAAATCGATTTCATATAATTGTTTTATAAACACAAAAAAATATATTTTATTGTCAAACACATTATGATGACCTATGGAACCGATATGAGCCGCTTACACAATGGACCTCATAAGAAGGCCCAAGGTCACCCAAGGGGCAATGGAAGGGTCTGTACTCGGATTTCTGTGCGTGATTGAATTAGGAGCGAAGAGATCCGCAGGTGAACTACGGTCGCCGGTATAACCCAATGAATTGTGAGCCTTAAATATGATCGAACAGGGCACATTTCTCATAGAACTGATGGCTGTTGAGGCGGAAAGGTTCTGTAGTAACGGCCACGTAGAAGAAGGTGCAGCGTTTACAAGCCTACCTAAAAGTGAATATCTGATTAATGTCACTGGTGTAGTGTTTCTTGTAGGAGCGTCTCTCGGCTGAGACAGTGAAAATAAACAGTACTAAAATCGTTAACTAATGACTATAAAATAAATGTAAAGTAATCTGTCATAGTTTACTAAAGAGACAGTAGAAAAATTTATTAATCGCGATAGCCGGCGTTCGCTTGAACCTCAACAGGTTAATAGAATGGGAGTATTAGAAAAGTCTGTGGTGATTCATGCATTTCCTAGTTTTAAAAATGCATTAATTTATGTTTCATTGTTTCTGATAAAATGTGAAAGTAAATTATTTCACCTCTTTTTAAATAAGACTATGGTTTTATCATCTAACAGCAGCTGTTATGAAAATATAGGACATAAGGTATTAAGCTGAGTTTGTACAAACAGTATCTGCCGTGAAACAGGGGTTCAGCCCTCGCTTAATGATATAATATTTGTCGACTCCACTCGTTATTTAATTTTCCTTAAAATTCTCTAATAAATAAAATAAAAAAATTGTATAATAATGTTGGTAAAAATAATAATATAGTTTATGTTGCCTTAACAGACTTTTTCAGGGTTAGTAATTTTAAATTAATTAATAATTGTGTTGTTGTGTTTTACATAAGTGTTTTATATTATATACTTGTACTAAATACGTAATGATATAAAAACTTTCAAGAATGTCTTTATCACACAAACATTGTTGTTTTCATACTGTGCCCATATCCACCTGTTTTACTTAACAACAATAAAGTATTTTTTCAGAATATAACTTCTGCGTTTTTGTTCTTGCTTAAAAGTTTTGTAGTATTTGGATATAACATTTACAAAGGCTTAATATGAAACAAATAAAATATTGTTTGTATTCAATGTATTCCTGAAAAAATCTTATAACACACCTCTTTTTTGCGTCGGGGGTTAAAAACTGGATGTCGACTTTATACGTGAGTTTGGCCTCATTATCGTTACACGAAAAATACGAAAGCTAAATAAAAACTTATCAAGACAAACATAAAACATTTTTCACCAGTGCCTGAATAAATGACCAAGAAAACGGCTCAACATGATATATTTTCGCAGGAAACATGTTATACGGTGAAGACAGGTTGTATATTGTTGGTAATGTGAACGCTATTTGCAATGAAAGCTTTTGGGGAGGGCTTTAATAGTGCTATATCTCACTTTCTAACCGAAGTCCTTAGCTTTTAGAAGCAAGTGAGGAATATGATTCAATTAAAATTAAATGTGCGCCGGCCGGCCAAATTATACATATTCGAAATAAATTATGGGTTTAAATTAGATTGCTGTGTTTGCTCTAATAGAAGATAGAGTTATTTTGATCCTAATTCTCGACAGAGAAACTGCGTACGAAAACGTTCTTAAATTTCGTGTCGAGTTTAATTTTAAAATACATAAAATTTACACTTTTGGAATATTAAGAGAAGCTTGTGCCAAGGAGCCCAAAAAATTAAAGCGAGAGAGAGGCGTGCTACGACCCTTACCCTACTGGCTTCACGACAATTCAACCGTAATAAGCTGACAGGATAACGATGTAGAAAACATCCGATGTAAAGTGACTACGACGTGACAAGGTTTATAGATAATATAAGGATTGGTAGCGGTATCGTTAATTATTTTTGCCTTGAAAATGTAACGCGAATTCTATAATTCAATAGGACTATTTGTTTTTGGATTTCTTGTAAAACAGAATTGGAAAACGAATCCAAAATATAGACGTATCCTTATAAAAACATGATAATATATATTTTCCTTGTAAGTTCAGTACCAAAGTTGAATTTCATTAATATGATTTGAGGGGAACGACGAATTTCACTCAAGATATTTGCCGTCTTTCCTTTTTTGTGATTGTTTCTCGATAAACTGATAAGTAGGACAAAAATCTGGGCAAAAATGAAAATGTTTATGCCTTTATATGGCTATGCCATGGTTATGTTAAAAATGTTTTTAAAACGCCCCACATTCGAGTTTTTGTTGATAAAGCCCACGATCCAATACAAACATTTCGATATCGCGACAAGTGAGTTGGACAAAAAGTGCACAAAATAATGATAAACTGCAGCAAAATTATGATTACGTTATTATTCATTTCTTTTATGATTGAAGAATTTAGCAAATTAAGCAGCATCGTGAAATAAGATTCGCTAAGATTCTGTGGGTGTTTACAACAATAATTATATGTATACAAAAGTTTCTTTATTTTTATGTTGCATACTCATTATCTTACGCTTATTACATACATAATATAATCACGACTTTTATCCCCTAAGAGTTAGTCAGAGACTAGGCAAAAGCACCGACAAAACTGGCCACTGTCATAGTCCGCGCTTCACCAAGTAGTCACTGCATGTGCTTAACGTGTCAGGTGGTGAGCCCGTCGCCGCTATTAGCTATTGGATGGTTGTGCAGTTCTAAGTCCATAAGTCGCCTTTTACGACACCCGATGGATGAGATATGTTGGTAGTATTCTTTTAATGAGCCGCTACCACACGACTCTCTACGCTTATTATTAGCATAAATCCAAATTATCAATGTGCCTGAATTTTGTAAACTTTATGTTGTACTTATTTGTTACAGGTAAGCATATTAAATGATGTCAAAATAAGGCTTCTAAGGTCAGGTAAGTTGATGTGTAGATATATGTATATATATATATGAAATATTTACAAATATTGTAATTATCATAGTCCCAGTAATAACTAGTTCAGTTTCGAGAAAGCGGATTAAAAACGTGAGTCTTTTATTGTTTCCTTTATCCATTTACATGAAGTCTTATTACAGACATAATGCGACTACAAATATGAAAGGTATTTCAACATGTATCGACTAACTGTGTGGACTAAATATTTGCAAATACGAACTGCATCAATAAAATATTTCAGAAAACTTCTTGAGGGGGTTCATTTCATCATGTTTTCATGAAGCATCTGAATTAAAATTGTAAACTAAACATTACATCTGAAAAAAAACACATATCATCTTAAAAGAAAATTTCCAGCTTGAGCGTAAACATAAGTAAATCTTTTCTTAAGTACCCAACAATGTATGGAACATTTTCTCGTAATTCAAATAAAATAACAATACTAAAATGATGACTTGATAGTTGCTATCGATTATGGAAATAATTTATTTGCTATCCGGACATGCCAAGACATATTTCATAGACAGTAATATTAAAAAAAAATTGTTTTCTCTTATGAAATTTATTGCGTAATAATCTTTACTTGGTTTTCTTTCATAATATAACATAACATATCATCACGCTTCTATCCTCGAAAGAGTAGATAGAGGTGTTAAACACCCATATTTCACCTGATATGTCGAAGTCCATAATAATATTTTGACGACCTCCGTGGTCGAGTGGTCTGTATGCCGGTCTCAAGGCGTCGCCATCTCGAAAGGTTCTGGGTTCGATCCCCAGTGGGGGCAAATGTTTGAGTGATGAATTTTCAGGCATTTGTTCTCCAGTCTTGGATGTTTATATATATTTCTATATATTCTGGTTATTTAGATGTATTTATCTATTAAATATATTTATCCGTCATCTAGTGTCCGTAACACAAGCAGCATTAGTTGCTTAAAATGGGGCTAGTTGATAGGTGTGAATGTCTAAGGATGTTATTATTATTATTTCAACAGCCAATATCATATTTTAATATACGCTTTTGAAAGTGCTTTTCAAGTAAAAAAAAATATTATTATGTTAATATTGAGTGATTGAACATTTACGTTATTTGAAAAACGCAATTTTATCCGTAATATTAAGTTTGCAGTCTATAAAAATAACAATATAGCGTTATAGCACAGAGTTAAGAAAATAAACACAGAGAAAGCTCAAAATGTTTTTCTTTTCAGGGGGGACAGGTACACGAGCAAGAAATTTAGTTAACATATTAAGTATCAGCTGTATCTAATTCGTTTTTTTATGTCTTAAAATTCTACGCTAAATTCTATATCTAAATGAATTAAATGTGGTGTTTTCACTAATTATAATACGAATTGGATCAATATTATCTTTTAAATCGCAATCGTATGTACCACTTTTTTGAAAGCGTTAAAGATTCTTCGCATATCAAACACATAAAAATAGCACAGTTATAAGTAGACTGCGCTAGTCGATAAAAATCACAGTCATGAGAAACATATGAACCAGAAAAAAATTGTCTGAAAATCTGAAACTGAGAGTCGAAAATGTAAGTAACTGAGTTTGAATAGTTTATTTACAAATTATTCTGACTATCGTTAGCTTTACGCGGCGCGTGACAACAGGGGGCAATGGGAAATAAATACAACTGAAACAATGAAATAATTCAAATGTAGTGCTGTCACTTCTACAGGAATCTATCCCTTCGAAGATGCTTTGACCAAAATTCCTTTACGGCAAATATTTATACAAGCAACATACATTCCATAGATACCTAATAAACACTTCGTGGAGATATTTCAGCCATCTTCACCTCTTTAGTCCTAATTATCCAGTTGCGATCTATTATAAGGTGGAGGTATATCCGTAGTGGTAAAGTCTATAGTAGACATTTTCTTTTGTATGTAATAAATTATATTCACGCATTTTGTTAATTAAGCTACATGTAGATTTTCATTGTGTGGCGCAGGGTATTTTTACGAAATTATCTACTATACGGAATGTATTTAGTTCGAGCTCATGTCGAAATAAACGCTTTTGTTCTATTGTTTGGGTATAATATTTGAGCAGAAAACAATATAAGTTGTTATAGTAGAACCTGATTTCCTGAGGCATTTATGTAATATACAAGGCTCCGTCACGTAGCGGAGAGAGCGGCCGGTGCGGTGCCCGGCCGTTAGCCGTGATTGTGAGACGGCAACGGTGACCGTTTTGGCTACATCGCTGTCAAATTGCCGCCTTCTAGAGCGAATTTATCTCAAATTTATCCTCAGCCATGGACAGAGAGGCATCTCCTATGTGGATGCAATAAAGCCATCCCGCTCAACGAAACAGTAATGGATTTCAACGCTTGTGTTAAAGCCATACAGGCTACTCCAGTGGATCCGTGCAATGACGTTGTCGAGGGCGGGAGGCGGTGGGGCCGCTCTGAATCTCACGCCTGCGCCCCTCTTCCAGCGCCATATTATTCCCTTGTAACGTACTCTCAGTTCGTTTGCTCGGTCAATTATCTTTAACGTATTGAAGCTACGATATAATATCCTATGCTACTTAAGGAACAATCGTTATGAAATAATATTGAAATCACTTTTGGGAATTTGCAGAGACATTGAAATAAATGGAGCAGGTCAATGTCTTTCAACCATCAACGGTACTAAATTAATCATACGTTTATAATAAGCACACCTTTGACCTTTATACGAATTTTGCAGAAGAAAATTTCAAGAGTCTGAAATTTAATTAAATTGATGACGATGTTCAGTCAGAGAAGCGATAATAATTTATGATTCATTAACTTCGTCTTGTCGTACTTTTAGCGACATCGTCAACATGGTAATCATAAATCATTACAAGCATGTAACTTCATTATAAGATATTATATTAAAAGATGCTTCCTATATGAGGTACAAATTATGTAAGAAAACCACGCAGAAGAAAATTTTTTGGGATACTTAATTATAACTTCTGTTGTTTGTTTTAACAAGATTTACTTTCAAAAGTGTTTGTATATTTATTACAGCTTAGTATTATCTATAGAATATTTAGAATATAATATTATACCAATTACATCAGTGTTACATAAAAGAGCGCTTATATAAAAATAGTACCTATATCTGAGCCTGATGGAGTCATGGTCTGACTCATTACGTTTCTTACGAGACTGAAATTCATTCCTTCCAAATATTAAACGAAACCATTACCTAATACCGTGATAATTTTAACACTCCGTTACACGCGCGTTCTACCGTCGTAGAACAGACATGCTCTTTGTTAATTTATTATGTAGGTTGAGAGTAGGGAACACTGACATTTTGTATACCTTTACGAATAAGTAATAAACACAATTAGGCACCGCACGACAAACGGAGCAATCATATGAGCGACATATTTTGATTCAAAATTAAAATTCTACAATAGTAGAGCGCACGGCCTTTTATATCGAGAAATTTCACCGTGTTATGCGGTAAGTTATATTTTTATGATTTCTACAAATATTTTATGTTTATTGTTTAATATAACTTAAAAAATATGTATTATTAAACATACTATATAATTAATATTTATATACTTATATATACTAATAAACCAAGGAAATATTATTTGTTTAAAGTTGATTTTCACCTGGCTTTTTGGCGCAATTCTTGCGACTTATATATGGAGCCACCATGTATAAATCGCAGGATTGCGCTAAAACGCCTTCCAAAATCATTGAAGTGGAAAAAAAATATGGTAATTGGCCTGAATAATCCATCTGAACCGCATCATCATCAAATACTAGCGCATAATACTCGTCGTGTAGGAAAATTTTCCTTTTGAGGAAAAATGCTTAATAAGTCTAATAGGAAACAATATTACACATGCTTTAAATGTAATTAGAAAATTACATTTAAATCATCAGTTTCTCTAATGCCCTGACTGTAATAAAATGGAAGAAAGTAATGTAGAAGAAATGAGTGAATAAAAATAAAAAGTGTTTCAAGTTTATTTGTCTATTTGTCATGTTTTCTAAAATGTCTCTTCGAAAGATTCTAATGATTGTGTTTGATTTTAGTACATTTTCAATAAAGTACTTTTTTGTTCCCATATAAATTATTTGTTTTTGTTTATTCAAATTCACTGAAAAACAGGCAGTTGAAATGGTTCTACGTAAGAAGAACGCACGAGTACTGGCGGTTCCGAACAGAGGCGGGTGTACCGTGGTGTTAATTATATTATAGTCCTAATGTTTTATGCTACCAGCTGCTACTAATATTTATTATTCACTTAGTAGAACTCTTAAAATTAAATACCACAATCAGCAATGCCATAAAGTCCAGATTTCATGAAAATGGCTTCGAAAACTGTAAAGCTTACGGTTTATTATGGCGATAATAATTTTATTCATTTACTCTTATCTTTCAAAGGAAAAAAGACATTTACAAAATACACAATAAATCACACACGTCAAACACAATCACAATCATAAAACATTTCGAAGAAGAATACAAACACATAATTGGTTGATAATATCCTGACCTTAGCATCGGCTGCGTCAGACTAAGCAAATGTATCGCTGACCTATATAAAACTGGACTATATTCTGCAGTCTGCATCTAAATCTATTTTTTATTTTATTTTGATAAATTGATCATGTATTAATCACAATAGCGTCATTCGGTTCAAAACAGAATAATAAAAGGTATATTACATTAACATTTATCCATGTAAGCCTTCTTACGTATTATTCAGAGATTTTGGTGTAATTACTCATCGAAATATTTTGGTTCAAAATACCACTTACGACAAATAGCTACACATTAATCTTGGAAAATATAATTGGATCATTTGTATAAATTATTTACTCTATTACTTTTTAAGAGTCATGGCCGAAAATGAAACATAGATAACAGGTCACAAAATATAAAAATAAGTAACTACGATAAATAACACTTTTATTGCATTTTTTTGTTACGAATTAAATATCAAAATATTGAATAATAACCAACAAACTGTAAAACGTGTAATGTAGATACACAAAAGCTTAGGGCCGATAAGAGTATCCTCGTGCGAGTGATAGTAAAATAGAGTAACAAATCACTAACGGGCACAGGCCTTTTCACATGATAACATGACAGAAACATTGGCTCATAATACCACCAGGCGGACTCATTATGGATTGGTAGGCAGAAACAGAGCACATAACTTGCCACAATCCAGATAACAACCAAAGCGAAGATTGCTTAGTTTTCAATATGGAAACCAAAGCAACACCGAGCTCCCGAAGACGTAACATTAAACTCGGGAATTGGGAGCTTTATAGGTTTTTGGCAGGAAAAATTTAATGACGAAGAAGAATAGACATAGTATTATGTTTTACAAGGATTAGCGATCAAAACAAAACTATAATATTTTATCTGTTTTCAGTGTTAGGAAAAACCATGAGGAAAACCGATTACAAAAGTCGTTCGTTTGCTTAGATTAGCTGGTTATATTTACAATGTCGTATTACGTAAGTTTCCCTTCCCAAGCACATTTCCCGCTTCATCACACATTCCACTATATATTATCAAAACATAAAAAAAATTCTTCCCTCAAGGCAGTAACATATTTTCATATTTTCCCGAGAAAAGCGATTAAAAATGATAAATGATTTTGACTGCCGTTGTATTATAAAATAAACAAGTAATTGGTATCGTCGGCGGAAAGCATGGTAACGATCAATAAATAATAATCTGATGACATGCATCTGTTAGCCGTTAGAGGTGCGTTCATCTCTTACATCTATTTAAATTTATGGCTGTACTTGGCGTTTACTAGAAGGAAGAAACATTTTCCCCGTTGGAAGCTTGGCAACGGAGCATGACAGTCAAGCGATAACATTCCGCTATGTTGTATTCTAATTAGATTAAGTCGGGACAGAACTTTGGAAAACTGCACGTAATCTGCTTTAATCTCTGTGAGCAAACTAGGTGTTTCTTCATTAGATAACTAAGACTTTATTACTATTTTCATTATTTTCATTTTGGAGAAGTTAAGTTTTTAAATATATTACTTGGAAACAAATAGAACTGTATGTATACAGTCTAACTAATAAAACATATCAATTCCTATTACCTGCTTACTGCTTGATCAAAGCACAGATAAGAAATTTCATCAAACTTTGAAGCTAATCAAGTTTTAATTAATGGAACCACTACACACATGATTCTAATGATAGGAAATTATATTGGTAATATCAATTAGTTACATTGAAGTCATGCCACATTAGTTTTCGACTTTAATAATACTATTTTTAAACTTGAATCTTGTTTATACATAATTGAGAAAAATATATCGGACAGACCGGTCCTTAATTTTTCAACAATAAATTAAGCGGCAGCTTGATATATTAGTAGGTGGGTGAAGCGGGGCACACGGGCGCCGCCCGCCCGCAGGCGCGCGTGCTCCGAAAGCGCCCGAGGACTCACGATCGTTTCACTCCGAATCGTAACGAAGTTCGACGATCGCGACCACCCTCCGTCGACGCGTGCTGCCTCCAGTCGCAGCGAGGGCCGCTTGGGCGTTGGAGCGGTTCACTGTGTGCCTAGTGTTCGGTTATGTAACTCAAAAAAAACATTTATTTATTTTTTAACATAAACAAATTAATACCCAGTCAATATTGGCACCGCATCGAGAAGACAATGCATTGTTAAATGAATTAAATTAGAACTATCATTATATTATGTGCAGAAGTGATGTGTACGCCTATCCTCGCGGCAATCCGACGTCAGAACAGGTTTATCATTTCGTTGAAAAAATTCAATTGAAATATTCTCACAATATATTGACAATTTGCGTCAAATGTTCACCGGGATTGACAAAGAAACGTATAGACGGAAATGTTAAATCTATGTTATTAAGACAATTCATTTATATTCACGCTTAGACTTTGAGCGTTTAGGTTAGTGGGTAGATTCCGCTTAGTGACTATGCATTTGGTACTTGTCTTTTATGTATCAATTAAAAAACGTAGATAGAAAACCATGGAACTTTGGCGCAATGCAGGACGCTGGATGAAAACGTCCACGCAGTTGCGGTGACTCATTCCAAATCCATAATTGCTTAGTCCACTCAACATAGTATGCAATTGCATGTAGGTTTATTGTGTTAAGCTTTTAAATTTATTTTACATTAACTTGAAGTTTAAAGGCTTCTTTGTCTGATACTTAGTTATAGTACTTAGGGTATCCAAAGGTAAATACTAAATTCAAATAAGGCTAGACGCTTGAAAATGTCTTCAAATAGAAATATAACTTATGATCTATTTACATATTTGTCTATTATATAAAAGGATTTTTTATTAAATAGATTCTTATGTTCAAAAATGTATCAACAAAAGATTACAATCTACATTTTATTACTCAATTTAACAGATTGTGTGGTAATCTAAAACATCAAGTATATGGCCGTTAATTTGTTCCGGCTTAGTAATAATGTCATTGTTTCGTCTCGAATTGTATATGTAATTGTGGGTGAATCGAGACGTGACGCATTACAAGCAAACATGCCTAGACCAATTAGTTGACGCTCGGCTTTAAATCTTAATCAAATTTTGATGCCATGCTTACATACCTACTATATAGTCGGTATTGTTTATTTTATTGTAATAGATGTAGGTATACCGCCATTTAATTATGCTCGGCTATTATATCTTGAGTACTGTATTTTTTTATCATAAGGAAGGCCTGTGCCCAGCAGTGGGATGTAAATATCCTGAGAACCTATTTGAATGCATATTGTGGAATTTTTAAATTTTAAGTAAGTATACTTCTGTATATTTTACATGAATTCCATAGAATTTAATTTTATTAATGCTTTGATTACTGAAATAACCATTTATTATTTTATGTTTTTTATTTTTTATTTTTCAATTTGTACAAGCAATCAAATGAACAAAATGCGAGAAACAAAATTAATTAATGTTTCAGTTATCCAAATTTTCATGTTCCCTTTTAATACAAGCTTAAGTATTGAATATTTATGGAGGTTTTGCTTATATTGAATGGTTGTAGGCTTTTTTGGAAGTAATTTGCTGGCGGTACTGACAATGTAACTTAGACACCTTTGTCATACTTTATGCATCGTCATATAGTAGCGTGCTGGCTCACATCAATCATAATAAGATACGACAATAAGTATAAAGCGAGCCCTAGATTGGAGCGGGGTTTATGACTTGTTTTCTTTTATCGTAAAGGAAAACTATTATAATATTTTCCCCAAGTCTTTGATGCAAATATATTCCTTTTGTGTCTTATGTATGTACCGCGTTTTAGTTTGACACTTCATTAGAAAAACTCAAAGAGTCTGTCCGTGCAAATGTATCAACGACCAAATGCTATGTCGTTTTGGTACGGGACTTCTCGCCCTACTTCACATGAACAAGTTCGCGAGCTGTTAGCGTAATTAAAACGCCACTATAGAACAAAAAGATCACCAGAGTGTCTTAAAAATCACACTTAAAATAATAATAATACATAACTATGTTCGGAGTAACGTTCCGGGATAGTGAACGAAGGGACGGTAACATGATTTGTAGCTTAACATTTTCGTATCCTCTTCGGGACCAAATTATATCATCCCAATTATTTGTTAGCTGCTGCTTAAGTAAATATCGTAATGAAATGTAGCGGTCTGTTTTATATTGCTCTTATTTTGACTAAAAATATTGTGAAGCATTCTACTTCTTATCTAAATACTTTTAGACTTGAAGTTATATTGTGTTTTAAGTCAGTGATCCAACAGGAATATTGTAGACAAAATGAAAAAATGTAAGTAAAATAAATTTAACATTAATTTTTCCGTCCCGACAGCCTGTTACGAGTATCATCTCGCCGAGAAATAAGCCACTTCAAATGCAGATCGTATCGTTGAACGGATTACCTTTTGGAGTTCAAAATTCGTAGTAATCCTTTTTTTATAATTATTTACGTGAGGTGATTACTTACATGATTGATTGTTAGCTATATTTCAAATTGAAAATAGTTTTGATGCTTTTGAATAATACATATATTTTTATTAAAAACTACTTGTGTACCTATTTGCATTTATATGCATTTTTATTCATGGGACGGTAAGTTTTTAATACGAAGTATACATTTGTTATTCGTCTATATCTCAGAATAAAGTAAATATGTTTACAATTACGCTTTATTTAGTTTGCCAAATTCCAATTTCAAGCAGTAAGTACAAATAATTCTTTCGTAGTGCCATAAAAGGAATATTTTTTTTGAGATATTAGGAACTGTATTTATTACGTACTGCTATGAAAAGTGGGCTAGTAGTTGTATATAAAATACCTAATAATGTCTAGGGACTACCATTAGTTACACATAAATGCTTTCTGGGGGGTAGCCAACCGTAATAGAAATGAATTGTCTTAATAACATTCTACCTCACTGAAGTAATAAAACGTGTTCTAGGACATCCATGAAGACTATTTCTTTATAAGTTATGTTATTCCAGAATAACCACTTTAAGTGTTCATTAAAATTATAAATCATTTGTATAAAAACATTTAGCATAATAAATTAAAAAAAGTGATATTCAAGTGCTAACAAAATGACTTAATCATATGAATTTGATGTTTAAAGAAGCACAGATGTGATATCAGTAATTTTTCGGAAAGCGTATATAGAAAGAAGTTGCATAGAAGAGTAAGGCAGGCGCGTGATGAGGTGACGCACGCGCGCCGGCCGCTGACGCCGCTCCTCGCCAATGATGGTGGAGACGCACCGCCCGCCGCCGCCCCGATGTGCGCGCGCGCCCGAGCCCCGCGCCAAACCCGCCTCCGCCTCCGCGCCGGCCTCGCTCGCTGGCAGCGGCACGGTCATGCACCTGCGCCGACGCCGACACAAGACTGTTCACTTCGGCGAGAATCTATTGATGCAGGTTTGTGCTGATCGCGCGCATCTAACAGCACTCGGGGCGCGCATTCCCGATGTCTCCTTCTGCCACAAAGCCCACACCGGACTCCGCAAAGGAGATGCTCGATTTTGCTGCGTAGCACATCACTGTTGTCTAGCTGCTGGTGCTCTTGTCGCTTTGACGTCGAACGGAAAGCCATTACCGCGCAGAGAACGCAGTGGCGATTCACACTCGAGTGGTGGCGAGACCGCAGACAAAGGGGAGAGCGGCGGCAGTTCAGGGGGCAAGGAACCTAAACGTAAAAGTAAAAATAAACATCATCATCACCATCACCATCATAAACTGCACAGTTGTCCATATCACGATGTTGCCCCTCCTCCCGAAGACGACCCTGGAGAAAAAGCTATTGTACCAAAGAAAACCGTATCGCCTTATCTCTACATACCTAGTAAGTTAGAGCCAAATGTGCAACAGTTGTTCAGTTTCATAGAGAGCGTATTGAGTGCTTGGGCTGCCGAAGAGGGTCTTACAAGTACAGGGGAATATTCAGAGCCTGATGAACGCATCGTGCGCCGTCGAAAGCTGAACAAATATAAGAAGCGTACTGACGTACTTAATATACGACGAATAGTGTATGAAGTCTCCATTTTACAAGGCGCTAAGTTACTTGGCAACGTGAGGTTTCGACATTATCATTGGAAGGGAACAGCACAAACCTGCAACGAAGCATTTCTTAGGAAGGTAAGATATAAATGCTAACGACACTAAAACTAACCTTTATGTAATTGTAAGCATGCAGAAATAGTTTATGTGATTACGATAATACAGTTTTCCTTAAAAATATAACTATGAACAATGCAATGTATGTATTGTCAGATAAAGTTAAAAATAAAAATAGGTATATACTTTTAATACAATGCAGTGTTGATCCAATTTACTGTCCAAGAGTATTCTACCTCTAAATTACTGTAAAACATGAAACCAGAGCATTGATTGATGTTTTCCGATTCATCTTTTTGGATATAAAACTGTTGACTATTGAATTATTCGATTGTATCTAGCTCTATTTTGAGTGCTATTGTTATCAGCTGAATAGTGAAACAATTGCATCTGACAAGCTTCAGTGACCCCTTTCAACGGAAAATAAATGATCCTATTTAATTTTAAAAGTATTGCAATGTTTTTATTAGGTAGTACACCCGCACTTATACATATAATAATTAAAGAATATTTAGTACCTAAGATAGAACTTCTGTACGTTTTTGATATTAACCATACGCATAATATTTTTGCCCGCACAACAAGTGGTTCTAAGATAATTCCACAAAATATAATTTTTTTCAACAAATTACATTTATCATGGAATTCATTCGGAATTCTCTCACTGTTGGGAAGTTGCACTATCCTGCAGTGGCATAGGTTATATTATATATTCAAAAAAGGTAGGGATCCTTACTAAAACTTAAATAAAGTACCCAAGGGTGTCAAAAAATACCAAAAATATTATTTTCATCGTGTGTGCTGCAAAAACTATGTTGGAATAAAATGACTACTCACACTACTCACACTGCTCACACAATAGCCATTGTCAGAGTGCAATATCTTGGCATGCCGTAGTCTCCTTTTGGGGTGCGGTCAGAGTCTAAAAAATAACTCAGAAACACCTCGAGAACCGCCTGAACGTACGTCATCATCATCGTAGGAGACGGCTTAGCCGCAGAGCGCGCCTCTATGACCAACTTTCGCTGCCAGAGCCGGGGACTCGAGTGTTCTGGATGCAGCCCCGTCACTTATTATACAGACTCAGGGAGCTGTAAGCCTTGCGAAACCTGTCTACATCACAGTTTCACGTGTGGCAGCGATTTAGGCGAACAGAGTTCGTGCCACTGGACGTTTACTGGATAGGGTCGTTCCGAGAACTGTCACATAACTCTACGGAGCTGTTCATCCTCTAGGGTATGCGTAAATGCACCAGCGTTAAAAAAATGCTTTAGAATTTTGTGAAAAAGTTAGGGATCTCTATGGAAATTTAATATCTAAAGTGAAACCTACCTTTACCGCCCAACGAAGTGGGCACGGGTCAGCTAGTTTGGTAATAAATTAAGAAAATGCCAATTAATCATACAATATATAAACGAGTTGTCTCAATGAGCATAATATTTCGCCCGTAATATATTTGATATCTTTGTGACATAAATCTTTCTACGTAATAGTACTTTTACAACAAAACAATTTTTATACTGAGGACCTCTTATTGTAGCAAAAGACTCAGCGTGGGTAAGGTTCCCACAGGTTGAAGGACTTCCGTTCAGTCGATGAAGGCTTTTTCTAACTAAAGAATAATATAGCCCTTGTCACTGATAATTATAATTATAGCTAAAAGTACCTAAATGTATAAATTTTATGGACTGTAAAAAAGGCTTAATGGATTCGTGTCGATTTCACTACTTATTATAAAACAAAGTCACTTCCCACTGTCTGTCTGTTCCTATGCATGCTTAAATTTTTAATACTACGCAAAGGATTTTGATGGGTTTTTTTTATTACATATTCCATTACTTCCAATTACTGTTTTTAAACGTATGCATAAATTTTGGTAAAATAATGAAACAAATGATTGGTTATCTGTACCTATACATGATATTTATTAATTTTGGTTATTTTATATTTATAGAATTTCGATTTTAGGGCATGTTATATTACGTTATGACTTACAACTATAATATAGATAGAAAAGCTTTTGATGTCTCTTAAATATTATAGATTGTGATATTTATAGCAAAAATAATCTGGTCAAATCATATATGGGGATTTCGGTTTTCGAGCAAATAATATTATGAGACATAAGTTAGGGTTTCTTATCATTCGGACACATGATGATAATGTTACAAAACATTATGACACATTAGATTATGGATAAAACAAATATGAGACAAAGTAGACAACCGACTGAACTTTGCGACCAAAATTACATAAAAAGGAAATAAAATAATCTACATAGCTTTAAACTTTTCATTTAATATTATGTATGTACTTAGCTATACACTATCTTAATATGTAATTGCATGAAAGAAACACTAAAAGCATTAAAGAAAACATAAATGAATTAGAAAAATATAATATCAGTCTACAGTTATTTTTAGTTGCAAATATAATAATATTTATTGTATCTGCTATAATAGCGCATTTTTTATGTCATTGTTAGTATAGCAAGGAAACATGAAAATGAAAAATTGTACGAGTGCCAAATCTGTTCAGAGCCCAAAACAACAGTTTTTAGCATTTTTTGCCTTTGCTGCATGATTGGATGCAGTATTTATATTGGTCGAGGTCTCACTTAAAATATTAGCTCAATTTTGCCATTTCTTTGTTCCTCAAAGTGAGGGGTTTAAGCCCGATAAGTTAGGCTAGTACAAAATACCATATCCTAAAGAAAAGAAAATTCATTTGAAAATACCTATTGAAAAATATATTGATCAATTTAACGAAGTCGGAGTCTCCGTTTTATTGTTTGACTATTGTGCCATTGACAATAAGTAAGCAGAAGATAAAAGGGCCGTAAAAGGTAGATAACATTTTGACCTTATTCTAGTTTCCTCGCCGGGAAACTGCAATTTCCTTTTTTACTAATGAGGGCTTTTATTTTCCCTGTTAGAATAGAGTGTAAATATTTGGTCTCCTCTTTCCATTTGTTAGGTGAATTAATTACTAAAAGAAATAGCAGCTGCTGAAATTTCGATAAAACGTTTTATTTTTAAAATTAAATTATGCCATAACAATATTTCTTTCATGATTACAATATGACGCTGAAAAAGTAGAATCACATTATTTTTTCAATCTTCCGAATCTTATAAGTAGCAAAAAGCTTATGATGTATTTTTATAACATACGGATTTTACTGTCAGAAAGTTGAAGTTATACGTATTTGTTGAAACAATGTTATGAAGTCTTTTCTTGGTTCTTTTATATCAGGTATTGTTATAATTCGCTGTTCGCTTCTTTAAAACACGCTCGTAAGGACATGGTACTAAGAGTACATTTCAGTCATAAGAACGAAGAGTTACTCCCTGCCTCACTAAAGTTTGTCTGGCGAAGCAGGATGATTTGCAAAAGTAAAATGTTTCATGACGAACAGTTTTCATATAGCTATAACAGATAGGTACATTAGCTGCTCTGCAGCTAAACGATCCCAATGTAAAAGTTTGTTTTGAAACTACGATTTCCAGGAAACTAAGCGGGGCTGGATATAATACACCTGTAACAGAATATTCGCGCACAACGCTTCGTTATGTCAAAAGTGATTAATATATAACGCTGCTTCATTTAAAACATGAACCGAACAGTGATATTACAGTTTATTGACTGTAATTCTAGTTGACAGGTTCATTAATGATTATAATTACTATATAGGTAGCCCGCACTACAAAGAATCTATTTAACATCTGTCATGGCTGTTAGAATTTGAGTTTGGGTTACAGAGTGGTTATAGATTTTCTTTAGTGCTCGGAAACGGCAATAGGCTTTTTTCCTATTAAATGGACCAACAAAATTACTGGCAAAGTGTGGGTGTATATTCCACCTCTGCCTACCCCTAAGTAGATATTGGGGTAATAATATGTATATATGTATGTACTTGACCATTAAGATCGAACGATAGATCAATAATTATAATGTTAATATTGATCTGATCACTGAGTTCGTGTTCAATGTCTGCATTTTTATCAAGGTTATATTTAAAATACTACTTAAAAATCAACACGCCTTTGTTATCATAGTAAATTTGAATAACATTAAGTTACCGTGTAGTGTCACTGAAGGTTTTATAGATCCCGTGGAATCTGCAACTAGTAAGGGATCTGTATTCTTATAAAAATAAATGACTAAGCTCACTGCTCGTTAAATTACCACTTATATTTAGTGATACTTAAGGCATTTAAGTATAGAGTAGTTTTATTAAAAATGTATACTCCTTTTTTACTGTAATTGACAAGTCTTTGTTAAAATTTAATAAACAGTGGTATTTTAAAAATATCTCATTTTAAATCTCTTGGAATAACTAGTCTAAGTATTTCATAATAATAATGGCTTGGTACTTGGAAAAAAAATACCTGATGTAATTATTAATATATTACCGCAGGTAGGTATTCAGGTTCTTTTCCTCCTGAAAGGCGGAAGCGAGGGCGCAGCGACGTCAAGGGCCATCGAGCCGAGAGCGTACCGCGGCCGCATGCGCCTCAAAGCAACCCTTTCCTCGATGCATTGTGTCGCGATCAAAAGCGCAAGAGACACCACCGTGTACCATGTAATTAAGTTTAACTACCACATCCTGTACTTTATTAAAAATCTTTCCAAAATTAGAAACGAATACCTTTTTCTTTCTTTAGGCTACGCATATTATAACTTGTCAGTCATAAAAAAGTAGAAACGTTAACGAAGATCCATTTTACTATAAAAAAACGCAGCAGCGAAAAATTTTAATCTCAAAGCATTTCAAAGTTTGCACTAGCAATTTCTAATTAAAAGGAATGATCTCGAAGGTTCAATAAAAAGCGCTGTTTACGTTTCAGTTTAACTCGGAGCGACGCTACTGCAAGGAATTATTTCCTTGCTGATCCACAAATGCCTTGAATATTTAATTGCTTTATTTAACGACTAAAGAAATACATTCAAAGAAACCTAATGAAACCGTCGTTAGACTTTCGTTTCGCTTCTCGCACCTCTGGCAAATACGCGGCTCAACAATTTTCCCAGGGAGACAGGCAAGTCTAGGGGCTACAAAAGTGTAAAAATGCGGTAAGCGTAACTAAACGTACTTTATGCTGTAAGGTTCTGTTAACTGACGTCTGGCTTCTAGCGTACTTAAGTCTTATTTGATGGAAATATTTCTCAATGAAATTCATAATAATATTGAAATTTTAGGTAACACGATATATTTTATGACTTATTTAGGAACAGATTTATTTTTGTTATGAACCGCTTAGGTATCAGTTTAAAGAAATAAATAATACTGCTATGATACTCTAGTTTGTGTGCGTCAAGAGGCAGTCTTCTAATAGTTATGAGAGCATTAGTTTTAGCTTTGCCTGACACCACTGAGTATGGATAAAACTTATGATTTATCGTACAGTTTATGCGGACAATTGTCTCCCTCCATAACCTACTCTCTTGAGGATATGTATAATATTTTATTAAATGTGTACCTATCTTCATAAACGACTCTGTCTCTCAATAAATCGTCAATAATAAATTAAACCAATTGAAGATATAGCAATGCTTGGCGACAACCTGTTAAATAAAAAATAAAATAAATATCCTCAGACATTCACACTTATCAACTAGTCCCATTTTAAGCAACTAAATGCTGCTTGTATTACGGATACTAGATAACGGACAAGTATATTTAATAGATAAATATATATAATTATTGAGAATATACATAATATAATACATAAATAATGAACATCCAAGACTGGAGAACAAATGTCTGAAAATTCATCACCCAAACACACTTGCCTCCACTGGGGATCGAACCCAGGACCGCTCGAGATGGCGACGCCTTGAGACCGGCGTACAGACTACTCGGCCACGGAGGTCGTCTAATAATTCATGTACCAGAACCTGCTCAAAATTTAGGAAATATTACATAGTTTGAAAGTATAAAATAAATATAGATTTTAGCGCTTGGTACCCATTGGATTTGCTCAAAATAAAGTGCTTATATTGAAATTATAACTGAAACAAGTGACTTCGCTTACGTATTAATTGCATAACGCACATTTTTATGGGATGTTTCCCAAATTATATGAATATTAAATCTGCTAAGCATTAAAGAAATTTGAATACGGTTCAGATAACACGTACGTTTTGCTGAGCTTACCGTCTTTCCACAAACTTAATTCAAATGGAGACGGAATAAAATAATGCGACCTTTACAGAACGCCGGTAGGTACTTTGGACTGAGCTAAAGAGAAAGCGCCTTCAAAATCATTTGTGCTCACGCCAAATTTAAAACCGTGCTCATTTCTCAATTCGAATTAATTACGAACTTTCCTCAGCGTGTTGTTGGCGGTAGGATCGGTAGGATTCTCATTTTCGATCAGTTTGAAAAGTTTGTAATGGTTGTTTTGCGGTGCGACTCTGTGTACGTTGCCGCAATATTTAAAGAATTTTTTCGGTTCTGAAAATTTATGCCAATTTTCTACTTTGTAATTAAGACTTACTCTGTTTATTAGATTAATTTAATGTAGTTAATATTTAATGGACTTAATTAGGAACATCTGAAAAATTATTACCATCACACGTTCTCGTGTATTACAACGACCACTAACCACAAAACATTAAATTTTAAAACAGGGCCCCGATCGAGCTAAATAAGTACCGCAACCAAATTCCAGTCGGAAGCGTTATAGCCCATCCACTCTCCACTAGGCGGCACGCGGGAACGCGAGGACGAGAATATGGAGTCACGCTTCCACTCCTGTTTTAATAATGTTTTGATGTTGTAGTAACCCACCTTATGTTAAGCATCCGGTAAGGTAACGCGCATAATTAAAATAGTTTTTTACTCCACCAGATATCGGATGATGATCGTATGTCCTTGACGACGGCAGTATCTGACGAGGAGGACCCAGGCGAGAGCGCCATGAATTCACCATACAAAGGGAAACAGACTGGTGCTGCTGCTGCGTCCTTCAACTGCACCGGTGCCGTAAGGAAGGCAGGGTACGTAACGCTATGTTATATTACTACATGAAATATACAATGAAAAGATACAACGTAAGTGCAAGCTCTCAGACATTTAGGTAAAGTTAGAGAGAAACGTCTTCACATGCGTTCAAGGAAATTCTGAATTACCTGTCATAAGTTGGTAACTTTCTCTAGTATCCCTAGGAAGTACGGGCTCAATACCAGGTGCATTTCCTGCAAGTTTAAACTTTACCTATGGAATTAATTTATGCATGCACCATATCATACATAATTTAAAAAGAAGTTTTTTGACATGATATGACAAAGTTATATAAATATTTAAATTTCATTCAGGGCATTAATAAATTGAAATTGAAAATAGTATTTTCTTTCTCTCTAACGTAATTGTATAAGGTTCATATATTCTATAAATAAATAAAATTTTATACTTGTCTCATTAAAATAAAATAACATCTACTTTTGTATTATTGGCATCACGACGGATTCAATTATCAAACTCAAACTCAATGTCATTTAATCAAATTGGTATCATCAAATACACTTTTGACAAGTCAAAACAAAATAAATTATAAATAAGTATCCTAAAATTACGGGTCGGCAACGCGCTGGTGATGCCCTCGGTGTTGCAGGTGTTGCTACGGTGACCACTGCCCATCTGTGTGGGCCGTATGCTTGTTTGCCACCCTGGTAGTATAAAAAAAAAACTTTTTTTTTTCGGCCTGTTCACTACCGGGAGGCCTTGTCTAGAGAAGATACAGGCAAGAAACTCTGCAAGGGTTCCATCCTCCCTTTACATCAATATGTTCTACAACCTAATAAAATTTACGTGTATTATATAATACTCTTACACTCAGTTGCACAAAGATTTTTAAGGACGACATTTGTTAATGAGACATTAAAACTTTAAAGTTCATTAAAGTTATGGTTGTCACACAAAATAGTTCTAGCTAAACGTCTCTTTAGCGTTGACAGGGTGCTAATGTCGTTTTGTGCAACGTAAAACTACGCTAAGGTTGTCTTTTGACACTTCAATAAATAAATTTAATGGAGCATTAGAGATAATGCTGACATTAAATTTTAAAGTTCGTTTCTGCAACTGGGTGTTAGTCACAAATATCAAAATTGAATTGGAAGGAAAATGCTCCAAAAGCGACGTATCAATATATACAAGTGATTGTAATAGTTATACTGAAGTAGTTAATTAATTGTTATGTCTATTCGGAACACTCTCCTGGCCAAAACAAAAAAAAAATAAAAAATTATTTCTAATATGAATGGATCATTGTTCTAACATATATAATAGGGCGTAGGTAATGTAGTATCCTTAAATAAGAAAGTAGCAGAAGAATAATAACAACAGCTATTTAGGGACAAAATAGTTTTCATAACATAAAAAAGTGGCAAAATGTAAATGTTGTGTTAGACGTCGGGTCTCGAAAGGTTTAAAATAAATGCTCGTAAAACAAGAACCGAAGGAAATAAAGGCGATGTCGTACCCACTACGAGTTTCTGTTAGAAAAAGCTTACGGCGTCCTTTATGCTCCTTGAGGCTACAATTTCTCTTCCATGAATCCCAAATGACCGGAGGGAAATCTTAGCCATGACCTATTCAATGGCAACGTGAAGAATAAGTACTAGAAATCTACGTACGTCGTCGAGGTGCTTACCACACTTAAGTTCCTTTGATATAACCTGTAGGCACGCACGAGAAACAAAAAAGAAAGCAAAACATGTTTTAATTATAATTTTGCAAAGTGCTGATTATTATTTAAATGACTGAGCTTCTAAGGTTCATTATTAATTCATACTGATTAGCGCAAACTTATAGTTTATTAGGGTGAAAGTTTTGCGCTTACCTAACTTTTAATAAATCAAGCATAACTCAGAGCTTTATTCAAAGTAGTGATTAATTTAAGTATCCAGGATCAATTTATGTATGGGACATTAATTCTTTTGTGATGATTAATTGCCACATTTCTGCCCTTCCGTAATAAATCAGTTCTGTGGATAAAATAGCATGTAAATCAGGACATTTCTCATTACATACCATTGAATCAGGCTTTTATTATTTCTCTTAGAAAAATACACCTAAGCTTACAACTAATAAATTTAAGCTAAAAGTTTCATATATCCGAATGTTAGGTATAATTAAAGTAATTTATTGCTGTTTTACTAGAGCCTGCAAATTAGTTATTTAGAATTGTATTAAATTCCATAATTAACGGTTTTACTACCTTTAAGGTTTGATGAAGTAACGGAAACCAAAGATATTTATATCTCTGTATTAAATGTTGGGACTATCGACCATGATATTTACATACCAATGAAACAAAAGCTATGCCACATTTACTATCTTTTAGAAAAAATAACATTATTAGTACTCATCTTACTTTGGGAAATCAACGTAATAAAATTATCATATCACAATGACATTATTATGACAATGTCTGTTATATGAGATACCGAAGTAAAAACAAATATTTCCTGAGCTAAACAAAATGTTAATGTAAAAGTGACTCCATAATAGAAGTATGGATATCAGCAGTACCTACACAGACAGTAAAATAATATTATATTAATAAATACATTACGAGAGGCCCTAACTCTGATCATTCTTGCAATGTAATGAAATATGTTGTTTGATAGGTAAATATGACAGAAAAAGAATTAAATTATTCATTAATAAGCAACAGTCAGTAAATATTAATTACTTAAATAACATTTTTAAAATAGCAAACGAGTGTTTGAGATTGACAGTGGCCTATTAGAGTAAGATCCCGGTGCCCCCAGACGTTACAGATAATGACCTCACACTCATACTCACAGCGACACTCTATGTATGTCTGGGGGTATGTTTGGCCCCTGCAATTGGTCTGGCTGCTTACAAAAAATATTAAAATAGTTCCCTGAGTAACATTTATAAAAATCAAGACTGAGAATATAAGTGAAGCAACATTATTTTTTAAGGAGCTTTAAAGCGTCTGGTAAAAGTTACGGCCGAAGGTAAGTGTCTGGCAATATTGATTATTAATTTTTGACAATATTCTGTAAAACCTACATAAAAATCGGCACTGAGACTTTAAGAAAAGTGAATATTTTTTTTACCTACCTTTAGCACCTGGTACCTGAGAATTGGCCGTCGGCCCAAGCTAGCAGGTATCCATACACTCAAGGCTAATACTAACACTATGTTATCTCACACATTTTATTTGTAAGAAAATAAGTAACGTCTGGGGGCGCCGGGATCTTGGACTATATGAACATGAACCATCTTCAGGCATTGTTCTACGTGGCGCTCAAGTGGCGGCTAATAGATAAAAGTTGTTATTATTAAAAAGACATTAAAAATAAGCAATGCTACGTCAAAAAGATGTCAATTTTACGTCATTCAGATATTTTAATGTGACTGTTCATCAAATCAACCAAAAAATTCATATAATTATAATTTCTACAACAGAATGAATACAAATTTAATATGTCCCATAGTGAATCGTCAATATCCACTCTTTTCCGCGTAAGAACAGATTTCAAAGTGTGTAAGGAGAAAGGACAAAGGCGACAACCTACTCCTGTGAATGTTATTATCTGGGCAATGGAAATCCTTGGAAAAAGGACTCAGGGAGTCCCAATCCACAAAATTCGATCCCTCGTAAAGAAACATTTCGTGCTGCCTTGCAGAAAAAGTGATGTCGACAAGAAAATCGACATGACCGTTATGTTCGCAGTTTATTTTGGCATCCTCGAAAAAGCGAATAACTTATTCTACTTAAGGAGAACAGATCTACTATTGCCTGAGCCACAAGATAAATCGCAAAGATGATAATATTTTATTATATATTTGTAATGCACGTTTCGTTGCTGTAGGAAAATATTAGAAAATGTGTTTTATAATGTCAATAAAAATAGTATATTGTTTACAAAAGTATCTCATTTTCCAACGATAGACAAAACAATCACGATATAGTCTAAACTCGCTCTATATACAAATTAATACATAGTATTTCAAGATTTCTAAAGGTGATAGCTGTTTATGTTTATACTTTTAAAAGATGAAATAACTAAGACGATATTCATGGTAGAAAATAAATTGTTACTCCGCAATAACCCACGTTTAGATCACCTTCAAAGACGTTTGATATTTATTGTGCTACTTTGAATAATAAGTACTTGTAATTATAATTTACAGCTACTAAATTATCGAAACTTAAAACCCTGCTTAATTCAAATTTACAGAAATGTTTACGACAGTGTTTTAGGTAGCCTAATAACAATAGATATATATAATAGGTAATAGGTATACAATAGGTATATGAATTACCTGTTCATGAAAATTCATCTCGAAGAATAGAGATGTCTAAACATCTCAATCTGAAGCTATTTATTTCTCTATTTTTTGTCCATACAGGTTCTTGAGTGTCAAAAAATGGCTGCTACGCAAGAAGCATCAAATAGAGCTGGCTCGCAAGCGAGGATGGAAAGGATATTGGGTTTGCCTGAAAGGCACTACATTACTGTTCTATCCATGTGATTCACGCGAAGGCCGCTCTGTAGAAGCAGCGCCCAAGCATCTTATTATAGTTGATGGTGCTATCATGCAACCCATACCGGAGCATCCCAAGAGGGACTATATTTTTTGCTTGAGCACAGCTTTTGGGGATGCATACTTATTCCAAGCACCTTGTCAGGTAATTAATATTTACCAATTATTTTTATGCGATAAGTGGTAAAATTTGATAAAAATTCCACTTTTTCATAATGGATTGCATTTGCGTTAGGTGGAGCTAGAAAATTGGGTGAACAGTATACATAGTGCATGCGCTGCGGCGTTCGCACGTCACCGTGGCAAAACTGGAACACTTCATTTGCTTCAGGAAGAAATATACCGCCTCGAGAAAGCCATCGAATCAGTGAGTTTTCCTGACTTGTTTTGATAACTGTAAAAGAGTGTTTATAAACCAATCATAACAAACATCTCGTTATACATAAGTGTTTATCATACTCTTAAACTATATGATTGGAAAAAGACTTCCATAAAGTCAAGTCAAGTGAAGTAAGTCATAACAGAGCAACCATACTAAGTAGGTACTCGTATTATGTTAGCGTGATGTCAGCAGTGAAATTGAAACGGCAGTTTCATGCAATGCCAATCACTGGATAGTAATTAATTGATTGTTAGTAATTATAACAGTAATCCTTTACGTTACTAGCCAATTTTTTTAAGTTTCATTTCTAGTCACTATTTTTATTAAGTTATTAAAGCACCGCCTTTCAATTTTAGGGTTAAATATAGTTGAAAATGAAAACGTGCTGAATCAAGATTGCTTGGTCATATTATGCCGTGCAATGCACATTGGTCTAAACTAACAGAAGCATTGTTTGGTTGGCACGAATCTCTAACTACCTCTGCAAATCTATCTACTGCAGCGTTTCGACTTTATTACACTGTCATAAGAGTCAATCTCCTAGGCTGGACCATTTCTCATTGCACGCTATAAACCTTTAAGTACAACGTAGCGAGGCGAAAAGCATTTCCCATTTATGCAGATAAATTTATTGCTTGTACCGAGCTCGCCCTGAATATATTTACAGACGAAAACTTCTTTACACCCCTCTCACCAAAAATTGGTGTCGCTGCTGCGTTCATTTTAATACAATTTTCAAGTATGGCGGCAAAATAAGGTTCCGTTTTATCAAATACAGGATGACAAGGAAATTTACATAATTCTATGTAGAACGTCATACTTGCAAGCAATAGCGAAGTTAGATTATGTTTTTCTCCAACAGATGTTGAACCAATACTTTATAGTTATATTGTGTCCTTACCTATGAAATTGGTGTTTTTTTTCTCTCTTAGTATTTTGTCTGTAACTATTAAGACTCAGAGTATTCCTAAAAAATAATTACCTCGTCTAAAAAAAGTCTATATTTTTGAGCTCTTTTGATTTGTTTTGATTATTTGTTGTAAGTTTAATTGTGTTGAAATTGGACACGGAGACAACTCTTTTTAAGTGCCTCCCGAATACATCATTTTATTTGCATTCACTTAAAAACGATAAATAAATTTTATGAAGTGTGATATTACACATATTACTAAAGCTTGACTAATGATAGATGCCAAATATTATTGGATTTGACGTTGTGAAGAAAACTGAAAAAAATTTTGTATGGAAAATGCAGAATTCCCCGAAATCTCCGTACAAAACACCAATTTCATAGGTAAGGACCTAGTATTAATTATGTCACATGTACCAAAAAGGTTTAAACTGCATGCCTAATACTTACTTACTTTGATGATCGTGTTGGTTGATCAATTTAAATTTACTGCCTTCTGCCGCAGCTTTCTAAGCAGTCATTGTCCGGTGACGACTAGTTCTCGTGTAAATCTCTGACCCGCACATGGTGACCGCAGCACGCATCAAAGGCTTTGTGGCCGTTTCACTGACTACGACATATTTACTCCTGTGCATGTATACATTGTCAACCCTGTTTACCATTAGCTATCCATTATGAATAGGAAACTCAATGCACGTATTTACTTCAGAATAGCTTTGAATGAACAATTTTAACTTTGAATTGTCAGAAACTTTTCAGAATTAATTAAGGAGAGATCGAAAGTCGTGATCGACAACAAGCCGCATAACCGTAGTTAGAAACAATATATTTTATCTCACCTGATAGTTATCACAGCCAGGTGCGGGAGCGCGCTTATTAATATTCATAGCACACTTGAACCCCGAAGCGTGTTCGAGTGAGGAGTATTCAAAACAAGTTACACGCGTTACGCGGGCCTATCATTTTTCCGCCTGATTTTTCGAACCTGCCTATTTATTAAATCCTTTACGGTTATGAAGTTATATTCTTTATATTACTTTATAGGCGTAATTGATTTAATAAATGTCATAAATATTTCTAAACTGACCCACCAACCTGCATTGGGCCAGCGTGGTGGTGTTATGGCCCATACTTTTCATGTGTTTATCCATGAGGAAGGCCTGTGCCCAGCAGTGGGACGTATATAGGTTGAGGTTTCTGAACTCTGTACAGTGCTACTAGGCCCTTTTTATTTCTATTATAACTTTTAGGTTGTGGACGCGAGTAGATCATAGTGGCTAGGCCCTTTTTATTTGTATTATAACTTTTATGTCAATAAGTATGTTGATATCTCAATTTTACTACGCACTAATCATCTTACATTCGGCACAGGACCACAAGTTGAAGCATATGGCAGATCTACAGCAATCAGTCGTATCTGATCCGGAAACCCGCGCACAGCTGGCTGTTCAGATGCTCCAATGGGAAGAAAACCTCGAACGGTTGCATTGTGAACAATTCCGACTGCGGTGCTATATGGCTAGCTTGCAAAGCGGAGAATTACCTAACCCCAAAGTAAGTCATACTTCATTAGGCGACCTGATTTTTTTTATATTGATCTTAGTGCATATGACGATATAATATAAACAGAAGAATTCTACCAAATGCTTAATATAAAGCAATGAAATGTCGTTTTAACTCTCCGCGAACCGCGTGGGGCTTAGTAGACCCCAGGGACAGAAAAATCCATGTATCGCTTTCAACATTTTTGCGGCTTTATTGGCGGTTTCAGTAGCTGGAGTTATGACGTTGTTAAACCGCTTGGTAACAGTCATTCAGTGTTCGCGTGGATGATGAAGATAGACGTGCTCAAAGTGCGTTCGGGTCCCACAGACCCCAATGATTCGGAACGTCGTCGTGTAAAACGCAAGTTGTGATTCTATACAAAATATTGTTGTATGTATTCTTTTATTAATTTGTTTATGACCCAATAAATGCTAGAATATAAAATATCAAAGGTTCTTGTGAATAAAATTGATATCGATGTAAATTGTCGATTTTACATAGAAAACAGACTATGAGGATCATTCCAGTAGCTAGTTTGAATATAAAAGTAAAAAAAAATACATTCCATGTCGAGTAAACGTACTCTAAAATTTTCGCTAGCTACAACCAACCTGTATCTCATGAAGACTGACCATAATTATTAGAAAATTTGATATGGTTATATGTATGTGTGTATGTTTGCCGTATACTTTTTATCCACGTGGTTCACGAAGGGTTCATGTGAACAAAAAACTTGAATCCGTTTTTAAGAATCAAAATAACTAAAAACATTACGAAACAACATAAATTAATAAATCTTTCAAATTAACATAAATTAAAAAATTCTTTCAAAAGCTGTGATTTTCCGCATGCCATTTCAATAATTGAATATGGTAAGCATACCGAATCATAGCCGCGTACTATAGCTTTAATGAGTAAAACTTGTCATTATGAAAATGATAAAATGCGAATGATAATCGTCTTGTGGTTTTAATTCTGTGCGAAATCTATAATTATTTGAATATATTACAATATCTTATATGCTACATTTAATCTCTCAATGTTATTAATAACATAAAAGATAACTTCGTCTGCACATCAAAAAAATAAAGAATGTCAACATAAAATAGACATGGCTTCCTACCGATCCTTTGTGTTCAAGACACCTCACTGTAATAACAGCCGGGGTCATGAAAATCTATGATTTATTATGCGATTATAAGGCAAAGGACAGTTTTCAATATTGAAATTATTTTGTCAAGGCTAAAGTGAGGAAATTTGTGGAACCACTATCAAATTGACAGTTCCGTTGACCGGAGCGCGGGATAGAATCTGTTACGTAGCGTGACCCATGTCAGGGCGCGTCATAAATGGCTTTTCAATACACGTATAATAAAATTGTCTGCGATTTTACGCGAAATAGGTTTTATTAACGGATGTATCAATATCCTTTTACCTTTCGCGCTATGTTTGGATCAATATGTTAAATACAATCGAGTACAAAATATTCTTATCCATAGCAAATTGCATATCGATTAATTCTGACACAAATGTTTATTGAAAATTATTGCTACAAAGAGATTGCCAGAAACACGTTTAACATTTTATATTATTAGGTACCAAATAGCTTTATCTAACATAGGACTTGTAGGGCCGGTTTTGCTACATCCAGATAGCCACTATGGGATAAATTCATTTTTTAACAAAAGTTTATGAAACTATCTGTCAGTTTCAATTAGGAATTTATCCGGAGGTGGTAAAACCAGGCGGTGGTATTGCAACATAGGTCGTGAGAGACATTATTATTAATTTATGACAGTCACTGCTGACCCACGTGTCTCGTGGCACGAAGAGCACGCTGAACAAGCTGGGCGTGTTCACCGTGTCATCGTTCCACGCGTTCATCTGCGCCCGCTCGCCCTCGCTGCTGAACAACCTTCTGGCCGGCCGCGGCGCCACCAAGCGGCGCGCGCCTAACCTGTCGCGGTCCAACTCTGGCTCAAGCAGGCGATCTATGCAGGTAAATATTTATAGGTGCCTTACAATCATAACACCGTTGGGGGCGAGTCTATCAATATATTATAATTTATTAAAAGTCAAGCAATCCGCGCACACCGCGGCCACAATAACCCAGAGGTTGGCTTGAGAGATAGAAGATTAGAGAGATGACATCATTAACATTTATACTAATCGCGTTGGTCTTTGGCATTAAGGTTCTACAGGTAGAAACCGACAACGTGAGATAGTTGGTAAGTTTTTGAATGACGATCATGAACCAGAAAATGCAACGTGGTAAGCCTCCGCAAATTTTTAATATACCTATTTAAGATGTATTCTTATAAAATTTGTGTATTTGATATAAAAACCAAATAGGTATGAAGTTTAATAGGCATCAAATCCTGTTTAAGCCGCTGTAGTATATATACAGTGAATGAGACGAGTTATTAAACTCCATTGAGTTTCAATAGTTAATAAACTTTTTCTCGGAAAATCGGTATATAGCAATTAAACTAATAATAGGTTGGGGAAAAAGTTTCTTCGCATTTTTTAAGAAAATTCAAAACATTTTTTAATATAGTTTATTTACATTTAACTAAAGTATGTAGGTACCATTTTGTTCGATAACTTTTTGCCATCTTGTAGGTAGGGACATGATCCCATTGCTATAGAAATTTTGGGACTTCTGGTCAAAATACCGCGACAAGTGGTTTTGGCAGTCCTCTCGTGATGTTAACCTGACACTGCCTAAAGAATTCTGAAGAGACCGAAACAGGTGGAAATCTGAAGGTGCAAGGTCAGGACTATACGGAGGATGCATTAACACCTCCCAGCCAAACTCTCTTAATTTTTGCTGAGTGGCTAAAGATGTGTGAGGTCTAGCGTTATCATGATGAAAAACCACACCCCTTCTGTTGATTTATTCCGGCCGCTTTCTCTCAACTTCTTGCTTTAATCTCATCAGTTGTTCGCAGTAGAGTTCAGAATCGATGGTCCTGCCTGGTGGTAACAGCTCATAATGAATAATGGCCTTCCAATCCCACCACACACACAGCATCACCTTGTTGCGAGTTAACCCGGGTTTCGCCACAGTCTGTGAAGCCTGACCGGCCTTTGACCACGACCTTTTTCGCACGTTCTTGTCGTACGTGATCCACTTTTCATCCAGTTACCAGTTATCAGCTTCTTCAAAAATGGTTCGGTTTCATTACGTCGTAATAAAGAATCACAAATGAGTACACGGTTCATTAGGTTTCTTTCAGTGAGTTCGTGAGGTACCCAAATGTCGAGCTTTTTTGTGTACCCAGTTTTTTTCAAATGCGCCAAAACTGTTTTGTGGTCAATTCCCAGTTCTTCAGCTACGTCGTAACTACTGACATGCCGATTTTGCTCCACTTTTTCAAAAATGGCATCCATTTTATCTGTAATAGGGCGACCAGAGCGACGTGCATCTTTGACATCAAAATTTCCGGATTGAAAACGCTTAAACCAAATTTGTGCTACTCTCACAGACACTGCACTAGGTTCATAAACATCGCAAATTTTTTTCGCGGCTTGCGTTGCATTTTTACCTTTTTTGTAGTAAAATTTTAAAATGTATCGAATTTCTTCATTAGATTCACTCATCTTGGCGGTACGAAAAACAAATGAAAATCACACATTTTCCTAATTTGAATTTGGAATTATGTTCTTTAAAATTTAAACTTTCAATGATACCAAAACCAGCCAGATAAAAATAGTATAGCCAAAGAGATTTTATTACAAGTTTATACATACTATAATGCGAAAAGACTTTTTCCCCAACCTAATATATATCAATCTTCATATATACTGGTAATTTGTTTCAATTCTTTTGTTTTATTTACATCTTGCTAAATTTCATGTTTGGCAACATAAATCCCTTGTAATCTCCTTCTAAATGTTGTGATTAATGGACCAACATTTTCAATTATCCAACAGCCAATCAGATTGCTTGAAAGATTGACAAGAAAAGTTACTTTGATATAATAATTAACTTTTTAACCAATCTTAAACAAATCTTGAAACTTGAAAGTCATCCACTTCCCAGTTGTCATATTGAAATTTTATTTATATATTCAAAGTCGTTAAAATAGCCTCGAGCTGATTGGATGATGAGTTGGCAACTAAATAAAAGAAGTTTAGTCTTGATATATTTTTCTTGATATATATTGGATCCTTACCTATGAAATTGGTGTTTTTTATATCTTAGTATTTTGTCTGTAACTATAAAGATTCAGAGGATTCCTAAAAAATAATTACCTCGTCTAAAAATAGACTATATTTTTGAGCTCTTTTGATCTGTTTTGATAATTGCTTTGTATGTTTAATTGTCTTAAAATTGGACACGGAGACAACTCTTTTTAAGTGCCTCCCGAATACATCATTTTATTTGCATTCACTTAAAAACGATAAACAATTTTTATGTAGTGTGATATAACACATATTACTTAAGCTTGTCTAATGATAGATTTTACAAAAAAAAATGTATTGGAAAATGCAGAATTCCCCAAAATCTCCATACAAATCACCAATTTCATAGGTAAGGACCTAATATCTTGATATATTTTGACTACTTCATTTTAAATACATTTTCTTTGTATCATTTATTTATTTGAGCGTTATGTTGGGAGTAGACGAGCCCGTCTCTTTTGCTGTTGTCATAACGCGTTATTTTACTAGGTATGTAACTATGTAGTGCTTTAAATTCTTTGAGCGTCTATAGGCAACGTTGACCGCTGACCATGATGCGGGTTGTGCGTTTGTTTGCTATCCGGTAAAATAAAATCGATCTCTGAATTCATCATAGTAACATGGAGTAAGTTTCTCTACTGTGCAGTCATCTCACTGATTTCGATGGTTATTTAAGCAAAACTTTAACTTTAATCATATAAATTATGAAAAGTTTAAAATTATTTTGGTTTATATTTAACTCGAAATTCTTTTTTAGTAAGATATGAATAGAAGCACTATACATTTTTACACCTGAACGTAACGCCAGTGATAATTAATTAACAATCTATTATTAAACAATCTTTTGTCTAGGAATCTGCTTGGAACTCCATTAAAATAAAGATTGATGAGATTCTAAAAAATTCAGATGTATTCAAATATTGTTGGTAGTTTCAAAATTTGTTTTGGCAGCATTTATTAGCACTTATCTAAATGAGTCTGTCGAAGCTTTGATGTAAGATAAGCGATCTCCTTGCATGGAGCCCAAATTGGTGTAAACAATTCGTGATTGAGGACTCGCGTCACGTCCAGTCGTCGCCGCCCATCCAATCTGATTTGGGTAGCGCTGCGAGGTCACGATCTGCAAGTAAGCTGACGTTACACTCAATTCCTGCACTCATCTACATTTTAAACAAACCTAATTATACTCAGTAAATCATTCGTAAAATTGGAATGTCCAAATTGCTGTCTGAGCCGTAGATATTTCATGAGCAACGACCTCAAATCCTCTGAATTCATTTTTATAAAGGACAAAATCGTTTTTATTCGATTTCGTAAAATCGCAAAGTTGCTCTTAATTTATTTCAAATCATCTAGAGATTATCTTGACGAAGTTGAGGGCTTTCAACCCATAATATTAAAGGCACATAATATTATCGTCGGGTACCGACTGAAAAATCAGGGCCCGGGAATTTGTATCCCGCAATGTACGGAATTTCAAAAATTAAGGCTTTTTCTCTGAATCAGAATGGTATACAATATGTGTAAATTCATTGAATTTTTGTTTTTCTCGTCTTTGCTCCGAATTAATAAAAATTCAGGAGTTCATATTTCGAAACGCAAAAATAAATATGCGTTTTTCAGTTTGTACAAATACGCTACAGACACCTAGACGTGAGCTTCGCATAAAAGTTGCTCCAGAGCAAAAATGTTGATCAAAATAATTATTTTTCTCTTGCACTTTTATTTTAAGTATAAACAAAACTTTACTTTTTATTAACCATGGTTCTATCAGATTAAATTGAATTGTGTTGTATATTTATTTTATGTACAAAGTAATTCTGTGGCAAATTTATTCCAAATAGTCAGCTGATACTAAAACGAGGCGATTATTAGAATTGGCATCGCCAAATTGCTAATTGCAAGTCATTAAAAATTAAATTGACAGCAGGTTTATGTAAATGTTACTGCTATTATTCATGACAGTGTAACAAAAGAGTTTGATAGCAGAAGCTAAGACCTAGGTATTCGTGCATCATTAGGTTTATATCTCATTATATTTGTTTTAATAATAATATGCAAGGAATATTTTTAAAAGTATTCAAATATTCGCTTTGCTACGGGAAAATCACCAAAATAAAACAACATTATATCATTTCAACTAACATCAGTATAAATACTTTAGTTTATTTACACTGTACTTTATTCATATTCATGGGGTACGCTTTCAATGAATTGTTGTTCAACTATAACAAACCTGAAAGTAATAATGTCCGATTATGTTAAATTATGCATCAAAACAAAAGTAGGCTCAATTTCTAGCACGCGGCCCCCGGCTGTTTGGGCAGGGCGCCGCTCGGCCGTTCACATAGAAATACCAAACTTGACGGGACTGGGTACCAATTCTATTCGATTAACTTAATAACCTTAAAAGTTGTTGCACTCGGATAAACTCTAACTATAAACGACAACTTTGAAACTTCGATGTTGCTGGTAATGGTCTACTAAAACTTTTTTGAAGAAGGCTGTTTCGGTTTATACGAGTATTAAAGACTTAAAGCATGGTTTTTGGAAGCTAATAAGAAAGTTGAGCAAATTTTATAAAATAAGATTATTATGCAAAAACAATTTAAATTCGTTATTATCGTGGATGAGAATAACTGGGTCATAATTAACATGCAATTAAGAGGCGACTGTCAAAAAAATCTTTTTGCCCCTACACCGAATACTTCAAAAAGTTTTGTGACAATATTAATATATTTCTACTCATTTGGTATTTCGTGCTCTTAGTTGTCACGATTATAATTAATATTTATTTTGTATTCGAATTTTTATGCAGCATGGAAAAAAAATATTGTTATTCTAAATATTTAAGGTCTTATCAATTTCTGGCAATATGGGACGTGAGAGTGATGATATGTCTAATAATAAAACCTAAACATCTATATCAAAATAGGTTCTCTAAAATATAGCAAATGGTTTTATCAGAATCAGAGAGCTTTAAAATTTCCAAATTTGTTTGCAATTGCTTATGATAATAATAAAAAAATGCTTTTTAAAAAAAAGGCAACAGCCTTAATAAAACTGAACTACTGAGAAGCACAAAATAACTTTTATATGAGCTAATTACGTAATAAGTTTTATAAATAATAATTAGTTTTTAAAGTCGGTGCCAAAGTTGGTCTCGTTTGTTTTTTTTTGTGTTATTATGTGCTTTTCATTAGTTCAGTTTTTTGAAGGCGGTTCCCCTTTTTTTATTAATTTTTTTAAATCATCATATTATTGGTTTTTTTTATTAACATTATATTACTGTAGACATTTTCAATCAATTTTATATTATTTGTTATTATATCGATACTTGTACAAAAGTATGAAACCCTCTATTTTTTTTTCGATACTTTTTAGGTAATCAGTTTGTCTATATTTATATAAAAAGCAAAATACAATACTATACTTGTCCTGTTACTTTAATATGTCTTCCTGTGAAATGCTATTTTCTAAACCTGTGTAACAAAAAAAGGATACGGATAGAGGAGAGGAAAATGAGAATTCTAAGGAAGTAATCTAATAAAGTATCTATTCCCTGGGAATGTAGAGCCGTTCTAAGGTCACGTACCCGTAAATCTTTAGACTTTGGAAGTGTTTCTCACGTCGATCTTGTTACTCCTTTAATGCGTACGTAAAGACTCACATCACATATTACTCTACGTGAATAAATTAAGAAAATCTTTAATATTTAGTCTATAACAGCCTTGTATTAAACATTACCGTTTTATATTACATTTAGTAGTAGGTTTCACCTTAATATAATGGATATATTTATAGTCTCTCCAATTTATTGTGTAAGATATTAATATAGAATAAGTTTTATAATCTCCTGAAATTGTGTTGATCAATTATGGAAAGGAAGGAAATAACCTTTGCTGTAATTCGTGCTAGGTTTTCTTAGAAAAAAGCCTTGGTGATGTGATGTGTATTCAAAGATAATTGTCGAATACATTGTTTGCTATTGTTAAAGGATTTTCTATTGTTAAGAATGAGAGAGAGACCTATCTCTTTTTTTCGTTATGTTTAGTATTACATAAATATGTAACTTTTATATTAAATATAAGTGGCTAACATATAAATATGTTGATTTGTATTTTCCTCAAGCATAGTATTTATCAAATAAATACTCCCTATAGTCTAATAGTATTTTCGTCACGTCTAAAACAAGTCAAAAAATTAAAAGATCTGCTCAGTAATGTAATTAACAATTGCTGTTGAACAGTTATTTTGATAAAGTTATTGCATACCTTAAAGTAAATAAGTTAATATTAATGTTGACCGCACCATAAATTAATGTAAGCCACAAATACCACTTGTATAGTCGCTTACCACACAATGTAATGTGGTTTTCCATTTGTTTGTAAGTTCTGATAGGTATGCTAAACCTTCATTAAATCGATGAGATAGGGAATTGCCGGCTTAAATCTAATTGCCGACTTGTTATCGACATGATAAGAAGTTTAAGGTTTCTATTCGGTTTGGAGGGAGGATGACCCTTTCAAGTGATTTGATCCTTCGATATAACTTAATAAATTGGTTTAAATTTGTGTTGTTATGCAAACAGAATGCTTCTTGAAGTATATTTATCATCGTACTCGGAAAAATTATAATGAAATTTCTATTATTTTCGTACAAGCTGAACTTACGACTTCAATATATATAATATTTCTATATATATATATATATATTTATATATACAAAATATAATTCAGCTTCATATAAACATTCCCATGTTCATAAACCTAACATTTTTAATACCTAAGACTATATAGGTATTAGAAGCTTAGGTTTAATTAATTAAACAAAAGATAAATGCTAAATTACTCTACAATTTTTTTATTGAATCAGATGTCTCGAGAGGATGGCGAAGCCACCGTGCGTGTGTCCCTGCCAGAAGGCACCACAGCGACGGTAGGCGTTCGAGAAGGGATGACCGTGGAAGAGTTCCTGGCAGCCGCCTGCGCGCGCCGCTCTCTCAACGCGCTCGAGCACTTCGTGCGCGTCAAGAAGCGCAGGGACATGGAGGACCATAACTACTTCGTGCCGCATCGCAGTGACCTCATCGAGACTTACGTAAGTTATATCACTAAGCAAAGATATCAGACATACACAGTGTTACAAAAATACCCGCAATACGCCAACTGAAAATCAATTTACAATTCATAGAAATCTTGATCTACAAGCCCCAAAAAAAACTTGATGAACGGAATGAAGTTTTCTTTCTCCTGCCCTAATTTCATTTGAGGTTGACGCTACATTTGTTTCTCTTTCACACTCTTTTATCACCTCACCGTGCCACCAATCTCTTTCTCATCATATCATTCACACAATCTATCCATCTTAACGAACCTAATAAAATAAATGTTCATTTCTCTAAATATGTTACAAAAGATGAGCAAAGATTTAATGTATGACTCATTTGTCTTAAATACGCAGGTGGCCACAAATTGTACTTTACAAAGCAGATAATGACTGTTTCATAATTTTCAATAGTTGTTTAATCTTGTTTTGTCTGTAAATAACATCTCTTAATGAGTAATTGCACGTGCTCACTTCAAGTTTATAATAGAGCTAGAGCAACTGTTAAGCCCGTAATAAATACCTTAAGCTTTGGATTACTCGCTTCTATACGAGATGTTTCGTAAAATGTACAAATAATGAGAACTACTAGATAATACTAAAGTGTTCAGCAGTTGGTTCAATAAATTAATACATTGTTAATATTCTTATTTCTATGTCAGTCCCCACAAAGTACATAAGGTACTTATTTTGATCGTCGTTTCTAACCTGTCAATAGTCATATTATCGTCATCGCCTACTTCTTTCTTCATCATACTGCAACATTCACACAGTACATACATTAACATATCTTTACGCATCTTCACGCCATTTTCTTCCACACGGTCCATCTTTATTTTGTCTTCCTCTCCCTACACACCCATTCACATTCTTAATTATACAAATTCCGGAAACTTGGTAATTCTCTCTCCTCATTGCTTGACCATGCTAGGAATATACTTTTCTCTTTACTATACACTTGTATGATTATTAATTTTTGATGTAATCAAAAATAACCTTGTTCGTGGATTCTTTTGTAAGCAAGCTCTATATTATATAAGTTGACAAGTATTTTTTTCGGTTCTAGTAATTTAATCTAACATATTGCTGAAAACACTTAGTAAAATATGTTTTCGAGAAATGGGAAATGAAGTTGAGTAAGCGCTGCGATATTGTCGTCTGCCTGAAATCGAGAAGAGTAATTAAGTTAATGACTCTGCCTTGTAGACTGAAAGCCCCTGCGGACCAATTTCTTAAAAAACTCGTAGAATTTACATTTTATCAAGCAACCTGGAGAGAGGATTCACGTTTCAGTGCGGTGCGTGTAAAATTAGAATATCAACCGGCCAATCGTAGGGCTATTTTTTTAATTAAAAACCCCTAAAGAACGCTCACGGAAGGAAGTCGATGTAAAAATATAAATGTTTTGTGACCGAGATTCTCGTGAGTAGGGTCTGACAGCGCACACTTCTATAACATCGCAAATTGTATACGCTAACCGTACAGAGGCTATCAAAAAGTTATATTTGAGTTGCTTAGGTAACCACGAGTTAAGAATGTAAATAGCTTAGATAAAATATTTTATGCCATTAAATAAGCCTTTTAGGATTAAATTTAATTATACTGTCTGACTTGTATGTTACGTAGTTATTTTATTGATTTTTCTTATTTATTCTGCTGTGTTGGCTTACGCATTACTTCTTGACTGCGGTGATTTATGTTTGATTTAGGTCTGACAGAAGATTAACTTTGAATAAGTTTATCCCTCTTTATTTATGAAAATACTCAGAGATAAATGTTTGAAGATTTTTTAGTTCAGTGACTTGCATTTCTGAATCACCAGTAAAAGGAAGCATTTTATAACTATTTATATCACATAAAGTATTCCAGTTCTTGTTAAAATACATTAAAAGAAAAAGCAAACTCCCCTTTTATCGCCTTAAGCTACGTTAAGCGGATAGAGGATGGTAAGATGGAGTCATTTGTACAGTCGTTGTAAAAACACTTCAACGTTTAGTTACTACTATAAGTGGCTCTCCGCGGTTTCAACCCGAATGGTACCCGTTCCCATAGAAAAATTGGGATCAAATATAACCTATATCAGCCAGGGATAATGTACTTTCCAAACAGGGACTGAATTTTTCGTAGTATCGGAACCTATTACAAAGAAACAATCAAATATTTCCTCTTGATAATTAATGTTACCTATAGACAATTAAAATGTGTGTTATTGATAAAACTCACTGAACACGGACATGATTAACAATTCTAGAGTAAGTTGTAGGTACCTGTAAAAGGACTATTATGTGAGACTGAATACGCCCAACTATAGTACTTTCACCGACATGAACCCCAGCTCTAATCCCTATCATCAATTTCACTGGGCCCCGCACCATGTGGACAAACTGTCACTAAATTCAATGTGTACTCCCGCCACCCGTGCCCGTGACTATATTTCACAATAGCCAACCGCTGTCAACGAATCCCGGCTACTGCTCTGATAATGTATTATCAGAACATTCACAGTAACAAAATCATTTAAAACTAAAGGCTTAGTGCCATCTAAGACTTAGTGGGTAACTCTAGCACATAATAACTAATCCTAGACCGAGTATACTACATAAATTTTAATCTTTAACAAACCAAAACGAAAATTGTAAAACGATTTTTATTTGTCTGTATTTAATGATTTTTCTTATTTGATTTTTTTAAGCTTCATGTAATCTAATAATGCACTCTCATGCTTTCAATGTTTAGGCACGACGAATTTTTTCTTGTATTCAATAAAGAAATTCATCGTTACCTTTAGATAAATACTCCATTTTGCTTGTTACTCAAGAACTGTCGCTGTCACGTTATAAACGATATCTCCCCGGAGCACATTACTAGAACATAAAACGTAGTTATTTTTTTTGGCTCGATCTTGGAGTTAGCCGAACCGTTAATTGCACAACAACACGCTAAATATACGTTTTAGAAGAAATACTAACGCTATTTAAGGAGTGCAGGTCTTTATATTTGTAGTTTTGTTAAGTTTAAGAAAACGTAACTGGTACGAATTGTATTAACAAAAAGTTCATCTTCCGTAATTTCAATGATATGACCTAACTTGGTGCTAAAACATTCAACACTTTGAACAGTAATTATAATATGAAATAGTAAAACATTTATTTTTGTTATTTTAAATAAAAAATCATCAATTATTTAAATAAGAGTGTATTATTATATAATTATAATATGATTATAAATAAAAATACTTAAAGCACTTTATAAGTCCTTTCCCTTGGTAATAATTATTTGTTGAGTAAAAAAAATATATAATCTTCACAATAGCAATGGGAAACAGGAGGAACAAAAATCTTTGCAATTACGTTTTTCCAATAAACTGAAGACCTAAGCGTTGAATATAATAACCGTACTCGCCACGACTTTAAAACGTGCTAAAAACTCAATATTATGATCCGATAAAAATTGAATTGCATTTTATTCCCGGTACGACTTCATCAAAGGAGTTAATTAATGAGATTTCTCGGAACAAAAATTTCCCGCCTTCTGGAGTCGCGCGCTAACCATTTCATTTCAGTTGTTGTACAAAATAGAATCTCGTTAAATTAAAATCGTTATCAACGAGTAAAATTAAATTGCCTTAACGAAGCTCCCCTCTAATGTTGATTTTGAGCTCAACAATTTGAGCCTCATTTTAGCGGTGTTTCCAATAAATATTTTTCTTTTGTTTGGTTAGTTGCATACACATGAAGTGGTTGAGGTGTGTGCGAAGATTTTGTATCAAGTGGAGCTTCAGCGAAATACCCTGGAACAAATGTGGGGCTTCAGCGTTGAAGCTGAGCTGATAGAGAATGCTGAACGACAGGACGAGCTGTGCTGCTACGTCAGCCGTGTTGAAGACAAGAGCGTCGCTATGCAAAACGGTAAGTGTTTTGATTTTGAGAAATTGTGTTTTATCATGGTAACTGCTACGTTATTTTTACATCTCTTTTGATCTTGTACAGTTCAAATTCAAATAAAAATTTTCTTACAATAATGATCCCATTAATTTGTTATTGAAGCTGCAATTATAATCTTGAATCCAATAACAGCAAATTGTTATGGTCAAGTAGATAAATAATATCAAATACATTTTAAACGAATGAACCTTAAATTGACATTATTTATTGTGATATTTTTTATTCTGTAACCAGTATTTACCGTACCTAAAGCAATCGTGTTTTCCTTTAACAACAGCATTTTATATTCGTTACCCATGTCTTTGATGATTTGTATAATATTTTTTCACGGTACAAATTGGTGTCGCTATAGAGATTATCGATATTTAGAGTAAATAATTATGGTCCCTTTGTTACACGATTAGGATTGAAATTCAACAAGAGTTTCAGCAATGTCGAGGGCGTCCTAATTAGGGTGTCCATCTTACTGAAAGTGACAGTTACAAAGGCCAGTTTGATAATCAACTAACGAACCAGTTAACAGTAACGAATGCACTAAACGCTGGCTAAGCGCTTAAGTTGCAGTTGAAACTAACTATAAGGCTCATTTCTAAATGGCCGATCAAGGCGAATAACTTTGACAAATGAAATAATCTAATCGTCTGACTGCACTCGTAATATGATTAGATGTTTACCGAGCCGAGAAAGTTGCCCTATAGTTGCGAAATTCTCCAAACTAGTTGACTCTACAATTTTGAATTGAAAATCTGCAATGAGTACTTAAAGCACTGTTCCACTTTAGGTGTTATTAGCTTGAGAGGAGATTAAAAAGAATTTGAAGACAAAAATTATTTTATTTCGCTGTATTCAGGTTGTAATCAATACGGAATCTGTTAGCGTACCTGTTCCACTCTGATGTTTTTTAATTTCCTTTGTTTCATTTCGTTTCTTGCTTTGGCGAGGCATAAAATAATCATGCTAGCAACATTTTGTTTTCTGCGCCAGGCATAATCAAAGGGGATGAGATAATGGTGATCAACGGGGCGATCGTATCTGACCTAGATATGATGTACTTGGAGAGTGTTCTGCAGGAGGAGCTCTCTCTCGTCATGATGATGAGGTAAGTCATTCTTAGGAATATAACAGTATAGATTAGTTTTAAGGAAGCGTCAATTAAAACCATATTTTATTCAAGAGTAATTCAATTTAAACTGCAAAATAAAAACAATTGTTTATTCTTTAATTAAAAATGAAGTCTATGATTTTTGAAATGTTTTTGTTAGAGTATTAACTTACAACTTGTTCGAATTGAAGGCGGCTTATTTTATTTCAATGGTAATGAAAATCTGGTCGATCGACAACTGAGTTAACCGTTGTTCATTAATCAGCGAGCCCGTGGTGTCGCATTCGTTACCATCGAATTAGAATAAATCGGAAAATCTGTAGCAATAAAAATGTCGGCTGCGGCACGGGAAACTAGCTGCCTGCGACTTAATAAATCGGAAGTTAGAAACCACTGCTGGTGAGGTAAGGATTCCCCAGCGAGTACAGATCTAATTTCAAAATAAATTTCCTGCTTTTATGATTGTTTTTCGTAGTAAATAACAGGTAAGTAAAGTAATACGTAACTGTGCCGTTTACCTAATAATAATACATTAATTCTTACGCTGTAATGGAAAATTATACCATACCAATATCTATAGTCTCTGAAAATGAGGTTGATAAAGCAAAACTTATACTTTGCTTTTAATTTCTTATTATGGCAACCCTAGAGGTCTTGCTCATCGACATTTCCCGCCCTCATACACCTGACCTTTTGAGACCACGACAAGTTTACCGAAGCGCTCGCTACGACCTACATACGCCCTCCACTCTGTTCTCCTGCAACCGCAGACGTTCAGTGTTGCCAACAACAAAACAATATACATACTGCATCAGAGTTTCGCGCCAGCCCTGCTTTCACATTCCTACCGCATTCTGATTTCAAACTTGCGATTCTCGTAATAGCCGTCACTTAATCGGATTTGCCTAAAATTATGGAATTAATTATTATTGGTCAACTACCCGAGTAATTCAAGTCGTTCTTGCCGATTAATATTCTGTAGCAGTGTGAACTGAAGAATAAATTAAGAATTTGTACGGTTTTATAATCCCTTTCTATTGTTAAACGATTCATTAAAATAAAATGTGAAATATACTTCGCATTTCCTTTACCTCAGTAGCGTAGTGTTTCATTCAGTATGGTGTTGTAAAGAATTTTCGTCATAGTTAGATGTTCCGTGGTACAAATATTTTTGATCACGAGTTCATTCCTGCACCGTTGGCTATATTAAGCCGCTCCTATTGCTAATGCAACCAATTCTACCCACCCATCTGCATGGTCTCATCATGGTAGTGTAACGTTATGGACCCATTCTACTCGTATATCATGTGGAAAGTCTTGTACTTAGCCTTAGGACGTATACAGATATAGGCTGGTGACAAATTCCCGCGAAGGCTGTATGGAATATTTATTTATTTATTTAAAATTTAATGTCCTAAACAAGGTACATCTGGCGGACTTAACGACAAATATTGTTCTCTACCAGTCAACCATAGGTTAAGCAGAGATTTGGTGGCGGTACCATTAAAGTAAAAACCTCGAATATCTTTTTTCTCGTTCCGTTTAACGAATTATTAAGTTTTCACTGAATATGTTATTAAATAAACTGATTTATTAATGGCACAGGGTTAATATAAATATATTAAACGAAAAGCTTAAACATATTTACCTATAGTTTTAAGCAATTGTTTAACCATAGTAAAACTGTTGATTAAAACTTAAATAGCGTTTATGAATAAGGGGGATTATATATAAACTTTTTATTTAAAAACTTTCATTCTATTTACATTCCCTTTACAAGTATAATTTTTCAACTTTGTTGCACTCCTACATACTATCTATAGTGTGGGTAGGTAACACAGATTAGATGATAGGGGTTGAAAACTCTGTCTCTTTGTCAACGGACGCAATTGATGCTCTCGACGTCGCGCGCCGCGTGAATTAATGTTTCCCAACAAATGTCATCTACAAACAAGTACGCGACGCGATATTATTATTGTTGTGAGTTTCATCTTTCCGTTCTTACCATACAACCGTTCCGGGTTTATCATGATTTCATTGTCTCTGTGTTAAGAGCGTTGAAAGTAATGCTTTCCGGTATAATGAAGGTAATTTCTAATATCTCAATTTTACACGTAACGTACCACTTAGTTAAATTAATATTATATCAGCAAGGCAGAATATTATACTCAGTATTTCAATTTTAACCAGTCTTTCCCATGAGATTTGCAACGCCGCATAAGAAAAATACAAGCTCAAATACTCTACGCACCTACATATACTGTATGTTGTAAAAACACAATGTGAAAGTATAGGCTCATTCTTCTTCAAGAATGTCAAATGTTTTTTCTCCTTCCTATTTCACTTTACCTTCGCACCGGTGATCAATTTCTGTTCTAGCAAATGTCTTTATTTACCTACATGGTTTCTGCATCAACAACAGTTTCCCATTAAAGTGACCCTATTGAAACCAGCGCCCAACCAGAAACTTTGACAAATAACTCTCTCTTCACTGAGTCTTGCTTTGATAGCAAAATGTTATTCTAATATAACACAGTTTTCATTGTACTCGTAGCTTCAAAGTACGTCCATGTATCTGTGTGCGTTGGTATACAATAAATAACCAAATACAGTAGTTTCTTAACCAGGACAGATTGAAACGCAATTTAGTTTTAAACAAAATGTTGGGGCTCGAATCCCCGAGGAAATATTTTAACAAACAAATGGGTATCAAGTTTTACAATGTTTGCTAGTTTGTGCGTAGGACCTTCGATTTTATGTTGGGATTATCTCCTATAATTGGCACTTCATGCTCTATTAGAAATGTTCCGTTATCAGCAATCAGTATTATTTAATATAATATGTGGCTTACCCTCAATATTGCACGTTTTTGTTTAGTGTTATACAAATATACTCAGAAGTACTCAAACCGATAAAAAAAGCTAGTGCAATTGTAAACACATAAATGATACATTGATATAATATCACAAATGTGTAAGTGAAGAGATGAATAGATTCCGGTGCGTACTCTGTTGATTAATTACATGTGCTACAGTAATAAATGTTCAACTAACCTGCCATGAACGATTTCTGGTATCGTATAACAGAAATTCGCTAACGGACATTAATAATCACCCTGTTTCGCTATCGAGTCTATTGTATAAAATGTATTTATTGATTTCTGGGAAAGTCAACCACTTAAATCCACGAAATAAAATTCGATGAACGGATTACACTTCCTTGTCTTTTAATAAGCAGGCTTGATTCAGGTTACTATTAAAACAAATTAGGTATTGGAATTTATATTTACGGATATTTTGCTAAATTAAAATACATTTAATAAGGAATTTCTTTGTAATAGTTTGTATCACATTAAAGTTTCGTGCCGGTACTTGTACCTTAGGGTTGAATTATATGCATCCGCGCGGCCGAGCGGCCGGCCGCTGCATTGCGGGATTACAAGCAATTGTATGCAACGATTTATTTGAAGCGGCGTGGCCAATAATAATAATGATAATATCCTCAGACATTCACACCTATCAACTAGCCCCATTTTAAGCAACTAATACTGCTTGTGTTACGGACACTAGATGACGGATAAATATATTTAATAGATAAATACATATAAATAACCTGAATATATAGAAATATATATAAACATCCAAGACTGGAGAACAAATGCCTTAAAATTCATCACCCAAACATTTGCCCCCACTGGGGATCGAACCCAGAACCTCTCGAGATGGCGACGCCTTGAGACTGGCATACAGACCACTCGACCACGGAGGTCGCCAATACTTGGTTTTTTCATATATTTGCTTGTAATTTCGCGGCCCAGCCGCTGGGCTCTCAATCGCGCGGGCGAACTTTAGCTAAAGTACCAAAAGAGGTGAAACGATGGTCGCTCGGCTCTCTCGCTAGCCTACCCGCTAACAAACGCTTTTCTATTGTCTTTTTTTCTGCAAATTCAATTTTCTATCCCAATTAGGTATTTGCAGATAAACACTATGAAACTGACATCTAAAAATAAAGCTACTTTGAATTTAGATAATTTATTATCAATAAAATTTATTAATTTATACTCAGGTCATCCCGTACGGAGCCGCCAGAGTTAACAGGCATGATGCGCGCTGCGACCGATGACATCATAGACTCTCTGGTCTGCCCTCCGCCACCCAGCGAGCCTCCAGTGATCTCCGACGACATGATATCGGGGCTGATAGTTCCCGCGCCGGCTTGGAGTAAGTACATCCAATAAACCTTAATGTTTACCTTAAACTGCTCTGTTGTTCCTGTTTCTGTATGTTTAATTAATCTTCTACAACTGTATCTTTACGAATCTGTTAAGACTTCAGATAGTATTTACGATTTACTTGTATCAGTGACCATTGTAATTGGTATTTGTTCTTTTCACATACAGGTTTTATTAAAATTATTATATCAAACTTACACAAATAGTTGTTTATTATAAATATGATTACACTATAAATCATTTATACATTCTGAGCCTAGTATTATGCCTATTTTCTATGTCTCTATAATGTTTCATTATAGTCCATACGAAATCACATATGGACTATAATGAATTATGCCACTATCATTATGAACCTCAATCTAAACCTGAAGTTATTTCGTGCTTCTATTAAACTCCGGCCATGACCCACTGCCCCGATTATCGTAGAGATGACTTTTCAGATCTTTTTTAACTTACCTTCTATACTAGAGCTACATATTTTTGTGAATAAACGGTATTACTCAGCAATGGCATGACGTAGCGATAATATTGTATTCCTACAACATATAATGTTCAACTAATTGTAGAAAAGTTATGAATAGAATAGCTGTTCAATCCTATATTATAACAAAATAAATTGAAAAATCCAATTGGGTCTTTCTGTCGTGTCTAAATTGTCGATCTATTCTTTGCCATTGTCTTAACGAGAAGCTCTTCAATCTTTGCGAATATATTACTTGGCATCGGTTCCGAATAACTTCGAATTTACATTGAATTCCAATGGTGGCTAACAGCCAGTAATATTTTGTATATCATAGAATACAAAATGTCAAGCCTACTCTGCGACTATTGATTTTAGTTAAGTACACAATATACCCAACAAGTTTCCATTTTGTGCGCTCGTTATTATCACACCCCAGAACCTTTACGATCATCACACATAGATATAAATAGAGGTACACGACCAGAGTTTCTTGAGATGGAAATTTATTCTCTTCCCAATAAAGTAAAGGTCTGCCCATTTTTATTACTGCCTAAAATGTGGAAAACAAAAATGGTAGTATCCCGATGATTGTGCGAAAGGTTAATTGACAAATCGATACAATATATTCACTGTCAAACCCTTTTTAAATTAATTAAGGTCTTTCCTTTTTATAATTACAATGGTAACAAAAACAACTACGACGTGAAATGTTCACAATTTTTTCTGTTTGTTGCACCCTTTTTTGAAATAAACAGTCACTTGGTATAATTTGTTGGGTCGCCTTCCAAATTTTATTCAAATAAGTCAAGGCGCACTTTCCTTAAGAAGTAAATAAATTCTGACTAATTTTATTACAATGCTTTCGGGCTCTTTCTCTTCGTTAATTCTGACGTTGCTTGCTACGTCATTCATTATTTATAATCAGCGGTCTGGAAATCGCCGTGGTCGCGAAAAGTTCAGAGTGATTTATTCCAACAGTCGCATAAGTCGCATTCGTACAACATAAGAGGCAATTATGACGACATATTGAGTCGACGTGCTGTTCTTGTTTGTTTTATGACAACCTATACGAGTATCGGCAGCTCGACGAGGGCCGGGGTGCGGCCGGAACAATGGGACGTTCGCGGCCACAAACACGTTATTTATTATGACGTTTTCACTTAACGAGACGTTTATTTTTTTCGTCTAATGATGTATATTCAATATACAAACAAAAATTTTACTGAAAAGGTTAAGGTACTTTGACGGTATTAAACCACACAACTGTACTATATAGCGAGCTGAGGTTACACCAATTACTTAATTTCAGAAAAAAAATGTTGGTATTTTTTAACGAAGTTACCAAGAGTATCTACCACAAATAATTATATTACGTACCAGTGATGATAATCCCTTGTAAATTATTTTCATTATTGCCAACGGACCGATCCTAAAAATACCAGCCGTGAGGCCGTGACCCAACCTGCGGCTGTTTACCCGCGCCAATTTGATCTAACTACGGGTATAACCTCATTATGTAACTTCAAGTCGTTAAGTGATCACCGCAGATATAGAACCGTGATCCTCCAGATTTTCTGTACCATAATAATTTAATTAGTTTTAACGTGAAATTAACTTTTACTATAATAACAGCACAGAAAACGACGACAATTTCTTAATAAAAGTACAATTAACACGGTTTCCTTGTCCCAAAAGAGAAATGACAGGTGCTTCCGACTTCCTCCTAAACTACTGGCAAAAAGTTAGATAAATGCCCAGAGAGAAACACCTTTCTGCGGAATGAAGGTCGTGACCCACCCTTAAGCTGTTGAACTAAGCTCGTACTTACCAAAAACTATGTGTGATTTTTTGTTAATAACTCCGCTAAGTGTGAAACACTTTATTCTAACCTCACACCTTATGCGTTAATGAGTAGTAGGCTTTAGAGATCTGCTATGTGTTATTTAGTAGAAACATACTGATGATGTGATATTTTGTAACCACCCATACATTTATATATAACAAAACAGAAAATAAAAACACCCTTTTTACATTGATGTGTTATGCCTGTATTTTGTCCCCTAAGGGAGAGAAATAGGTTTAAACTCCCTCATTTCCCTTGAAATACTGTTTTTGTTTATGGGAAACGAGCCTGTAGCCGTGCCCTGGGCATAATGTGAGCAGTATGTAGAATACAAGACTATTTTATTAATATTATATTACGTCACCAATAAATGTAATGTAGTTCTGAGAATCTATTTCAATAATATTAGAATTGAATGTTCTTTTATCTCCACCTTCAAACGTAATGTTTTATGTCTGTGTGTAAAGTATAGTCACTACAATTTGTTTTTGACCCTTTTCAAGCAGTAAAATCATACGAATTACGAATAAGAACAAACGAATCCAGATACATCAGTAATCCGGAATCAGAAACATTCACCCTCAAGGGCCGTGACCTACCTCCCAGCTATTTGCCCACTCTGTTGCCCAGCCGCGACCAAAAACAAACCGTGATACTTACGTCACACAGCAACAAGAAAACTTACACCGCAATCATTGTCACTCCCTAGGTGATATTAAAAGGTTGCTGTATAAAACCGATACATTACATTACAGTAACAGAAAGCATAATATGTATTTAATAAACCTAATAGAATTGAAGTTATTGTATTGACAGAGCTGGAAATGAAAATTGAATCTTTTGCTTAACTTTTATTGTAAAATTGGTTTTATATGCCTTGCTTGAGCATCAAGTCGATTCTACGACATGGCCACGACTAATTGGAAATCTATATTCAATTCAATTAATGTATGAAAATTGTTTACATTGGAGTTTAGCGACAATGGCGATATTTTAGCCTCAGTATTAGGAATTATATTTATATTATATTCTGTCATAACATCGTCGGGCTCAGAAGGTACTGACAGATGTGGCTAGAAAAACGAAATTGGACTTTCCGACTTTTGTAATAGTTCTGCAAGCTGAAGGTATCTATAAAACATCCGATCTCTCGATATGTGTAGTGAATTCAATTTCTTGTTACGTCAAAGGCTGTCTCGACATGCGACATATCTAATCTCTACGTTTGCAATTGCAATCTGCGGTGATGTGTGCTTTATCGTGTTACCAATATGTCGCTTGGTTTAACGGTAGCAATCATTTAGGGTGTGGCAGTCTGAATCTCGGTGGTCTATTGTATAGATCTATATTATTTTGAAGTACTAAACCCTCATTGCTTACTAACCATGTATTCTTTTATAAAAAAAAATATTTTCTTTTCTTTTATAAGTTATAGTTAATTTTAGAGCTCATTCAGTATATGAGCTATTGGTATAATGATATAACACTTACTTAATGTCCATTCTTATATCGAATCAACTGTCCAAACAATTTTAATTTCAGTTTTTAAAAAACCTTTGAGTGGGTAAATAAGTTACCTAACCTAAACCCAATATAGGTACTTCATATAGCACCGACGAAATTATTCTTTACATACTTTCATAAAAAATAACAACAGTAGCTTGATTCGTTTATAAATATAATCCCTCTGGAATTAGATTTCGTACATGAATGAAATGTAGCCTGAACACGAAAAAATGAAATATTGCAGAAATTGTTACGGTACAAATGAGAAAATACTTCAGAAGTATTTTCTTTTGTTTCAACCATTTTGAAGGATTAGTGTCGTAATGCATGTCATTTAACAGCCAAGTGTGAAAATATCAGATTATAATGTAGCTCGGGAAAATGTGTGCTAATTTAAAGACGTTCATAAGAAATTTTCTTTAAAACGATCTCAAACTGTTTACTTTAATGAATTTATACTGTTATTTTTATAATATTGCAATTTGTATTATACCTACTTTAACTCGGAAGTAGCACAATTGTTTTCTGTTATTTGATTTTCGTCAGAATACAAAATGAAACCTTACAATAATACCGAAGTCCACACAATTTCTGCCAACTGAAAATAAAATGACCTTTCACACGTCCATATCGGCCCAGTGAATATTGAATTTTCGTATTGAAGAGAAAATACCCAAACCTATGAATGTATCGAATTACGCCCCGAGGCTCGTTCCGACATGCATTGGAGTGAATGATAAGGAAGATCTCAAATTAAATGCTGATAACTATATGTTCCTCTGTTTTTTATACAGGTAAAGAACTATACAGCCCCGATACAGAAGGGCATGATGGTATCACCAGTGGACCTCCAAAAGTTAGCTCACGCACCAATTCGTTCGAGATTGAAAATCTACTAAAGGTAACGAGAACTGCTGATATTATTATTACAATTTAATAATATTTAAGCGCATATTGTATACGTGTTGACATGCAACTATAGATACGGGCCTTGTTTATATTTTATCAATAAAGCAACGGTGATTAAATAAATTACGGCTTAACCAAATTAACTGTGTAGTTCTGAAGTGATCGAGTATTATGTAAATACGGCTCGTACATATTCTGTTTGCTTAAGCGTGATCATAAATGTAAGTCAGACATTAACTGCAAACAATAACGGAAAATTCGCAATGAAACATCCGGTCAATAGCTGCTATCAATGGCCTTTGAGCTCCACACTAGTGTACAGGCAATTGTGTCATGCGCTGATTTGAATGAAAATAACCGAGTTTCAGCTCCTCATGAGCGTAGTTTCAGTTCAACAAGCTTCATAATGCTACTTCGCTACAAGAAAACAAAGTTATTCTTCTTGGGAGCGCTGTTTGATTATTTCTTTTATTTCCTATCCTATTGTATTTCTAAAAATAGTATACTTACATAATATTGCTTCATAATAGTATACTAATACATAATAGTATACTGTATGTGGTTCTTAAATAATAAATACCTTAAGTTACTTGTCTAAAGTGTAATCTCTACTTAATTTCTCCTATTATTTTATAAATTCAAAATATTTCTTCTGATTAATTGCGTCGTAGTGCATACTCACAGATGTCAAAAAAAAATACCAAATTAGAAAAAAAAGAAAGACTACGCCATGCAAAGATTTTTGAAATCAATATTAAAACAATTGTTCAAAGGCAGTTTACAATGCCAGATTCTAAAATGGTGTAATTGGTGTCATACCATAGAAATATGAACACTCATGTGTCACCGATTTAAAAAAGCTGATCCCTTTTCTATTTGACCCTTTTTTATTGTCTTTCGCATCCATTTTATAGCTAACGGCCTAATAATACAAATTAAATTGCTACCTTCACATGCACGACCGCGACTTAATTTCAAATTCAATTATCCATTTGTCTGAGGCCATTCCACGTTTTATTTCGTTACGATACCCGCATGGTAATGTCTCCTGAAAATAATAATCGTCTTTAGCGAATCAAATAGGGCAGGCGCAATTTAATGCCGCTCCTCTATTATCATACCTGTTCTGTAGATCGTATCCAATCGCTTTGTGAACCTAAGTATAAAGACAGAACGTTTATCAAAACTCCTTTGTCTACAGAAAGCTGATTTTGTGTCTAAATGAGAATAAATGTTTTTAATTGCTCCAAGCTACAGTCGGTTTTCGTAATTAAAGAGTTATGACTGAAATTTTCAGACTATAATTCAAAATTTACCGTCCTTCAATTATTTCCTAAAACAATAATAATATTAAATTAATGCTCTTAAATTTCTAGTTCCAAACTCGCAAATATTATTTTAAATGAAAACAAACGCGTACCTTTAGGTTTTTATGTTTTTTCCTTACTAATTTAAAGCAAAAAAAGTTATTTTTTTCATATTTTTTTTTAAATATCTTAGACATGACATGTATAATGTAAAGCATAAACACAATATTAAGGGCCGGTTTCACCGGTTGCTGGTAAAATCTCAGTTACTTACCTGTCTCATAACGCTACCTAATAAATAAAAAGTAAGCGCGAGAGAAATACTCGTATTAATTTCTCAAATGAATCTCAACATAGGTAAAAAAAAGCAAACATTAGAAAGTAATTGTAATAACGCTCATTAGCTGTATTACTTACTAATCTGTTGTTGTTTTTATATCACTTTAAATTAGGGATAGAACATTACTAACGGCAGCTTAAGTAAGGCGAAATCGAACCCTAAAATCTTTTTCAGCCAATATTTGAAAATAGTTTGGTATATGACAAATTACGCGGGCTCTGCGGGGCCGCGTAACTTGTTCGTATTCGTCAAATTCATCCTCAAAAATTCAAATAAATCCATAATAAGGCACTTGTCAGAACCTAACTATAACCTAAAAGCGTTATTAAACAATTTTCTTTCGCGCTATTTTAAAAAAATATTTATCTATTTGACAGATAACAACGCTATCAGCCAATTTATGTGACCATTAAGATACAGGCAAGATACAGGCACTATTCCACTCTCCACGCTAAATTCATAAATTATAACTAAATCCATTTCTTCCTCTTTTTATGTCAATCATAATTAGCTACTGTGAATGTTAGTACTTTAGAACTAGGGCGTAGTTTAGATCGTAAACATAATAAAATTTTAAATCAGATTGAATTTCTCACGTAGGTATCTATTATATTATGCTCGGACTGCAGATATTCATTTAAGTAGTAAGTATGTAACATCTGTCGTGGCTGTTGGAACTTTGGTTTGAATTACAGAGTGGTTATTTAATGGATTTTCTAGAGTGCCCAGTAACGACAATAGGCTTGTCCCATATTACGTGGGACCAACGAAATTAGTGGTAAGGTGTGGGTTGAAATGCACCTCTGCCTACCTCTGCTTATCTTAACGGATATAGGTGTGATATTAAAGTTTCATTCCTTTCACGAAAGATCTTTCGTGAAACGTACATGTCCTTGTGAAACTAAACTTGTGTGAAGAAAGGTACGGAATGTTCACCTGTGGGTTGTGGTCGCAGAGCGCAGAGCAAGTGACCGGCTGGTGCCGTTCGCCCGCGGACACGCGTCGCGGCAGCCCCACGGGCAGCGTGGTGAGCGGCGCGGCCGGCACGCCCTCGCGCCACCTCTCCGACGCCGACAAACTCAAGAAGGTGCTCCATGAACTCGTCGACACTGAGCGCGCTTACGTTAAGGTAAATATTTATACACCTGGTAGTTTTAAGAGGTTGCGATTAGAGATCGCGCAGACTGCAGACTTTAATTTTTCGACAGATTAGTCGGGTTGGGTTGTGAGCACGCCACTAGCCCGAATAAACAGTAGGGTTAGTTGTGGGTGAAGGGAATCGTGAAGCATCCTACTTTTTAGTTAACCGACACCAAACCAGTGTAACGTGCACACATTCATGTGATATTAACAACCTGGCTAAACAACCGATGAAAAGTCTGTAGTCTGCGCGGGGTCCTAGCATAATTGCTAAAAGAAATTACGTTACCGTTAGGTTACAGGCAATATGAAATCAATTTTTATACAATTTTCCAAGAAAAACTCTCAATTTGGTGAATAATTACAAATAATAACTTTCAGCAATTTTGCAATAAAATTTGTAATAGGAATTGCAAATTTTACCATTTAAGACTCCCTGTAATTAATCGTCACAGTAAATGATTCAATACCTAAGGTCGAATCAATACCTAAGTATGTTATTACTATAATTCAATTAACACAAACCATTGTTCGTATTGATCGGGTTCTAGTAATTACATGCATAATGATATAGGTACATAATTATGTAGCATTATAGATTAAAGTTAGGTTAAAGTTAGCATACAAGCTAATTAGTTTGAATTGTTAAAGGATGCTCAAAAAACATTTATTAAGAACCAACAGGTTCATCTACTTTCCGATCTAAAGTAAAAATTGTATTGACATTCTTTGTTTCTGGTCTTGAATAATAACCATTCTTAATAATAACTTAATAATAAAATTTAAAAAACATGACTAATCTGGCCATAAAAACTGTCAACATTAAGACAAGGTACTTTGACCTACTAATTATTCTTGATTAGGAATATTATGTTAAAACTGCTTTGGATATTTTCCCATTACAACAAAATGCTATGTGTAGCAGAATCTATGGCCACAATATGACCGGACTAGGTAGGAACAATTGATATTCATATCTGTATTTCGGTAGAGATTGAAGAATGCTTTCGACATAAGTACTTGTGAATGTTCTCTTACAATACTGGTATATTGAATGAAGTGACGCAGAAAATATTTCTTAGATCGCTTTTTTATTTCTTTTCTTTCAATAAATATCAATGTCTTAAGCAAGAAAATGGTATAATTTATGTGTTATATTATGTTTTAGTATAATTTTAATAAAACAAGACTAAATATATATTATAATTAAATCTTCTGCCGAGCGTTTTCCCAAAAACTTGTTTGAAATTTAAATAAATGTTTTAGGCAAATTTCCAAAATTATAATTCAATTGTAATGTGTAAAAAATTGTAATAACATTATAATATGGCTAAATTCTATTTATAGTATACAGATGTAATAGGCTATGTTCATACTTTTTTATAATGGAGATGCCAATAAAGGCGTACATGATCATTGCTTTGTGGCCTTTCATGTTTAGCGAAATCACTTCGCTGAATATTATTATTTTTGATGGACTTTGTACCTCAAATAAATATTCATTGAGCTGAAAAGTTTTGATGGATTTATAAAACGTATTTAAAACTTCGCGAAACTCAAGTGGCCGGGCTCACCTGCACAGCTGCCATTTGTGAATTAGAATATTCATACAATTTATTAATCTCCAAAATGACCGAACAAACCCGCTCACAGATATATTTTAATTAAAACTCTCGCTTGCAGCACCTCAACAACTTACTCGAGAACTACTTAGAGCCTCTGAAAAAAGAAACTTTTTTATCGAATGCGGAGATCAATGCCCTCTTCGGAAACATTCAAGAGATTGTGACTTTCCAAAGGCAGTTTCTCCAAAACTTAGAAGAAGCGCTTGAGGCTGAACCAAATTTCCACCATTTCGAAGTTTCTAATCAATTTAAGGCAAGTACTTTTTGGTGACTTCTACGTGTGTACTCGTGAAATTAAGTAACAAAAGTATGAACTGTTTATTATCTTTACAGAACGTGCTATTCTCAATCGGAAACGCTTTTCTATATTACGTGAACCACTTTAAGTTATACAGTTCGTTTTGTGCTAGTCATAGCAAGGCCCAAAAAGTCTTACATCCAAGTAAGTAAAATTTTAAATTTCAAAATTACCGATCTTCTTGCCACGATGTATTATTCAAACATATAAATATTTTTTGTAGATGAAGGAAACCAAGCATTACAAGAGTTCTTATCGGCTAGGAACCCTAAGCAACAACATTCGTCGACTTTAGAATCATATTTAATAAAGCCAATTCAGCGAATATTAAAATATCCTTTGTTGCTTCAACAATTGAGAAGTTGTACCGAGAATGATTCTGAAGAACAACTTCATTTAATTGGTAAGTTACGTACAATGTATTCAGTTATGATAATTATTATAATTATGTATTAATGTTATTCTAATTTTACATCAGAGGCCCTAAAGGGAATGGAAAAAGTTGCTGAGCATATTAATGAGATGCAACGGATACATGAAGAATATGGTGCTATTTTTGATCACTTGTTTAGACAACACCAAAAATCTTGCAAACAGCCCATTGATCTAAGTCCTGGTATGTAATTATGAATTTACTTACTTTATATTTATTTTCCAATTTTTCCATTTTCCATTATTTCCAAGAACTGAATATTAAAATTTGTATTAGGAAATCTAAACTTTTTTATGTAAAAGTAGATAATATTTGGCCCAAAAATAATGTTAGGAGATATTGTTTTTATGTTACAGTACTAATGACTGCAAAACATTATACTGTGGTATTCATTTATAATTATTACGGGGCTTAACTTCTTGTTATTTGTTAGGTTCCGATGAAACAATGTAATATTTTGTTTTATTCACATTACATTTCTTTTCAGGTGACTTGCTATATTATGGTGGAGTGGAATGGTTAAATATTTCAGACTTTTTAGGAAAAATAAAGAAAGGCCTGGAGTTACATGCTATGTGTTTTGTATTTAAGTCCGCAGTTGTCTTCCTCTGCAAAGAAAGACTGAGACAGAAGAAAAAGTTAATGGTAATATCCTGAGAATCAACGGACTAATTTTGATATTTTGATTAGATATTTTTCCTTGTAATTCCTATTTCTATATTGCTTTACAATTTCTCAGGGTGTATCATCCAAGAACAATTCCAATGAGGTTGAGATAATTAGATATCAAGTGCTGATCCCGGTGACCGAGGTGCAAGTGCGAGCTTCCTCCGCCAAAGACATGGATAGTCACTTCTTATGGGAGCTAATCCATCTTCGCAGTCAACTACAGAGGCGCTCTGAGAAAGTCTACGTACTTTCAAACAGGTAAAATTAATAGCGTTTCATTTAAAATCTTTTTTTATCTTACTATCGACTAAATTCATAGCAATATTATTCTATTAATTATTAAATAATCATAATACCTATAAGCCCATTTATTAATATTACCCGTCCTATATCCCCACAGGCTTGTTAATAAGACATTATTAACATCTAAAGTATGAGTGCTACGATGAAACTATATTTGCTACGACTCGTAGCCTCGTAGCTCAAAGTTGTAGACGAATTCATTAAATACGTACATAATTATCCTTGACATATTATTATGATGAATTTGTTGATAAATCTGGTAACACACGTTCATTCATAACTTTAATCTATTATTTATATTTTAAAGCAATAACAAGTTTTGTTTTTTACCTTCGTCCTCCCATTTAACTCCCTCTATACGTTGTAAAGTATGAAACTAGAAATGAATAGTAAGAAATGTCGTCTATATCAGACGGTATTCACACAGCACGGCAGATTTCCGCAACGCGTTCCTGAAGACGATCCGGCAGATCATCCGCGAGTCGGTGCGGAACATGTCGCTGCCGGCCACCAAGCCGCTGCCCACGCCGCCGCGCGCGCCGCACACCCTCGACAGGGATCGGGATCGGCCCAAACACCAGGTACATAAAAGTTCTAAAAGAAAATTATCTATCTGCTATAATATTCGAATTATGAATTCAAGAGAACTCAAAGACATCCTTTTTGATTATAATAACATACTTTATCAAAACTATGTTACCATATTTTACTACAATTTAAACTTAGGTCTAAGCAAAACAATTGAGCCTGAAATTACTGGTGATTACAAAATTATTATATTAAGATTAATGTTACTTAATGACCAATATGATATAGAATGGACTTATTATTAACAAGTAAACTAGTCGCGGTGCAACATACTAAAATGAATCATTTTCACTCGAGTCACTTACATTTTTTTAATAGAATAAATGAAAAAATCTGTCCACAATCAAAGCGAGTCGATTTTTGAAATATAAGAAACCGTAATGAAAGTTTTGAGAATATTTAAGGGGGTTTAGTTAGACCTCAGGATTAAAAATAAATTAAATCCATTTTTTAGAATGACACCTTAGAGACTTATTGATTAACTATTCCTTCCTTCTTCATTTAGATGTATGAACCCTTTATTTCTATATTACTTTTATATTATGTTGAAAAATTTGCGTAATATAACGTCAGACGTCCAGCGTTAGGTATATTTACGTAATTTTTATAAACAATAGTGAAATTCTTCAAAATTAAGACGTTAATATCTATTATAGGTGATGGTGATGCAAGGATCCCAAACTCTTGGGAAGACCAAAAAGCCTAAATCTACTGGACAACGGTTATCGGCCGGCAATATTGAAGTAAATTTGATTTTACGTTTTTACTTTGCTATTTTCGCAATATTCTCTAAGTTTGATCTGTAATTAACTAGAAGAGATCGTACTAATATAATACAAACATATTAAATTTCAGGTTGGTGATCTGTCACGCGAAAACTCGCAAGATACAGACGACCCTCCTCAGTTACCTCCTGAAGAGGAACCCACGTTTAGACATAGAAGCAAAACTCTCGGCGATACCACCGGTACGTATATTATACCAAAAAATCTGTATCGTATACTTATCTGATCACAACACATATAATTTCATGATCTAAACACGATATAGCACCACATAACATGCTAAAATGTTTAACTTGCCTGAATCATTCATTTTATCATATCCAGCATCATCAAAATTCTAACCGAATCCTATAACCTGTGTTACTTAGATGTTATTGTATGAAGTGATGGTAACGCATGTATAGTGAACACTACACTGAATGTAACTTTAGGAAACATTTTATACGTTAAAGCAATATAAGATAATGCAATTTAAGTAGTACACAAACGCTGTAGTATATTTAAGTAGTTGTTTCATGATTAATATACCGGGTTATAAAAAGAACCGTCCTGCCTTATGAAAAATGCAGAAGACTTTAACTGTATATTTTTTATGTGGAAAAACTATTAACTTAAACATCATTTCTTACAAATATACACAACAGAATAAGACGTAGTATTAAAATTGTTACTGAAACATTGGGTTCACATTTTCGCGGCTTCATCTATTTTATAAATTAACAAACATTACAATTGATATACACTTTAAGTACTCTATAAGACAGGTACTTACATTTTTGTTAAAAAACTTTGAACAGAGATAGGTAAAGAACAGTTAATTATAACATACTAGATATATTTAAAAACTAAGTGTTAAAACTATAAATCGTTCTCATATTTCTGTTGGAAATTTCAACAGTGTTTTAAACAATCGTTTCATTATAACATACAAGATATATTTAAATGCTAGATAAGTATAAAATATATAAGATACCTAGAGTTACACTCAATGCGGTGGTCCATAGCCAACGCTAACTCGAGGGGGTGGGCGCCGGCAGAGCCGCGCGGGCTTCCCGAGCCGCCCGAGCCGGGCTCCAAGTCCGAGGGCGAGGACGAGCCGCCGCCGCCGCCCGCCAAGCGCGGGTTAGGCCGAACTCCCAACCACCTCACGCTCAGGTACTACATATGTATGGGCAAACACGACATCCATATAGACCCCCCGCCATAGACTGCTAACGTTCAAGTAAGCTTTCTTTACAAGTTAAGCAAATGTTTGTAGATACAGCAATTTGAAAATTTTAGTAATGTAATTTTATTGACATAGGTACTTCTAAGAAAACTATCCTGCACGTTGACGTTTCGAAAAAAAGATTTTTGAAAATTATTTTTTTTTTTTATATTTTACATGTTCCTAATATTTACAACGACAAAAACTGTAATTTAATATGTGGTTCAATAAATTTTATGAAAAAATATCTAACTATTAAATTAGACGATATTACGTGTCAGCAGGTAGTGACTCCAGTCTCCGATTTTAACTGCACTATAACGTTACTAGTCTATAGGTATTGTATCAATTTTGTGTATTGGTTTCCGCTACCTTACACCTAAACTCACGCTGATCGGCACCATACTCCTCACATAATAACCGACTAATATCACATAGGTTTGCTTGTCTTACTCATACATATGTCACTATCTACATCTTTGTTGTTTTTGAGATCTGAGAGAAAGTCTTATTATATGGTTTCGCCAACAGCACAACCTCGACCCTCAGTGCGGGCAGCACCGGTAGCCAGGCGAGGCTCATCCAATCGTCACACCAACCGACGCAATACCAACCAACAATGGTCAAGGAACTAGGTAAGCAGGAATCCCAGTCTCTCAAGTCATCTCCAGAGAGAAAAAGTTCCTCAGGACAAGAAAAGAAAATAAAAGTGATTCGCTCCTGTAGTGGCAGCAGCATTAACAGAGATAAATCTCCAAATAGATCCTCTGACTACCCATCTCCAGATCGTAATCGTGTGAGCAAGGTGATCGTTTGTAAGTCACCTAATAAATCGAGCTTAAAGCAAACTAAAACCATTTATCGTTCTCCTAGAGGTAGCATTGATCAATCAAAGTCTCCACGAGGTTCCATAGATAAGTCCCGCTCTCCTCAGCAGAGCTTTGATGGTTCTAGATCTCCACGAGGAAGTATTATGAAATCTAGAGAAAATAGTGTCGATAGATCGAAATCACCTAAACCTGCTCCTAAAAAGGGGATAATGCGAACGCCGCAAGCTAGTTTCGATAGGTCCCCTTGCAAATCACCTAACGTGAGCCGACGTTCATCTAAATCAAGCAGCGAAAAATTGGCAAGACTCGGAACTAACTCTTTGGATAGGATGACTCATTACTCCCAATTAGCTAAGGCCGAAGACAAGGCTATGAAAATGGGCATTGTTGTGTCCAAATCGACTGAATCGATTGCTAAGGCTATTGAGCACCCAACTTGCGTACAATGTTACTTGTCAGGGAAGCGGCAAACTAAACCCCCCTAGCATAAGGGGAAGGGCAAGTCGCCCAAGTCTAGAAGGAAGTCCTTGACTTCTCAAGTAAGGAATAATACATCATTCGATCGCAGTAGCGTTGAAACACTGGATGATGTTGCCACCCCCGACCGCGGACATTGCCCTGCTCGACAACCCGACGTAAACGAATTCGATCAAATACACGTTTAAAGATGAAAGAGATTTTTTATTGCGTAAATGTTACGCTTAATATTTTTTAAATTTAATTAGAAACGGTAACACCATTAATTGCGTCTCTTAATTTATTTGGAAAGGAGAGTATATGGCTTAATTTAATAATGTACGTTGATGACTTTACAGTCAATGTAAAATATATCCTATGCTCAACGGAATTGATTAGTGGAGAATTCATCTATTTCGGAATGGATTTTTTATGAATTAGATTATATTTATTATTATTATTTTGGTCTCGTTATGAAAACTTTAATTGTAACATTATTTTTTTATTTCATATTTATGCTTGGTAAGGATTCATCGTACCTTTGATTTAAAATACCGGGTGTAAACTAACACTGTTGTTCAAATAAGGTATACGTAAAACATTTTGAAAATTTTGACCCATTTTTAAATCAAGAATCTATGAATCCTACATCTACTGGAAAGGATATTGTAACTCATAGTAACATCTACTTGTGGAATCTTAGAGTAGAATTAGTTTAAGTAAATATAAAATAACAACCATATTGCGTAAAAATTAACTTTAGATAATCCAAGTGCTAAGTGTTATATAATAATGGCTGTGGAATTGTACTGATGTTAATCCTTAATCACTTTCGTAATAGTATCTGTCTTGTTAATTTCCTTGTCGACTGTTATTATATACAACCCTATAGGTTAATGTAGACGTACGTGTGTCGATGGCCATGGACTTGTACCATTAAGTCTTCCATTTCAAACTACCTATAATTATTAATTAACAAAAGGTATTTTTTTTACCACGTATGTTCTTTATTCTGCTCAAAATATAATTAAGTTCGTTCGTTTACAATGCGCAATTAATTTAACCATCTTAATTACTTAATATACTACTATGATTGTAACAGATATGTCTTGCTTAGCATTGGGATTACAATAAAAAACTGCTTCTATTGCAAATATAATTAATTGCAAAATGGTTGTTAAATACCAAATATCTTCAATGTCTGCTCCGATTACTATAAAGTACAATCGAGTACACAGGTCAGTAATATAAGTTTTGGAAATGTGTCCCTGCTGTAGTCTATATACTTCTGAATAATAATCACTAATCTAATAATATTAGTATCATTAATAAAAATAGTAAAACAATCTTTATGCATGATGCTGTCATCAGTATTAAATAGTGTTAAAATATATACTCAATGGTTTTAAATAGGCTATAAACATGCTACATGCAATTAATAAAAATATCAATATTATGGTAATAAACACATTATATCTATAAAATAACGTTGTAGAACTTTACGCTCTCGTAGTGCTTCAAATAGATATGCACTAATTATCTGTGGATATAGTCGATGCACTTACACTGGGCTCCAGTCGTAAAGGACGCCCAATATCGAAACTCATTATAAGTATGTCGATGCACATATGCTGTAATTATATGTAGTCTGTAGTCACAAGCAAGTAACGGTAAGTGGGTACCAAATCCGTCGCACAGCGCCCTATTACGCAACGGTTACTACTCTGATGTCTAGGCCTAATGTAGTGCAACAGGCGAGTTCACACTCAGTAGCTATATAAGGTTTTTCATATAATTAAATACATATTTCCATAGAAATTGACAGAACATCAAACACGCTACAGCGTGTGGTAAAACGTAATTAATATACACAACTTTACAAAAACGTAGCTCCCGTGTGTGAACTGCTGAAGGCGCGAGATTAATCTTGTGTTAATTAAATACATATTTGTGTCCCTCTGTAACCATTTGTGTAATGGTACTACCGCTTGAATGTTCGATGACGCCGTTGCCCGGCGCACGCCGCGTTCGCCCCCGCCACCCTGCTCGCTCGCCCGTTAGGGCGTCGGAACCATTCACTAGGGTTGCCAACATTATTTAATTTATTAGTATTGCAATTTAATTAAAGATTTGCCAGACCTCTTTTGCCCCCGTGACTAAGAGAAGTTGGCAACCCTATCCACAACGCTCATCAAACATTCAACTCTTTGCTCGCGCCCGCGTATTCCTGGCGATCGGTAGACTGTTGCTGTTCCAAATTGCCTCGGCACCGCCGCGCGCCCCGGATCTAAAGAGTTCGGTGTTTGGTGTGTTGTAGGCTCGCCGGTGTGGAAACCGCGCGACATGGGGAGCGAGGCGGGCGGCGGGGGTGGCGGCGCGGGTGGTGCGGGCGGGGTGGTGGCGGGGGGAGGCGGCCCGCCCGCGCCCACCACGCTGCCGCGCAGCACGCGCCCCGCGCCGCGCCACCTCAGCGCCAGCCGCAAGTCGCTCGCGCCCGATCACCGCCACTAGCTGCACCACAACGCCACCACCACCGGACACAACTTACTACACTAACCGACGACATATGACGGTTATCTATTTGTAAATAACGACTACCGATCATCCCTCTTACACAATTCAGCCAATTATTTAATCACGAATGGTCGCGGTATTTTTTAGTTTATAACATAATAATGTTAGGTTTCATCAAACAACCACTTTGAACATGACTACCAGGAAACGATAGGACACTTACTATTCACAAAATAAACTTTTACAAGTACCAGTTTATTTGCAAAAATATTAGTAAGCTCAAAAGCTTACTTAAATAATTTTATGCTTAAAAAATATGTTATTGCGATTGGTAGCTAATTAACATTTTACTAATGGTTTTCTAAAGTTAATTTCGTATTTAATTTAAATACTATTACCAAATGATATAGAATTATGCCCTACTTTGATGTTTTTTGAGGTATTTAATAAAATACTATCAGAAAACATAAAAGTAAAAAATTATGTTTGGACTTTCATAACAATAAAAAAAATCAATCTGGCTAGTACGTATTAATGATCATGACTGAATTTTTCTATTGCCAAGTCAGCAAGTCAACTTGGTAGGTAAATAAATTGACACTAAACCTATCTTGGACACTTTGGCTTTTTTCTTTTGCCACATTCAGAATGTTACAATAATATCCGCACCTATGTGGCAAAATTCTTATTGTAAAACCACTGAACGATATCTTGTTCTTTCCTTGAATTACACAACGTATCTACAAATGTACCCAGTCGCATGAAAATTATTAGGAATATTGAAGGCCCCTTCGTCTGGTACACTGATGAGGTTCTTCTGCATGTGTGATTGTAATCATCATTGTACATGAATGTCGTCGTTGACATTCAAATGATTCATGTGCCACTACCCGAACTGTACTTTGTTCTTCCAAGTCTCTGTAATCTATCACAGCCGACAACTATTAAAAGCAATATACATTTAGTTATTTAACGTGCACTGGAACTACATTTCTTCGCGTAAATTTGCTACATACATATGACAATATCAATAGCGAAAAAACGTTATTCTTACGTAATATAGTTGTCTCGTTTAAAGTTGATAAATTTAAATTAAAGGTGTACAGTGTTCCTGCTGTGCACTCGTGATCGCATCTGTCTTGTCACTGTACAAAAGTCGAACAATGAGAAAAGTAAACTTTCATGCCAAATATATATTAAAACTTTACGCACACACTTTACCATAAAACAATATCGCAAATTCTATTAATATAATTATGATATATAATTTCTCATTTTCGACTGAATAGATCACCTGTAATTTCCGAACGATGATTCAAACCCATCGGCTAGGTGACGGTTTTACCCATTTTCCTACTGTTAGATAGATAATTGACAATGGATTAAAATATTTTACTCTAAGCCTTAGGAATCGAACTGAATCATTTTTAAATTTATTTATAAGATTAGTTTCGTAATTGTATTCAGATAGTTTTATGGGCGCTGGTTCCAACTCTACCCTTGTGCCAAACTAGGTACCCTCTACACCTGTGCTTGTTAATACTCATCAACATTTTACTGAATATATATATCGTGAGAGTAGTTAGCTGTAATGTACTTAAGTTTCATTTCGTCATGTTGGCAATGCAATACTCACTACCCTATAGTTCAAAATGCACTTACCTTATGGAGAAGTACTAGGTAGTTTTGATAATAATTTCTCTTCGTGATCAAATTCGAAAGTTCTATCATAGGCTAGGCGAATGATATAACATGTATCGTACACTTTAAGTTTATCTTGATAAACAGTTAGTCACAAATAAACTATTTATTAAAACCGTTATGTTGAAAATGTGATGGCGTGTTGTTTGAGATCATGGCGATATTGGTTCCAAAATTTGATATTATTCGGCGATCGGATGTTTAGTATAATACATTACCTATAACGGTAGATGCACAAATTAAAATACTTCTATGCGTTACGTGTTACCAATAGCAAATTTATTAATTATGAGACATATTTTGTTTATTATTTTCCGTAAAACAAATACGTTTCTGAGTTACTATTGTGTCGACATTTAATTACAAACATAAATGTGATCGGATTGTCGTGATTCGGTACAGAACTGATTCGGCGAGGAATTGCTGGCTTGGGCGTCTCATTCATCTCACTATCTCTCCATGCTCTCATACAAAACACCAAAAAAATACATTGAATATTCTATTTTTAATTATATTGTAATCTAGATTATTTATTATTGTGACCTCACATATATGTTATTTGAATTTTACGTCTTGTTTAAAATATTTATTTGTGATTTATGGAAATAAACCCTGTTTATTAATATACATATGTTAAAATATTCGAATTTAATAATTACGAACTTATACAATCAATTTATAGATATTATTATACTAAGAAAATATAATTAATAAAATGAATAAACAAATATGAGTGAAAAGTGAAGTGAAGGATGAGCTCATTAATTGCGATTGTATTTCATACTTCAATGACATTTGAAAGTATTGTAGGGAAATGAATGAATATTTAGAAAGACTTATTGAATAAAATACGAAAACTAATGTTATTATAAGTATTGAACTTTTATAATTTCATGTTGTATAATTTGCTGATTGTGTTGATTTTCGTTTGAGTTGAGTTTATTGTATTTCGATGTAATATATAGCAAATTATAAACTTTTCCTGTAATATGATGTTAGTAAGTATATTATTGACAAGTTACAGTTCCATTTTACAGAAGTCTATGAATGATCAAAATTAATAATACCTACCTTGAACGGTATAATAAAATTCAATAAATTCGCACGACATTATTGTTCACGGAATGAAAAGTCAAACACCTACATAACATCCCTTCTCAGTTTTATAATAAATATGATATTTGATTTAAAATTTCATCGAATTGCCTAAATTAAAAGTGCCTTCATAATATTTTGGATGTAAAGTGCACCGGAGTTTGTTGATTTTTTTCATTTAATGTATATACAGAACCGTTTGTTGTTAGTGAACTGTGGTTTGTCAATATAGTACTTACACTTAATTGAGTCTAGTGTCCTTTAGTGGCTTCCAACACGTTAAGAATAATTTAGAAATGGATGTATGTATTCTTGATTTCCTATAAATTAATAAATGTTACGTTTTGTGACACATGGAGATTACTTTTTATTGCTTATGAATAAATATAAAATAAAAATTATGTTGTTTTTTAAGTACCCTTTTATGATTATTATATCTACCTTTACAGTTACAGTTCGCACGTTCGTTCGTAATTTACAGTTCGTACATAAAATATAATCAGGCTTTTTACACAGTGAGGTAGACAGATATTATCGATCTCCACTTGCCACGATTTGATATCCTCAATAACAGGTTGTAAATTATTTAAAAACATCTATTTATAATCAAAAATAATTGATAAAATTTATGGCCTCTCAAGGTACAATGCACCAGCATTCGTAAAAAAGTTGTAGTTTGAAGCAAGATGCAATTCATTCTGGAATTTCTTTTCCTACTATTTTTTGAGTACTTTTAGCTGTCGTCATCAAGTCAAGGTCCTGGGAATCACATCAAGGATATCATAAATATTTATTTTATTTATTAGGGAAAGAAAGTATTCAAATATTATTATGAACAAGTTTTATTCAAAAGAAACAATTTTTATTAGAGCCGAAAATTCATAAAAAAGTCATTTAATATCTAACATTATATTATTTCCAATAAGCAAGGAGGCAATATCTAATATAGGACGGGCGTCTTTGAATGTTAGTTTTTTTTATTAAAAAAACCTTTTTAATAAAATGGTCCCTTTTTGTTAATTTTCCTTTTTTCATTGAATAATTAAACTACTAGTCTCCAAGAGACATTGGTTTGACTCTGTCTGTATATCCGTCACCTACAATGACGCAACTTCGGAAGTTATTGGCATTTTTGGCTGGTTCAAACGTGAGATTGATAAGTGTGAATTTCAAAGTATTTTCAATACAACTTTAAATGACGATAAATAAATGGCGAATAAAACGTTACTGCACGATTCATCACAACGAAACGGAAATCATCACACGGCCTTTTATTGTCGAGAAGGAGTCCTGTTCACGGGCTGTATTATTTATCACTGACTAGACAGTACGTATGTGTTGAAGTCGCTGAACTGATCGCTAAATACCCAATAAATTATAATATTATTATTCCCATTCCTTCCGTGGGAGCGACTCGAGGTCTATCGGAGCAATTGTGCAAGCCGTTACTAATCAAATCAAAGCCGCCAACAATGTACAATGGGGGAATCATCATAAAGTATAAAGACTACTTGGTCCCAATCGGATCTTTTAAAGACTAGTCTAGCGATGCGCGCATCCGACTTCATCCGCATCGTGACCTTCACAAGGTAAAAAAAAATTGTTTATTTCTAGTTAGAGCAAAAATAATATGTCACAATCATAGTATGTACTTTGTAGTTTCGGCATCAATAGGGCCTCGTAGCGCAGCAGCAAATATTTTACCAAAAACCTTAAAATGACAAAGTACTAAAATAGGTTTTTTTTTTTACTAGTGACATACACCCAGTTGCAGAAACGAACTTTAAAATTTAATGTCGGCATTATCCCTAATGCTCCATTAAATTTATTTATTGAAGTGTCAAAAGAACACCTTAGCGTAGTTTTTACGTTGCACAAAACGACATTAGCACCCTGTCAATGCTAAAGAGACATTAGCTAGAACTATTTTGTGTTCCAATTTTAAATTTAATGAACTTTAAAGTTTTAGGCCCGAGTTCACCAACATTTAAAACAACTGATTATAAGATAAACAGCTGTTTAAATAAATTTTTGTGTTCACCACACGTTAACCATCGATTACAGCTCTTAAACAACCGATCAACTTAACCGAGCCTGACAGCAACGTTTAACCTCCGTTTTACTTACATTTACTACATATTGACATCAAAAGTGTTACGAAAATTTATGGTTATTTTCGATTAATAGGTTGTTTTAGTAATAAATGATAAATGGTAGATAATTATCACGACCACTACCTGGGACTTCTTGAAAATCTTGAATATTTGGAAAGAAATACAGGGTGGACGAGAAAGATTTGCGAATTTGAAAAAATAATAATAAAAAAACTAAATACAATTCAAATACAACTTTTTATTTCAATTAAAATTGACATCTGGGAAATTAATTTCTTAAAAATAACATCATCTAAATGTGCACCATCGCGCTGCAAACATTCCTCGAATCTGAACCTCAAATTAGTAAGAACTAGCTGACACATTGCGGGGGGAATAGCTGCCATTTCTTCTCGGATATTAGTCTTCAACTGGTTTATCGTAGCTGGGTTATTGGAGTAGACCCTACTTTTCAGGTATCCCCACATAAAAAAGTCCGGTGGCTTTAGATCCGAACTTCTAGGCGGCCATGCAATGCCACCTCGGCGCGATATCAGTTGTGTCTTCCGTTCTTGCTGACCTTGGGCATCCCGGAGGCTTCTTGAGAACCGAACCAATTGCTTCGAACTTTCTGACCCACGATCGAATCACACTTTCCGTCGGACACTAGGTCATGTAATCCAAACACACGCCGAAATAAACGTGTGCAGTACTGCTTGGTGAAGCGCGGATTATGGCAATGAAATCCTTTTGCGGTCCATGATAATAGTCGTGATTTTATATAAGTAAACAAATCAACATGAATTTCTTTTTGACATTGACAATTTGACAGTAACCGTTAGTTACGAAAGTTGTTATCCGACCAAAATTAGAACAACGTCGTAGTAAAACGTTCTTATCACGTCATTGCACTTTACAAATTGGAAGAATTTTACGTTATGATACTAAATTTAGATGTCGACGTATATTGCGTCCGTTTAATATGACAGAGCTGCTTCGAAAATAAGTATCCTTATAACATTCGTTCATTCATTCTAAACCATCGTTAAACAGCCGATTTCGTAACCATGGTAAAAATGTTTGCGGTGAACAGTAAAAATTTGAATAGTTGTTTAAACGATGTTTAGGAATTGAACGGCTGATCACTAAAACGTTGGTTAAACAATTATTGGTGAACTCGGGCCTTAATGTCTCATTACTAAATGTCGTCTTTAAAAAATCTTTGTGCAACTGAGTGTTAGTCTGTCACTTAGTCTGTCCGTTTTGTTTATGCAGGTATATTTATGAATAAAACAATTAATAGTATAATGTGTTTATTAAATCGTACATCGACGTCCATAAATCAAATATTTCAGTGTCTTCGGATTCGAAATCTTAAAATTTGCTAATAAAACAGTTGATCTAGATTGATATGAGTGAAACATTCAAAATATAATTAAGTATTTACAAGGTTATAATTATTATACTAGATAGTAAGTAGGTACATATTTTTCATCTTCATAATATTTGTCAGTACTTCACTGTCTCAACAAATTTTCTTAACTTACGTATCATAATTTTGTTGGCCTAAATCTTAGAAGGGTGAAAATTATAATAATTTTACGCTTTTCAAACCGTATACAAAGAATGGAATGTAATAAATGATTACCACAAACGATAAACACACATTACTTCACACTAAAACACGACGTAAACATGTAATTCAAGGACGATTCAATGAGACTTTGTTTTCTGTGAAGTACACAGTTTGGACATTATTTTAAAATGAAATAAAAATTGTCTTCGACACAGTATTGGAAATAAAATGTTAAATGCTTTAAGAGCAAATTTGGAATGATGTTCTAAAATAGTTGATCGGGAAGCTCTATTTGTGGAACTAGACAATAATCATATTATTAATTACGGTCTTTACATCTCTCTACAGTAAATTATGTCTCTAATACTTAAACAAATAACAATAGGACTATCTAGGGAGATGTATATCATTTAATATATACATAATAATGTGGCACAAACTACGTTTTACATCATTTCCATGACCAAAACACCACGGCTTAATAATACCACCAGTTGACTATACAACGTTACAGTCATGGTGGTAAATCATTATGCACGCAATGCGACGGCTAAGGGACTACTCCCACTTATTCATATTCTATGTAAAAGGACGATTTTATGAGGTCCTTCCGCGGCTGAACAGACGCCGGAAAGCTAAACAAGCTCCATATAAAACTAGCATTTTCTTACAAAAGCTGAATGGAGCTGAATAAGTGTGAGAAGTCCCTGAGACATCAGCCTTATAAGCTGTATAAATAATAAATATAATATAGATAAATAGATATTTCCCATGTTGCATACTTTCGTAACCTACAAATACGGAAGATTCTTTAACAATTATTAATTTTGACTAGACATTACAGACATATAGCGAAGAATTAAGATAATTAAGGGTATATCTAGTAATTAACAGAAAACTTGCTAACATAGTTAAAAACGCTATAATAACACTCTTAAATCAAATCACCTACTCAAAAATTATAACATTCACTTATTAAACACTTTCGTCAAAACGTTAGTGCACACCGTATTTAAACTGAATTATAAATATATAATATTATATTTTAGGTATATGTTTGTATGTTATTAATCGTAAAGTTAATTATTATATAACTTTCATTAAGTTCATTACAATATCTATTTTAGTAATTAATCGGTTCAAAAGAAGTTTCATTACGCTATTATATTATGGTGTTTCGTCAAATTATGCTAGAATAAAATTCATCCATCCTAATTTCATATCATATTAATTACGTAAGGCACTCCATTAATTTTGCTGCTTTTTGTCGAAAGAGATTGAAAATACTGACACACACAGGACTCTTCTATAAAAATGAAGACCAATGGAAGTTACTGGTTAATTCACGCACCGCACTTTATAAGACATGATCTATATAAGCTCAAATAAATTAATTTATATTAGACTTATACCGTTTTATATTAGGTTGTAAGGTGTTAATTATTAAATATGTTCACGATTTTAGACATACATTTTAACGTTATCGAAAGATTATTGTAATATTACAATAATTGTACAGTACAGCGAAAATAATAAGGGAAGTATTCGTTGTAGTGGGCTTGTATAAATGATTTTGTTGGTAAAAATAAATGGTATTGGAAGTAAACGCCACATCACTACACCCGCATACAACATTTATTAAATATTATTTAAGTCGCATACTACAGTTTGTGGCAATAAGGTGGCGATGGAAGAATTTGGAACGCTTGTCATAAACGTAAGAAAATTTGATTTTTTAGCCGTAATACACTGGTTTTAAATGGTGTACTATTAATACCTCATTTATTTATTTCCATCAAAACATGCTCCTCACACTAATAAATAGTATAAATACATAAGATATTTAAATTTAAATATTTTTCGTATTTTTAAGTATACTTATGTGTTGTGATGATGTTAAAAAAAATGTTCATGTGAAAGCAAACTCAACAAAATACATTGTTCTTGGAACGTAATCCCTGCCATCCATTTAAGTGAATGCAGTGAGGTGCATTACGGCTCAAACATCAATTACAAAGACCAAACGCCTACTAAAACAATTATCACAGATTGAACTAATAAAAACTCATATTTACCACCTAAGTTTTTGGTGTAATTCACTATTAACATATTTTAGAACATTTATACATGTAACAAACAACTTAACATTTTAATTGTTAACGTGTTATTCCAATTTCAACTTAAAGTATTATATTGTGGTGTTATTTGACTAATAATACACAGACAATGGGACTTTCTAATTTGTTTATTTGTTTACGGTTCACGTTGTGATTCTATAAAAATAAAATCACAACTAACATTTTACATCGACATTGTTGGACCCCTAAATATTTAATTAAAAAGCCATTTTATTCATAAGTAATCTCTTTAAAAATTTTATCAAATTTAACTACCTAAAATACCTACATACATGACTTGTGTCATTACTTCCTGAAAAATTTCGAATGTTTGTATAGCTCCGCGCGGCGTCCATCGAGCCCCTTGTCATAAGGTAAGAATAAATTAAGAAGAAAACAATTTAAGGGTTCAATAGACAAAAGATAATATTAGACTATAGTGCAATTACGTTATACACAAAAACGCACAATTCAACCAGAGTAAGGATTGTGGCCAATTCTGTATGTAGTATGAATTGAATACCTTAGATTAATACTCAAATTTTACTATAGTACTCATCCTAACAATATGTTTCTGAACGTTTCGTTGAGTGTATTGCACGTGATGTTTGCACGAAGGCCGGGTCTGTATATTTGTCTAAACGTTGGTCCCTATAATTTCTATTGTAACGTGTGCTAACGAGGCGGGGCGACGCCGCGCGATCTGCGGCCGGGTTCTCCGAATAAAGGCACATTGAGTCATGATTTATATTGTTATCCTATGCAATGCAGTACCTAGTATCCCGTCACATTCCCTCAATCGCACATTTCTTTTCCCTTTTTTAGGATTCAATCTAGAACTAGTTAAAGGGATTAACTAATTAATATACTACTTTATAATGTATATAAATTATACGTCACACCACTATTCATTCGATTGAAACTTTTCCACACATTAGCAAATTTTGGTATCACATTCTAAAGTTTCTATAACATCGAACTCATCGTAGCTACTCTTTTGGCAACATGGTGGTGGAACTAAAAATTGTCTAATTAGCTAAGGCGGTATCGCCTAAACATAACACTAGGACGAAGACATGTGTCTCAATAAGTATCTTCGCATTTAATTTCGCGCGAGGCAGGTTGCGAAGACCACTGAGGCTCGAGGGGCGCCTCCCAATCAGAGAACGACTCGTACCCGAAGTTTTCGGTGGCGATTTCATCGAGAGCGACCTCAGCACGACTAAAGGCCTCGGCAAACTTGCCGATTTCAGTTGAGCCGAACGCTTGTTGGAAGGCAGGCAGCGGGACTAGGGGCGGCCGTTTCTCTTCGGGCGGCGTGCGCCGAGGCTCAAGGTATAGTCGTTCGCGTGAGGCTCTCGCAGGCTCCGCTGTCGTCACACCGACCGCGGGAAACTCTGAGGTAGTTCCGTGCCTCCCTCCGCCCTCTCCATTGTAAGACGAATCATCGTAAGCTCTATAAGGCGTTGACCTACCGTCTTGTAAGCAAGCTTGATTCTGGGCATGTATTTGGGAACCCTGTAATAGTAAAAATTCACTATTAGTTTAGTAGTAATCCATCAGAAAAAGGAAAATAAAAACATATAAATAGTAAATACCTTAACTGGGCGAAAATCGGAAGGATACCGTAAATGTTCGCGTGAGCACGAGCCGCGCGCGGCCCACGAGCCTCCCGAAGGATTGGCGCCGTTCCAGCCGCCGCCGCCAAGGACACCCATCTAGTGGAATGTAAAGATTACACGCACATCGTAGTTTTTAGAAATAAAAATATCTAATACTATTGCAAGCTACTATTGTAGTAAGTAGTATATTTTAAACATAAATTATTACTTGAAAAAATTGCACATTTGCACATTTATGGTTGAATTTTATGATGGCGAGTAGCTTCGCTCTTAATATCTTAAGATAGAGTCTAAAGTCGAAAGATTTAGTCGTCATCGTAACTTGCAATATCTATACCTGATAATGTGTCCACATCTGGGGTTCGCAGTAAGCGCCGCGGCCGCTCATTCCACACTCTAACGGAGGCTGAAAAATTAAAAAATATATATTTTTAATAAATATTACGAAAAGTTTAAAATGAAGTCTGAAGGGTTTGCGTAACTAAAATAAAAGCTGAGAAAAGTTTTTCACCACGTTTCACAATAATTGGCCACAGTGGTCGATAAATAACGAAAACTCCGTTTATCTCGTGATATCTTAAATTTCACATAAATATGCTTCGACGTAAACCATCAATCATTGACCTTAATGATTGATGCAATATTTAGTATAATAATATATGACTCTGTTTTAAATGTACAATTTACGTTGAATTGTACAACTCTCAATGCATATCACAACTGGATTCATATGTGACGATAAACGCACTGATTATTTTTGAAATGAACCTAAACTGTCTAATATTCAACTGGATCGATGGATCGATATACCCACCAAACCGCATTGGGCCAGCGTGGTGGTGTTATGGCCCATACTTCTCATGTGTAATAGTGTACAATAAAAATATTTTTCATTTAACAACTTTTCTAAAATCTGTTTTTAATATAGTCTATATGATAAAGTATTAGACTAAATTGTTTAAGTATATGAATGATCAAAGAGTTCACAACACACTCGAAATCGGTAAGAATGAAACTTTCGTGATTTTCCTGAGTTACGACGTGTCACACGGTATCATTGATTAGGTGCGTCGGCAGCGTAAACTGTGTGTAATAGATAGGTATTCCGGCGAATATCGATTCAAACTCCGAGACGAGCAGAGCGAGGGTCCGTGATCATATACTTGACGCTAGCTCTTTATAATGAACTGTATGTAGACGTGCTTACATAGGGAAATATACTGGTACCAGTCTGGTATATAATATGATATTCTCAGATTTAAACAGTCTGTGACTGGTATTGAACGAAGACACTTGGCGATTTCTTTCCCGCCTATTATCCAACTCATGGTCGCGTTTTACATAATAACATTTCGTCACGCCCATATCCCCGAAGGATTGGGTTACTTAAGCCTTTATAAAAACAATCTGTTGCCTGTCTTTTTCCGGCGCATAAAATATCCAAAAACGAGTGCTTACGCCTATTAGTATATTTGCTTGTATATTATCAAAAAATATTAAATACTGCACAGGGCTTTACATGCTTACGAGTGTAGGAGAGTCACACAAAAATATTTTTCTTAAATTTCAAGTACAGTCAGCATCAAAAGTTGATTACCATTTAATACCTTGTCGAATTAAATGTCATGATGTCTAGAAAAATGGCGTAAATGTGACACTGTACTAAAATTATGAGCTATTTCTGATGCTGACTGTACATTCTATTATTATGTGAAGCAGAAGATAGACTTTGTGTTTTTGTAATTTATTATAATGCAGTGGATGTCACTAATAATACCTAATGAGTAATGTAATTATGTGTGTCTGTATTAAAAGCGGTGTGTCTCGGCGGATATTGATTAGAGCTGCCCTTCGTGTCAACTGTACGACTTCCTTGTACAATGTAAATGAAAACCAAACATTCACCACACATTCCAGTATTACTACATAAAATTAAACTTGTTATATCTAATTAACACAGTAGAAATAATATTATTACTTTTAAAGGTGAAGCGCTCAAAGTATAGCCGCCGTACTTTAGAGTTCAACGACATCTTCATAATAAAATATTAACTTATTACTGATTAAATATAAATTATATTTTCAACTTAATTAGACGTTAGACTAATTTAATATATATTTGACTTGACGTAATAAGGCTTTTTATAGAATAACTCGGTATATAAAATTATAAGTATATTTATTGGCGAGTCGAGTCGTATCTCGAGTTTTGGGCTAAATATTTTCTATGAGAAGTAATGAATTAGGCAGCCATTTAATTATTTGGTCAGCCAAAAAATCATTTGAACTGCAAAAAAATATTTTGTCTGCCATATTATTAACTGGGCAGCAAGATAATTATTTCAGCAGCAAAATTATTAGTTGAGCTGCAAAATAATTATTTCGACAGCAATATTCATATGAATTACCGGAAATGTATAAAATCTAGGAAAAGGAACAAATGAATTGGCAATACAACAAGATTGATTGTTGCTAAGAATCTTTCACCACTTATTGTCCAATGTCCAATGAAATATATGAAATTTCAGATGGTTGAATTATAAACATCAAATAACGATAGGCTGTGAGAGACATTACCGAAAATCTGTAAATATATTTGGCTCAGTAAATAGGCAAACGCATGTATATTTGTGATTTTACGCATGATTTTCAAGGTCCCGTTTGTAAATCTTCCATTGAAATTCTAATTCGGCAGCAAAGGCAACGGTAATCGAGTTGGGAATGACTCATTACTCGTTTAAGAGGTCGAGGGTTCGATCCCACCGCCTGTATCCCTGAGTTTGAATAAAACTTATAGTTTATTGTGAATATCGGTTGCCTCACATTGTGCCCGGTGGATGGCAACATGCTCGCCACATTACATGTGGCCTAAGAGAATATCAGAAAAATTTAAAAAATTTATAATTCTGTTTAACACCTCTGCTTACTTCGGGGACAGAAGCGTGACGATATGGAATATTATGTGAAATTAGAATTCTTTATTTAAAAACATAAAAATTTTGTATTTAAAGGTTGTTAAAAAGTTTTCGTTTGTTTAAAATTCGGATGAAATTCATTCCCAGTTTCCCCGGTGCAGTGATCGTGTAAACACGTCCAACGGCCGTGCGCGAGCCCATTGGGCCGCGGAGTGCGCCGATCGATGCCCGCTGCACTACGGCATTTCTTCACACGCCAATATTTACATCCTGTATATATAATATGTTAACACATCTACTTCAGTTTAATTAAGGACCAATTTTACAATCAAAATAATTTTTACGAAATAAAACAAAAAAAATGCCATCTACGAAAAATTTCCTAAGCAAAATATATTTCTAAATATCTTAATAAACATTAGTTCCAAGCAATTTGAGGTTATCACCGCAAAACTATTTTATCGCTTGGATAATTTACTTTTTAACAAACACAAAATATTAATTTCGGCCAGCCTACCGACAGATTCGCAAGTGCGTGGGCGTCGAAGGTTTATTTTTAACAGCATTTAAAAAAGTTTATAAATTTCAGGTTTTTATACAGCTCTACTTATGCTTTATTATTATTTACTTAAATATTTTATTTTATCACCTTACTTTCTAATTCGTTTCAAGTGTAACAATCTCGATTGTATAATGTTGGATATGTGTTCATCTGAATGAGGAGAACGCAGAGCAACTACCGCATGAAAGTACTCGTATACAGACGGATTCTGATTTTGAGTGACGCCTGCGTGTGGAGGATATGACGCTAACAGTTGTAATACGTTAACTTTTACCTTAAAGTATATATAAAATAAAAGTAAAAATTATAGGTACTGATATATAAATGTATAATTCATTCTGTACTACTTCTAATATCAGCCCACATTGTATTCAGTTATCATTTTATCGCACGTTATTTTTTTAAACTTGAATATAATATAATAATCGCAATTGAATCACATTAAATGAATTTTAGAACTAAAATTATAACCATTCATGATCGGAGAGAGAACAAATGTATATTTTCATCACACAATCAACCGCCCCCAGAGATCAAAGGACTCGAACCCGTGACCTAAGAGATAGACACCAAAAAACCGGTCTGAAATAAATTTATTGCTTGGTTGACATGTTTACACCTCTGATTACCCCTTCGGGAATCGGGGGGTGATGATATGTTTGTTTGTTTTGTTTTTAATACTCTTACATATTGGACGCAGTTTCATTGATCATTATGGTTTGATGGTATAAAATTTTGCTCGTGAATTTCAAACCCAGTTAAAAATTAATAAGATCAAACGGAAAGAATATTCAACCAAATATTTGACGATATAAGATTTAAATTCCTTTGGCTAATCGATGCAGATTTCCAACGTCGGGTCGTGTAACTGTAGCCGAGAACGATGTGAGGAGTGCGGGGCGACGATCGATTCCGTCACCGTGCACCCTGCATATTCGTCAGCCCGAAGAAAGAAAACCCTTTCCATATACATACATCACCATTACTACGATATCACAACTTCGAGAGACTCGGTGCCTCAGTCGTCTAGTCGTTTATACGCTTTAGCTTATTTCGCTATCACCTGTCCTTGTGGCCAAAACTTTGTGTCTTTTCTCTTGAGTCCCTCGTCCTCGGAAGATACAAATTCGTTTAGAACGATGAAGTGGTGTTGCCAATACTCCTCGTGTTTCTCCATGGCCAGCAGTGAGACGTATATAAGCTGATGGCGATCTAAAACGCCATTGAAGTCGCAAAGAGACACTGCCGCAGAAAACTTTGCGCATTCATGAACCTTAACTCGACGAAAAGATAAATACGGCTTTACTACGCACTTCTTATAACCTCATTGAGCAAACGGCGATCAATGGAAATAGACCGCTCGTATACATGTAATGGTAAGAGAATATAACATAGTTACACTTTGAAATTGTGAAATTGAAACTAACATTTACTAATATATAACGATATCACGCTTTAATTTCTTAAATATGTTATGTTTGTATAAAATATTAATAATAAATGTAAATTGCGTGTTCAAAAACTTTTCTTTTTCATTTATGTACCGCTCTCGCTTTTAATAATAAAATTATATTTTAATAAAATAATCAATATGAAACATTTATTACATTTTTTTTACTTTATTGCTCCCTTACAAAACGATCGAAAACAACATCTATATGGTTGAAGAAACTGCATTTATATCCGCGTAAATACGTAAAATAAAACTTGTTCGAAGGGAACGATCGAATCTGCAGACGTGTCTGAATAACTTCCATATCGAAGCGTATCTGTTTCAGAAGTTCGTTTCAGTGCTAACTTCGTTACTTCAATTCGCCGTAGCGCCAAACGGGTTGCGCTACGTGACTACGACGCTACGCAGCTACGTGCGCTACGGCTACGACAAATACAAAAACATTACATATGATTAAAGTTATTAAACATTAACATGCTCGGCGTACATTGATCCGTGTGATTATGAATGTGTTAGTATATCATATACGGAAAGCTTCCTCGTATTTACGCAATAACATACAATGATTATATCTCAATATATGTAACAGTTGATTTTTATTTATGTCGATTTAAATGTTTGTTTTGTAACGGTATGCAATATTAATAATGTTAATCAAACTGATTTAAATTATCATCCACCAAACTTTAATTCATAAAATAAAAGAGTAACAAATAAATTCGCAACACGTGACTTTTTAACACCTTCTCAATGCCCTATCATTCGACATAGTTTTGAGTTATACAAATTAATTAAAAAAATCCAATCGCTAATAACGTCAAAAAATCCTTTCTTAGCCAAATATTCATAGCAGTTTAATAATGCACACATCTTTATCACGCATACTCATATATCTGTATAGGTATGTACACGAAAGCGCTCGAAAGCGTCGAGTAGTGGCGGGAGATTTGCGGAGGCTAACTATCGAGCGGCGCGGACCACGTGACTTATCGATCAGCGTGGCGCCCACGACACTCGGAAAAATCAACCGCTGACAGCCTTCATAGGGCACCTCCACCTCCGCGACACAGTGTATGCGCCACGCAGTAGCTGGACTCCGCTGATAGTGATGCGACGGGATATCGAGTGAATTTAAAAATATAAGGATCATTACACTATGCACGATTTATACCCATGGGCTTAATTTCTAAAGATTAGCAACATAAACATTTAGTATAAAACAATATATAAAGGGGTAATATATATGAGTTTGTTATAAGCATTGTTCGAGTAGTTCGAGTATTTTAGTCGCAAAAATTTTATCTGAATGTGGATTCTTCTAGTAAAAATAGTAATAATCTCCTAGCATTCCGATTTAATATAAAAAATACATGACGTACCCCTGGTAGTGACATATAACTGTACTGGATTTTACTAGACTTTTAGTACGTTTTCTTTACCGTGTTAAGATTGCATTTGAAATCACGGCTCAAAATCCATCTCTAAATCGTCATTGATACAAGGACTTACTGTTGGGACAAATAGCGTGTCGAGCCGCTAGCGTTCAACAGTATGAAACTGTATGAAGTGAAGTGGAAGTACCGTATAGATCTGTTGACTGTGGCTCCACTTCTCTCACACCCCCCTCCCCCGCGCAGCCCCTCTCCCCGCCCTCATTAGCGCCTTTGTGCCGCTCACTTGTCTTGTAATATGACGCCGTAATGATACCACTTTCGAGTCGATTATTTGTCAACGCTCCCCGTAGTTAAGTGTCTCTTTCGGTCAATAAATTAATACTACAAAATAAAAATTTTAGGATTGTTTTATTAACTTGATAACAAATAACTAATCGTTATTGATTTTGAATATAACTTAACCTCTCCATGGCCACAAAACGAGATGCCATAGAAACATATATTGTTCGCGAACATCGGTATTCGCGTGCCCTGAAGAAGTTAATGACTACATCAAAGGCATTTTAATGTTAATCGTATGTGACAAAAATTTTAAATACTACACAAAAGTCTTTATTAGTGAAACCAGGGTATTTAAAGTGAGTCACTTTAATAATACTGAAAATTGACAATAATAGTAACATACTATTCATGACATTTGTGTATTGTTCCGTCTATGTACAAAAACAAACACCAAATACTTTAGTACATCACCTGCTTCTGTCTATTACACGTAAGAGTTATTCACTTGACAGAGTCAATGAACGCCGAGGAGCCCAATTAAAGTTTCCAACATTTTCAGCTCAGTGCTGAATGAAAATCATTTCAATCGCTCGAATATAGTCAAAGTCAAAGTCAAAGTTCTTTATTGCATTCATGAGTAAAATAGGTGTTACAATGTAATAGAATCATCATGAAACCCGTTTGGGTGTAGCAAATTGAAAATACAAAAAAAATATCAAATTATTATTAGAATTGAAATAAAAATTATTATACATTTATTAAATGTCATTTTTAAATAGGATTGAACGAGTAAGATCTGTCAATAATATGTAATAGCTTACAATAAAAATACAATAATAGCTTATAAGGAATGTTTCGCATCGTAATCCAACTTTGAATGGAGCTCTGTGGCATTGAGCTTTATTCCCAGTACGTATGATTGATATTACAGTGCAATAAGGAATCACTCGAGGGGCATAGCGACTGTCCTCCGACACTGACCTACATAATTTAAACTCGCCTTTTCACTTTGTTTATCGTTTTATGTTTGTAATTTAGTAAACTGTGGGAGTTTGTTTTGAAATGTCAGTATTTTACAAGTTGTGATTAAGTGACTGGAAGTATGCTATTGTGCGCTTTGTGTTTGAATATTAAGAATAAATAGAGGAGATAAGTGAAATTATAGTTTTAAAACGAAACAAATGGTTTTTTTTTGGCGGCATTCAACTATGGCGGACGTGATTTTTATTTCGATGATTGTAATATTGTACGGAGTGGATATTGTTACGTAAAATCAGTGTAGTTTTGTGTAATAAGTGTCTGTGATGATGTGCAATATGGAGGATTATCGAAATAAACGTCAAGTGGTGTGAAAAGTGATGAGTTTTTTATCGTGGTAATCCACCTCATCCAAGTAGCACCACAGTGTCTTCCATCGATCGTTTGACGCCAAACTCTCCCAAGATGCATTGAAATGCATTACACTAGCAATTTCAATGCAAACTACTGAAGAAATATATACTGAAGACTTGGCTGTATGGGCTCCGTTCCCTTTGCCTTCCCTGGGAGAATTTTACAACAACAACAACGAAACAAATTTTGAAATTGTTCGTAACCAGGTTAGGTGACTATTTCTTAGTTCCTCGAATTCCTTTAGAAGTCACATCGAGACATTGGTTTCATTTGATTTAGCTACGGTCAGTTATAACGACTCCAAATTTATGCTAACATGATCAATAATATACTCCTCACGTGTTTTCTCCTGGCTTCCAGCAGTGGACATATTTATATTGTGATGAATTGAAACACTTAATGTAATAAATTTATGTCTTTTGTATCTGACTAGCTGACTAGTTATCCAGAATAATAACCAGGGATATAAGGTATCACCATGCAAAGTTTCATTGAAATCGGTCTAGCTATTTCGGAGATTAGCCCGTAAAAACAGACGAACAGACAGAGAATTATGTTTTTTTTGTATTTTCCCCTTTTTTACTTGATTTTAAGCATTTTTTTCTATGTACAGTCATTCGACCTCTACAGTTTTATTATATGTATAGATATAGCTATATTAGGTCCTTACCTATGAAATTGGTGTTTTGTATGGAGATTTTGGGGAATTCTGCATTTTCCATACTAACATTTTATCAGTTTTCTTCACAACGACAAATCCAGAGATAATAATATTTGGCATGTATCATTAGACAAGCTTTAGTAATATGTGTAATATCACACTTCATAAAAATTATTTATCGTTTTTAAGTGAATGCAAATAAAATGATGTATTCGGGAGGCACTTAAAAAGCGTTGTCTCCGTGTCCAATTTTAACACAATTAAACTTACAACAAATTATCAAAACAAATCAAAAGAGCTCAAAAATATAGTCTATTTTTAGACGAGGTAATTATTTTTTAGGAATACTCTGAATCTTAATAGTTACAGACAAAATACTAAGACAGAATAAAAACACCAATTTCATAGGTAAGGACCCAATATATAAATGAAAAGTTATATATCTCATACATGTACTCAACAACATGGAAATCCTACACTGGAAAAAATCACTATATGCGTTACTTATCCCGTGCCAATTTTAAAATAGACCATTGATATGTATGTCATAGTAATAATCTTAATAGAACATTACTAGGTATAACTTATCTTTGGTGACTTTTCAGAGAACATTGATTTGTGTCTTAGTAATAATATTAGAAAAAAATTACCGTGGGCGGGTGTGGATGCTGCGCGGGCGCGAGCGGCCGCTCCCGGCGCGACAGCGCGCGGCGCACACGCGCCTCCTTCGACGCGTAGCCGCCATAATCTGACAAAATAAACATTACTTATCACATCATGACGCCTATATTCTTCTAGAGGTAGGCAGAGGTACTAGCACCCACATTACATACAACTATTGTTTATACAGTGGAAGTAATTACTTCTTGCTTGGGCAGTCATTTAATTATTTGGTCAGCAACAAAAAAGTCAACCGAAACATCATTTGGGCAGCAAACAAAATATTTGTCTGTTATAATTATTTGGTCGGCAAAATAATTAGTTAAGCTGCAAAACTATTATATCTTACCGGATATGCATAAAATCTAGGAAACGGATCAATAGAAAATCAGGGATCAATTCGTAGGAAATGTATTTTGAATTTCTGATAAATACTTGTATTTAACAATATTTGTGTCATTAAAACAAAGTTAAACAATTTGGCAGCTCAGAAAACATTTGAGTTGCTACCCAATTAGTTATTTTGCCAAACAATTTAGAAATATTTGCTGACCATTTAAATAACAACCATTATACAAAACCTCCTAAAATTTTTTTTTATATTTGTTATTTTTTTTAAATTTAATAAGAAGTTTTAATGCACACGTTTTACCCTACGTCAATAGGTGCATTTAAAATCTATGCTCTACCAATTTTATTGGCACATGATAAAATTTTAATGGAAAAGTGCGTAGTACATTCAATGTTGAAATACTGTCCGTATTTTGATATTATTCTCAATCTGCAATGAAAATTTACTTTATTATTTAATGCTCAGTAAGACATTTAACTTGTAGTATGTAACAAGGCATATTATTTTTCATATACTCAAGACTATTATTTTACCTATTAATGGATCGATTTCAACGTTATTGCTATTTTCTCATTAGTTTCCAAGTTTTTTTAGAGAATATTATAATATTATTGGTCATCGTCAGAGTAATCGCGAGAACTACACCAGTACACTAGTACTGATGTATCTATTGATTGATATAATTTTCATAACATTGTCTAAAATGAACGTAGACACTAATGAGGAAAATACCAATTGTGTTGAAATCGACCCTAATATTTTTTCAATACCACAAGGAACAAAATGTTCAGTTTCTCAAGAACACGTCCCGCAGAAAGAAAGTTTTTATAAGTGTTTTATAATACCTAAGGTTAGCTTTTTGTGACGAAAATGGAATTCTTTAACCGTTAAATAGCCAGAAAACGTGACGAAAATTAATTGGATGATGAAAGGAAAAAGTTCAGCTACCGATAAACGACATCTACTGTAGTGTGTGCCGGGTCAGGATTTTGATATAAGCTTACCTGAGAAAAATACTAAAAGTTCGTTATATAATCTTATTTATTATAAAGATAACAATATCGGTATTGTACATATTATTTCATTTAAAAGTAGTAAGTTTTGAATTACTCCTCGTATAAATTAAATGTATACTTACGACTTTTGTCGATCAGGATTAAAACAAAATTATTCTTAAATTTTAAACCGCAAATTATAGTTATCTATAGTAACTATTATAATTGACCCGATCCTTATATATCTAACCATTATTGTATTAGAACAATTGGCATAGTAAAAGTCTAATAATAGGCATAATCGCACTATTATTTCAAAATACGTAGGCATATCACTGCCCGTGGACGCATGCATGCGGTTCAGATTAAAATTCTAAGCAAGTGATTCACTAATATACAATACAATACGGCGGTGACATCTTTAAATTTTGTATAAACATAATGTAAACCGGCTTGTATCAACAAAACGTGGTGTGTAATACGTCTAACTTCAGTGAAAACGACAGGTTCAAATACAATTTAATTAGCAGATAATATCTTCCTTTGTATGGATATAAAATTTCGATATCGAAATTCGATAAACAGCAAGAGACTCTCTATAAACAGCAGTATAGAGGTCTGAGGTGGGTCTGAGTAAAGCACATGTTTATGTTGTTTAAAAATTTTTATAGCGTCATCGAAAATGCGTTTCATAAATATCATCAAACACATCACTGAAAGACATGAATTAAAACAAACAACTTTAATGAAAATATTAAATACGTGACTACAAAATAAGAACCACCTTAAAACGAAAACGCTAATGCAATAATATTTTCTACAGTTAGGAACATTTGGTCTTAATCTACTGGAAAATATTACACAGTTGTAATACGATGAGAAATCGCATTACGGAGGAAACGGAAAAATGCCGTGGCCAAAAAATAAGCAAGAAAACGGGGACCATTTCTGTACCCACCGACGCTCTCTCGAACGGTTACTCGTGACGAAATTAAAATACAGATTGCCGCGGGAAATTGCGCGAAAAACTTCATCTACATATTCATTAATCGCTGACCCAGCAGAAGTGATGGCTGCTACGACAACCATTTCGAAACGTTTAACATTATCGTTAGGTGACGCCTCCGCGCTTGGAGTGGTCATCCTTCCTTCAACACCATAAGCTGCGAATTTCAAATCTCAATTAAATGACAGCGATGCATGAAAAACAGCGATAATTATGTATGCATATTTCTTTGGTAATTGTCATTTATGTTGATCTTTATTGTTATCAAAAACACCGGTTGAGTTTGATAACTTTTGTTAATATTTGTATATGCCTTAATAATTATTTGTATATTAATGAATTATGATTTACGATGGTCTTAAAGCTGGTATGAAGTTATCTATAATTTTTATTCAGAGTCGCTGGCTAGTTAAATATTTTGATTACTCTATTGATTGAAAGATTTCTTCGAATATCCATTATATGTGTTGGAGTATCAATGAGAGAGTAATCGATATGAACAATTTTGTGAAACGCAAACCATAGTTTTTATCTTAGTATGCCAAATTGACATGGCATCGCGAATTACCAAGGAAACGTTACAAACTTTCTTTTTTGAGATTTTTGTGATGTTTGTCCCAAAAATTATTGTTTTAATAGTTCATTTGCTAATAATGTCTTAGACTGAACTCTTTTCTAACGTCATATGCCCTGTTTCTTTTATCGACTAAAACTGCCGCTAATATCATTAGCGGATGTGATTACTAACTTGCTGTGTACTTCTCGCAACATGAAATGGGAAGTTCGCAATGAATCGAACGCGGCCGCTAGTCGCCCGGTCAATATGTAGAGTGGCGAGAGAGAGGGCGATCAATCGTGATGCGACGCGGAGGGTGGGGGGAACCACCTGTGGAGCCAACACCCCCCCTCCCCTTCCCCGCCGCACATCGACACGTGACGTCGACGCCGAGAAATCCGCCCAAACGTAAACATTAATTCTTACTTCATTCTTCATTGTTCAAATTGTCGCTTCGCGCCACGCGCGCATTCCAATCTCCGAGGTTATTGGTAAACAAATTTCAGACATGCATTGCAGATGGTGTTTAAGTATGTAAGATAAGATTGGATTGAATTCAAATGTATGCGTTCTAAGACTATAGACAAGTATTATCGTTTCAGAACACTTTGTTCACCGTCGTTTAAATTCCTGAAAAAATCGAATATAAACGCATAAATATATAAATAAAAGATACTTAAACGTATGTACTTCATATAAAAATATATAATAAATGTGAAGTAATATATTGGGAAGCCATTTAATTATTTGGTCAGCAACAAAATGGTCAGCCAAAAAATCATTTGGGCAGAAAACAAGTATTTTGTCAGCAATGGTTTTGGACAGGAATATAATTATTTGGGCAGCAATGAAAGATTAAGAATCAATTCCTAGGAAATGTATTATAGGTTAGAAGGTTTTTTATGACCCTTCAAAACAATATTTGTGTCATCAAATCATGTATTAAACAATTTGGCAGCAAAGAAAACATTTTATTTAAGTTAAGTTAAGTAATTTTGCTGCCCAATAAGTATTTTGCTGACCAATTTTAAATATTTATTTCTATAAGCCCATATATTTCTGCATATAAGTTATTATTTTTGCTGACCAATTGTATTTTTTTGCTGACCAAAATTCGAATGATTTGCTGACCGCTAAATTCACCCATACCCGTAATAAATTATGTGATAATCATTTAAAATACATAAACGCGGGAAAGGAAGACTGCTTGTACGTCGTAATTCTATTCATGTTTGAATAGTGTAACATCATTGAAAAATTTTAGATAATTTTTAATAAACAGAATGTATGACTCTTCTGTATTTCGGATTACGTTATTATGTTTCGAATAAGTTGTGTTCACTGGTTTACTGCTACTAGTTTTCCGCAAGATTCACTCGCGTTGATATGGACAGTCTATGCCGGTTAAATGTTTCTTTTCCATTGTAATTTTCCTTCCTTCAGATGTTGTATATCTGCCTCCTATAATAGATTTTTTTTGTAGTTTTAGTTTAGAATAAAAGATAATTTATGTTTTTACATAAATATTATAAAAAAGAAAATTGTAGAAACTACAGTTTCGTCAGTCAACCCTAACTGAGATTATAAATTTTTGATTCCATGACTTAGTTATAATGCCGACGATATTATTATAATATATCGCCACGAATGTATAAATAAAATCATGCTATAATACCCACCCATAGGCAAAACATGTTCAGTGTGCGGGTGGTGCGCGGGGTAATCGTAGCGGTAGTAGCGCGCGTAGGGGTCGTGCGCGTGCGGCGCGTAGTAAGCGTGCGCGTAGGGCGCGTAGGGAAGCGGCGCGTAGTAGCCGTCCCAGGCACCGTACGCGCCGTGCGCGCCCGCGCGGTACTCGCCGTACTTGCAGCAGTCCATCGCCTACGCCACCGCCGCACGCGCCGCGCCAGCGCCCCGCCATACTCGCACCGCCGCGCGCGCCCACATCACACCACTCTCTAACTCCCTCGCACCCGAAGCCTTCGCTACCCAGAGCCCATCGCAACAATCACGACTTTGCGAAACATCCTTCAAAACTATCCCAACTTTCCACCTGTATACAAAAATTAATTCAAACTTCCGTTTGAAAGAGTTCGCCGGTACGAAGTCGCGACAGTTTCGCGGCGGGAATCGGGCGCGAGTGTGACGTTAGTTAGCGAAAAGAGGTCGTTCGAGTTTGCCGGCGACGACGACTAGAGAGCCGACGACGGTGCGGGGCGCGGGCCGGGGGGGGCGCGCCCGCTCCGGCGGCTCGGCGCAGCGCGGCGCTCGACGGACGCCGACTGAAGGCGCCTCGGAATCGATACGCCGCCGCCGCCCGCCGCCGCCCGCGCCCGCCGCCGCCCGCTCCCGCCCGCTACCTGCCTGCGCCCGTATTGCGCGCGAACTTTGTCTTCCCCGACGGAATTTTATATTTAGAACCATGGTGAAACGATTGATCGATACTTTGCACTATTAATTAGTATACACTTTCACTACATATTTTAGGGCGACAATAACCTAACAGACATAGGTTTACCAAACCGATCGAACTTAGCGACATGCTCATTCGCTCGCAAGAATAATAATCGTTGTTCAAAAGTATATTCATTTAGTCGTGATATAACTTTTGAACTAACGGATTTTAAAAAAATATGTTTCTTATTGGGGAAGTGTGGATAAGGCTGTGTTGTATTTTATGGTGAATTTACGACATATCTAGGTGCGGATAGTTGCGAAGTTTTATCGAATTGCGCGTAGGCGGCAGTGACCCACATCGCAAGAGGCGCGCGGCGCACGGCCCGCGCCCTTCGTCCTTCGCCCCATTAGACCTTCCCGCGAACTTTTTAACTATTTACATAAATAGTAAAATTGAGCTTTTCATTATCAATATAGTAATTCATTCAACCCAAAAACAATTCCTCAACTGAAAAAACTAAACAATAAAAAAATATTACCTTCTTAGACCTTAAATGAGAATTTTTAATTAGCTTGCAATTATAAAAATTTGAAATACCAAAGAAATGAAAGAGTAAATTTAAAATATTGCATAGTATCAAATTTGCCGAAAAAAAAGTAGCTTTTCTGGCATTCTTTATTTAACTGAAATATAATAGCAAAGTTATGTAAATTTATTCTACACAGAGTTTACAGTAAAACTTTTTATTTTTTTAGAAACCTAATAAAATCCTATTACAGAGCCTACGACTACGTGACAGGCGTCAGCATACGTAAGTCCGTGTGTTTGTCACGGTGTTGGCTACTAATCGTTTAAGAGAGGCTTGTGGTAACAGATTGAGATATTTCTTATATAAATTTTGAACAGTTTAATCGTTTTCTTATGGTAAAATTTAAATATGTAACATTTACTGGGAGAGAATAATGTTCGTTAAATTTCAGTTTGAAAAGTAGCAAACCCTTTATATTCTTAACAAGTCTGTTGCGTGGTTCTTTTTGAAGAATCTCGGTCGTCCGTAAGTATAAATTCGTAGCAAAATAGCACCACCGTACACTGATTTGTTATGTTGCGTTCTTGCGGTATATAAGGTCGTCAGAGCCCTATGAGAACGCGTTATTTTGTTAGTAAAGGGCTCATCTGTGGCTGCCAGTGGCTGCGGACATAAGACTGTTTTGACTTTTACAGCGTCGAATATGCTACGAATTACGAATGTCTTTTAGCATAGGGTAATCGTCTACCATCAGGCGGATAGTTTGTTTATTTGTGAAAGACCTTCTTCTTCTTCTTATCGATACGGGCGGTTTCCGCAACTCGACGTCCAGTTTGCGCCTGTTTTGCGTCGAAGAGTGAAGCTTGTGAAAGACTTTCTGGTATAAAAAGAAAAGCAAAATCAATTTATAACACAATTGTAAATAACATAAATATTTTACAATTTTGGTGAAAAAGTAGAAAAATATTATAATCTTCCTATTGACTTTATCTCGTTTTTTCCAATCAATCTGCCTTAATCATAATCTCTTAGGCTGTTTCTTAGGTGGGCTGACTGACCGCTAACCTCGCGTGCGCGTTTACAATCATAAGAGTTGCTGAAGATCGTTTTACAGCCTCACGCGCGCGTTTTACGTCAAAATGTATAGAAGTCTCGCAGGCGCTATTGGACTAACTAGCGGCCAGCCCACTTATGAAACCACCCTTATGCTCACTCTTAGTTTCCTCTTTTTATGAAAATAAATAGGTAGAAAATAAATTTCATTTAAAAAACTGTAATAAAAACGCAAAATATAAAGTATGGCGTATTAGCATATTCGAGCCTCGCATTGAAAAGAAGAAGTATCATAAAATTAATTACATGCGCATGAGTGTTTGTAGTTAGAACGCTGACACATTCTAACCATTTTTATAATATCAAATAAAAACTTTTGTAAATAACAAATTCAAACTATTTTCTTTGCCAGTGACTTGGAAATTTTGACGAAGCGCCTCTCTTCCATGTCAAAACTTTTCTTCAGTTGTTGTCTGTTAATGCTGTTATATTACTTTTTATTGTATTTTTTCCATTTCATGTAATACAGTCTACAATGATTCCAGTCTGTGCACATTTAATCCGTTGGAATTCTTTAATTTTTTTAAGAGAAAAAAACTTTAAGGCCCAATTGCGCGTTCGAGAGTTAGCACCTAACCCTGGGGCAAATATATGGGCAAACCCTGGGTTAGGCGCTAACTCTCGATCGTGCAATTGGGCCTAAGCTGATCAAAAACTTGTATCTAATTTTTATGACACACATTTTTGCATCGTCCTTGTTGTGTACGTGTATTTTAAATTTTTTCATACGGAATATGTTTTTTTTTAAATAAAAAAGGAATTATTAAAATCGGTTCACGTAAACCAGACGTAAACCAATTACCACTAAAAACCCGACATACATAATACTGACTAGTTTGTATCGAGAGATGGCGCTCTACTTTGGGCTATTTTATATCTAATAAATATTTAAATTAATATCTTCAGACATTCACACCTATCAAATAGCCCCGTTTTATAACGACGGATAAATAATATTATATTCAATAGATAAATACATATAAATATCCTAAATATATATAAACATCCAAGGCTGGAAAACAAATGCCTGAATTCATCATCTAAATATTTGCCCCCACCGGGGATTGAACCCAGAATCTCTTGAGATGGCGTCGCCTTGAGACCGGCATACAGACCACTCGACCACGGAGGTCGTTAATGTGATGGACGGAATACTACAGAACCCTACACTGAGCGTGGCCCAACACGTTCTTGGCCTGTTTTTGAAATTATCAAAGGACATTATATTTGACGTTGCAGTAAATCAATATTTATTTGACAGCATCACGTTACAGGCAAAGGCGAACTTACAGCCTAATAATGAAAGATAAAATATATATACGTAAACAAAGGCATACGGATAAGCAATAAATGATAATAACAATTTAAAATTTACGTTTTTAATTTTCTTTTTTTTTCTTAGCGCAATTAATATTTTAATTACTTTTAGCTTATCTGATGTATCAATGCTTGTTTTGCAATTTTGCAAAATATTTTTCAATATTAATAATAACAAAAGTCTTGATGTTCTCCTCAATCCAGAGACAATGTAGTAATGAACAGGGATTTTACTATATTAGTAGATACGAAGTATCAGTAATATAAAGATTGTGCGAGTAACTCTGATGCCACTTTTTTGGCAGAGTATGGGTAATTTGGGTTAGGCTAGATTCTTAACATCTTGGGGGGGGGGGGCACCGCGAACAGTGTTCGCAAACAATAAATGTTTCTGTTGTGTTTTATGGCCCTTGACTAGTCAAACAAATATGGAGATGACTGTAGAGACTTTGTGCTACCAATACAACATAAAAAAATACTCTTTTATTGTATGGATGCTTAGGAAAGCTTTAGAGCATTTTATACGAATGAGATAAGAAAACCGGCATCGGGCTACTGTACAGTCGAGTACAAAAATGTTTACACATTTTAAAGGTGAGAATCTTTATTTCGTTATAATAAGAGTCATACACTGTCAAAACGGGTTACATATTTTTGGAGTACCTATGTATTTGTAATATTATTTATCAACACGTGAGAAGAAAACTAGAAAAACTGAACGATCTCTTGTGTACCGTCAGAAGCGAATAAGTGTTTTGCGACTTACATGTTGTAGGTTAAAGATTACCTACATATTTTACCGTACACACATAAATAATTAATATCGCACCTATTTAAATTCAAATGTAAAGTTATCTCAAATTCAGATAATCCTTTACAGCAATATGAGTAAATATCTTCAATATTTAGTCAATATGCATTACAATACCAAATAGAAACTCAATTCAAACATTATTCAGACAAAATCAGGGCACTGCGCTTGCGCACACCGTTAGAATATTTATACAATCCTGAATATCCTATGAGACTAGCTTAGGTTAAACGTCTTCTTTGGCTTCGGTGATTGTTGAGGAACACAATTTTTGAACTCATTCTAGAAACCTAAATTGATATTTATGTTAGGGAATCGCACGTCCCGAATCCTGATAAATTAAAAGAAAAACGAATTTCCTGGTATGGCCAAGTATGGAGAGAGAACGATCATGTCACCAGGAACGTTATAAGTAGATGTAAAGATAGGAAGACCGCAGTAAAAGATTAATGGTTTGTGTAAATGATGATATAATGAGAAAAGCAGTGAAGACATGTTGTACCGACCCCAAATGCAGGGCAGAAGAAAGAAGAAGATGTTAACCGACAATCTAGTGAAGATCGCAAGAAGCCTCTTGGATGCGAGCGCGACCAATTGTTATAGAAAACCTTGGGTAAGTCCAGCAGAGGGTATCTCCCGGCTGGTCATAGCTTAAAGTCATCAGTACCAAAACCAGACAATAACTAGAAGCGATTTGTATTTAAAACAGGAATATCTATACATTTCAGAGTATTCCAACCATATTGTGAAAGAATCATTTCAGTCCATGAAGAAATGCGGAAAATTATTTACACTGTGGTTCTAACGTACATTGGAGTTATATTGGAGTATTATGTACGTACATTGGAGTCAAGTTAATACCAGATCTACTCGATGTAACAATAAGGCACATACTAGATTACATTACATACAAGTTCTAAATCCCGATGACAGAGTTTTTAAGACTGATTATATAATAATATATACAGTTCCGACCAATAACAGCCGGACTGTGGTCCTCGAGCGCACTCCTGGCTCGACGCAAGATCTTTCCATTTCGCTGAGGATGCGGCGTGCTTTCCCGCACCCCACACAATTGTTTCCACCCCACTGAAACAATTTACTAGATAAATTCCCTATTTCACATAACATCACCATCCTATAAACATCTCACTACAAGGCGCGGGCCATCCTACATGGAGACAAACTTAAAAGAAAAATTAAAACACCGAACACAATTCATCAAAAATTCGATTTTTTTTTACAATATGAAGAATAACTACTTTATTTTACCCTACACTGTTTAATTTCACAATTTTTATATCTGGGGAAAAGTGGGTATTTAACACAATTTAACACCTCTGCCTACCCCTTCGGGGAAAGAGGCGTGATGATATGTTATGATATGTGTGTGTGACTATTAATTTCCGAAATAACTATCAGTTACAAAAAATTACGTCATAATTATAATCACGAACAAATTCATTACACCTTTACCTAACAACAGTTTCACTTTGGACATAGTCATATCGCTCTCAAATGAAAACGGCTATCGATTTCTTTCCTTGCGTTAATTGATCTACATTAACACAGTACAGTCTACTTCAAATACACAACACAATGGACTCACGTTTTACGAAGTGTTGAAGCGAACAAGTATCGGTGTTATCGCCTACGTCCTTCAGGACGGTACGTGAAAAGTTTCGTAGCAGAGTAATATACTGTCGAATCAATAAGGCGCGAGGTACCAACTCAATCAGATCAAAACGAACCCACTAATACTCCAATGAGGTTTATTTTCGGGATGTTGATTAGATTGGGTGAATGTCTCGATGAGTCTAATGTGTTGTAGAGAAGCCAGGCGCGGGTTATCATGCAGATTGCGGCGAATCAATAGGGGCGCCTCGACCACTGACGGCGGATGACGATCAATAGCGTCCCAGCGGAGCTGTCTCCGCATTAAGGGGCTTCCTCGAACGCCCTTGCACCTACCCACAACCTACCTACGCCCAGTACGTCTAGCACAATGCAACTAGGCACATCTACTTACACCCACACACGGTGAACGCGACGCCGTACGTTTAAACTAGATACCTACGTAACGTGTGTTGCGTGTTGTGTACCTTTTTTAAAACTGTAGTGCAATGTAATTTAATTGTCTTTTTTAATAGCACCTCCTTAATCAGTCGGGAATTTCGCAGTAGACCAAGTGTTTTTAGGGGGCGTTTTTACAAAACGATAAAGTTAACAATCTCGCATTAAATAATTAAAATAAAGTATTAAAAACCCCTTGACGGACGAACAGCGGTGTTCGCAAACAATAGATGTTTCTATTATGACTCGTTAAGTGCCCGTTGATAAGTTACGATCTTACAACATAAATGTAATTAAGTAGTTGTTGCTTCCTAAAAAGCAGTCAATCCCAAACTTTCTCGGTATTATTACTGCCAGAAATAAAACAGTTACTCGTACTGTATCCCAAAATAAATGTAATATAAATAAAGAGCAATTTTTGTACTTAAATTAAGTAGATTACTGACAAAGTGGATAACTAAATAGGAACCCATATTTATTATTCCGACAAAAAGAAATCTAGAGTGTGTTTGATAATTAGGTACAGTCGAGTAGAAAAACATGTATATAATATTATTAAGAAGGAAATAACGATTGTAACCTCTAAAATGTATATTTTAGAGGTTACAATCGTTATTTCCTTCTAATTTTACTGTCAAAAGTGGTTACATATTTTTGGAGTCGACTGTACAAGAGAAGATTAATAATGTTCATTTGGAATAAGATTAATCTAGATAGTATATGTATACCTATATTCCAGTATTGCTAAAATGGCATAATTTACTGGTTTTACCTCTGATTTAAGCAACGTGAGTAGGTAGTCCTTGATATTTCACATAAAAACTTTATTTTTCTAACGATAGAAATAACTTTGTCTCTTTCTTCTTTTTGTCTGTTGCGTGAGTTTTGCTGTTTGTACAGTCGAGTTCAAAAATATTTATGCCGGTTTGACTGTGCGTGAAAATGCGCATATATATTCTGAACTCGACTGTACCAGGTAGGTTCTTATTGTGGATTTTGGATGAAGTTAAGTAATTAACTTTTCATTATTAGTAAATTGATTACTAGTATCTAATAATCAGTGATCGGAGTACGTAGAGCGATTTTATGTATCTTGCCTTTTATACTTTTACTTAAGTATATAGGAACCAACAATCATTTAATATTCTTATTAGTTCTTATTTTATATTCCTAGATAGGTCACAAGTTGACAACACACACTGGAGTAACTCCTATCTAGGTATCACAACATAACGCTGGCAACTTACCATCACATGAGCCATATTGTTTTATAAGAAATTTTCTTCTTCTGAATTCTTCGTTTTTCTATTCCTAAGATAGATGCATACGTAACAGGGTTTTCCAGTCAGTTTTATTAAGCTTCATGCGACCCCTTAAATACGTTCTGTTACTTGTCCAAAAAAGTCTAGATTATAATAATAACAATAAAAGACCGAAAACAAAGAACAAGGATGTAAGAAACCAAAATTTATGTACTTACCTTTTTGAGTATCCAAATCTTATTCCGTTCGATTGGAATGCGTGGCGCCATCTATGGGCGTTATTGTAATAACATAACATATCAACACTAAGGACATTGCATTTTTGAATGTACAAACCGAGAAATCTCAAGACCCTATGGCCATCCCATAACCGACCTTCTGGGGTAGGAAGGGTTACACCTCGCCGCGTGAATCGGTACTAAGAATCCTGCACTAGTACCGACGCGGCCGGGCTTTTCAGCCCTCCGCTAGCCTGTCCCTGGAGGGGTTCCAGCCGCTCCGAGCCACGGGAGCGACTGCTGACAAGCCGTGCAATGACTGCGTCCAAACCAAAGACCCCAGTCCAGTCACCAGCGTGGATATCTCAAGACCCATGTAAAAAGAGTGAGTATGTTGCCATGCACCGGGCACAGTGTAAGATAAGCGGAATTCATTGTAAACTATACTTACAAATTAGTATAATACTGTTCGAAAAACATAAAGCGATTCTCCATTTGGTTTCAAAAGAGGAAAAAAACTGAGATTACTATTTTACGGGTAAATAAATAAGAACTATAATTATGAAGCATAAAATTTTATTTATAACATAGTTTAAAATGTAAATCTTGTAAAATTCTGAATAAAATGTTCAACAGTTTACATTATAGTAAAATATCGTAGTAATAAAAATAACTATAATAATATCTACTAATAAACACTAATCAGCATTTAAATATAATTAATTTACTATTCTAATAATATGTCAATTTTCACTAATGGCATTCGACATTTGTCTGTTGAATGTTTCAATTATTTCTTCCAAAAAAGGTCTTTTAATTTGTAACTCTTAAATTAAATACTAACTCTAATAAAATAGTTGCAAAACCTACTGTTGGTAACAGAACATACGAAATAATATTCGGATTCTACAAATTAACTTATCTAAATCATTTTGGCACGAGTCACCAAAAAAGATTGTAGCTTAAATAAAAACCTTGTTACCATGGTAACCTTGTTGCAAATAAATATTTGAATCAACAACTAACAGAAGCTTTAAGTTCTGTAAAATATGTATAATTATATTCCATTACAATGAGTAAACAATCTCTGGTCAGATAAAACAATATTTTACTATATTATTGAAGATCTTTAGGCACAGATTTATTATGTTCCTAGCTTTCCGTACAATATTTTTAGGAACTTCATATCTAAATGTGAATTTCACATATATAAATAAAATTTTATCACTTAGTTTTTAAAATAACATTCGATTTATTGTATATGCAAAAAGTGCACCTATGGAACAATATATGAAGCTTTCCCAGCAGAATTATAACACTAATACAGATATAACAACAACAAAAGATAGATTCTTACTTACTATATAGGCAGGTAAAAACAAATTATTATAAAGATAATTATTTTAACTTTCTACAAAAAAATAATACTATGTTTAGCTATACCATTGTCAAACTTCAGTATATATCAATTAGGTGCATATTACTTTAAACAGACACCATGACATGGTACAAAACATCCACATGTTATGAATGACACCAATAATATTTTAGTAATTTATCAGTCATTTTTCAATTATAATACCAGCAATTTTTCCACAATTTGTTAGCACCATCCAGACAAGTTCCAATGTAACAACTTGCACCACTGTGTGACATTTATAAACAATGGCATAATAGAACCAATAATATACTGTAAATATCTACTCTATGCATGTTAAGTCCTCATGCTTCTAATATCAACAAAACAAATAAATAAAAACATAATGAAGAAACTGATATTGTTCTATCCACAAGTCACTTCCGCCTAATACAATATCACAACACAGCTGCATGTTTTCATTAATTTAAGTTTTATCTCCTTCTTCAATAAATCACTTCAAAATATAGTTTGCAAGAATCACATTGTAAAGGCACTTTCAATTTTTATTCCTTCACTTGATAAATTTGTATCTTCAGGTTCATACAAATACAATAACAATTTAAGGCACATCATACTATCAGAAGTTCTAATTAATTTCTTTGACCATGGCTTGTCCACATATGCTCCTTGAAGGTCTCTCTCATAGTAAAAGACCTTGGGCAAAGATAACAACATAGTCTGTTAGTCAAGTCAGAGTGCATTAATCTGACATGATACTTCAGAGCAGATTGGTTGGAATATTTCATTCCACAGTGAGGGCAGTCCCCACAGATCGCTGCATGGTTTGATTGTTGGTGAGATATACCTTGAGATGTTGATGCACCAGTCAGTGCTGGTCCTGTAGACATTCCTGCTAAGAGTAACAAGGCTTGAGATTGCTCTTGAGTGTAAGAATTATCTGTGTCCATCCCATCTTGATGTTCTGAGAGCAACACTTCTGGCTCATACTCCACCTCTGACTTAGGTGACTGCTTTTCTGGTTTTACTAATAATTCATCTGTTACTGAAGTTTTCAGAGGACTCTTTGACACTGCATTTGTATAACTGATTGACTCCACACTTATGTCTTTTGAACGTGTTGCATGAGTTTCAACATTGGCCACTTTTTTTACTGCATTATTGGCACTGACATCACCCTTGGAAGGATTGATACCTAAAAAAAAATATTTGAGTATATACAAATGATGCAAATTATTAATTGGAATTCAAACTTAATCTAAGGCAAACTTTGCGGATAAGAAAACTACTTAGACACATACCTGAGAGTAGAGACCTAGCTAGCATACTGTTCTCATAATCTGGAAGACTGTCATCATTTTCTGAATTTATTTGGTGTGGTGGAGTGGAAGACTTTTCATTGTCCATCCTTTCTGTTTTAATTATTACTGGAATGTTCTCTCCATGAGAGTTTACCTAAAATAATGCAAATTAACATAATGTAGAAAAATATTTTAAACTTACATACACATACATACAAGTACGCCTACAATCCCCGTAGGGGTAGGCAGAGTCCAAGGAATTCTGTGTTCCTTAAGGTGGTCTTAGGAACACAGTGTTCCTTGCCATACAAAAATTGGGTTTGGTCAGATGAAAAATCGTGAAAGAGTAGTAACAAGTGGCTAGCCTATCGCCTACACAATCACAGAGCCAGTACCCAATAAGCCCTTAGTCGCCTTTTACGACATGCTATGCAAGAAAGGCAGTTGGTACATTCTTTTTAAATATTTTATATCTGATATAAAAAAAATACCTAGACTAAATTTGTTAGAGCTTATGATGGTGTTATCAACATATCAGCCTGTGCTCAACATAAGTATTGAGTGGCAGTGATTTGTAGTGTGGGTCAAGTTAAGTGCAATCTGCTGCAGCTTGATAGTCTTAAAAGATGCAGCATTTAATTAAGAATATTAAAGGAAACAAGTAAATATTATAATTACTCTCATTTAGCCCATGTTTATCTTCGTTTTTCAACTTCAAGCTCTCACATTTGGAATTACAGTTATCAATATGTTGTTTAAGATAATTAATGCTTTAAAGTTTAATTTACAGTAATAACAATATAAAATTAAGGAATTACCGGTGTGGATATATTGGCCTTTCCATTTGTTGTAATTGTAGATTGGTCATGTTTTGAGTCCAGCTTTTTCTCCACATTGTTTTCAGGTGCAGGCACAGTATTATCAGACCATAGTGATGGAGGCAGATTGTTTTTATTATGAATATCACAAGTATCACAAGTTAGAACTCTGCTTTTTTTATGTGTATCACCTCTATCACCTATAGTCACATCGCTGGGTTTGTCTGAGGTGCTACTTCTCCTTTTCTTTAAAGCAGGTAACTTGGCTTCCTTGTGATTACCAAAGGGAGATTTAGATGATATAGTTAACTGTGTATAAAGTTTGTTAGAGGTGTTTGGTGATGTAAAATTCTCCTTCTGAAAAAATTATACAAAATAAATGATAATTCTGTATATTACAATATCATGCACAATATATATATAAAGATAGAAATATACAAACAAAGTATCAATGAAGTTTGACATTTGAATGTTCAATCAACCAGCTTGGCTATCACAAACAATAAAATTTTCTTAATATATTTTTCATTATATGACTGAAAACTTATGGTTTGATATCTAGTAAGAAATTTGTTTGTTGATAGCTTGTCACCCTGTTGACTTTTCATGCCTCATGATTTAAAATTAAAGACTTCAACTTGTTAATTTTGGTCAAGAAACATTTGTTTTAATGGTGGTGTTTAAGTAATTGACTACCTACCTGCTGTGGGACTCCAGTTAGTCCTTTGACCTGCAATAGTGCTGCAGTGTGTAAAAATGATGACAGCTTACTCTCCTCTATGAAAACTTCACCCTGGTACATATATGATAGTAAGCTAACTATATCGTCAGCGGATACATCCTTTAAAATTATTACAGGATGTTGACATGGATTTTCCTAAAAATAATTAAGTAATTAATTAAACCCTAAACTTCAACTACATAATAATAACTATTTACAACAAATTAACAGAATATTTTATTATATTTATTTGAATATACTGACATGAAGCACATATAAGTTCTGACTTAACATTCACTGAAATGCATGTATGTTTACAAAACAAAACAAAAAATTATGGTTTTGTATTTCAGCGGATCAACATAGAATACTTTTAAATGCAGCTAATGCTAACACAAATGCGAAGGTTATTTAATGTCCCCAGTTATTCACCTTGAACACATTCCTGAAGTACGGGCTGCACGCGGACAGTATGACTTTATGGGCCTTGATGTTTCTGCCTTCACAAGTGAGAGTAACGTCCACCAAATCTTCAGAGCATTTCAATGAGTCTAATGCACTCACTATATTTGTTTGGAAGTTGTTCCAACGCAAACAGAACTGATCTGCCATTACTACGTATTCCGCTGATAATCCTGCAAAAAATACACTTTTTGCTTACTCCGAATTATGACAGACGACAGCAAAAGTAACATTTTTCATACATGTAGCAAAAAACGAAAATAACACATACCTGTACATATATAAACATTACTTTGTCGTGAATCATTAGACTTCTTGTTGATAAAATGAAGGTTTTATCACTACAACTGATAAATAAAATGCATAAAAATGCAATGCATGACCTCCATTGACACTTTCTTTCACTTCTCTGATCACAGACAATATATTCTATTTAAAAAAAATTGCGTGCGCAATAGGCTAGTTGGCCCTTTTTTATTCTTTACTGTTAGCCATCACTATAACAAATAATATAGTTCTTTTTTTGCGGCCTTTATCACAATAAATTTAAAATTATAAATTAAGTTTTTGCTTGACTGTCGAAAACGTCTTCGGCCATGATGGTCAATGAATTATCTGTGCCGTACGTAAGGTCACGATTTTGGTAAACAATTCACAGATAAAATAGAAATACTACCAAAAAGCTTGTTGGATACTACGTTCAATACCGTCCTCTGATTAGGGAAAAATTTATGGATACGTCCTAATGCGGATTATTAAGAGTATACCTACTCCATAGAATTTAATTTTTTACATGACGCGTTACTTCACAAATTTCACGAACATGATGGATAGCGTTTTTGGCAGATGAAAAAAAAAAGTAAAAGAAAAAAAGGGCGCGGGAACTTGTGAAAGGGAAAGGCGCAATTTTTGATAAAATTTAATTTAATTTATTAGTTAATGATTTTATAAATAATTTGTATTATACTTGTAAATTTTTCGTTTGTAAATATAAATATATTTTTTAGTTTAGTGATTAGTTGCGATTTCAAAATGAAAAATGGGTAGTGCGAAGAAGCGCCGCAAACCCCATACTGATGGGGATAGAAATTCATCGAACTCCTCTGATTCAGAGTCGGAGGGGTCCGGTAATAAATATAGTGTTTATAAGGTGCCAGGCTATACTCGAAAATACCCGGAACATTCAAAGAAATCTGAATTTATAGTTTTTCTATCTAATGTCGAGTCGAGGCCTTTTACAGATAGAGATCGTTTGGCGCTCTCTAACGCTATCAGAAAGCATTGCGTCTCAGGTGTTCTACATCTGAGACCAATTAACAAATTCAAAGTCGGCATAACATTTGATTTGTCCAACAATGCAAATGTTTTCTTAGCTAACAAAAAGCTACTTGAAGAGCTGAGTGTCGCAGCAAGTATTCCAGCAGCTGATACGGAAATAACAGGAGTCTTAACTTCGGTGCCCGTTGATTTATCTAACAAAAAAATTTTTTCGTTGATAGGCAGTTCGAGAAATGTTATCCAGGTGAGACGATTCATGCGGCGGCTGCGAGAAGAGGATGGAACAGTGCGTTTTTCACCGACGCAGACTGTTGCTGTCACTTTTACTTCTACGCAGCTTCCCGATTATGTGTATCTTGACTCTTGGCGACATGAGGTCAGTCCATACATTCCTCCTTTAAAACAGTGCTTGAGGTGCTTGAGATTCGGACACATCGCAAAGTTCTGTAGAAATGCTGAAGTATGTTCAATCTGCACCGGCAACCACAGTTTTAAAAGTTGTACAGAGACAATAACAAAATGCGTCAACTGCGGTGGTAATCACATAGCAATATCTAACCAATGCCCAATAAAGAAACAAAAAATTGAAGAGAACAAAATAAAAACACGCTCAGTTACATATTCAGAATTGCTAAATGAAAAATCGTTTCCGCATTTACACGCACGCAACATTGAAACCCAGTTAAAAAATTTATCTAAATCAGACCGTTTTATTGATTTACTAATTAATGCAGTCACTCAAATAATTTTGTCCAACAAAGATAAACAAATGCCTATAAACTCCAGCACGGTTCGACAAGTATTAAATAACACTTTTGAAAAAAAAAATAACTCAAATACGTAATTATGGATACATCGTTAAATATTGTACACTGGAACGCTCAGAGTTTAGCATGTAATAGGCTTTTACTAGCAAAGTTTTTATTTGATGAAAATATTCATATAGCTTTAATATCAGAGACTTGGTTAAGGCCGAGTCAAAATTTTACTATAAAAGATTATAATATTGAAAGAAATGATTGCGGTAATTCCCACAATGGGGTCGCAATTCTAATTCACAAAAGTATAGATTACAATAAAATTACAACAAATTACGACATATCCTTACAAAACATTTGTATTCGTATAAATTTTAATAATAAAGATATAAGTATTGTAAGTTGCTATATACCCACTTATTCTCGTCCACAATTCAGTAAAAGTAAATTCCAGGCTTTAATAGATTCTATCCCTCATCCTATGTTTATTGGGGGTGATTTTAACGCCCATCACACTTCTTGGGGTTGTAGTTCCGATACGCCTCGTGGCAAAGACATCTTAGAGGTAATTGATAACAATGACTTAGTTTTGTTGAATGATGGTCAGGTAACCACTGTTGGTTCCTTGACGTGGCGCCCTAACGCTCTTGATTTATCAATAGTTTCTGCTACTTTAGCTCTAGCATGTGATTGGTCAGTATATGATGATCCTCTAGGCAGCTATCATCTGCCTGTAATAGTTAAGATGTTAGTTAGCAACAATAATTTTGTTCATATTGAGAATTTGCAAAATCTGAATTTGACACCATTTCCAAAACATATAAATTATAACTTGGTAGACTGGGATAAATATTCCGAAAATGCTAAGTCTCTATTAATAGACTTTAAAGCCAATGAATACCCGCCATTAGTCGCATACTCTTTATTTTGTGAACACCTTATTTCAGCAGTTCAGTCTTCAGTTCCCTCAGTAAGAAACAGTAACAATACTACTCATGTAAATTCTTCATCATACAACAGGTGTGTTAGTGCAAAGCTGCATAGTAAGTCACCATTACCATGGTGGAATCAAAGATGTTCGGAGGCTGTCACCAACTCAAAATTAGCATATATAAGGTTCAAGCAAAATCCCACAGAAAACAATTATGTGGAATTCAAAAAACTTCAGGCTTTAAAAAAGATTACTTTAAAAAAAGAAAGGTATAATAGTTGGTCTTCTCTTTGTAACACCTTCAATCGTGGTACTTCGTTGTCTGTAATTTGGACATACATGCGCAAATTCAATAAATCTCATAAATCATATAAAAACAATTCTGATCATACTTGGGTTTCAGATTTTTTGCGAAAATATTCTCCTTCTTTTGTTTCTAGTTTAGATAGTACTTCATACAATCAATCAGATTCTAACTCACTTAATAATTATTTCTTAGACCCTTTTACTTTTGAAGAGTTGAAATCTGCAGTCATGTCTAGGAAGGATACTGCTTTTGGATTAGATGGTATCGCATATAAATTGTTAAAAAAATTGCATATACAAAGTTTTCATATATTTCTTGAAATTTTGAACATTCTTTGGACTAACAATGTAATACCTGAAAGTTGGAAGACGGATTGTCTGGTTCCCATTTTAAAACCAAATAAGCCGAAATCGCATCCTGATTCATATAGACCAATTGCATTAACATCTTGTGTAGGAAAAATATTTGAGCAGCTTCTAAAACAAAGATTAGAATTCTATGTCGAGCAGCATAATATCTTACCATCAAATCAATTTGGATTTAGAAAAGGTCGGTCAGCAAGAGAAAGTATCTGTCAATTGCATCTAGATATTGTAGATAGTTTTCGTGTGAAAAATTATTTGATGGCTATATTTTTTGATATTTCTGGAGCTTTTAATAGTGTAAATATTAGTGTACTATGTAAAGAGTTAATAACAATTGGGCTTCCTAATAAGTTTGTCAAGTGGGTTTGTAGTTTTTTGTCAGGAAGGAAAATTTTTGTTAAATATAATGGCTACTTATTTGGACCAAGAACTTCTTCAATCGGTGTTTGTCAAGGAGGGATTTTGTCCCCATTGCTTTTTATATTATATATCCGGTGTCTAAATATGATTTTAGGAAGTAATGTTAAAAATCTTCAATTTGCTGATGATCTGGTTGTTTATATGTCTGGTAAAAACCTAACTCAAATGTCAACAACTATAAATAATTCTTTAAAACAATTGAGTACCTATTTTAAATATTTAAACCTCGAAATAAATCCATCTAAATCGAAATTAGTAGTATTTGGTAAAAGAACAGCTCAAACATCAAGTATATACTATGAAAATAATTTAATACCTGTCTCAACAGAGGCAAAATTTCTAGGTGTGACCTTTATAAATAATCTATCTTGGAAGAAGTATGTTGAATGTATTGTAGCTAGTGCTAATAAAGCTTTTAATGTTGTTAAATCCCTTGCTTCTACCAGTTGGGGGGCTGATCCTAAAATATTACTGATTTTATACAAGTCACTTATTCGCAGTCACTTTGAATACGGTTTCTTTTGTTTTGCCAGTAATCATAAACTTGTTGATATCTTACAGAAAATTCAAAACAAATCTATGAGAGTTATTACAGGAGCTTTTAAAAGCACACCAATTGTATCAATGCAAGTTGAATGCAACCTCCCACCAATAGATATACGATTCAGATATCTAAAAGAAAGATTTATTTTAAAATTGTATAGTATTCATGGAAATCATCTTCTTTCTAATTTGATTTCTTCAGATTCTCTTAGCATTAATCTTCAGCACCAATCTTTTTATTTACTTGATAACTTTCGACAATTCCTTTCTTCTCTTGATCCATTATGTATTCATAAATCATCAGTCTTATCTTGTTATGAAGGCTCATTTGGCAGCAAGTTTCCTGCATTAAACATAATTATAAATAACAATCTTTCAACAAAAGAGGATGCTTATTGTCTGTTTGGTCAGTATCCACACCATAAGTTTTTATATACAGATGGCTCAAAAAATGAGTGTAGTGTTTCTTTTGCTCTATTTGATAGAGCCTCAAAAACTGGTGTAAGCAAAAAAATTAATTGCAATTCTTCAATTTTCACAGCTGAGGCTGCTGCTATTTTAGGTGCATTAAGGCACATAAGTTATCATCAAAAAGAAAGTAAAAATTGGGTTATTGTTAGTGACAGTATGAGTGTGTTAATAAATCTACAAAACAACAAATTCACAGCAAATACAAATTACATAATTAATGGCATAAAAGAATTGTGGTTTGAAATCATTTCTAAATATAAAACAAATATTGTTTTTATCTGGGTACCATCACATATTGGAATTTATGGTAATGAACAGGCAGATTACTTGGCCAAGTTTATTTGTAATCTTCCAGATTCAGCGGCTGAATTAGAGCCAAGCATATTGTTACCATTTACTGATTGCATTTCCCTTTTAAAACAAAGAATGTCTAAGCATTTTAATGATTATAGAAATAATGTGTATGAAACTGAACGCAAAGGATTGTGGTATGCTAAACTCAACGTACCTGTTAACTCAACTCCTTGGTTTTGTCGTAGCTCTGTATATATCTATAGAAAGTTTTATTCTTTTTTAAATCGACTTCGTTTTGGACATTGTCGTCTCAATTATCATCTCTCGCGTTTAAAAATGGTTCCGAATAATGTTTGTAACTTCTGTTCATCTCGGGATGAACAAACTATAGATCACATCATTTTTTCATGTTCATCCTTCAGCATCCAGCGCCTTGTGCTGATAGATGAGCTCATTAAAATATATGGTTCAAGGGAATTAGTACCGCGCGATATTCAGTCTCTTCTTTGTAATATTGAAAGTTATATTCCTCTATATAAATTTATTAACAATACTGTGAGAGAAATTTAGGTTATAATTGTTTTGTGTTGTTGGTTTCTTCTAGGTTAGGTTTTTGTTTATATTTTTTGCATGGTTGTCATGTTGTCAACTTTGTGTTTTTTGTTGTTGTTTATAAGTTAAGTTGTACGCAAGGAATTTTGTTGTTCGCATGGACGTAGGAACAAGTACTAAAACGTATGCTTTAGTACTTGTTCTTATGGTTATTATGCATGTTATCAATCATCGATTGAAGCTAAAACTAAAATAAATAAAACAAAATAAATGGAAATTAATAAAAATGGGTTTATAAATTGCGAATAAAATAAATATACTTAAATAGAAAAATAAATGAAAAACAAACTGAAGACATGGCTGTATGGGCTTCGTCCCCTTTGCCTTCCCTACATGGGAGAATTAAAAAAAAAAAAAAAAAAAAGTAAAAATAAAACATGCTTATATTGAATTTCTACAACAATCCCTTATTTCAATTTATTGAACTTGGTACATTTGACCCTTGTATTACATAATATGTGTATTAAACATTATTTTCATTACTTTTGATAAAAGTCAACAAGCGTACACATTAAACCGACTGCATGCGTATTTCCGTTGAATAAACTGTTGAGAATTTTATTAAAAAATAGCAAAATGCAAATGTTATTGCATTTTTCATATTAACACACAAATGACTGAAAAATAATAATAAAACATGTAATCTGTTCTTTCTATGCACATACGTAGTGACTTAGAACTTTGGTGTTGATCGTTACGTGGAGGTAATAGCTACGCATGGTACTAATGTGGCACCTACAGTATATTCTATATCCATGGTAGCACCAGTGAGGAAGACGGAATGCAACTGGAAAGTTGCGATTACGGATGAGATGAGATGCTGAGCGTCACGTCGATAGTCGATTGGCTAACTTTCAGCACCAAAGTTATATGTCTACCTACTACTTGAATACATCCTATTTATCACATTAAATCCCGTGTAGTCTTAAAAATCTCTACACCGAGCCTAAAAATGGCGCTAGGATTATCGTGTAGGCTGAAGCCGGTTCCGCTGTGCCATGTTTTTCATAGCACGATTATGAACAATAATACAACATGGGATTTTAGCTATTTCTTTCCGTGATTTTATGTTAGCCCATGTTAAACATGACAACACGGCGTATATAATAGCACACCTGGCTTCAATGTAATAATTATGTTTATAGGTCTACCAGAATCTCAAGGCTAAATTGAAAAAAAAAGTGTAGATGGAAATACGGGGAAAATAGGACTACACGATCTTGAGCAGTGGGCTGGTCACATTGGCCGTAGAACTGACGACCATTGCAGTCGTTATGTTTTTGAATGGAGACCGCAACTCGGCAACCGCAGTGTGCGACGCCCTGTGACAAGAAGGGATTACCTACGACATTCAAAGGTTGGCTGGAGTGGGTTGAATGAGAACCGAAGATCAAGAGCGGTGGTGTGTATTAGGAGATACCTATGTCCAACAGTGGGCGGGCATAGGTTGATGATGATACAGGTATACCATAATTACATGGCTAAAGTGTAAATAATTTTTTTTTAATGGGAGCATAGACTCTGGGGTAAAAGATTACATAATTTTGCTGTAGAAAGAAGACAAAGGGTCTGACCCATACAGCCTTTGCAATTATTCCATTATTTTTGAACGAGAGTAATTTGACAGCTGTCAAAATTTAGAATTTTGTTTATCGAATTTCGTTGGGTTGGAAACCGCACGTTTTGCAATTTGGGTACTAATTGTTGGTGAAATATTTAATTCTACTGTAAAATGGCTAGTGATTCAGAAAAGTTTGATTCTATGTTGTTAGCTATGGCTCAACAACACGAAGGAGGTGTAAAAGATGTATGTACTCTTGTTTGGCTGCCGCAAAACAAAGGCTTTGTTACTAGAATTTTCTCAACTTATAAAGAACATTGATTGTATGAGTTTATTTAAGTACTGTGTCGTAATCGAATTTTGTTTTAGTTATCGAATAATAATTGAATTATTTTGAATTCAGAATTAACAGACATTGTATTTGTTAATTTCAGTTGCTCAAAACTATTGTCAGTTTTCTGGCTAGGAAAACTGATTTTTTTACTGGAGGTAAAGATGGGGAATGGGAAAAGGTAAGTGTCATAATTTGTAAGGTTCTTGTTCTTGTGAAAATAGTAAGACATTTATTATATAGATATTTGCACACTTTATACAAATTAAAAGTAATAGTTAGGTTAGGATGGTAATACAATTACTGGTAGTATTTAAATAGTAGAAAATGCTCATTTCTATATAGTTTGTGTTGCTGTATCTTGATAAGATTTTATTATGTATGTTTCAATTTTGTGTATGAACTTTCCAGATTGTAAAGGATACCTTCTCTGAACATGCAAAGAAAGCTCGTGAGGAAGCCAATAAAATCAAGAAGGAGAAAGAAGAAGCTGAGAGAAGGCTCAAAGATATTCAACAGAAGAAGGAACAAGAGAGGCTGGCAGCTGATTTTGAACCAGCATCTGTTGTAGAGCTTACCGACCAAGAAGCTGATAAAATGCAAGCGGAAATTGAGAATGATACAAAGAAAAGTAAGTTTACGATTGTTAATCAAAGTACAAACTTTCTGCAATATTCTATTTTTACTTTAAGTTTATTTGTGATACAATTAATGTTTATTCAAAAAAGTTTGCAAAAGTATACTTTCCAATTTGTGATAAGTGGATACAATTAACTAGAATGATTTTGATGCCTTTTTTTATTTCACACTTTATTGTCATGATGGTGAACGGCGCCCACCACACACTCGTATTTACATGAGATAGTATCAGCGTTACATTGTGATGTATTTTGAGCTGTTAATGTGTATTAAAAATTAGCTAGTGGGAAACATGCTGCCCAACGGCTCCAGCCGCCAGTGTGTCATTGAAACCACCTTAAGAGTTGTATTTCCTACAGTATTCACAATATGTTCTGCCAACATGTTACATAAGATTAAGATAAAGTGCCCAGTAAATCACAGCCTTGCCAGTCTAGCTGAATCACAACAATGGAAACACTGCTGCTTCTATTTGATTAAGATACAAGAAAACTTACAAGGGATCTTAAATGTTTTCCAGATGAAGATGGTAGTGGTGATGGTGCTAACAAGGAAACAGAACCAGCGGAAACTCCAGATGATGATGATGACCCAAAGGAAAAAGGAAAACTCAAACCTAATTCTGGGAATGGTTGTGATCTTGAGAACTACAGGTGGACCCAGACTCTTGAAGAAGTTGAGGTAAGTAATGTTTTTTAAGATTATGTAACTAATTCTTTTCCAGACAAATTTTGATGTGAATAGTTCTATTACTGATGACACTAACATTGCCATACTTCTATGGATATTTCAACATTTGAAAAATTTCAATGTGACATTATGTAATTTATTTAAGTTATGTCTAAGTAAGTTATGTTTTTCTGTTTTAAAGACTAACATTGATTTCCTGGGCATGTTTTGGTATTCTTGAACAAGTTGATGCTGAATCATGTACCTTTTCTTCCGTCCCTCAAAAGATGCTTTCCAGTCTGATGCACATTAGTATTGACTTAGGATCAGTATTTTTATGTGGTCAGGTTGACCGGAAGGTAAAAATATAGACGAATGGCGAAAACGTATGAGCTCGTAATATACAGCTTGTCCAATAGTCGAATTTTCAAATGTAACGGAAGTTAAATAATCATAGACAATTTAACCACTACACAGTGCTGGGATTAGTAACATGGTGGTTGGCGGCACAGCTGATGTATATCGTTTTGCATTTTCAATGCAAATTTAACAATTTGTCAAGCTGACGTCACACATTTAGGCGTTTCCATTGGCACTTTGGTCTATTTTAAATTTTACTATTTTGGTTACCATGACTGCGGATCAAAAACTCACCCTTAGTTTACACATTTGTTCCCTATGATTTCTCAGACTCATAGTAAAAAATGGCAAAAATGAATGTTGTGGTTATGGATGGAGATTTCATTGAACCCATTTTCACAGAGCACCTGTCTACTTCAATCTATAATTACTGACAGGGATGTTCTATGGAATGAAATTTTTTTTTTTTATTGATGGTTTGGATATGTATTTTTTATATAAAAGGGACAAAATGGAGAAAGGGGATAGTGAAAAACTTAAGACTATATTATGTTATGCTGCTAGTATAATACTGATGTGAAGACCACCTAAACAATTTAGTAGATCCTAGTAGACAGAGACACAGACAGAAACTAGTGGATCGTAGTAAAATTGTAGTTTCTCTGGAGATGATAAAGAGTCGTAAAATTTATGTGTTAGTTTGGAGATGGTTACAACAATCTGCTACTTTTCGATGACCATTGGGAATGTTTCTACAAAGGAAAGAAGTGCAGTAATATGAACAAAAGGGCCTAGCAGAACAGCTAGAGAAATTCGCAAACGATTAAGGTTCCTAATAAGATTTTAGAAAGCTTAACAAAATAATTCAAAATCAACCATTTCTCCGTCCGTAGTTTTGCCAAGGGTACTTGAGGTGTTCACGTACGTGTTCGCACATTGTTGTATTATATCAGCCGTAAAGCAGCCGCCATCCGCGTCCAGTAGGGTCCTCGATCAACACCAGTATTATGCGTTTGTTCTTATATGAGTTTTGATAGTATGGATATGGATAAATGTATTTTTCTCCATACATTTACGACCAGCGCCTCTATCGGCAACTATATAGAACAGAAGTAAATGTACGCAGAATCACGCGATTGTCGCACAGTTTACTATCAAAATTCATACTAGAGGCACAAAAGGGTTGGGGGGGGGGGGGGGGGGGGGGGTGTTATATTTAAGGGTCCGAAATATACCAAGTTCAAGAAATATAAATAAGGGATTGCTGTAGAAATTCAATTTAAACATGTTTTATTTTTTCCTTTCTTTCATCTGCCAAAAACGCTATCCACCATGTTCGTGAAGTTGGTGAAGTAATTCATCATGTAAACAATTACTATGCATGGTCAAAATCCGTCAAACGCCAGTCGCAACCAATCAAGCGTATCTGTCGGCTGTGTCACGCATGCGTATTGAATTGTTTAACAAAATCGTGACCTTACGACACAGATAATTTATACTTAGACCATTATGAACGAAGGCAATTTTGACAGTTACAAAAAAAATATATTATTTTTTATGGTGATGGCAATGCTAATGAATCATTTGGGGCCTGTTTGGGGCCCAATAAAAAAAGGGTCAACTAGCATATTGTTTTCTTCGATAGAGTTCCTACCTAATACCATAGATGTAGAATCCTACAACTGTGTGCTATCTGACAGCTGATGGACCAGACGTTTACGTGGCGACGCCTGGTGGCAGAAAAAGTATAGAAAACCCTCATTGAGCTATGTCGGTGATCTGAGTTCTCCTGTAGATCTGTCCTGATACAATCAAAACTCTTTTAATGTTATACTTACGTTATTATTGTTTCCTTAGATTTTATTCCACAATAATGGATGATAAGGAATCACAGTTGATTGGTGATGTGTACCTACGTATTCTTCGACCATTATTTTTAAAGAACCAATTTTTTTCTTTTCGAAGTAGGTAAATAAGTATAAACTGTTCAAAGGTACAATTTTATTTAAGTTTGATATCAATTTATCACAGTTCATCCATAGCATACTTGTTTAGGCATTACAAACTCGATATTTTTATGTTCAAATGGAATGTTATAAATAATCTTATGCTAAAAAATTATTACAAATAACAAAGATGCAAATTTTCATGTAACATACGAAAATACACATCTTTTAGCGCCAATTAAAATTGAACATTGTTGGCGCTTTAAATACAAAACAATTCTTATATTGTATGGTTGGTGTTATAGTGAAGGTCAAATATTTTGTAGAAGTTGTTCTAACCTTCTAAATTCTGCTAAACACACTACTAGATTTATAAATTCGAAAATTGAAATAGATGTAGTAACTTAAACCATTAATTGATGCTACTAACTGCATCGTCTTCTAGAAATCTAATTTCCTTCTACTGGGCTTATTTTGATTTAAGCACTAAAAGTTTTAAAAGGTTTAATATTTCCTATTACATAATGTTCATTGCTTAAATATAAATTGGATAACTGGGTTTTATTGCACTACATACTTCATTTAACTAACTAGGTTTTACTCAACTAATAAATTTGGCTTCACTGTTAGAATAACATTGAATATAAGTTGTATAATTTACATTGCTACTTTTATGCACAACAAGTGTTCATTATTGTTTAAGCTTTCCCATTATTCAATTGTTCGTTGTTTACTCTTTGCGTTCTCGGTGTCCCGCAAGGTTACATCTATTACTTCACCCGCTTTAACTAAATGACTGCACATGTAGCACTTATTTATAAGTATTCACATATTTTATCACCAGAAACCCGAACATACAGTGAAGTTTTATTGTAGTTAAATAATAAATTATTTATACTAATACTTTTAATAAAAAAGAGCTTCTATCTTCTTTAGGAATACTTGTACATCCCTGTTTCCTTACGCATTCTCACTGTAAACAGAAATATAATTAATATTAGTAATATTATCTCCATGCTTAATTTAATTTTACAAACGCAGAATGGCTATTTTGAACACAAAAATTGATAGATAAACTTCATTAGTGAATCTAAAATTACTTTTGAACTGGTTACCACAAGACATTTCATGAAAAAAGATACTCAATAGGTATCCACAAAAACGACATTATATTGAAGTCTGTATGAAATACTTACTTTCAACAAAACATATTGCAGCCAGAATACAGGCTGAAAACAATATGGTCATTGATATGACGAGAACGGTGACTTGGTGGGAATGATTACAGCAACAGGATTTTGGCTCTTTGTTTGTACGGTGCTTTGTGAACCCATTCACTACGGTGAAATGGGTGGAACTAGCGACGGATAAGGCGTCCTGTCCGGGCGCTGAGCCTCTCTTGACACCATTCCAGAAGGAATCTGCAGGATCGCGTGTCTCTTCAGGAATAGCAACTATGGCTTCGGAAATACCAGCCTTCCTCCCATAGCTGCCTAATTTCGATTGGTACCCATAGTCTTCTTGCGTCGTCTCTTTACCATTCATTCGCGCCAAGTGAGCAGCATTCAGCAAAAAGGACCCAGAAGAAGCACTCTGCAAAATATTAACGACAGTTATTGATTCAATCAAAATATTTATATTAAATATTACTGAAAGTTTATGATAACATAATAAATTGCAATGTGTAATATAAAAACTCTAGAGTGGCTCTAAGCTCTACACCTAATTGACTACAATAATCGATACTAAGCTTAATTCCTTATTTTGCCGGTTCTGTTTTTAATATAAGTTATTCTATAAATAAAAACAATTACTTAAATTGCCCTGTGCTCTATTTTTAGGTAAATTGCCGATTTTAATTGGTTCTGACATTAAGTACTTACAGTAGAAAAAAATAGAAGTTATTGTAATATAAGTGTCTGAAAGCTATTTTGTATTTTTTTGTTCTTATGGTTACAAGTAACTCTCAAAATTACACAGTCATCTTTAGTTCGGGCTAATAGGTTTTAGACACGTAGTTTTTGTGAATGACATGCCTGGTGGACGGCTATTATAACTTTTAACATATTTTATATTAAAAAAATTTTTGTACCCCTTACACATCATTCTGCTCTGTCAAGTTATTCGAATATGCAAACAGACAAATAATTTTACTACCAGTGCATCATGTTCAATAAAAAATCTTATAAATATGAAAACAAAATTTTTGAAGCAACAGTTATTATGTGGCCCCAACTGTTTTCGTGTTTGGTTATTCGCTCAAGGGTTTCTATATTTTTGCTTGAGACATAATTGCTAATGTGGTGTGTAATTTGTATTTCATGACATTGAGATAAAAAATTATAATTGCAGCATTCGGTACTTCAGCAGACAGATGTTGAACGATACTGCTAAAATATATTTTAATTACTTCGCTTAAAATTGTTTCGAAACATAGTTTGCCATAAATTTTTAGGTATGAAACTTAAGTACAGTTTAATGAATATCGTTTGCCTTATATTGTGCCTGGTGGATGACAAAAGGCTCGCCTCTTGTTACATGGGGACTTAAACATCGAAATGTGGGTGTACCTTTGCCTGCCACTTCGGGGATAGAATCGTGATAATTATGTATGTATTTTTCATAATCTTACATGAGTGCTGTGGTTGCTTGAGGAGCCTTGGCTGGAAGCGGAGCCGCCTCTTGATCGCGAATCGCTTATGCTTCCACTAGTGGTGCTGCCAGACAGTGACGGTCTTGGTATATGCCACTCGTTTGTTGAGATCTGAAATTTTTATATTTATTTATAAGCAAAATAGGCATAGTATTATACCATGTATTGATAGTGAAGGTCGAAATATATTCGTATATTTCTACATGATAACGATATTTAAAGCTACCTTTTGTTTAGGCCTATCCATTACGAACTTTAATATGCTTTCATCAAGTGTTGTATAATCTTCATCTTAATTTCAGTCTAGAAGCGCCCACTGCTAGGCATAGGTCTCCCATAATGTCTCCTCAACGATAGATCCACATCATCATCATCCCACTCCTGTCCACTGCTGGACATAGGCCTACCCTAATGAACGTTACCGCTCTCGATTTTCGGCCGTTCTCATTCAGTCCACTCCAGCCAGCCTACGAATGTCGTCATCCCATCTTGTCTCAGAGCGTCTCACACTACGTTTACAGTGTCACGGTCTCCACTCGAGAACTTTAAGACCCCAACGACCGTCAGTTCTACGGCTAATATGACCAGCCCACTACTACTTCACTTTGCTTATCCGGTAGGCTATCTCGGTTGGTGACTTAGCTCTCTGTCGGATCACATCATTCCCGATGCCGTCTTTCAGAGATACTTCGAGAATAGCCTTTAATACTACCCTTTCTTCCCTTTCTTATTGCTCGCAAATAAACTTCCTGCTGGCGTAACTGAGCCTAACTTCTTATTTGACTGGTTTTGTTTTTACTGTAAGTTTATTAGTAATAACCGTAAAAGTTTTCATCTGATGTGAGAGATTTTTGATTCACATGTTCAATGCAAGAACACTGGTTCTGAGTAATTATTCTCGTAGTTGCAAAGCGGCTGTCTCGCATCTCGCTCTATAACGTTTGAGTTAAAATTTCATTAATAAGTAATTAATTTTGATCACTGATAGATATAGATCGTGTATCCTTGCTTAGTAATATGGCTGCGCGATAAATAACATGTAAAATCTGATTTTGTTAAAGGACATCTGGAATGCTTGACATTGATCCTATCGATTAGTTTGTGATTGATTTCTACGTCAATTATAAGAAATTGATCAATATATACAGTAATTGCAGTGATTAATCTTTTTGTAATTATGTACATTTCATTATTTTAATACGTCGTATCCTTAATTGATTATACATTTATTTTTTTCATGTACAATTTCTCAAAAAATCTTCACAGTTTCGTAATCAGCACAAAGAAGCATTACAAATAATGCTAGTTGATATTTATCGTTGTGCAACGTTGTCATGTGTTGTGTGATAGAGTTACTAAATGTGTGCGGAAATCATATGCATATACTCTTCCTTGTTTCTCGTATTAGATTTATCATGTTCTAATATATCCATTTTTAATTCTATTGGTCGTTCTTATGTAAGAGATCGTTCTTCTTAACCTACAATTATGTTTTTACAGTGTGAGCGGCTCCGCTCTTGACCGGTTTTTTTCAATTTTGCATGTAACGCTTTCATGCCGATGATGTAGTCAACAAGTCTTATAAAACACAATCCATTAGCTGTTTTCTTTAATTGATATAATGAGATTGCCGTGAAAACAACGTTATGTCATATTACTTTACAGGTTCTTAGCCGTGGGCGCAAATGTTAGGATTTCGTATTATTACAGCAATCCTTGAAATAAGTGTGAGTCAGTGTGCCTTTCTGTAATGTTATCCGAGACGGTATTGCATTACATTTACAATGTACACTTGTTTGGCTTTCTATGTATCATTATAGTAAATTCATGAATTTAAAATATTCCTAATTCATGTATCGCTCAAATATATCAACGATAAGAGTGATATTGAACTTTGCATTGAACTGTAATTATAAATATTTATTAGATAAGTGGTGTTGTGCGCTAAATCACATTAATTAATTATTGTTTATCAATAATTGATCTTTGTATGCGAATATGGAATTTAAAGGTCTTAATGCTTATTACGATTCATTAATCGGGACTCTAGTGTTTCATCAATTACATTTTTAGGTCAAGTTTTGCTCGGAGTCCGATTGATTTTGTCAGATACGGTTCTCAAGGTCCGTGTTCTCTTTATTTGCGGTCTCGTTTTGTCGGCCTCTGTTGCAATAAATCTTTGCTTTGCCCGCTTCATGGTCCTCTTTGTTACTTTGGTAACATGATGGATAGGCATTTTCGGCTGTACCATAATACATTTCTTTTATAGTAAGTGCAAGGTTGTTATAAATGTCTTTATTTACTCCTTGCAGTTCGGAAGTGTTCTTGGCATATTACTGGCCGCTGTTGTGTCTTGAATTTGTTACAATTAGTTTGAGGTCGTTTGGATTATTTATTTCTAAACAAATGTAGCAAATTCTTCTATTGTGTAACTGATATGTTTTGCTATTCATTTTAAACTGTACTCAGTACCAAAAAATTATACCTATATCCATTTAAAAGTCACGTTGTCAATCATAGGGATTTTCAACTGTGATATTACAGCAAGTATCGATTATGTGATTATAGTGCAGTAAACGATTGGAGCACTTTAACGAATCCGGAGTGGGTGCTTGGTACGTAGTTGCAAAATTATTTTACCAAATGTATTGAACCGGTTACGTCGCCTGTTAACACAGATATTGGACATGCAAAATGCACCGGCACTTTCGCCATTTGAGGACTGTAATCAATATGAAATTATAAGCCATCTAAGTGAGACTTTATTTTAATCACCACCATTCTTTCATAGATCGACCATCAAACTCAAATAAAGCAGCCAATGTGCTAATGGTATAAAAATATTTATAGATTTATATAACACACTAAAAATATACCATGGTTCAGTAAAAGTTCGATAAAAAGACTCAAACCCGAAACCTTTTGATATTATGTCAGCGATTCTGAACACGAATGCAGACGAGTTGTCCATCTATACCAAATCAATAAGTAACATACACATAATAAAATTCATTCAGTTTAACTTCTTTTTTCCACATTGTCATTATTGTATTTTCCACCATTCGGAAAAAGTGTGAAAATTTGTTCCTGTTTATTAGTCAGACAGCGCGCGTTAGATGCTTAGCTCTTATAGAACATTCTGTGGGAATGCGGTTAATTATTAGAGTTTCCCCGTTCCACGGTGTGGAAACAATTGTTTACGGCGTTGCAGAGATTGGCCAATTTTCGTGACTATTCCGCTTTTAGTAATAAAGATTTATCTGTAAGGCAAGAGTGATTCTTAATCTTTTCGCCTTATATTGAATTTTAATGTTTATGTTGCAATAGTTTTGTATTAGGTAAATTGGTCCTGTTGTAAAAAGATGCTTGTGGTGCATTATAAAAACTTGTTTTTTTGTAGTGAAATTGTGGTAAGTATTTTTTGAGTAGCCCTCTTAGCATGAACACTGCACTATGGTATATATCGGGATTTTATCACGTTTAACTGTCAAACTACTGTGGAATTTGACAATTGGGCCTTATTTAAACGTGATAAATATCATATCGCGCTGCTCATGTTACTAAGACTGATGTCAGTTGTTAGAAAAAGTTGCTGTTGTTCAGTTTTTTGAACTGTTAGGTTTGTAAGATACAAAACCAGCGCTATGAGCATAAAACTTTCGATCAGCCAAATTTGACATCTAAAATCGACAATTTGCGAAAAATTCGATAAATTTGACAAATAACTCATATGAGTGAAAAGAAGAAGGAAAGAAGAAGTCGATCAAATATGGCGACTGTTAAGTTCTATGCTCGCACTGCGGCTATGACTGCAGCCTGTTGTGATGCTTCGGGCACAATGTGAGGCATGCAATGCTCAGAAGTATTTTTGAGGTAGGTACCGCATGGCTCATACTCCCGGCGGTGTGTTTAGCCAACCTTAAGCTATGCTGTACATTTTTATGATTATTAGGAATTTGGATGTATTATCAAAATAAAAATCTTGATTCACCGCTTTGCCTATGAAAGCGAGGTGATTTTTCCAAACCTGTGACATTAATTGTAATTATCATAAAAATTCTATGTGACCTTAAAACTAAATTTTAATTTTTGACGATGCATTTTTCTTTATTCACTTCAGTGATTAACATTGATTAGCTACGAATTAGTAGTAACCGACCATCGGATCATACTTTGACCTGATTTATGTTTATTTATTCGCGAGGTGTCCTTCGCGTCTTTGCAGTCGGAATAATGCGCCGGATTCATTATGCACTGGGTCGCACGGTGTGGCACGTGCGTGTTTAACGGATGCGTGTCCACATGAATCAGTGGTTAATTGCATTGCTGTAAGCACGTGGTGAGACATGTACCTATAAGGTCCCCGTGACCCATACAGCCCGGACAGCCCCTGTGTCTATCTACTAAGTCTGCTTGGATTTCTACTTGTGGAAGTCTTGATTATGTACTTAGTTGAACGATTTATATAACTTCTAAGCTGTATTTCGAATGAATTACATAATGTGTAAAACATTTTGCGAATTTTTATGAATATTTATTTACATTTTGAAATTGAACTTTTAAGAATTTATTATTGTTATATAAAATTTAATTTGCCAATATACCATATAAATGTGTGCAATATACATATTTTGATATTAAAATTTGCTAATAAATTCATTTTATTATCCATCAATCATAGAGACTAGTTTCACACCAATACCAAGTTTATGAGGTTGGTTGATTTTAACAAACCCTATTTTATGACTATGTATTATGACTACCTCTACCTATGCACTAGTGAGGCGTATCATCTGACCTAACGTCACAGTCGTAATAAAATTTATGTCGCCGGCCTTGGCTTTTACAGAAAAAGCGGTCGTTGCGTCGATTTTTCTGTAATAGAGATGTTGCCTATGACTATTATAGTCTCGTGGTGAAGTTATGTCAGACCAAAATAAAGGTCAATGTTTTTTTCATTTTTTTTAAACTGACACGTTGTCTGACGTAATTTGGACGTAAGCTTTTGATATAGCGACGTCTTTAATGCATATCAGCGTTTAATTGCGATTTCTTACCGTTGACACATAAAATCAAGTAGTAATGCTCATTTATACAATACATTGCAAAAACTGTTTACTATACACGTACAAAACATGATTGAAACGGAGAGACGAAGATACTTAATATCATTGTTTTGATTTCTGTTGGTATAATAAATTCCCTTATTTTTTCTGACTTCAAAATAAGTACCTTTGTATTTTTTTTCGCGATTATCTCGCATTTTGCTGAGTCTATTCTGCGGTTGTCAGAAAATTTTAAAGCAATTTTCAGATTTTGTCTTAAAAACTTTATTATTTTTGCGTGTTCCTGCTTTTCTTATTTTTTTCTTGAAGTCTATGAGCTAAGCTATATAAAAGGTATATGAGGTAATCTAACGTATAAAGCAAAATGATTGATGGTTTGGTAATGTGATGGCTTATGTTTAGGTACACAGTATTTCTATGTAGATTATTCACTACACTTGACATTTATTAATGTTATTGAAAAATATATAGTTTGCGGTTGCTTAAAAAAAAGTAATGTATGACATTAACTATGAATTTATTTTTTGGTTGACATTGTATTTTAGATCCTAAAAAACTTTGAAGACTTGTCTAGGTGATCAAAAGTAATGCTAATTACAAGTTTTTGTTTATACCGGTAGTGATATGAATGTAATTCATAAGCTTCATATGCTTACATGTAAAAATGTAACTGGCTAATCATAGCATTAGGTAATGTTTTTATCGTTTCTATTCGAGTAATTCAATAAATACTTTGCATAGAAACACATGTCAGCAACAATGTTGTGATCGAGACAAGTGCACGTGGTACCTACGTAGGTATAATGGTCTTTATTAGATCTTGTGTCCGGTGTGGGTTTTAAATATCAAACCCGGAACTCTAGTAATATTGTAAAGGATCTGCCAAGATCATTACAATTCAATTGAAAGGAATATGCACATTATTAATGTTTAAGTACTTAGCAATTCGACCTCCGTGGTCGAGTGGTCTGTACGCCGGTCTCAAGGCGTCGCCATCTCGAGAGGTTCTGGGTTCGATCCCCGGTGGGGGCAAATGTTTGGGTGATGAATTTTCAGGCATTTGTTCTCCAGTCTTGGATGTTTATATATATTTATCTATATTCATTATATTTATATGTATTTATCTATTAAATATATTTATCCGTCATCTAGTGTCCGTAACACAAGCAGTATTAGTTGCTTAAAATGGGGCTAGTTGATAGGTGTGAATGTTAGAAGATATTTATTTATTTTATTTAATTACTCCACAAGTACCTACTCTTATAAATGTAATAAATTACGTTTCCTTTTATAAGCAATAAAATATTATTTTTTTTTTACTTTTTTACGTTAAATCTGATATCAGTTATGCTATCAGTATAGTATATAATCTGATTAGATGCGGATGATAAATAATTATTTATCTTTTAGAAGATCTGTTGGTCCCATGAAAATGTATTTATAAAATAACTCAGCTTAACTGTATTTGAGTTTAAGAATGTGGTCCGAAACGGGATTATAATGAGGTGATCCGGATCCGGAGCTATCTGTCATCATAATGCATATACCGATAATTTTGAAAATTGTTTAATACTTCCAGCTGCTGCTAATATCAGCTATTATAGATTCTAGACGCAAAAATAATATTTTTTTTACTATAATTTTGTGAAATAAATATTGGTTTGTGGAATTCAGACAGCACTATTCATATTTAAAAACAAAATCTATCGTATGTGAGTTGTTGATTCTTGTGAGATCAAGCTATGATTGTTAATAGCTTTAGAAATTTTATGATCATGAATGATGAATTTCGATGATGTATTTTTTTCATAATTTGTAAAAAAATCTACAGTTTTAAAACCAATAGAAACACTTAAAATTTAATGTTTTTTAATTAAGTCCACTTTAATAGCTGTGAGCAATAAGGAATGTCTAAGGAACTGTCGATGTATAAGGAACTAAGAGAGTATTCGCTCAGAACTCATAGACTTTGTATATGAAATGAGTTCTGCTTTTTATTATCATTGCGACAACTAGGACATGGTGTCATTACTCTCTGAGATAAATGAACTGTGACCAACCGCCTGACTTAGATAGTACCATAGGCAAAACAGGTGAAACATGCTCGGTTTAACAAGACGTCTAGTTATGCAAGATCTGTAATCTTCACCAATCGACAGTCAATTCATGCGCCGCATGTCTATAACGATACTCTGTGATCACGGTACGGTATTGCGTTTGCATGCTTTAAAATATACGGGCGATGTTTTGTTCACTACCATTTGACTTGAGCACCATGAGTTGGTTTGCTCAATCTGATCAAGAATATTGTTGCATAACCGAGTTCATTCTGTCATGTCTAATTAAGCGCTTATTTAGCAAGATAATCCGATTTCCCTTTCATCAGTGAAACAACACGATCCATTGTTAGACGCATTGAAAGATGTAACGCTTCAAATCTTCAGTCTCACCACGACACGCCTTTGGTAAACTTTCATAACTTCAAACAATGCCTGCTACATTTACTATGATAATCAGTTAACGACCCGTCGAACTGTTCTCCTTAGGAGGAGAAAGCGAACCTTGCAGTGCTCTTCTTGGAACACTTTCGGATGTGCAAATGTCACAATGGATAACGGGATCCAGACTTCGATACTTTTAATTTCACACGATGCAATATTCAAATATATTTACGGTGAGTTATTGTCACTGTCAATATGAATTATGCATTTTGATTTATGATATGTAGTTTAAAATGAATCATATTAATCTTTTGTTAGGCTTAAAGCTTCGGTAACCGAGCCTAAACGCACTCTTTAAAAGTAGCTGGCATAATCCCTCCTTCATTCAAACTACATTTTAGTGTAGCAGAATATCGCGTATGCCCAATGTGCCCATTACAAGGCAACAGGGTCCTTACATAGAGATCTAACTATACATATCAGACAGAATATTATTGATCCTCTTCGGGTGAATAGTCGTCTTGATTATGCTACGATATGATTATGATTTTATTGAATAATTTATTACTTTTTATATATTCTATAGCATACCTATTTTATATCCATTTACTATACAAAAACTCCTGCAGTAACTTCTAAAAATATTATATAACACAATTCAGCGTCCGTCTGGTAAGCAACGGGTTTAATTTAACCGTATTTCGTATGCGGTTGCATGAAGACGCTACGTAACTTATTGTTCACGCCGTAGTCCGCTGGACGCATGGCTTATTGTCGTCCTTGAACTCAATTGATCGTATTTATGAAGCTAACGGGAACCGTGTCAATGCAAATCGCTATACAAGCTGCTTGATTACTGACTGACAATGAGACGATCGTGTGATTTCTTACATTTAATTCCAATTCAATGTTAAAATTACAATGTCCACGCTACTGATATTATTAACTTAATAATCATCGGCCCGTATTTTTACATTTAAGCCCTAAGCTTTTGTTGATCGTAATCAATATAATCTTTTTGATTATCAAACGACCTCTTGACTTTTATTTATTGTAACATCCTGGAATGTAATAATACCTATATGTAATTAATGGTCTGTATTCTTCCCATATATATTCGGTCATCGTGCACTTTAAGAGCGATTAACTTCTAATAACACCCATACCTACTAGTGGGATGTCTCTGTAAAAAAAGTGACCATGAATTAGGTTACTTATCCGGATTCTTCTTGTCTTCACGCTTTGATGACATCATGTGCTGACGTATGTAATTTGCTGTTATGCCATTACTATTACCGTAGTCATGAAATATGTTATTTTTGTTTAATGAACAAAAGAACTGCATGTAAAGTTTATACGCACGAGTTAATTAGGTTCATGTGTGTTTTGAATGTTAATTGCATTCAAATTATCCAATTTATTCATATTTTTTTTGGCATCCTCGAAAATAAAACCACCTAATAATAAAATATTATAACGATAGATTTTGTAGTTTGAAACTATATAAAATAATAAATAGTTACTGTGTTAGTTAAAGCTCAAGAACGTATAAATGTACCTACTACCTAGGTATGTAGGTAGGTATTTAAAAAAAATGCCAAGAAACTCAGCAAATTTTCATTCTCAATTTTCATTAACATCGTTTAAAAAATTATTTGGTGTTATCACGTTATCGACCAACGACAATGAATTATACATTAAATTGATTCAGTAACAAAAAAGTTAGTATAGATTAATATTTCTTAAAAATTTATAGTTCAAGAACACCATTTTTTATCGTCATCCAGTTTCTTTCTACTCTGTAAATAACTCAGTTTAGGTTTTCCTCAAAAACTTAAAAACAACGGTGGTCCTAACGTTATATGCCGTAAAGAGTTTATTGTTGGGAATTGTTGCCTTAATGGCATTCTCTACATTCTTACTAGTTTATCCACAAATATTTTACGAACTTGCTTTTTTATTCACAATTATTATATTCATATCAATGTTGTCTTCAATGTTGTCAACGTTGCTATGTGTACTTGAACAGGTTATTTTTAACATACATTAACCTTTCCCGATATTAGTTACCATTGGAAAAAACACAAACGGTGTCATGCATCTTTTATTAGTTGGAATAAAATTGTATATACGACCTTAAACCGTCGCACGAACATCGTTCAGTGGTGCGAAAAATTTTGTTTACCAATTATTTCGTAATCAAAAACTTGTTCGATCGCAATGTTGTCGCAGAATTTTAAACAGACGGCGAGATTATTAATAAATGCAATTTTTAATCCTTTAGTTAAAAATAAGTTCTTAACTATTTCGAGCTTTGGTTGGTTAAATAACTAGTACATAATGTTGCTATTTAGGTATTTTTACACTTTTCGCATTCCCATTATGGCAATGAACATTGTAACAAAGGACGTTATTTGTATAAGCAGTTACTTCAAAGGGGTTTTTACACTTTGATATCTGTTATTTTGAATTACATCACGATTTTACTTTTGTTCGATAGTTCCGCTTACAGATGGGAAATCCTCTAATCTACTACCTAGTACCTACCTTATTCAAACCAACAGGATCTTGAAGGTACGCCTAATTTTAAATTTACATGCGAGTATTGAAAGAATAAAATCTTATTAACGATTTGTTCAAGGCATTTAAATATATAAAACCAGACTTCAGTAGTAATTATTATGAAGCTACGTCCAAATTAAAGTTATTATTTGTTGTTATTTGTATTTTGATTAATTGCATGGCTTACAAAGGAGCCTATTTAATATGATCGCTGTTGACTGTAAAAGGGGGAATTGCCTTTACGAAACATGCGAATATCGGCAAATGTATAGGCAAGGACAAAAACTAACAGGTACTCTATTGTGGTGCTTGGTGACCTACTCATACAATAATTGCTTATGACATGTGGCCCAATGACTATTTCAGCAACTTCTAGCTTGTGACGTAACCAACACTTGGCGTCTACGTCTACATACACTGCAATTAACGCGTATGTTCCAAACTGGATTATGTTTATGTTACTTCGGAGCAACACATTTAATATTATTCACTAACATATTACCAACAAACATCAGATTTATCCTTGACATACCATAGGAAACTTTATTTTACGTTAAAAGTTCATTGGTATTAGAATAAAAATTATGTAACGTGCACGTGAATAATGTTTTTGTTACATTTTTTGTTTGTTCTATATAAGAACTATGTTCTTAAAATTACTACCTGTCCGCATAACAAATGTATTTGTTCACAATTTCAAGTAAGAAATCAGGCTACCTTAAACTTTAATTATTAGGTCCTTACCTATGAAATTGGTGTTTTGTATGGAGATTTTGGGGAACTCCGCATTTTCCATACTACATTTTTTTCAGTTTTCTTCACAACGACAAATCCAAAGATAATAATATTTGGCATCTGTCATTAGACAAGCTTTAGTTATATGTGTAATATCACACTTCATAAAAATTATTTATCGTTTTTATTGAATGCAAATAAAATGATGTATTCGGGAGGCACTTAAAAAGAGTTGTCTCCGTGTCCAATTTTAACACAATTAAACTTCCAACAAATTATCAAAACAAATCAAAAGAGCTCAAAAATATAGTGTATTTTTCGACGAGGTAATTATTTTTTAGGAATACCCTGAATCTTAATAGTTACAGACAAAATACTAAGAGAGAAAAAAACACCAATTTCATAGGTAAGGACCCAATATTTGGCAGGGATTAATGTATTGTGTCTAGTTGTGATGGAATATTTTTTACCACTTCTTTAATTGCCTTTCATGTGTATTTTTAATAGGTATATGTAGCGTAGTATTATGTATATAAGTCACGTAGTTTTTTTGTTTGATATAGAATAAAGTTGATTGGATTCTAGCTTATGCTCTGCATTCCCTATGTAATAGATTACGATGTGAATTGCGTGTGAAATAAAAGTAATAATTTCATAATGGTGACATAACTCTACATAACGATATTTGTTTCGAGATTGTTAAACATGTAAAGTAATGCTCTCACGTTTCTGCCTTTAACCTTTCACCGCTTGGGTTTTTCTTATCCATGTAAAATCTTTGATGTAACATTTTTCGTACATATTCTAAACAGTTATTTAATGCACATACCGTATGAAACATATCAGCCAGTGAACTCGAACTAAGTTCACAAGATTCCATGTGACAAATTATAGGCCTACTTAAAAGATATGAGAGTTGAATACCTCTGCCTACTCCTCCGGGGATAGAGGCGTGATGATGTGTTGAATTTTTTGTAAAAGATCTGAAAAATATTTTTCTCCGCGTTTATGGAAAAGGTTACATTCAGCAATTTTATCACATTTAACGAATGATTTCTAATTATTACGGTCAGCCTCTTTGCAACTACGATAAACATCGAGCCGTGATTGCTTTATATTGTAATTAGAAACATTTGCTCTGTATCTATTAAATCCTTTCGCTCATTTTGGTATAATGAATGCAGTGCGGTCAGACTGGATGCGCTAAGTCCGGGTGTTGTGAAATGTGAAGGCCGCTCGCCGAGGGCAGCTTCAGTCCCTGTGCCATTTAGCTTTGTACAATCAAGTGCAGGTAAAACTTTTTGCTATAGCACCTTGAGTGCTTGTAATAAGAGCAATTTTTCAACTACACCTTAATTTAGTCCACCTAATAGCGGCCAGCCACCTGCACTTGTTTGCGATCTTTTTTTTTGAGACACAAATAGGATTAACCACAGATAGGATTTGTCCAGCTGAGTAAAATACGTCACTTCAGTAATTAGTTTGCGGACTTTATACTTATTGCGGAAATGTGTAATTATTACCCAATTTTAATTAAAACTTAATGTACCTACACATAATATTTATTAATAATTTGAACTAGTTTATTAGGGGCGACCCCTATGTCTGGATGCGCCATATATATTTAGTTGTTTTTTTTTATTAAATAATAAAATACAAAGCATGTTCGTTTACTATTGTGATTTCCTAGCGCCCTTCCGTGTACTTAACCTTTTAAACTACTAGTACAATAAATAACGAGTTACGCATAATCAGAAACGTACACAAAACGGAATAAGAGCTACGTACATATTTAATGTTACTAAAAACATAATTTAGCACTTTGGTTTTATGCGGGTTGCAGATCAAGAGTTAAACTAAGTTAGTTTAGCTTAATTCGCATAGCTGACGCAGTTTTCCAAATAGTTTGCGATCTGCACGCAAGTATAGAAAACTGCGTCAGCTATGCGAGCTAAGCTTAACTAACATAGCTTAGCTTTTGGTCTGCTACCCGCATTATATATGAAACGAGTTTGTTAATAAGCTTAAGGCAATCGTTTTTGTACTATACCTATGCAATCGCTGATAATGCATTTAGTTTTGGATTTTGCCTCGTAATTGCATAAGTAGAAGTTTTACTTTATCATTTAGCCTTTTTACTATCTCTGCGACTCTATCTTATTTGTCAAATATTATTATTGGAGTTATTTTAGTACAAGCTTTGTATTTATTATTTACCTTAAGAGCATATTAAATTTCTTTAGATTATTTCTAATTTGCATGCAAGGGTTCCCCTTAAGCCTCTTTGTCGGTTTATCTTCTGCGTTTATCTTATGTAAAGGTCAGTTGGAACAAAATAACAGTATAAGTTGCATCAATTACTGCGGACACGCAGAAATAATTATAATTTGCATTAAAGTTTCGTACATTTGCAGCTGTATTTCGTGGATAATTTAAAACTTACTAAATATATAATATACTATAAAGCATTTTTTGGGCCGGCAAGGTGAGGGTGGCTAGGGCTAGTATGTCAGTATGATGCTCTAGCTACCTTCACATATGGACTCCTCTACTGCTTATCATCAGGTAGTGTGGAGTCATTTGTTGAGCTTTTTTAAAAAAAGAACCTAATCATTTAATACGCACTGGTCTTACGTGTAGTCTGCACAAATCCGTTAGGTACTTTTCATTTTTTTTGCAGTAGCTATTTTTTTTGCCAGTACTTCCATATGATTCATTGCGCAAACTCATTGAATCATGTGGTAGTATGAAAGAACTGCCCGAAAAACAACGCGGATAATACAGCGGTGCAAAGCTTTATGTCGATTGATAGGTAGAGACGGTTCTAATTACTTCCGGGACCAACTAATAATGTAACTTAACTAAATGTCAAAGACAGAATTGGACATTACAAAGATTATAATAAGAAGATTTTCATACAGAGAGGAAAGAACTAATTGTTGATTGTTCTCAATATCCTAAGTAATCGAAACCAAAACGTTTGAAACTCTACGACATCGAATTCCTTTTATTATTTATAATATAGCCTGATAGAACTGTTTGATGTATTCTGAAGATGATTATTACTATCGTTTAAAGCTTTTTATTTCAAAGTGTTTAAAAATTCCGATAAAATTATATTATTATTTGATAAGTTTCTAGGTAAAATTATCAACAATATTAGTGAAACATTTTCAAATTTAAAAAACTATAATCATGCAACTATATGATTAAAGAATTTAAGTGCATAATGTAATTGAAATTTAAAACATGTTTCGCCGAATGAATTGCAAAGCATCTCGAGTATTATCATATTTTAGGACATTAACTCAAAATGAGTTCTCCAAAATCTTAATTTGTATATTTTCATGGTCACTATGACTTAAAGACGGTAATACAGGTAGGATTTACATTATTAAGTATTTTGTATTTGGTGAGACTTGTTTTTTATAAGTTACCCAAATTTATTGCTGTTGTACGGAATAATCACAATATAACACTATATAAAATAATGACTCAAGTTATATTTTTTTTTAAAAACCTTAGCCTTTGTTATTCATGCCGGCTAATATATTGCAATACAACTCTGTAAATAGAAAGCTTATCAAACTTTGCCTTTTCAAGGTTTCAGCTGGAAAGTATTTATAACTCAAACAGATTCAAAATATTAATTAGTTGTATGTTTATTGCTCTAGTTTACATTGATATTCAATTCGATGTATTAATTAAGGGGATCATGGTAAAATTCACTTTTGTATGTTGTTGCTCAAAGTTTTTAGGACTTTTTAACAACCAGCAGATCAAATTCACTTAAAATTACTTTATGTAGAAAGTGAGTAGTCCTTTGTCATTCCTGTTATTGTGTTTTGGTAATTAAGTGTCAAAACTCAGTAGATTGAACGGTGCATTGTTTGAATGATCCCATGCATCACTCACCGTGGTTTTGGTATCCATTGTTTGTGTTGGCTCCACCACTCTTTATTGTCTTCTAATCAGTTGCTCACTATTACGTCACAGAACACTGCATTCACTCGGTCCACATGTCGGGGGTAGGAACGGTCGTCGCGTCTCGTCTGCGATGTCGAGTTTTGCTCTCTCGCCCTCTCCGTGGCCGGCCGTCACAAGACGCGCCTGATCCAAGCGGCAAAGCGACTAGAGTCGTACTGAGAGTGTTGCAACAATCACCAAGGTTTATATATGAGGTTGCATGCTGCCGTTCTTTTTTACAAATATTGTATTTTTTTATTATTTTAATTATAATGAATTAAAATCAAAATTAATTATTATAGTTTCGTACCCTTTAAGAGAAACTAATAAAAATATTCCCTGGGTTTGGTGTATTAATGATAAGAAATTCTTATGAAATTATCGATTAAACCTTACGCATGCCTTGGGTGTAAGAATCTTAAAATATATATAAAACATCGAGGAGTATTCATTACAGGCGAAATATCACTGAATTGAGGAGCGACTGTGCGAATTCTTGAACCTGCGTAAACTAAATAAACCCCAAATAATTTAAAGCAAGTAATTTGGAAATGGCGGCACGTCCTTACTGACAATGGTCTTGGAGCAATCTAGCCCACAGGAAAATTATAAAGAAGCAATACAGAAGCTCTGTCACGTTATGCACGGCATCCATGACGTGGCTCCTGTCTTCGTGCGCTTGCGCAACCAGCGAGGACGATCCGTCCGCAAATGGAATTACATTACGGGACTCCTTGCCTTGGGGTGTATAAGGCTAACGTTATTACTGGACATTGATTTAATCACACAGCTCATTGCAACACCAAAACACACAGATCAGACATCTTTTACATAGATCGATTTTTAAAGAGCCCGTAAATTTTTGTACAAAGAAAAGAACATGAGAAAATACGATAATGTTGGTTTAAGGAACAAACTTCAATTATTGGAGCAGAAAAATCAGAGAGTATAATTTTTAAAACTGCAATTGCAAATAAGTACGTGAGATTATTGTAATTTAAAAATCGTGCATTTTAGTCATTACATGTCCTTTATCCTCAGGCCATAATTATAATATATCTGCTGTGCACAGACCTTCCTGCAAGGAAGAAACAGAATGAAGAGCCTTAACATAATCACGCTGGATGATGCGCATTTGGTGGGTAGCAATGATTGCAATATTTGCAAAACGGCTAAATTTCAGAAGCACAAACTTTCGAGATCACAAAGTTTGGTCATCTGCACATAGGTAGTTCAGTATCAATAGCTTTTGTACCAGAAAGATATTCAGCATAGTTTCAAAAGACAAAATCACATTCTAACAACAACAAACAAACAAAAATAACTTTATTTCATAGGCCAAACCTGGCACTAAAAAACGTTAAAATTTTACAGTTTATAAATTGAAAAAAATTATATATTTAAATAAAAAGTATATTCTAAATTAAGGTTAATTACCGCGAGCACTTGCGGCAAGTACAACCACAGAGTATAGACTGTGGTTATAATTGATACAAGCGGCCGGATTTCGAGAGTAAGGCTTTTCATGAGAAGAACCCGGCAAGAAACTCATGAGCCACTTTTTTTAAATAGCCAATCATGTAATTATTGTCATTATTTAATGTTTTACATAATCTCCATTAATCCATCAAAATAACATGCCTCTATGATGAAAAAAGATAGCAAATAACTATTTCCACACTATTTTATCCTCTAATCTAGGATTTTATAATAGCCTTTTTTCATTAAAGTTTTTTTAATATAAGGCTTAAATTTATGAAAAGGCAGTTGTATTATATTTGGTGGGTTTTTTTTTTTTAATTGTATACATTTCCCCATAAATGAGCGATTTGTTTTACGCAGTCTGAAGACAGGCACAGCAAGTTTATTTTTGCTTCTAGTATTAAAATTATGGCATTCATTATTTTTCATAAATGGGTTATGTTAATAAACATATATAATATTTTCATAGATGTATTGGGAGGCAACAGTTAATACATTATTATTATTAAACCCCTAAATGAACTAAAACAACCGGTATACATAAAAAGTATGCAATTTGGATTCGCTATGATCCGTTTTAACATTTAAACGTTTCACGCACGTTCGCGGTATTATAATTTAGGATCAAAATAAAAAAAAATAGGTATTCAATTATAGAACTTAACGATGAATATTTAAAAATGTTAACAAAGTGCAGCGTAAGCTTTAAAGTTATGTCTTTTTATGAAAATTCTTCCCTCGTAGGTATGTCAGAAACATCGATTTATCAAACATCGTTACCATTTTATATATTACAAACTTTCGTATAGATAATAGTAGATTAGTAGCCAAGGGCTGTAAGGCATCAATTGCAGCCCGAGATATTTAGGCGCACGAGCGCAGCGAGGGCGCTTATAGTTCGAGGGTGCAATTGATGCTTACACCCGAGCTAACTACTCTGCTTTACATCTCGATTGTAAGGTAAGTGGAAAAAAAGGCATTACAAGAATAAATAAATTTATTTTCAAGAACAAAATTTAGCTTCGCCGTTCGATATTCAAAATTGATGAAAATAGCGAAGCGACCTCTTTTGTCACAAGAATAAATAAATTTATTCTCAAGAACTAAATTTAGCTTCGCCGTTCGATATTCAAAATTGATGAAAATAGCGAAGCGACCTCTTTTGTCATTGGGCTGAATGCATGATGTCTAGTGCCAGTAAGATGGTTAGATGTACGCGAACTTTTTGAAAGAGTTTTTTTTTTAATTACTTACCGCCCTAGGGCGTTTCTAGCTACATTATTAACCTAGGGCGGTAATTGATCACTTACAACCCGCATCTGGGGGTATTAAGGACCTATTTACCGAACATGAGAGATGTAAAGTATCTTATATTATTGTTTGCATAGTTCATAATAATCGTTGCGTAACTTTGTTAACAGTCTTTATTTTCATTTTATTTGAGTACTACCGCAATACACAAAAGTGCTCTTAGCTTGCAAGTATTTTAAACGAGCAAATAAACAAAAATGTTGAATCTAGGAATATCTACTGACCGTATTGAATGTAATTTTTTCAAGTATCTTTAGTAGTTTCTAAATTCTCAGAAAGGATTCTATTTTGTTAAAAATTAACCCCCTTTCTTTTGTATTTAAACAAAATTTTGTACCTATTATACAGGATTATTTTTAATGAATGAACAACCTCGCAATAACGTCATATATAACAACATTTGTTCTACGACTTTTGATAATTTGGCCTATTCTTTATGATTATTTGACATATTTAAAAATAAATATCAATTTCTAAATGTTCTTGGCTCTGTGCGCATCGCGCGAGCGAGCTTCGCGGGTGTCGCCTTTTCGTATGAACGGAACATTGACTTACTAATGTCACGACAGTTTATTATAAGCTTGTATAATCATTCACAATTAATGTATGAGTTTTGGTGGAACTCGTAGAACAAATGTTATTATTTAAGATGTTAGCTACCTAATCTCGCGAGGTTGTTGATTCATTAAAATAATCCTTTATTAATTACTTTGGTGATATTCTATTTAATATCAGAGAAAGTTTTGAAATCAATCTGCGTACAGAGGTTGGAGATTGTTCTTGGGTATGTGATTTTGGCCATGTTACATTCTAAATGATAAGTATTGAATTACGAAAATTTTTTTGTATTAATATTAAGGGGAATTTTTGTAAAAAAGCAAATAAAACAAATTAGTATATAAAGTCTAACAGTTGGTTTTGGTTTTGGTTTGCTCTTTTGAATTACAATACGTAATACCTGCGCAGACAGACGGAACAAGAAGTCTCAGTAGCAGTTGATGCCATTTAACGTCTCAAATTAGAAGCTACATGCGTCAGAATAAAGAGCTTCCGCGTGACTTTTGAATGTATTACATTAGGCGACTTCCACACACGTTGAGAATAATTGGTGTAGAATAGACGGCATTGATGTAACCATGTGTAAGATGTTGTGTTTTTGATATTCTTTTGTTTTTATGACATTTGTTTATATACTGTGCTTTCACTTATTTGTATTTTATTATCATCATCTTCATCATTAGCCAACATTAGTCCACTACTGGACGTAAGTCTACTATAACGTGCGCTATTTCACCTCACACCCACCACATTTATTGAATGTGAATTTCTTCTTTAAGTATACGTATTATTGTTAGAATCAATCAAACTTTTTTTTCTGATATATTAAAACTTACCACCTTTAGAGAATGGACTAGATTATTATTATAATGAACGGTAATAAAGAATTACATTTGCATATAAAAATAAAATACTTAACGTTGACATTCTTCAAGTCATTATTCTTCACAAAAAACCGGAATACGCGCATTTTAATAATGGTCAGTGTATTATATATTGGCAGCGAATTGGTGTGATTGAATCTTTACCTATACATACCAAACTGTACTTAACTAGCTCCAATTACGCAACCATTAAATTAAAGATCGGTTTGGGTTACCCTTTACATCTAATTCTCGAACGCGATAAAGGGTATTAATTGATGAAACAATATGCTTTTTACGTCAATGGCTGTTAGCTTATTATTCTTTGATTAGTCAATAATTAAGTACGAATATATCTCATCCTGGAAAGCAAATTAAGGTGAATAATTAATAATATTCATAGAAATATGATGATCTTAATTTAATGATGTAACAAATAATTACAAACATCCTTATTTTTTATCCAATATAATTCAATAAACTATATAAATGTATAGGTAATTCTATAAAACATTTTGTAGAGTACTTGTCTAAACTGTTTCCATATTTTGGAAGTGTATGTATACATATCTATTTATATTTTCTTTATGGCTTTGTCATTTTTGAATATAGTTGCTAAACATTATTCAAATTGCCATTTTTTAAATATGTTTGTAGCTAACATTTAAAATACATAAAATTCCATACAAATATTTATACTGTCGAATCGTGCACGCGTTGAACTCTTTTAGTTGAAAACCCCGAATAGATTCATTATTGTTGATAAAGTTAATAGTTATGTATATGATGACACTTGATTTACTCGTATTATAGTATTTACTGAATTGACTAAGAATGATTTTGTTTTGTGTTTTCAGAAAAGCCAAAGCAAAATTTTAATCTTGCCTCATTCGCAAGATGAGTTTCGGTTGTACAATAGACCCAGAGCCCCGATCGCGCTAAATACGAACGTTTTTACCACAACAAAATATCAGTCAAAAACGTTACGGCCCAGCTTCACTTCACGAGGCAACACGAGGGAACGCGAGTACGAAGATATGGACTATGGCCGTAACGTTTTCGACTGAGATTTGGTTGTCGTAAAAACGTTCGTATTTAGCGCGATTGGGGCCCAGTTTGATCTGTGTTACAATGACAAATTTTATGGAAGTTCAGTTTTTAACAAGTTTATACACTGGTCAACTCATGCTTGTCTGATTTGTAAAAAAATCTAATCAATGAAATTAGCTTCAGAACTGCACTGCAAGTAGTGAATATATTTATTTATTATAATGTAGATACCGCTTTTTTAGGTTATATTTCTTAGAAATAGGCCTCCTGTTAGTTTTTGTGAACAGATGGCGTAGTTTTGCTTTCACGAATTATTGTAAAATGATAATGACATTCCTCACCATGCGCTAAGACGTATCTACATATATTGAATAAATGCTTTTACTACTACTGATCAGTTGACAGGGCCACTATCTAAACAAAAGGGTATGTAGTCATATGATCCAATAAAAATGATTACGCTGGCCTTTAAAAGTGTTGTTGAAATTGTAACATAACATAACATAATATATCATCACGCCTCTTTCACCGAAGGGATAGGCAGAGGTGTTAAACACCCCCATTTCTCCAGATATGTTAAGCCCCCATGTAACAGGCAGGTGGCGATCCTTTGGCCATGCACCGGGCACAATGTGGGGCAAGCGATATTCACAATGAAGTACATAAGTTTTTATTCAAAACTCAGTAGTACAGGCGGTGTTAAAATTGTTTACATTATAAATCCTCAGAAGATACTCTTACTCCCAGTTGCAGAAACGAACTTTAAAATTTAATGTCGGCATTATCCCTAATGCTCCATTAAATTTATTGATTGAAGTGTCAAAAGAACACCTTAGCGTAGTTTTTACGTTGCACAAAACGACATTAGCACCCTATCAATGCTAAAGAGACATTAGCTAGAACTATTTTGTGTTCCAATTTTAAATTTAATGAACTTTAAAGTTTTAATGTCTCATTACTAAATGTCGTCTTTAAAAAATCTTTGTGCAACTGAGCGAGAGAAATAAAATATTTTAATGGTGGCGGTGTCATATATCGATTTAATAGGCGCCGGCTAATAATCTGTTTTTCTAAAGTTACGGTGCAAAATAACATAGTGATATTAAATAGCTTTGACATTATCTATTAAAATGATTTTTAAAAATCATTTTGACGCTAACCAGTTAGAACTCTTATGGAAAGCAGTGTAATTAAGATTTAAGTATTTCGACTTCTACATACGTTATTAACAATACATATGTTATTAACAATACATATGTTCATATTATTTATTGTACGTTTTTTGATAATTTCGGAAAAAATTAGATAGATTTAAAAATGTGTTCGGATTAGGCAATTTCGGACTAGCTATCGGGCTGAATCTTTGAGAATAGTTCAGAACCCGGAGACAATGCAACTATCAAGTTTCTAAAAGCACTTTCAGGTCGAAATTTCAACAACTTTCAGATTTTGTATGGAGAGACTACGCACAGCGCCATCTGTTGGTTGGTGTTAAACAACTAATCAATAGATGACGCTGTGCGTAGTTAAAAAGAATAAAATAAATATATTAGATTAAAAATCCCACGTTTTTAAAAAAAGGAGCAAAATAATAATAAACAAACATGTTAAATACACGTACGTACATGTTATGTATTTGTCGTTAAGTCCGCCATATGTACCTTGTTTAGGACATTAAAGTATAAACATATAAATAAACACGCGGGGCCGAATGAGGGGTCACAAAACATGGGGGCGCATGTTAGTAACTTACACTTTCGATTTCCTATACACACTACGTATTCCATTAAAACCCCTATAATATAATGCATGCATAGAACGTTAACAAGTGTTACTTGCAAAGATGCGCTCCCGACGTTTTGAATGACCCATTCATTCGACCCGCATGATTGTTTATTATTATTTTGCTCTTTTTTTGCTACTAAAGGTATTTCTCAAATGCAAATTCATTATACTTACTTAAAAACCTGATAATTTAGACATCGCATATTCTTTGTTTTGATGTAGATGATGCATATTTTAAAATATTAAAATAAACTTTGATTTCCTAATCTGTAGCAGGAAAACGTTGAACTTAGCACCGTTAAATATTTATATAAAAAGTAAATAAGTTTTACTTCCTAATTATATTAGAATTTATATCATACTGTCAACTTGCTTCTCGGTTTGCTAATTCTATTGGTTGGCAATTGATATTATTAAGCGTGGCGGTAATAAATTTCGAAGATTTCATATTCCATTAGAAGGGAATCTCAATGGGCGCTTAATCGTGTGAAGGTATAGCCGTGCGCTATTGAACGTGGCCACAAGGTTCTTGTAAGAATTTATTCGTTAAAGCAACAATAGATCAGAGGCTTGCTTAATTTCTTAGTCGCACGCACGCTTCCCGCTTAATTGGGGCTTTAATTATATCATCAGACGTGCCATATTATTACTCAATCAACTGCGTCCTCCCACGTGTGCAGTTATGGTACTTTAAATTATTCGGCTGTAATAGTTAGATATAATTTATCAAATTACTATAACTACATTTGAAAACATATGTAGATATTTGGAAATTCCTGCTAAAATCAAGTTGTGCTATGAACCGGATCTGTAGGCGCCGTTCAGAGATAGCACTAAATATAGTTGTGGTTAGAACGCGGATTTGTTTTGATGACTATTTTGTTATTAAAAATTCCTTATAAAGGATGATAATGATTTTATTGCCAGGACCATAAGAAATATATTGTAGATGATTCGGTATTATAGCTCTTTATGAATTCGACAGTTATTCATATTTTCGTGAATTTCGGTAAATTTATTTTTTGATAACACCAAACGAGTCACTTGTGTTTTTATGGTGGTTTTGATGTGGATTTTTAAGGTTTTCAATCTTACATCATAAAAGCCAAAAACCCTCAATCATAATATTATTATCCTTATTTTAAATCGATTACAGTTGGTGTCATCAAACTCATTCTAAGTGGTATGCTATTTTTGTACCTACATATGTATGATGTCACTACTATCAAATAATGTAGTATTACACGTTAATATTTTAAATGCATTACGCGTGATCATTTCTTATATTATATTTACTGTAAAAGAACTCTCTACATCGACCTCGGTGCAATTTGTTTTGTAGAGACATACAGTATCAATTAAATTAATAAATTTTTCCTTGAGAGTACATTAATCGTTTGTTTGCGATTTAAAATATAAATTGATCTTATGCTCACAGCGGGTCGTTGTTCGTTATCGAAATGGATTGTGTTCCTGACGCTAAACACGCGCGCAAAGACAAGTGTTAATTAACTGAAAAACGGTTGCAATATGCTGTGCAATGTTTCTTAATTCACATAACATATGACACAATTCGATAATAGCTTATCCGTAAATCTGTCATTTTAATGAGTCACAAATTATATTGGTCCGGTTCGAAGTAAAGACGCAAGTATGCTCGGATCGTCCTTGCCAGGAATGCGAGGTCATCACGCCTGCGTGGTCGATCGCGCTCTTTGGTCGCGGTCTTCTTGTGAAACATAATTATTTTTGTTTTAAAGCCAATCATTCCGTATTCAATGCATGTCATTATGAAGTCAGTTAGCGGTATGCACCTTGTGACTTGTGACGTCTTGCTTGTTCAAGTGCACCGACCCTAATTCTTATGCGCCATTTTGCATAGCTTGGTACCCATTTAAAGTAGTTTTTGGGGTAAATTCTGAACCTAATTTTATCATAAGTATTTCATAGGCTGACTCATGTACAAACAATTCTTAATATGGATAGTGTACTTTGGGGTTTAAGTCATTTTTAACATCCGAATGCTTATGGAAATATTGCCCAATGCAAACCCCACAAACATATTCAGCACATTCAGTTTGGCAACATATCAGTATTGGGCCAACTTGTTGGTGTAATATCCATCCCTTTTTCTGTCACTGAACAAGTACCAGATCCGGGGAATTTACACATAAAGTTTGGTAAATACTATGTCTTGAGCAAGACCCGCAAAAAGGTGCAGTATTATAATTAATTGTTATAATTACTATTTAGATAAATGGACTGTAAATTTATCGCAGCAACTATAATAACAAAAATAAACACTAACGCATGCCACAAATCCAAGGAAAGCCAGAATTTCACGTGACATGTGAGCTCATGTGTCGTTTTAAATTCTAATAATTTTCCTGGTGATAAAATATATTTTTTGATTTGGAGCTATTAGGAATAATTATGGCCTACGTAGAGTTCTCTCAATAATATTTACCTAAGTCTTTGAGGAGACTTTAGTGGAATATTCGAAACTACGACAATAATTAAAAGAAAATTCGATTATAAAGCCCATCTTCATCAGACAATGTATAACGTCCAACTGCTGGGCGGGTTTTCTATATAGAGAAACACATATCCTCAGCCTATATACGTACGACTGCTGGGCACAGGCCTTCCTCATGGAGAAACACATGAGGAGTATGGGCCGTAACACCACCACGCTGGCCCTGTGCAGGTAGAAACAGTCGCAATAGCGACCAGGACCAACCCAACGGCGTAACAAAGCACGGAGGAGCTCGAGATCACTAAATTTTGGTCACCCATCCACGGCCTGACCATGGCGTACTAACCACTACGCCACCGAGCTCCTCCACCACCGAGCTCCTTTGAGAGAAACACATGAGAGAGTATAAAACCCTACGTGGGCAACTTTTGTATAGTCATGAACTTAGAGTAAATAAAATTATACATGAATCGAGAGTGAATGGAATCCGGGGCGAAGAAGTCTTAGGCGAATGTCTCGATAAAATCGAAGGCGATCTTATAGTGAAAGAAGCGAAAGAAATATCTCCGAATCACAGGAAGTAAAATAAAGTAATCTCTGCCTAGCCGTTCGGGAAAAGGCGTAACCATATACTATCTATGAAAACATTGGGGAGTAATAAAATGCGCGAATAAAAAAAAAAGCGACTGATGATGACATATGATGACATGTATCATTAACTTGAGCGGTATTATTTTGAGTAAGCGTAAAATCAACTTAAATACGACTAACGACAAATATTGATTAATAATTAAATCCAGAATGATCATACAAAAGGTGGGTTGTGATTATTTCAATTCATGTATTGAAAATAATATAGAAAATTCTATACGTGCGACTACATTAATAAGTGAGCGAATACAGTGAGGGCAACATCAATGAATTTATATATCGTCGGGGAATGAGGATACCAGGGATTTCACGAAATACCTGGGGATACCACGAAATCACGGAAGATGTCGAATAGTCTTGATTCTTACCACTTCTTACTGAAAATGTTTAGTGATATGTCGTTTCACCAAACAAAATCTAGTGAAATGTCAGAAAAGCGGATACTGCCGAATCAAAATCGAGCCACGCACTTCTCTTAGTACCATTCAGTACCAGTAGAGAAACAAGTTTTCATCAAAAAAGAGTTCGTATATTCATAATTTTGTGTTAGGTAAAGGTTATTTTTTTTATTTTGACCCTTAAAAACAATATTTATGTCACTGATAATATTTTTCTCTGCCCTGAAATTGTTTATTATATATTTCGATGACACAAATTGTTGCGTGCGATTATATATTATTATGGCAACATTAGTATTATTGTCTACGACAATTAAAAAGTAATAAATCGGGATAGGCCGAAATTCGTTAAACATTCGATTTAACCGAATTTAGGCAGCTCGAGCTGAATTTCGTCATTCGGCCGAAATTCGGTTTTAATGCCGAACATTCTGTACAAAATATACTTGCACCATCACAATAGATATTGATTAAAATAACATATGTAATACATAAGAATGAAATAAAATAAGCCTGGTATACTCATAACAGTGATCGGAGTAGGTCGGAATATTATGGATATGAAACAATTATATTTATTCAAGAATATAATTATCATATAAATTATTATTTGTATCTGAAAAATTGAAACATGATTGAAAAGAGCACACTATTTGTATTTAACTAAGTACAATAAAATCTTAAACAAAATAACCAACACGTTCAAACAATAATTTACTTATTGAAAAAAAAATACAATTTTTATTATTGATAAAAAGCATTATAATAATCGAATCCCAGAGAATTTGTCGGAATCCCGAGGAATATCCATATTTACATCAATATTTGCGGTCAATGAACCTAAATAGCTCTACCTATTCCGATTAGTGCTCATAATCGTTTACTAGAATTGAAATAGTAATTTTACGCGATAAATGCAACAATAAATTGGCATTTTAACTTATAAAATTTTACTTACTCAATTAAACAAAACAACAAAAAACCGCGGCAAAATTGCCGAACTTCGGCCGAATTTTTCACTTTTACCGAATGTTCGTATTCGGTTCAAACAACATTCGGCCCATCCCTATATTCGACATCTTCCAGGATTTCGTGATATCTCTAGGGATTTCGTGAAATCCCCAATATCCTTATTTCCCTGCGACATATACAATTCCTAGGAAATGTATAATCATATATATATTAGGTTATGGCCTTTTTTTTGTATTTTAAGTAACTCAAATTAATGTTTGTAAGTTGTTGTTCTGTTGATTTCTCTTCTTTCGCAGTCAGTCGCGCACTTAGTAATACTATAACCTAAATTTAATGTTTTTGACACTTTTTTTTAAGCTATTGCATAGCTTCTATCGCGGGCCTTGAGCGCGGGGACCGAATCCAGAAATTCCGTAACGAAAAAACCTCACGCTCCGTAACGAAAAAACCTCACGCTCCCCACTCCGATGTGCAAGGAGGTGTGGCTTTGTGGATCACAACTGTTTTCCGCTTGGGGCGTTTTTTACTTTTTTCCATAGAGAGAGAGAGAGATAGATAGAGAGAGATAGAGAGAGAGAGAGAGAGAGAGAGAGAGAGAGAGAGAGCTACTGACGTACGTTTTTCATACAAATTGACTTTCATAACATAACTAAAAAAGTCACGAGTTTTACAATACTAGGGGTGGTGACGTGAAATAAAAGGGGTGCTGATGGTAAGGACGAATTACGTAAATATGTACATGTCAGAATTTTATAATTTTAATCTTTAGACGTTTTAGTTCAACTATTAATAGTCAACATTTTCCTACATAAGAGGTACGAATGTTAAGTTAAGTATTTTGTAAAAAAAGTTGATACAAAATACAATAGCTTTACCGCGGCAGTCCCCGAGTGCCACACGTCTTTTTTTTTATTTAAACTAATTTAATTTACAGCAACTCGTTTAAATACTAACCGAAGACAATGGACTCTAGCTAACAAAATGTTTTGTTTCTATAATCAATTATTTTATGTAACCACACCAATAACTGTACGTAATGAAATAAATGCCAAAAAGTGTTTATTACTTCCTACTTGGCCGTAGTTCTATGGTTAATCTATGAAGCAGGACGTGTCAAATGGGTACTATGCAAGGCGACTGACTCCAACGACGTCATACCTGGTATTTAATCTAAGAGATCGTGACGCAATATAAGTGTCGTTCCGCTTTGATCTTTTTGAATGCTTAAATTGAGATAACCTTTTGAAATAGTACAATTGTGTGAAAACTCGCTCAATTCTGAGCTAAATCCGTCTTCGCAGCTGATACAATTAAATAAAGCGCATAGCATTAAGTCAAGGCTTTTAATTGTTGTAATTTTGTGAATATATTAAGAATTTTGCTTTATTTTAAAGAGGTACAGTTTGTGGATTTGTGAGCTTTTGACGTTGTAGGCGGTAATCTCTAGATCTTTAGTTCCCAAATTGGTCCAGGTGTCCACGGGAGAGTCGCCAGGGGTCTTGTTGTCTTCACATCTTCACCGAGTTTTGGGAATATGGTAAATGGCTGCAGGGGGTCCACCGGAACAAGATAAATTTTGAAAGTGGTCTATGAGAAAAATAAGTCTGGGAACCTTTGCTCTAGATTTACTGAACCGATTAAAAAAATAATTTCATTGTTGAGAAGCTACGGTATCCTCGAGTAACATAGGCTATATTTTATTTTCGAAAAATTAGGGATCCTTGCTAAAACACCAAAAATGTAACCCAGGATGCAAAAAAAATATTCTTTACATCGCCTGCGCTGTTAAAACTATTGATGATGGAATAATATTAGGTACTAAGACTTGGTAGAACACATCATAATTTACAAAAAAAAATGCGACAGCATATTATTATGTCTTACTTAACTATTGTGGTATGTGGTTTAGCCACAAAAGTGATTTTTATTTTAAAAATGTTATTAAAATTTCTTCGCATGAAAAAAAACAAATAATTTATTTTAAACTAGCTGTTGCACTTCGTCCGCGGTTACAATGGTTTTTTAACTGTCCCACGGGAACCTTTAATTTTCCGGAATAAAAAATATCTAAGATAAGTTGGGATATAGGGATTACTATGCAAAATAACATTGAAATCGGTCCAGCCATATCGAAGATTAGCTCGTCCAAACAGATAAACAGACAGAGAAACAAAAATTGAAAAAATTTTTTTTTTGTTTTTTTCCTCTTTTTACATCCCCCTGACTTGGTTTAAAGCATTTTTTTCCATGTACAGACATTCAACCTCTGCAGTTTTATCATATGTATAGATATAGATTTACACATTTTGTCAAGGTTTTTTAATTTTAGAACTTTAATTGCTCTGCCTGAAAATCGACTTTGTTGTATAGGTAGGGTTATCAATGTGCGATGTATTTATTGATTTACATATTTATGGATCTACCATTCCATAAAAAATGATATTATGAATCTACTTTTTTAATTACCTACGTACAATTGCTATGACTGTGTTAGTTTTAATCACGTTACGCTTAAGTATAATTATGGCGTGATTGTTATATCTACTGTTTCTTAATAAGACATTGTAATAGTATACTGTGTTATTATAAACTACGTCAATGTGGAGGTCCTTAAACGGTTGTATTATTTAAATAAATTAATTCCAGCTCCGTGTGCCGCTGAGGCAGGTGCTTCGCCCTCGTGACTTGACCGTCATCATCAACAAGCGGTACCTGAAGGTCGGCATCAAGGGCCAGCCGCTCATCATCGACGGCGAGCTCGATGGTGACGTCAAGATGGAAGAGTCCACTTGGGTGTTGCAAGATGGACGTAATTTACTCGTCAACCTAGAAAAGGTAGTTGATTCGTTTTTATTTAATATTGATTAGTGGTATGCTACTTGTTATGGAGTTTGTAATGCAATTTGCTGCTGTATCTCGATTATTTTAGAGTCGCTTATTGATTTCCAATGTTTGCTCTAACTAGGTGCAAAAATTAGAGCCGTTGGCAAATAGCAAACAAATCTGCACTGTTCATTCAAATGCAACTAAACCGAACATGTTTAGCATCACTCAAACTTTCGGTTTTGTTTCTTCAAAAATGTCATAACCCAAATACATAAATATGCATGTGATGTACAAACTCGTCCGCGTACACAAAACTGCGCGAGGTACTTTTATGCAAATAAAACTTATGTTACCTATTGCAAGTAGGATATTTTTTTGTCAAATGTCATAAATAAACCTTGTAACACTTTTCTAAAATTGCTTTGGATAATTATTTTAAATGTAACTTCGTTACGAAAATAAGTGTTCTTGTGGGCACCTATTAAAGTTAATGATTGATTCTGCCATCGCTAACAATGTTTGCTCGTTATGATTATAGGTAAATAAGATGAATTGGTGGGGTAGACTGATCACAACCGACCCCGAGATAGCTACTAGGAAAATAAACCCAGGTAATGCATTCATTTGAATCTTTTTAACATGTTTACTCAAGTGACCCTCGGTCATGCCAAACGAATTTAATTTACCTCAGTTATAATTTTGTTAATTTTATATCAATAAAAATATTTGTCATTCATGACTACGAGGTAAACATTTACGTTTAATAATGTCAAGAGTACCTAATAGTGAACATCGAGGATTCATTCTATTTCGTTCTTTATCTTTCGTGCATTTAGGTATATTTTATTTTAATACAATCTGCTATCGTAAACTTGTAGCTTCTATCATGTAATAAGTTTATTAAATATTAGTCCAGTCAAATTAGTCCTTAAAATAGAGGTAAGGTTACAATAATTCCCATAGAGCTAAAAATTGGTATGAATGTTCAGAATACCATTATAAATGAATTGTGAAAAGTCCCCATCAATCCCCCTTGTGCAAAATTTTTTATTGATGGTGAAAGTTTGCAAAAATAGGTTTTTCGCGTTTTTCAGCTAAACGGTGAGTTTTACAGCAAAAATAGTTCAAACAAAAATTGTAGATCATCCGATTCTCTACAAAAATGTATCTACACTTTTTTCATAAGTATTGCCATTTCCGTGATATAGCGGTTGAAAGAATTGAAAAAATATTTTATTCGTAATATGCACGTTAATGTACTTTTATATACATTTTTGAACCGTTATATGAGTCCCTATGTCTTATACATACAAATTATAAAATTCTTAGAATATAAATGAACGTCAAAAACTCCTCCCCTATTTTCATTTAGTCGCATGGCCTTGAGTAACATCTCGCTCATCCAAAAGAATATTGACGTAATTACGTTTTTGCGATTTTTCAGGAGAGCGTTTAAAAAGTTTGACATCGAAAATATTGTAATCACTAATGGAATTCGCTTTCTTCTTTCTATGTACGGAGCTCCAAAAAAATTACCTGCTTGGATAAGCTCCGATACTTATCTTTTGCAAAAAAAACTTATAATAAAAAACAAGTGCAATTAGCTTGTCTTCTCCCAACCTCTGCTGCTGCTCAACAACATCTATTCCGGGTATATTATCAAGTTCAAGTGTGGCTTGGAAGGAAAGGTTGGACTGTTTTGTTCTTTAGCATGCACCAATTGTCAAGGACAGTCGTGCTCCAATGTTGAATCGATACTAGATAAGGATAATTACGATATCAGTGATAAGACATATGATGCATCACTTTTAGAACATATTTGTATCCAGCAGGAAGATGAGGAAAAAGAAGATGAAGAAAAAGAAGAAGAAGAAAACGAAGACAATATACTAGAAGTTCCATTGGATTATTATGAATCCGATGAATAATTTTTCCAAATTATTTTTTCATTTATATATTACATAATTTACGCAGCTTTCATCATTTTCAATACTCCATTTGCATTCAATAGGATCATAATAGATCGTGAATAGGCCTACCGGGGAAACCACGTTAAAAAAAAGCGCCAAGCACACTACCTCATAGGTGGTGTGGAAACGTGTGCATATTACGAATAAAATATTTTTTTCAATTCTTTCAACCGCTATATCACGGAAATGGCAATACTTATGAAAAAAAGTGTAGATACATTTTTTGTAGAGAATCGGATGATCTACAATTTTTTTGAACTATTTTTGCTGTAAAACTCACCGTTTAGCTGAAAAACGCGAAAAACCTATTTTTGCAAACTTTCACCATCGATAAAATTTTTTGCACAAGGGGGATTGATGGGGACTTTTCACAATTCATTTATAATGGTATTCTGAACATTCATACCAATTTTTAGCTCTATGGGAATTATTGTAACCTTCAAAGTCTTATTTGACTGGACTATATGTTGTCATAAGCTAAGGTCTAAATGCTTAAAATAACAGATTAACCTGTAGATATACAAAGTATCATCATTTTCAAAGCAATTTGTTTTGTTACGTAGATAACTTATATAACTACCTTGTTTTATGTTTTCAGAGCCTTCGAAACTATCTGACTTAGACGGCGAAACACGTGGCTTAGTTGAAAAAATGATGTACGATCAAAGGCAAAAAGAAATGGGTCTACCGACTAGCGATGAGAAGAAGAAACAAGATGTGCTTAAAAAGTAAGTAAATGAAGGACAGGAAAATTATTTATAACAAGGAATATGCTTTACAATGACGTGATATAGTTATCATTCATAATCAGTTTCATCAGTAATAGCATCTTCAAACATTCACACCTATCAACTAGCCCCATTTTAAGCAACTAATGCTGCTTGTGTTACGGACACTAGATGACGAATAAATTTAAAAGATAAATACATATAAATATCCTGAATATATATAAATATATATAATAATAATAATAATATAATAATAATATCCTCAGACATTCACACCTATCAACTAGCCCCATTTTAAGCAACTAATGCTGCTTGTGTTACGGACACTAGATGACGGATAAATATATTTAATAGATAAATACATATAAATATCCTGAATATATATAAATATATATAAACATCCAAGACTGGAGAACAAATGCCTGAAAATTCATCACCCAAACATTTGCCCCCACTTGGAATCGAACCCAGAACCTCTCGAGATAGCGACGCCTTGAGACCGGCATACAGACCACTCGACCACGGAGATCATCGAATGGTATCATTATCATTATTTATTGTTTTGACGCGTCATAAGTGTAACTACTTGTTACCTAAATGATTAAATAAAGAATTTCATTTCATTATGTTTGCAGCTTTCGATCATTATTCGATTCGGTAGCCAATGTCTGATTTCTGATACCGGAAGAAAACTAACTACACTTATTATTTTATAACGAAAGTACTTGCATACTTTGTCGTTTTTATTCAATAGCAAGCAAATATTTTTTTTTAATACCGCGTGTATATTGACTATAAAGCAATTAAGCAAAGAATATCTGAATACAAACCGGACCGAGATTCCAAGATTTTATGACGTCTATTAATCAAAGACCAGGATAACAAAATAATATATTATAATTATATCATACTGCTATTTCTTAAATTCCAATTGCATAAATTATCAGTCTATGTCATGATATTTAGAATAACACGTATAAATTTAAATAAATCTCATCATTATTGAATTACATAAAAGTTGTACTTTATATTTATATTTGTGCATCTCGACATTAATATTGGGTCCTTACCTACGAAATTGGTGTTTTTATTCTGTCTTAGTATTTTGTCTGTAACTATTACGATTCAGAGTATTCCTAAAAAATAATTACCTCGTCTAAAATTAGATTACATTTTTGAGCTCTTTTGATTTGTTTTGATAATTTGTTGTAAGTTTCATTGTGTTAAAATTGGACACGGAGACAACTCTTTTTAAGTGCCTCCCGAATACATAATTTTATTTGCATTCACTTAAAAACGATAAATAATTTTAATGAAGTGTGATATTACACATATTACTAAAGCTTGTCTAATGTGACATGCCAAATATTATTATCTCTGGATTTGTCGTTGTGAAGAAAACTGATAAAATGTTAGTATGGAAAATGCAGAATTCCCCAAAATCTCCATACAAAACACCAATTTCATAGGTAAGGACCTAATATAATTTTACCTATAGTGTTCTGAATTACCATCACGTTTATTGACGCGTGTGGGTATGCTGGGCGATTCTCACACAGAGCCGCACGAGGGAGCGTCGAGCGGTGTGAGTGGATACGTGCGTGTGTCTATCGCATTAACGCGATGATGCTGCGTTTCACGGCTCGCAAATTTAGTCATACAAACTGTTCGAAAATCAAGCACTCAGTGTGCCATAGGGTCGCTGAGGATTCCTCTTCCGCTTCCTCATAATGCGGCAGTTCCGCAATATTTTGTTCCATAACCGCATCCTGATAAATAAATAAAAAATCCTCTTCCGCTATCGCTCCCTTAAAATTTAAAAGAAATTGAATAGGAATTTCACTGAGCATTGTGCGTATCCATGACAACGCACGTGCGCCGCAGCACGATGCGCCAGAGCCGGCCGGTCAGCGAGCGAGCCATCCCCTCCTCTTCCTTGCTTGTTTTAACTTGACAATGTATATTTCTTATGTGGGAGTGTATATCACTAAACTCCCCCTAAAAGGCTTGATGATATTTTGTGTGCTGAACAAACACAAAAAAATTATCATCATCCGCTTCCTCATCCGCATCCTCCCTAAAAAAGATCCTCATCCCCAAAATTTGTGCTTGATAATTCCTCTTCCTCCTCCTCCCCCTCCTCATAATCACTTCCTCAACAACTCTAGTGTGCCATACCTTGCGTCAGTCGCACTCGCGCGTATGTATTCCGCATAGGCGCATGAACCGCATAAGCGCCCGTAGATGCGTTTTCAGTTGTACTATGCGTTTTTTCTATACAAAAGTAGATACCTTCATACAAATTTCATAAAACTCGTCCTGTAAAATGTTAAGGCATCAGTTTACCATTATTATGCGTTTATCCTAAAACATGTCTATTTCATTGGTGTTCAATCATATTAAAACTTTTTTATAGGGTTCGATTTTCTAGTTACGTAACAAAACAGCTACTTTATAGTGTATAGCTACAACTACATAAAGTATTTTTTAGTTATTTTGAATTATGTAAGGCTAAAAGCATTTCAAACCTGTCTAATCACTTTGAAAAATAAAAAAATGGACTAAGTATAGGTAACAGAAGACGAGCTTGTAAAGCAAACGATTTATATTAGGTCCTTACCTATGAATATTATTATTATTATTATGTTAATGCAAATCAAATGATGTATTCAGGAGGCAGTTAAAAATAATTGTCTTTGTGTAATTTTAACACAATTGAACTTACAAAAAATTATCAAATTATAATACGAGCTCAAATATATGGTCTATTTTTAGAAGAGGCAATTATTTTATAAGAATGTTCTGAAACTTAATAGTTACGGACAAATTGCTAAGACAGAATAAAAACACCAATTTCATAGATAAGGTCCCAATATAATGTACTGTCCTCTTAATTCCCCCCAGTCGTCCCCTGTGATATCCATGATACAATTATTTATATTATTTTATATCTATGCACGTTGTATATAGACTACGTTCCTGACTAGAATAGACTGCGATGACTGGAGCTAGTCATTGCAGCCTCTTCTAATAATAGGGTAAAGATGCAATATCGACATACCTACATAAACGTTTATTTTATAATATATATGCTGTACCGTTATTAATGTCTATTCGTAAATAGGTCAAGTAAAGACGCTTGAATTAAATACTAGACCATAATCTAGTCTATAATCGATGCAACGAGTAATATAATACCTACCTATGAGTCAGGTAATACCAATCTACGTTTATTTAATTTTTTTTGGTTGTAAATTAATACTAGCAGCAGACATTAAATTTCTGTTCCCAGGCTGGAAATTTTGAAGGAAAGAGTTATGAGCGGTTTAATGACTTTCTATTTTTTCTCAACTTGTTAACCACTTGCATGACCGTAACCTCTTCTTACAGACACACATCACCACATTTAAGACAGGCAAAGATTAATATGATATCATGAACTAAAGTTTAAAGCTTAGCCTAAAGTTTATTTAATTATATTAGTAATTAGAGTGAATACCGTAAATAGGCGTGGCAAGAACTGTTCGTTTGAAGTAATTTACGTTATTTTTAAACTTCTGTACCTAATTAATCGTCCAATGAACTTGAATAATCTTTGACATTTTGTTTATTAAAATGATGATGGCACGAATATGTACCCACTTGTTGTAAAGTAAAAATGGGAATTTTCTGACTATAAACTTGACAAGAACTATCCAAAACGCATTGCTCTTTAACAGGTAATTACAAAAACAACACTACCTTGTTAAGGACAAACAACGTTGCTAACTCAGCGTGTTAAATCCTATGCGCCATTATCAATTAGGCATTCTTTGCGGTTGCAATTTGAACAATAGTAGTGATTTGATGCAATATGTTTTGAGCATCGCTTAAGGACGTAGAAAAATTTATGATGCTTTATACATAGAATACGGAATGCTTTATGTTGTATTTATTGTTGTTCTTAAGCTCTCAATAATTTTATTCCCAGTTCCAAATGAAATAATCAGTATAATCGTCCTCAGCCTATAATATGCGTCCCACTGCTGGGCACAGGCCTTCCTCATAGAGAAACGCTGAGGAGTATGGGCCATAACCACCACGCTGGCCCAATGCGGGTTGGTTGGAATCTATAATATTACTTTATTTTTATATAATCATCAGCCTTCTCCCGTCCACTGCTGTACAAAAGCCTCCCCTAATGCACGCCACCGCTCTCGATTTTCGGCCGTTCTCATCCAGCCCACTCCAGCCAGCCTACGAATATCGTCATCCCATCTTGTAACAGGTTGTTCCACACTACGTTTACCGAGTCGCGTTCTCCACTTGAGAACTTTACGACAACGGCCGTCAGTTCTACGGCTAATGTGACCAGACCACTGTCACTTCAGTTTGCTAATCTGGTAGGCTATGTCGGTGACTTTAGTTCTTTGTCAGATCACATAACCTTTTCTATAGGTCGCTGAGCGACTTTGAACTGGTGGACTAGTTATGCCGTAAGTGTCCACGTCTTGGCACCGTAGGTCATAACTGAGAGGACGCACTGGTCGAAGTATTTCGACTTGAGACATTGAGGTATGGGTCAACAATAAAGAAAACTAATAAAAATTTTTGATTTATTTCTGTAAACGATCGTGCTTACAATAATTATAACGTTTCGTATTGCCTATTAAATAAAAATCCTGTTGTTTTTCTGACGTATATTAGACCACCACTGACTTGACATTAATAGACAAAGTAAAAAATAAAGATCAATTAAAAAATATAAACATACAAAGGATTTATCAGAAGATGTGCCCGTTCGGCACAATTTCTTTGAATAATGAGCGTAGATAAAGTAGTGTATGTAACTGCACATACGCTATATTATGTGACAGTTACATAAACTACTACATTTTTTGTAAAAATTATAAATTTGACAATAAATCTTACCCACGGACCAGAAGAATCGACTGCTTCAGTTGGAAATAGGCAATTTTTTTCTAGAACCAGTGTCGCTAAACTCACACATATATACGCCTACAATAGTCCCGATTTTTTCATTTGCGAAAAATAAGTCACCAAAAGACATTACATTATAAAGCATTACATTTATTACACTAAAGTCACACTTATTTTTATCGGAGTAATACGATGAGTAGGTAATGACATAATCATAAAAAAAATATTAATATACCTATCTAGTGTCGAGTAGCGGGTATTAAATTCCTATTTATTATCACAAATGAACACCAGACAGCGCTTAAATAAAAAATTGAATTTCATACTATTAAATGCAATTTTTTATTTAAGCGCCATCCATCACTTAATGGAATGGTCATGGAATAATATATTATATCTATAGTTTAAAAAGGATATTTTGCTATTAACCTTTTACTAATATAACATGGTAATTTACTAGACGGCTTTAGACGGAATTAGATAGTTAAATAATAATATGTTTGACATATAAAATCTTGTAAACTAAAAATAAAAAACCTTTTGTCTGTATAAAATATTAAATAATATTACATTATTGACTTAATTTTATAGTAACATCATAGGAAAGTCCAATTTCAAACATAATTAAACGTTTTATTGCTGTTCCAATTTTGTACGTAACTGCAATTTTCTCGTTTATTTTAACTACAGCACAAGTAACCATTTTTCGTATAATAGTTTTAACGATTTTAAAGTAATATCACATCTCTGAAGAGATAATTTTACGGGTGCCGAAAGGTGCTTAACTGTCAATGAAATATAGTTTTAAGTGACAGTCAATCGCTTTCTCGTTCATGCTTGTTATATCTCCGTGAGCGATTTTTTTGTCTCTATTTTCTTTGGCCGTCTACTTAAATATGTCTATGGTCACGACAGTGCGATCAAGCCATTGACCTTTCAATGGATCAAGCCCACTAGCTAAATAGTTTTTCTATTAGTTTCATCTTATTTAAAGATATTACGCTGACCTACAAGTAAAACCATTTAAACTTGTCACAGATTCAACATTACATTTTCTAAGTACAGATACTTGGAAATTGTAATAGTGAATGTTACCATTAGCTGATACTGTTCTCAGCTTCACACTGGACAACCCGATTTACCTACATAACTTTATCCACTCGACTAAAGGATGATTAAAATGCATCTGTTTGTTCACAGGTTCATGGATCAACACCCCGAAATGGATTTCTCTAAATGCAAATTTAATTAAGGTATCGTTTTAAGTTTAGCGTTAAACGTCGTTACTCTGATATGATCAAATGCATTGATGTTTCTAATACATAGTCATTCTATGACCCTTATTTTTAATGTTTGTCATTTGGGATGTCTATGAAACATCTCACATCGACGATGGTACTAGTGAAGAGGAAATGTATTTCCACTTATATGCACTTCACTTTGGTGTTAATAAATGCAACCAAGTAAATTGTATTTTTATTACGTAATGTCCTTTAAGCAAGTTCTTCGTATACCTATGCTCAAAGTGGTGCTTGTTTTAATGATCGTCAAAACGTAGTATTTGAATCGGCATCTACGAAGAAATAACAAAAAATTACATATACATATTCATATATTAAATATTGCATATCACTTAAGGTACAGATCTTAAGTATATGTTACCATAATATGATACCCTGTCCTTGTAGCAAAAACGTAAGTTAATATTAATAACTATACAAAACAAAGACGTAATATAATAGATAATTATCACACTAAACTGTTAAGATTCAATAAATTATAATCTTTCTAAACAATATCATACTTGAATTTTACAAAAACAAATGGAATTCATGGCGGTATTTGACAATGACGGAAGTGACTTTTATTTCAATGATTGTAATAAATAAAGTAATATTGTTTCCGAGTGGACAGGGCTTCTTACAATAGTTCCTGAGTAAAGTTATTTGAAACTTGAACAATTATTGTAATAGTTTATTTATCAATATAAAATTTTATTATTGTCACTTATTTTTTATTATTTTTATAATTATTTACACGTCGAGCCAACCACTCTAGACGCTGACTCTGATAGGAATAAAATTGGAGACCAAAAACAATGAAAAAAAGAGACAGATGGTTAGTTTAAAAACAGAATCAAAGAGAAAATGGCCAAAGAAGAGCGCAATAACAGCTAAGAGTTGCTGATACAGATATAGCGCCTCTTTACAAGTTTTGTGTATTAAGGGCCACTTACAGGAAATTTTAACTGTCCATTTTATAAATATTCTTTTGACAGCTCGGTGATTAACAAAATTAGTGATGTCCAAAAGTATCTCATATGTGATACTATTCCGATTGTACTATTATCATTATTCAAATTAGGTACGTAAACAAAATAAGCGATTTCGATAAACATGCGTTTTGATTTCATATTCTCTTAGATTTTTGTAAACAATTATAATTTATGCACACAAGAGATAATCATAAATATTACTGAAGACTCCTCATCGGACCAATCAAATTCAAATGAAGATTCTGACATGTTAATAATAGAAATTTAAATGAAAATTTTGTTTCCTTTCTGTTAAGATTACACATTACACCTTATTAACATATTATCAAGAAGTTTAGATTTTATTCATTGCATTTATTTCTACCGATTATTTGTAATCTGTGGCACAATCGTAGTAGCACATCACTAAGTAGGCGGTAACCGTCCTTGAAGTACAATATTATTTGTTCGAAAATCCTGCAAGTGGGCCTAAATCTCGATTTTGTAAATTTTTTACCAGAGCCATAGTAAAATTGTCAAAAAATGTCAAAATCGAGTTTTAAATCTCGATTTAAGTTTCCTGCAAGTGGGCCTAAGTTTATGTGTTGACGAGCAATTTTTATCGTGATAATCCACCTCATCGAAGTAGCACCACAGTATCTACCCTCGATCACATGGCGTCAAACTCTCCAAAGACGCATTGTACCAAAATCTAATGGGCAAAATTGGAAATAAAACTATTAAACTACACTACTGAGACTACACGATCTTGGTACTATTTAATTTTAATAATTTTTAGTAGTACGCGGGTAACACTAAAAATTTTTAGAAAATAAAAAAACGGCTTATTGTAGAAAGTTGCCAATACTTTTGTTGTTTTTCGAAGTAATCTCCGTTCCTCTCTACACATCATCGCATTCGCTGGAACCACTGAGAAAAGTAGTGGGCCCATTCTTCCTTGGGGGTCTCTTCTATGGTATTTTCGTACGCTTACACTGCATCTTCAGGGCTCGTAAAGCGAATACCTCGAAGTTTATCTTTAGTTCTTGGGAATAAATGAAAGTTACAGGGCGCCAGGTCGGGACTGGATGGCGGATGATTCATTATCTCGACACCTGCAATAGTCAAATATTCAACAGTCCGTTTCCCTTCCGACAACAGACAAACAGGGAACCTGCAGTAACTGTCCTTCCATCTTCTAGCATAACTGTCGCGAAATGACCTTTCCGAGGCAATCATCTTTTTTCCTTGACTTCTTCCTTTCTTTACCTTAGTTGGCTGATCCTCAAAAGGAAACACCCACTGATCTGATTGTCTTTTGATTTCGGGTTCGTAGCAATATATCCAGCTTTAATCACCTGTGACGATATCAAATACAGCATTTGAGTCACCGCCGTTGAACTTATCTTACATTTGGCGACACCAGTCCCCAGTCCATACAAAGGCGTTTATGGGTCGTTGGTTAAAGCATGGGGAATCCATCTGGTACAAAGCTTCCTGACGCCTAAATGTTCGTGTAATATTTTTTTTTAATTTGACTCATACCAATGCCTAGGCATGCTATCTATCATGCGTCGCGCAGCACTGATGTTATCTTCAGTAGTCGCTGCTAAAGGACGTCCCTCACGCCGATCATCACTAAGATTGCTACGTTCACGCTTGAACTCGTTAAACCAATTGTAAATAGTGGCACGAAATGGGGCTTCATTAAGAAATGCTTATCGCACCATATCATAGCTTTGTTGTTGAGTAAGCCCACAACGAAAGTCTTAATAAATCATTGACCGAAAATTTTCTCGCGTTAAGTTCATTTTCACGCTCAGAGTAAACAGAACTGGAGTAGCCATTAGTCAATTTCTCAAACATTTTTTTCTGCCATTTCTTGCGGGGGTGAGGTTACCACTACACTCAAAACCAGCACACATAAACAATAACTTTTACCGTTTTTACAAATGCACACATGCATAATTCGACACACAAATTTAAATTTCACGCACACACACGCTTAAAATAGTCACGTGGGGTGTGCGTTTTGACAACGTCACAGCCGCACTCCCCACGAGACTAGCGCTCGAAATTTGAAATCGTAGAATTCTAAAACATGAAATAATGAAATAAATAATCATGAAATCTTAAAAATTATTATTACAAATAAAAGGTGACACCATCTTTTAGCATAGTCGATGTTTTCTATTTATTTTTACAACAAAAAACAGCACAGGCAGGCATTTTTGCGGGAGCTCTGTTCGCCGCAACGTATACAATGTTATGGCTGTCAAAATGGCGGCTCAACTAGTTTTATTAAACGTGCAAGCATCCGGTGCTTGTGCATTTGGCAGAGGGGAATGTTAGACAAAGGCTACTCCAGTTCTGTTTACTCTGAGTTTTCACGTGAAACAAGAGTTTTAGATTTGCGGCCAATCTTAGCCGCCAATTTACAAAAACAAGTGACAAATGAATGCAATAATTATATTTCATTAGGTTACCAAAGAGTTTTATAATTGAAATACAAAAAAAAGTTTTCATTTGCAATATTTCTTACTGGCCCGTTCTAAAAATTTTCAGTGTTACCTAGGTATAAATAAATCTCAGAAATAAATGATTAAGTACGAGGCTTACAAAATTTTAAAATGTATTTACTATGGGTTACATGAAAATATAAAAAATAATTAGGGTCGATTGAAAAGGATAGTTACAATATTAGTATTGCTGGAAATTTTGGTGTCTATTATAGATTTGGAACTAAGCGCCATAGTAACTTTTATCCAGCTCAAAAAATATTCAACGATGTAACACACAATATAATTATAGCTAGTTGGCACCAGGATTAACAAAACGTCTAAATAGGTTCGGAACAAGGTAATGATCCAAGAAACTTCGTTATATGCACTTCTTGCTTCTCATCAGTTTTTTTAATAGTTCTTGAATCATTTCAAAAATGTCGGGAAGATGGGCCGAGATTGTTATAATTCGAATCAGACTCTTGCTAAATCAATCAGCTATACTTACGTTAAGATTTGTACCCATACCAATAGACGTCGTCCCAATGAATCATAGTACTCATTTTAAGAAACAAGGAAACGAGAAGCCCTATCCCCGCTTCCCATGATGAGTGCCGCCCGACAACCACCGCACTCTTTCCAACCAACAGGAAGTTCCTCGTTATAGTCTCTAGCCACCTCGCAATGATTACACTTGCATTTTAATTGAATGCAAAACTGAAGACAAAAATACCTAAGACATGGCTGTATGACATGGCTGCTTACGCAATAAAAAAGATAAGACAATTGACAGACATACCAACAGCTCGCTTAGTCTATTTTGCCTACTTTCATAGAGTTTCATAGTCTTATGTCTTATGCGGTCATTTTGTGGGGATCTGCTGCTGATTTGGAATCTATATTTATTCTACAAAAGAGGGCTATTCGAAATATATATAAAATGAAGACAAGGGAATCCCTAAGAGAATTGTTTAAACAGATTAATATTCTTACTTTGCCATGTTTATACATATTTGTAAATATTATGTTTGTTCGCCAACATATTCACAGCTACGTTCAGATTAGTGAAGGTCATTGTCTCAATACAAGAAATAAATATAAACTTCGTCTTCCAAGTTACAAGAGAAGTAAGACGAATAAATCTTTCTTAATGAATTCTGTTAGATTCTATAATATGCTACCAATCAATGTTACCCAAATGACCGATACAAAGTTTAAAGAATTTGTAAAAAAAACCCTCATGAAAAAAGCCTATTACAAAATCAATGAATATTTAAATGATAGTCAAGCATGGGACATATAGATTGCTCCACACTGCAATCTTACATTTGGTCACTTTCATGATTGTATATTGAAATGTTTACTTTTTTATTATACATTTTGTTTAGCTATCATAAATTCCTTTTTTTTTCTATTATATTAACACAAAACTTTTTTGTGAAACATAGGTATTATTATTGTATCCATTCATATTATATATAATTTTTTTTTTTTTGTTTTGGCCAGGAGAGTGTTCCGAATAGACATGACAATTAATTAATTACTTCAGTATAACTATTACAATCACTTGTATATATTGATACGTCGCTTTTGGAGCATTTACCTTCCAAATCAATTTTGACATTTGTGACTAAGAGTATTATATAATACACGTAAATTTTATTAGGTTGTAGAATATATTGATGTAAAGGGAGGACGGAACCCTTGCAGAGTTTCTTGCCTGTATCTTCTCTAGACAAGGCCTCCCGGTAGTGAACAGGCCGAAAAAAAAGTAGTGGTATTATCAATTTAAGGATACTTATAATTTATTTTGTTTGTTTTGACTTGTCAAAAGTGTATTTGATGATACCAATTTGATTAAATGACTTTGAGTTTGAGTTTGAGTTTATGAGCTGACTTCCCTTTGCCGAGAATTTTATAAAAAAAATATTTGAGTGACGTTTGATGACGAAGTTGATTGACGTTATTTAAGTGTTGACGTTTGTTGCTTGTACGACGTACGTCTGAGACTTCATTTCATGTTCACTTTTAATTGAACTATGATATAAAATAAATTCAATCGATAAATCTTACTGTGTGAACATATTACGAATAAGAAATATATTAATATAGCATTAGCTTACACAACCTTAAGCTCAACATGGTTCGAACAGTATATTCTCCCGAATATTGTTTACAGTACCTTGAGCAGTATGCATCCAAGGAATCTTTTGTGATAGGGTTGATTATAGGACAGGTACGGTTTTATTTTTCTCTATTTCTACAATAAATTAACCATTCGGATTGTTTTAATATGTTATTGCTACCTAATTACACTTAAGAGGAAACTTTTTTGTAGAGTACAAACGCTAGAGAAAATGTCATTCACTTGGCTCGTACGCCTGAAGAAAAAAATGGAGACAATTCTTCTGAGTCCAGCTATGTATCAGAAAAGACTAAGACGCTTTTGGGTGTGTCTGACGCTTGGGTAGCAGACCACTCAAAACATGTTACTAGAATGTTACCTGGTGGCATGTTTGTACAAGGTGAGGTGTATAACCTTTTGTTTTATGCCAGGACAACTGTCTCAATATTTATTAATATGCTTAATCGCTACTTTATTAAGTATTAGTAGTTCCATCTACAGGATCTTCCTAGTTTTGAAAATGTTCTTGAATCATGTTAAAGATTTATTGTTAGAAAAAGAAGAAATTGTGTCTGAGTTATATGGATGGTCCATAATTGTATTCTTATGTCGGTATAATAAATAGGATATAAAATTTTGGATTTAATTATTTTAGGCATATTTGTTACAAGTGACGAAGACATTTTTGATGACCCTAATCACTTCAGTAAAATCAAAGCTATATTAAATCATATCTATAAAGTGCTGAATGTCAATCCCTACATGTATGGAAATTGTTCATACATGAATGAAAGACTGGTGTTGCACATGTCAACCAATACGAAAGTGTTGACATGTAAAACTGTGGAAGTTGGGAATGCTAACAAAAGTACAGTCATTAAACCTGTAGAATGGAAATTCTTGGCTAAAATGCCACAGTGGCAGCGACTTGACTGTTATTATGATTTTGATGAAGTATATCCAGTGATTGTTAAGAAAAATGGCATATCAGTGAAGCATCAATTCCAGGTAAATTTCAGTAAACCCACCTAATTATAGATTTTTGTGTAACCTTACAATAATATAAGTCACTTTAAAAGCTGTATAAAAAATTTTTGATTTATAGATAAAAAGGGAATTTATATTTTCAGCTTAAAGGTTAATATTAGATTTTTTTTGTGAATAGAAACCTAGAATCACTTGTAAAAGTTGTAAATCCCTGACAACAAAATTACATTATTATTCAACTTGGATAATCATATACTAATATCTGCTTATTATTTTCTTTGCAGCAAATATTAGAAGCAGCACACAAGACTATTGAATCAAGTGTAATGTTCATAGATGGTGAATTAAGGGATGGATCGGAAGCCTTAGAGCAATTAATTAAAAAGCGGAAGCCAAAAAGCACTGCAAAGAATACGCAACAAGAAGTGCTTAAGTCTATGCATGTGTCTTTATTTGTGCCTTTTGTAAGTATCAACAGTATTATGAACAATTCTGAGTTAATATTTTATATTTCTGCATTTGTAGGAAGCTTTAAGGCTTTATAGAACACAGCAAAATAAATGAAATTGTAAATTTAAAATGGTTCATTATTAATTTGTTGTAGTTACAAAATTGTTAAAAATGTTCTGAATTTTAGGCTAGCTTGCTTGGTATATAATTTTATTTTAATGTCTGTCATTTGATGAGAATATTGAGATAAAACAATCAAGTTGTTTATTTATTTCTGTAATAGATTTTTGGTATTCACTACTCATGAGTCAGTTTGCATAATTTTGGTTCCTTATAAGTGTAATATTTACTTTATGCCAGTCTCTTAATAGATTAATATTTATTTTTCAGGAGAATGCCTTACCAGAGACTGTAGAGTATCTTGAATGTGATGGCAGCATACATTTCAGTGGTGTAGTTTCATCAAGTGTTTTTATATGCCAAAAAGCAACAGTCAGTGAGGCCATAACAGCAGTCAAAGAAGATATTATTAGGTCTCTTGCTTCAAGGTTTACAATGCACTGTGATGCCTTAATTGATGACAACTTATTACCAGAAGGTAATGCCAAGTATCATTTCATAATAATTATATGAACCACATTTATTCTTCACTAATAAATATTGCTACGAAAAGCTTCAAAAAATTAAATGAAATGTTTAATTTGCAATAATAAATATAGGTAGTTTTTAGATTGTTAAACCACTTGGAAATGTTTTCCTTTTTTTTATACCACTGGGGATTTGTAGAGTAATTACCTAGAAGATATTGACAACCTATTTTTTGACATGAATAAAATACTGTTTACAGACCTTAGCTGGTGTGTGTGGATGATATTGACATCCTACATGATTTGATAATCCTTATTGTTATTTTATTTGCAACAAATAAAATTTTTCATGATACCAATTTGTTATATTTTACAGAAAAAGTCTGCTTTAACGAACCACCTCGCAGAGTTTTAGTGCCAGTTGGATCCCTATATCTCTGTGATTATTTGTTTCCTGGAGAAGCACCCGCTGAAGCCCTCCTTTCTGTGAGAGAGTTGTTAGACCTGCAGATAACGGAATCTGATGTTGTTTGTGATGTTGAAACCCCTGCTGGTAAGAGGAATATTTTTTTTATTGCAGATTAACAAGATAAACTGGTTTTATTTGGTATTTTGTAATAAAAATATAGAATTTGAATTTTGTTATTTAAATGCTGTAATAATTAAAGATATAAGAATGCAAATGTCTCACACAACAAAATCGATTTTCCAAAACGCTCTATATTATGTGAGTGTAAACATGACAATTTGCATAAAGGCATATTAACATTCTATTGTAATGAACCATTTATCCTAAGCATGAAATTATATATTAGATTGATTTTGTTTTATTGTGAACTGTCCAAAATACCTTGTTTATTACTTACCTTCTAACATTTTTTGTTTCTTTACATAATGTTGACAGTTTTGGAGTTGTTTCACATAACGTCACACAAAACTGATCATGGTTGTTGTGGCCACTTTTGAACATTATTGTTTTAAATTTTTTTACAGATACATCAGAATTTGATGCATTAGACAGAGACACGAGCAGTGAAGAGCTACTCGCCAGTCCACAAGAAGCAAGCCAATTCATGTACATCACAGGAATTTGCTTCGCCATGCTGGTTCTCATCGTCTCAATCATTATCCATTACTATGATAGCATTATGATAGTGTTTGCAAAACTGCTCTCGAGATCATAGGCATTTAATATTATAAAACTATTTTTAAAGTTCCTGTATAAGTGGGACGCTTTTGAGCTACAGATGTCTTAATATATGTATTTTAATTTAATTTTGTGCTTTTAACATAATTAATTTACCTATTCAATCTGATTTCTATATAAATGACGTAATTTTGGAATGGCATAGTGATAACTGGTTAAGGGAATGAAGTCAGTTTTCACCTTATACCTAAACGCAGAGTACCGAAATATTTCGTGGATCTAATAAAGTATCATAATTGGTTGTAAATTCTATTTACATATCAGTCAGGTAGGGATTCCTACATTTGATCCCGGTTAGTTCCCGCGGTAGTGTTAGAATGGGTATGTCGGGGAGTTTTAGTCGGTGTGCCGGCATTTCTGGCTAGTCCCACACATGCCTACCGTCTAGCCAGCTGTAGGTAGGTACGGTCCGTAAATGAATACCTCCTCGTCAAGAAACGTACTTCTTATGTTTCAATGATTTAGATTGAGTTTTTTTATTACTTTGGTATTTAACACCTCTCAGGTTAAATAAGGTTTAATTGAAAATGTGGCAAACCACAGAGAATACCTTGCATTATTTTATTTTTTTCTTCCAAATCTTTAAAGCTTTGGGATATTTACTCTAAAACGACTTTTGTAAAGGATGGGTGATAACTCTGAGATTTTTGCTCGTTTTATGTCAAAACAAAACTTCATGATAATTTTGTTAATGGATAGCGTAGGCTTTCTCTAACGAATTTTCGAAAACGTTTAGGCATTAATTCGCTAATCACATCTGAACTGTTTTTGAATTTCAATTATTATTAAGAAATTCTAAAAGTTCACCCAAAGCACACTCAAAGTTTTACCGGTGAATGAAATAACATTCAACAATAAATAAAATCGTTTGTGGTTAATACATAAATCATAATTATAATTTTTATAAAGTGTTCAGAACACAGTTTTAAATTAACACAGTAGCATTTATTTAAATAATTAATCACTATGACTTCATGCTGTAGAGATAAAAATGAATTGGAAGTGACTGGTTGCGAGATTTAACACGAAATATTATATTATGGCGGCACATTTACTATTGTAAGAGTTGCCGGTGTCACCGAATAAATAAAAACTCGAAACACTATTTACAGGTTGTTTACTTTATATATTTACAATACATGAAGAAAAATAAACAAAACAAAGAAATTATAAAGATAGCGCGCGGATTCGGAGACGACAAGATGACAACAGAAAAAACAAAAGCCGATCGTTAATTTTTTCGCGGCGCTGATCGTAACCTCCTTGCACGCGGCCGCGGGTGCAGCGCGCGCCCGCGGAGGTTGCAATCTATAAAACCTTATTACTATTTTTGCATATAAATAATAATATTATAAAATATTATATTAACATTTTGCGTCGCCTACAACTATATTTGTCCGAAAACGGCCATGTGTGGACGGTCTATTTGAGTATTTGCAAAACAACACAAATAGCGAACATGTATACGTTTTTGAAAGGATTGTTTGAGTTGTTTGCCCGATTACAGTCCATGTGTGGATGGGTTATTTTATTTGGAAAGAGAACAAAGAGACAATAAACATTCAGAATATAAAATTGACGTAAAAACATACAGGCAGACAGGATGTCCTAAATTAAAAAAGGTTTGTTAAACAAACAGGTCGAACAGGAATAATTTTATTATTTGAGCAAAGTCGGGCAAACAACGATAACGCTACTCGAACGCGCTAAGCCGAGTGAAGTGCCGCCATTATGTACTACCATAGGTTTTTTAATTTTTGATACAATAGTCAATTTTAAAATATAATGATAATGACCCTACATTAAAGTCTAATTTTAACAGATTTTGTGATAAGACGTTAATGATATGTGTATAATGTTTTAAGATTCGAGTTTCGTATTTTGTTCATATAATTAAAACATGTGCTCCGGGATAGTAGTTTTGAAAATTAATATCTTCTCTGTATAAGTATGTTTTGTATTTACTTTTTCATGTTTATGTTATTCATCGTTCGTAGATGTACAATATCATAATTATCTATATCTAGTATCTATAAGTAGTGTATACGTTATTAATATTAAATATTAATATATAAATCTTTTTTATGTGCTAATTATTGTGATAAAATGATTACAATAATTTTTATTTATCAAATACAGCTTGAATAATATTTTGTACTGTTTATATTAATAAATTGCTTATTTTAAGTTACATAAGTATCAATTATTTGTTTTTTTTTTTGTGAATTTCGTGTCAGAAATTTCTTGTCAATTGTTTCTGTTTCGTAATATGGGACGGAGTATTGAGACTGATTTATGTGAAATGAACTATGGGGTGTTATTATTATGATTATAATAGTGATTTATTGTATTTAATTAATAAAGTCGATTCCTCAATACATGTATTTTATAATGTACAAAGGTTGTTGTGTAATTATAGGTGATTAATTTGTAATTTTTAATAAATAACAAATTCTTTTTTAATATTTATGCTTTTTATTTAAATTGTTTATTGAATGTTTAGATAAGTACCTACATAATTTAGATCACAAAACGAAAAAATATTGCGATGATTTGCTAAGTAGGTATGTATTTCAATGTTTCGAAATAACATTAATTATCCAATAGCAATCAACCATGGAATTATTAAACTTAAGTGATTCGTTAATATTGATTTTATTGATCCAGTCTTGCCATCTATCGATGCCTTTATGAAACTTAGAGCGTTTTTTTATAAGATGGCGCTTGCTACTATAGATATTGAGTTAGTTTCATAAAAAAATCACAGGTGAGCGGTAGTGTAGCTCGTGCTTACACTATCGAAAGAGAAGTCCGATTGTTGCTCGTGTGGTCTCCCTCGTATTCATTGTTATCGTAGGTAGGTATAGTCAGTGTGTGTATATCAGTTGAGCGAGATACTCATATCAAATACGTGAACGAGGGCTTTTTATGACAATTGTATACTGTATGGTGTTCCGATAGTTGCACAATGGTGTAATAAACTTGTGGTTGTGCGTCGTGAACAATAATATCGTTTGCGTTCGATAAAATGAAGTTAGAGGGTTATTATTGCGTTGCGTGATTAATTAATTCAACAGAACTGGATTTTGTAGTCAGTGGCTTGAGCGGTGAGACAAGACTGTTTACAATGGCGTTTTCACTTAGCAAGTTAAGGAATATTTTGAATAGTAATAGTAGGGAAGGCCAGCTGGCTGGAAGCGGGAGCTTGGAGCCGGAGATTGGATTCAAGTTGTCTTTGCATCCTGTGAGCAAGAATCTGTTCATAACTGTGATCGGCGCGCGGCACCTTCCGTCTCTGTTTGGACTCAGTCGCGCCCATGGATACCTCGTTAAGGTGATATGAAAAGAATGTTTATTTATCTAACGATGATAGAGTAGGCACACCTTAGCTATAGCTGGTAGGTAGGTAGTGATTTCACTGGAGTCATGAGACTGAGACATTTCAAATGTATGATTTAGAAAGTTGGACAAGTACATTCATATCTTAATTAAGTAAGTAGCTTATTTCAAGACTACCACTTAACTGGCTACTTAAGTACGATACAGTAGGTAATGATTTATCTCAGCACTGAAAATTTTAATATATTCTCGGTGCTTTATATACATAATGAACCATTATTTATTCAATATGTCCAATGCCATTTTACCGGTTCTTATCTTTATACCTACCTATACTATTTGATTGATAACTATATTTTGAAAATGAATTGAATACTACATAAACAGACGGTAACATAATAATATGTAGTCAATACATTTATGTTGAATTGTTGAGCACCTGTCTGTGAAGTACTGTCAGTGTCAAAAGTAGCTCATACTTTAGAACCGTGTCTCATGTAATTTGCCCTGATTTAATTCGACAAAGTCCTTAAATGGTTAGGTGCCTTTTATGTTGGGTGTAGTTTAACAGTAAGTTATGTCTAGAAGTAAGTAAGTAGGTGGGTAACATTTTGTATCATTTCATATAAGTAAATAACATGTAACTGTAGAGTAGGCACCTAATTAAGTAGGTACGAGTATAATGTCAGTGTTTATGAGAATTGGTAGAATGTTACACGGTTTTAGGTAGCTATACTTAAATAGTATGGGGTATTATCCGACCTACCAACTAGAAAAAGCTACCAAGCTGCCAAGATAGGCAACCGCCATCGCCACCTAGATACCTACTCTATAGAACACAGGAATCCTGCTCAATATGTTCTGTTATCTTCTAGTTGATTTACAACATTAAGTCCATCCATCCATTTGGTCATTAAGCTGGCTTCCCATGGTCATACTGTCAGACCGACGCAGACCAGCCCGCATCGCAGACCATGGGAAGAGAAGCGTCCATGGCTTATGCAGACGCACAGACGTGTATGTGCCGATCCACGGCGAGGAAGTAACTTCAAAGGTTCGGTGCAAGCGCGTACGTGCTCGTCTGTTCGATCTGTTCGATGCGTCTGCTTTATGGACTTTACGCTGTCTACTTTAATAATTTAGGTTTTGGGAATGGATCGGTCTGCTGTATCGCCGCCAACCGCCGATCTGTCTCTGTCTGGAGTCGTCGGCTGGACGCCATGAATATGCGTCGGCCAACCAATATCATCGACCGTGGGAAGCGAGCATTATAGAAATTGAATGAGTAGGTAGGTAGCTACGTATTTGTAATCGAGGATGACCCCGGTCGACGTGTACCTAGTCTAAAGCTAATAAAGCAAATTGATTAGCAGACTACGAAAAGTCAAAAATTAAATTAGTAATTAATTTGACGCAAGGGCCTGGTCTATGGTGACCACTCTCTACTGTTCCTATCTTAGCCATGTGTATCTCTGGTTACGTTCACCACGGAAATAGTTAGTGTGTATGTAATTGTATTAGGAATTGTACATTGTACCTGTATATCTATCTGAGAAGACAGGTGGGTATTACGAATAGATACAATCATAAGGTAAACCTACCTAGTTAATTAACATTTTTAAAAAAATACTACATAATATAAAACATTATAGTATCTCATTTTACAGATACAATTTCACAATTGAAGATCCTATAAAAGGAGACAGACCGACAGACAGGACTGTCTTTTAACATACACTACAAGAGAGTACCTAAATAATATGTAGTAGGTACCTAGTGCAAAAAACTCCCGAATGAAATGAATCCGCAGCAAGGGACTTTGCAGTCAAACAATTCTATACTATCGCCTCAAAGGATCTAGTGATCTAGGAAGTAGGGAACAGTAAGAGTGGCGATTTCTATTTGCGGACTGTACGATAAAAAAAAGGACGCTGAACTTCTTAAAGGACTCCTAGAATAGTAACCATAGTAAAATAAATAGTGACCGGAGCCAGCACAAGTGGTCCTATGATGGAAACGAGAAGGTGAAAAAAAAGTTATAAGTGTTTATGCAATAATAAGCTAAAACATATTCTTTTTCTTGTGACTACAACTTAATTCCATAGATATTTATCAACATTGGCCCAAATGAAAATTAATCTCATTGATAGGAAATTGAACAGTATACACTAGTATTTTTCTTCGTGTTGATGAAAAACCTGTTTAGGTCAAGACCGTAAAGGTATTGGCCTAAAAATTATGCGCCGGAAATTAGCGACAAGCATTGGCGTTTCCTACTGACAGTTTGGAGCATATTATAGAGTGCCCGTCTGTTTGTGGAGCCACACCGTATTTGCACTCGGGGACTACATTCGCTCAGCTCAATTTAGCTTACTGTATCGTAGAAAGCTGAACGGGAACTGGATTGAGCTCAATTGATGTAGGCAGGACCGTCGATTGTATGGAATTCTATCATTGCTTTTTCGCATTGAATGTATCAAAGTTGAATCATCCACATTATCTAGGTCTAAACCTAGGTTTATCTAGGTGGTCACCGTACCTTATCTGTAAATGTTGCTACTGTAAACGTTTCTAAAATACCAGTCTGCATCTCAGAGTAAACAGAACTGGAGTAGCCTTTGTCTAACATTCCCCTCTGCCAAATGCACAAGCATCGGATGCTTGCACGTTTAATAAAACTAGTTGAGCCGCCATTTTGACAGCCATAACATTGTAAACGTTGCGGCGAACAGAGCTCCCGCAAAAATACCTGCCTGTGCTGTTTTTTGTTGTAAAAATAAATAGAAAACATCGAGTATGCTAAAAGATGGTGTCACCTTTTATTTGTAATTATAATTTTTAAGATTTCATGATTATTTACTTCATTATTTCATGTTTTAGAATTCTACGATTTCAAATTTCGAGCGTTAGTCTCGTGGGGAGTGCGGCTGTGACGTTGTCAAAACGCACACCCCACGTGACTATTTTAAGCGTGTGTGTGCGTAAAATTTAAATTTGTGTGTCGAATTATGCATGTGTGTATTTGTAAAAACGGCTGGCTTTGAGTGTAGTGGTAACCTCACCCCCTGCAAGAAATGGCAGAAAAAAATGTTTGAGAAATTGGCTAATGGCTACTCCAGTTCTGTTTACTCTGAGGTCTGCATTGATAACCGTGGACGTTGTGTCTCTTAAATGTGGGAAGATCAACCTAGCAGTGTGACGAATGAAAATATAAAATCAAGTATCTAGTTAACTTCTGACAATCACTTGATCTGTCAACTAGCCCAAGTTTTGCAGTCTCAAAGTTTTGTAGTTTAAAAATTAAATGATGGATCATCATCATCATCTTCAGCCTACTCCTGTCCACTGCTGGACATAGGCCCCACCTTATGCAAGCCACCGCTCGCGGCGCGGAACAACCGAAATGATGGATAAGTAAATAAAATTAGGAACATTATATTTAGTAGTACCGAGTTTGTACTCATTACACATATTATACTGCTTGTGCAGACCAAGCTTGAAAATGTAGAAAATCTACATAAAAACAAACATTTTCATTAACATTCTACGAGAGTTCAATTGTTATTGCATTATTTTCTTCGCCTTAGAGTAGGCCCTCGAAGCAATGCGTTAAATTAGCTAAACTCGGAAATTTTTAAAGCGAACTCTGTAGAAGTTATTTCAAATAGATAGCTAATCAAAATCAATGATCATTAGTCTAACTCCCAGTGGTTTCCTAATTATCAAAGGCAAATGCGGGCACCTTGTCCTTGGCTAGATACAGTAGATAGGTACCTATTAACGTCCGCTTAATTGTTATTCAAAACGCGACCGAAGTCGTTAAGTTCAGATTTCTGATGTATCGACTGTTTGAATTCTCTAAGGTGTTTGACTATCTAACTAAATGAAATCTGTTTATACTTTATCTTTTAATTAAATGAGCGCGATGTTAATTGGAATACTGAGATTTCTAAGAATATATTTTAATTCTGTACCGAAATCCGTTCTTGTTTACTTATTTTACTAAAAATAATTTAAGGGTAAGGGTAATACTATTTTTATTTCGAATATTTGCAAATAGTTTGATTGACCGAGTTTCTACAAAATTTGTACTTAGTGATGTTATAAATCACGTAACATTTGTACCTACCTGTTATTTTAGGTAATATATATACGAGTATCCATATCACCAACACATCGCCGAAACATTAAAATTTTTAACATTTTACATAATACTACATTTAAAAATTTTTGAGTTAGGTACTCGAGTTTTTACCACAATCAGACTATATCGATACTTTACAGATTGTCGCTTTCGATGATGAAGAATTTATAGCTGATAACGATATTGTGGCAATGGCCATTAATAACCTTTTAGTTACGCAAACATACAAGCGTGATATATTTCTAACACACCGATCATCTAAATAATATTATTGATGGTAAATAATTTCGTCTAAAAAACACTTTGAGAATATCATGCCGTTTACATAGACCTGTGAAATAAATTAAATAAAATGACGGAATTCTACGATAATCGCAACAACAAGTATTGTGGGTTTAGTTTTATTTTTATTGTTATAACAAAGATAACTAGATAACATACTCACATTATGTAATTTACGTTGTTTTGTTACCTTAAAAACTATAAAAATAAAAAATATGTATAATTATCGTATCGTAAATTCTCAACGTGAACGTGAACTTTGACGAACTGTTTATTGGCTCTTAGCTTCATGCAACTTAGTTAAATTAAAATAATTTCATTTTCAGGATTATATTCTCTTAACATTTATATAGAGTTTTATAAGTAAACATTTGCGTTTTATAAGTATTATAGTAAGCTAACATTGCTAACGATGTTAATTTATTCGATGCCTTTATTTTTTCAGGTCAAGATTTTCCCTGGTGAGAGCAAATATGAATCAACATTACAGGAGAGTTCCTGGCCAATTTGGAACGAAGACTTTAAATTTCAATTAAAACCTAAGGATGTGAAAAAACTATCAGACAAAGTCGACCTTCAAAGTTTAGTGGCCGGACATTTTTTGTCATTAACAATCTATGCTATTTTGGAGTCACCAAAACAAGACACAGATAAAAAACGAAATAGTAAAACATTAGATGCGAAGAAGAGTAATATTGTACCTGATCAAGAAGAGCCCAAGGGAAAAGGATTCCTAGAAAAGACATTTAGCAGTTTTAAATCTACGAAAACTGAAGCTTTAGCGCAAAAGTCTATTTTACAAAAAAGACGGACAGTTGGTTCAGCTACATGGAATTTTGACTCTAAACTGTTTCAAAATGATCTCAACAACGGTTTGGTTGGCACGCCGGACATCTGGAGGCCTATCAACGCTATAACTAGCGGCTTGAGCGCTGCTAATAATAGGGTATGTATTTTATCTTCCAAATAATTGCATGCTTGTTTTATAATGTATTTCAGTTCTTTGAAACATTTTTAGCTAAAATGACAAACTTCCTGGGAAAACATTGAACAAGCCTTATATTTTATTTGCCAAAAAGTTAATCAAATCATAACGCCATCAATTATTTCTCATATAGGTTGAATATTTGTCATTTGTACAAAATTTGTTTGTTTGTTTTATTCTCAAGTATAAACTGATAGTATCCAATTCAACATGTATTACGTGAACATTGGATAAGTATTTCTTATTTCTTTGTTATATAATATGCTTAAAACGAATGCTCATGGCCATCGGACCATATGACTATTTGAGTTATTTGTTAAAAGGAATCTGATTCTGCTGTTATGGTAATTTTCTTACTGAAGTCTATGTAGGTATATACTATACTACACGATACGTTTTTTGGTTTTATCAAATGCGCACGCCACCCAGTCTAGTAGTTGGGTATTTTTGTTCTACTCCTGGTTCTACCGATTAGAAATTCCTTATTCTGAATAGGATAAATGTGAAATGTTAAATTTCGGAATCATACTCCCCGTTCCTTCTATTCATTTTTAAACTTCGAGTAAAATGCAGTCGAATAAATTAAACACATATTTTTCCTGTATGTGATTATTTGCGAGGCGATTAGCCCACACATCATACAAATTCCTGATTCACCAATAGGCGCGCATCATTCAACCATTTCTATTTATATTAAACGAGATCATAGTGACTAATCTTGCGTAATTTCTCCAAACAAACGTATGTTGTGTGCATAATTATGGCTATTCTGTTTGTAAGAAAACAATAGGAATTGGAAGTTCTGAGTATTCTACATAGAAATGAAATTTATTTGCCATTACAGGTTTTATGGCATTGTTATCGGGTCTGATTTTAATTATTACAGTGACGCATTTAGAATTTTTTAACAATAAATGTTAAACAATACTAAATGCGTCCAAGGTTTCGTACATGCTTGATTTTAAACAAAATAAAATCGTCTCTATTTGATTCAAAAGTAATCAATTTGATTGCTATTTCAATTTAAAGTTGGAAATGAGAAGATTTATTTGCAGTAGGTATTAATGCAAAATTATTTATAAGTTATAAAAAGTGATAAACGTTAATTAATTTGAATTTGTATGCCGTCAGAGCACGAATTAACCTAGTACATGGAATAACTATGTAATTTTACTCATGGTAATACAACAAAAAATATTTTTCTTTAGTTCTAAATGCAATTTTATACTCTAACAACCCTCCGTCGTAGATAAACAAAATTAATATTATTCATTGAGGTCCACTTGCAGGAAAAATAAATATAGATTTATATGAAATAGATTTAAAGCGCCACAAACTTATTTGACCTGGTGGCCAAAATCGGAACTATAATGTTGCCATTATGATTGTATTGTCAATGTCAAATTTTGTTATTGTTTGAAGTTGTTTTTCGCGACCGAGCGATCCCTACCACTGGGTCAGATAAGTTTGTGGAAGTGTAGTAATTTTTGTTCAGGTTTTTGTGGTTATATTATGATTAAAATGACAAAATCGAATTTGAAACCAGATTTAAAATTTCCTGCAAGTGAACCTGAGCGTATGTTTCTATTTAAAATTAAAAAGATGTCTTTGACTTTTCATAACTAGCTACTTTTCATAACTAAGACTTTTCATAACTAAGATGTCTTTGACTTTCATAAGGCTACAATCTACTTTTAACCCCTTCCCGCGGTATTTTATAGTCTCATAAACCCATTTAGCGATAGAGAAATTTCTGTAAAGTCATTCCTCTCTGCCTCCAGTAATGTGTCTAAAGTTGTAAGGCGATTTTTATAGACAGTTTTATACAATTCTTGACGTAGAGCTTCAATTTCAATCATTGGTATTTTCGGGGTAAATTTTTTTACTGCATGTAATGAGCTAAATTGTAGAGGCAGCATAGATAGACATCATTCATTATGAATAAACGTAAGAAAATGCGCGCTAGTGCTATGTTAGTTTCTTTCATGGCGCCCTTGATAAATATAACACTTTTTATGTTGTCACGTATCGTGTTTCATGAACAGATAAAATACAGTTATTTGGTTCGTTGAATTTGATTCTTCGTTTTTATGCAACAGACTAGGTATATAAAAAAATAAGAAAAAACCCTCAATGCCATACAAAATAGTTCTTTAGTTTTCGATTGTAATTTTGTTGTGATTTATTTAACGCCATAGAGCCCATGAGTATGTGGGGCTCCGGCAAAGGCGTTCCCAACTATCCACTAAGCATCCTCGTCACCTAGAATAACAAGAATTGTTAGGATATCTTACCAACTTGTGACATTAAATGTAAAGTCACTGTTCCCCGCTGTAATTTCCCTATCTGTCTTACCCTAAGTCGGAAAACCACAAATTAATCACTGTAGGTTTGTGCCGGAAATAGGTAAGGCAGACTACTCAGTAGGTACTGATTTTCTCTCTGGTACACACATACAGACATATAATCATTACTATTATCCCGTAAGGTTTAGTCAGAGACTAGGCAAAAGCACCGCAAAAGCAGTCCTCTGTCATAGTCCGCGCTTCACCAAACAGTGACTGCACTCAGCGTGACAGGTGGTGAGCCCGTTGCCGCTATAAGCTCTTGGATGTTGTGCAATTCTTGGTGCATTAGTCGCTTTTGACGACACAAGGGAAGAGATGGGTTGGTAGTATTCTTTTAATGAGTCGCTACCACTCGGCTCTCTGGTACATTGGGTTATTAATCAGTTTGAACTCGCGACCAAGTTGATTTTGGTTTCATTCTAGACAGGCATTCAGTACATGCATTTGCGTGATCTATGTAATCTGTTTTAACAAATTGAGACGATTTTAATTTTCTACCAACCCGCATTAGGCCAGCGTGATGATGTTATGGCCCACACTCCAGATGTGTTCTCCACATATAGGCTGAGGACAGGACATATGTTTTTATTGCATTGTATATTCTTTGTGTGCAAGACAATGTACTTTCATAATTATTTTTGTAATCCAAAGTTTTAGTAAAATATTCGATGTTGCGGCATTTTACACTAGTGATGTCAACGTGACAAAGTACTACCTTAATATTAACATCTTTTTGATTGTGACTGTTCCTGGAAACTTGTACCAAGAAAAAGCTTTTTCTAAGAATTTAAAACGAAAAGAAACAAAGCTATGAAAATATTTGATGTACGAGTATTTTCATCAAGGAAGTAATAAATAATCAGAACAAAATTATTGCGTAGACAGCAGATAATATAGTGACTAAGAAAAGCGAAGTTTCGTTTACTTAACTTTAAATTCAAATTAAGTTTTCAGAAACTGACCTACACTAATTAAATTCTTAATTTTTTTTTTATATTGGGCTAAAATCGGCAAAATGACAAGCGTTATCGTAGCCTGTAGATGCATCAAGGCAAGCGGTATGTTAATAGCATAGAATAGCATCCCCTCTGCTCCAACATAAGGCAGTTGTCCCACCTCGCGAGTAAATGACTAATTATCGGCAATTTTCTCGCTCAAGAAACGTACAAAAGATATACCTTCCATGTAAACAAAAAAGTTGCATATACAAATAGTTGATAGCTGACTGTTCAAATTGTCGGCGACTCGTTTCACTATCACCATCAAAGATGGTGAGCGACAAGAGCCATGCAAGATAACACAACTTTTTTTATGGAGAGCTGTGAAATATAATTGCCCAGCGACAAAACTGTAGACAAAACACCTCGCTTCATTGAAATCGGTCCAGCCATTTCGGTGATTAGCTTGCACAAACAGACAGAAACAAAAATATAAAAAAAAGTATTTATTGGTATTTTCCCTCTTATTACATCCCCTGAGTAGGTTTTGAGTATTTTTTTTCTATGTACAGACATTCGACCTCTACAGTTTTATTATAATATATGTATAGATAGATGGTGAGTGGGTGAACCCTACATCCGGGTTATTTAAGAATATTTTAATTTGTAACCAGGCGTTTTCCATTATTAGCGGCTCTTTGTTCTTTATGTTTCTATCTGACTACTTCGAGGTAGATGCCTTACAAATAGTATTTTATTAGGAAATACTAAAATAATCATGTTCCAGTTATATCACATTACTTTTTATTGGAATTACTTACTTCGTCCAATTAGGTTGGGTTAAAGGTCGGCACATTGCGGGTTATGCCAGTTAATTTGTCGTAGTACGGTGACCGTAGTTTCGATGGCAACTCTGTATGTTCATGTCTTTGATTAGTTCATGTGTACGTGTAATTTTTTTAAATATTAGGTCCTTACCTATGAAATTGGTGTTTTGTATGGAGATTTTGGGGAATTCTGCATTTTCCATACTAAATTTTTTTCAGTTTTCTTCACAACGACAAATCCAAAGATAATATTTGGCCTCTATCATTAGAAGCTTTAGTAATATGTGTAATATCACACTTCATAAAAATTATTTATCGTTTTTAAGTGAATGCAAATAAAATGATGTATTCGGGAGGCACTTAAAAAGAGTTGTCTCCGTGTCCAATTTAAACACAATTAAACTTACAGCAAATTATCAAAACAAATCAAAAGAGCTCAAAAATATAGTCTATTTTTAGACGAGGTAATTATTTTTTAGGAATACTCTGAATCTTAATAGTTACAGACAAAATACTAAGAGAGAAAAAAAAACACCAATTTCATAGGTAAGGACCAAATATTTAATTTCCACTTCTGTAAGAATTACTTTATTTCCCCCTGTGTTTTTTTTGTCTTTTATGTCATTAATCATCTTCCAATTTCTTCCTTCCCCTATATAAAGTCTTAAATTGGTGCTTATTTGTCGTTCTGTATTCTTATTATTTATCTCTACGATATTTAATATATTCATGATTAACTTTAATATTATTACTATATTATATATTATTCACTATATTAATTATCATGTAATTTTATATAATAAACGCATCTCAATCAAATGTGTGTCTGTTTAGCAAATGATTTAAAACAAGACGCAAACCAGTTTATTTTAAAATACTCAGACCCTACCTAATAGTTAATTACCTACATCCTAAATGCTGCGCAAAATCACGAAAAATGTTTTGCTTCAACAATGAGTCATATTATGTTCATAACATACTTAAGACGATCGTGTGAACAAAATCTTGACTGAAGACACTAACAATAGGATTGATTTGACCTCGCTTGGTCCCACTTTATAGAGGCTCATAAGCTTAGTTCGTAATAAAATGGTCAAAGGCTTAGGTCATAATAAAATGATCATAGGTGGCTACATTGTGCTATTTCGGGAGGAATGTCGATAAAGTTTTAAAGTGGTCGAATAAAATGAAATTGATTATGAATAAACCCTACAGATAATTTACAAGTTTTTGATAGTAGTAATAATATGATGTTTCTAATCTCATTGAAATTATGTCGTGCGTTAGTTTCTCAGGTTGGATAAGAAAATTTAACAGAGATTTTACTAATTTCGTTTATTTATTTGTTTTAATATTTAAATTGATTAATTAACGTTGGTTTTGATAACTTGATTTTTTATTGGACAAGAATCATTGTTATCTGTTTTATTAATGAGTTGATTCTGTGTTCTGAGCATATAAATATCAGCTTTTCTTTTATTTTTACAGAGAGAAAACAAGAAGGGCCAATTAGAAGTGACCCTGTTGTACACAGCCAGTGAAGATGGCCTCAATGACAACATTCAGTTGACTATCAATAGGCTGAGAAACAGCGTGCAGACGATGCAAGAGCAGGAACAATATAAAGGTAATTATATGATAGATGGATTGGTTAAATATTCTTTATCCTGTGCTGAAGGTTTCGCAGTTTTAGGATGAAAGCTATGATTTTGACGACCACCGTGGTCGAGTGATCTGTACGCCAGTTTCAAGGCGTCGCCATCTCGAGAGGTTATGGGTTCGATCCCAGGTGAGGGCAGAAGTTTGTGTGATGAATACAGGAATTTGTTCTCCAGTCTTAGATGTTTATATATGTATTATATAAAATGTGAATATTTATCTATTAAATATATTTATCGGTCATCTAGCACCCGAAACACAAGCAGGATTAGTTGCTTAAAATGGGGCTAGTTTATAGGTGTGAATGTCTGAAGATATTTCTTTATTTATATTTATTTTGATGACCTTTGAGTGAAAGCAAGACCTATTGCTAATGGCTCACCCGTCTTAGTTCAGGTTTATTATTATAAAGCTGCAATAGTTAGGCGTAAAGTCTAGGTACCTACCTAAGTCTTTGTATATCAGTAAAATACATCGCGTTGCAGATCTATTTATGTCTAATAGAATAGTGTATCTGTTTCTTCGAAATGGAGCAAAAAATATTATATTGGATACTGTTTCGTTGGATACGTGCTCAGCCTATATACATTTCTCTGTCTGGCACAAGCCCTTTCTCATGGAGAAACACATGAGGAGTATGGACCGCTACATCAACACGCTGGTCCAACGCGACTTCGTGGGAGGATACTATTCTCAGAGAGTAAGTTGAGTAAAGAATAAGCGTTGCTATTCAGAGAGGTAATCCAGCCAGCCTTTTTGGTACATTTCCAGCGATGGATATACGTGCAGACGATTTTTTCTTATAAAATCTTTTTTTTTGCTATATTTAAACCTATTGTTAGATTTAGTTTTTTTTCTTTTCGCGAGGAGATAAGCTGTTTTTGTTGCTTAGTTTTCTATTATTTTCGTATTTAGTATAATCCATTTATTATATATAGTTTTAGTGCATATGATAGTTAAGAAATGTAAATTATAAATTAAATGTTGGAAGTCTTAAAAACAGTAAGGCTTAAAATTAAATAAGTATGAACGGTGCAGGGAAATAATGTCAAAGAAAATATGTTTTACAATAATAATAAAATTACCAAAAGTGTAGAGGCCAATATCACGTCACTGCGTAGGCTATTAGCTCGAAACAATCGGAAACTTAGCTGAACTGCTGGTATGAGGAAACTAACTATATAACAAAATTACTTTTTCTTTTACTCATTATCACTGCGCCGAAAGTTTGACGGTTGTTATTCTCGGAACCGTTCAGCATTAGGTTCAAAGTTCAATGGCTTTTAATCTCGGAGCTGTTGAGCATACAATTAACGAAAATGTTTATAGTCGACGTTAATGTCAATCAGGAATTATATCGTTTGCTTATAATTAACGTAAGCTACAAACGTTATATTGTATAGTACATATATACTTATTTCCAATTTGTATATTAAATTTTATTACTAATATGATATATACCATCGGCCGATACTCCTCTTGTGTTTCTCCATGAGGAAGGCCTGTGCCCAGCAGATTATATAGGTTGACGACTTGTATTAAATATTACTTTATTACTAACAATAGCCGTACTTAGAAGTACTCCCTGTCCCTGCCTACCTCTAGGGAGAAATACGTGACTGTGTATAGACGCTATAATTTATATTCTCTTCTCATGAATTTGAACTAAAATTTTATTTAAGAAGCTTAATGGATTAGATAGTACCCGAGAAAGCGTTTGAGTGTCGCCGCAAGCCGCTACGAAATGTTACATACCTCAAGCTATTACTTTTATGTTAGGTTTTATGACAGACAATTTATTATCTTTCTTTGTAAATGGTTTAACTATCAGATTCCGAGCCATTTTAATAATTTTATTTTATCGCTGTTACAATATTTTAGCACTTACAACCATGTTTTTCTTTTTTAACTTATATATTCCTGAACTTACATTTTGTTCGCATTTTTGTACGCGTGCAGATTTGAGTTAAGAGCGTTTACGCGGCGCGGGCTTTCATACAAACTGACAAGTCAATAATCATGGAAACTACAAAACCGATATAGATGAAACTTGGTATTCATATGCTATATATCAAGGTCTAAAAAGTTAGTTAAGAACATTTACGAAACATTCTTTAGGTGAGCAGGTATACATAATTTTAAGATTGTATGGAAACTTAAAAATGTCTCTCTCTGTCTCTCTAAACAGTTTTTCGAAAATGTTCTTAACTAACTTTTTAGACCTCGATATATAGCATATGAGTACCAAGTTTAATTAAGATCGGTTTAGTAGTTTCCATGATTATTGACTTGTGCGTTTGTATGAAAACCCACGCCGCGTAAACGCTCTTAAGTGAAAAAATAAGCTTAAATTGAGCATTATAATTATGAATGTTAAGTTGGTCCTCTAAATTCGTAAATATTGCATTTAGTTGAAGCGTGATTCGTGAAAAACAGTTAAGGATGTTCAAGGTTAACCAGTAAAGTTAATCTTTACTTACGAAAAAATTTAAAATAAAGAACCAAAACTCATTTGTTTCCACGTAATTGAAGTTTTACTTTATGTAGGTAACAAAAATAACACATATTATAGTTTCTTTAAATATGATCGTAAGATTAAAAAAAGTGACCAAGTGCGGTTACCCGCGCGCGTAGGGTACCGTACAATTACCTATCTATCAAAACGCATTGAGTACCAACCCGGTTCGGCCAGCGTGGTGGTGTAACGACCCATAATTCTCCTCCTGTGTTTCTTCATGAGGCAGGCCTGTGCCTAGCAGTGGGACGTATATAAGCTGGGGACGGATCTGATATAAATCTCATTTGTTTTATGGGAACTGTTCATACTCGTATATACATATTAGGTCCTTACCTATGAAATTGGTGTTTTGTATGGAGATTTTGGGGATGTCTGCATTTTACATACTAACATTTTATCAGTTTTCTTCACAACGACAAATCCAGAGATCATCCATGTATCATTAGACAAGCTTTAGCAATATGTGTGTTAACACGCTTGATAAAAATTATTCATCGTTTTTATGTAAATGCAAATCAAATGATGTATTCGGGAGGCAGTTAAAAATAATTGTCTTTGTGTCTAATTTTAACACAGTTAAACTTACAAAAAATTATCAAAATAAATAATACGAGCTCAAATATATGGTCTATTTTTAGAAGAGGCAATTATTTTATAAGAATTTTCTGAAACTTAATAGTTACGGACAAATTGCTAAGACAGAATAAAAACACCAATTTCATATTATTTTTTTTCTAAATAAAACGTGCGTCTCATAATATAGAGTGTGTATTCTAGATCTTTAAATATACTCTAATACGTAATCTAAGTGTTCTCAGCCTATATATGTCCCACTGCTGGGCACAGGCTTTCCTCATGGAGAAACACATGAAGAGTATGGGCCGTAACACCACCACGCTGGCCCAATGCGGGTTGGTGGGTAGAAATGGTCGCAATAGACCGTGACCAACGACTTTATGTGCATTCCGAAGCACGGAGGAACTCGAGATCACAAAGTTTTGGTCACCCATCCACGGCCTGACCACGGCAAAGGTAGCTTTGTTTTCGATCGAAAGCCAAAGCGTACTAACCACTACGCCGCTGAGCCCCTCTTGAACTAAGTATACTATTTGTCATATAGTTGGAACGTCAATTTAGCCACAACTAAGCGCCTTATTGCCTCGCAATGCTGTGTGCGTATTAAAGAGGAGAGAGTTGTCAGGGGACTTGCGGTGAATTCTAAGTACAGTTGTGGTCACTAAATCAAACTGTTACTTTTGTATTGTTACTGCTAATTGAGCACTTACTGCTAAGGGGCTGTGGTAGAACATCATTTATCTACACTCATGTTATAATTATTCGAATTATGAACTCAGACTCGAACTCATAATTACATACTTTTTAACACAGATAATAAAAACGAAAATTTTTAAATGGAATCTGTAACATAATGACCATTATGCAACAGGTTGGACTCATTATGAAACACTAATTTTTCTTAAAACGCACAAGACAGCCAACAATAAATTAATTTTTTTTTTTTTTTGTTTTATTTATTTAAATAATGAGTGTAGATAAAGTAGTGTATGTAACTGCACATAACTCGGTATTAAAACCTATATTATGTGACAGTGACATAAACTATACTATTACTTATTTAAGATAACACAATTGTTTGAAATTCCTCAAAAATATTATGTTATTACAAAAAAATATCTGCTTAGTAGGTATGTCGAATTTGTATAAATTTTTTGACCTTTACAAAATTTTCAAACTCAATTCATATTGTTACGTGCAACTTAAATGCTAAATGTTAATTAAGTTACATTAATTAACGTCCATTCTGTCTGTAAGCCCGTTTTTTAAATCTTTATAATTGCATAATTCGCATAATAGAGTACTTAGTCATCGTTGAGAATAGAAAGAGCGACCCTAGGTATTATTTCAGTATTACAAAAATATTCAAATTTTACTGTTGATAGACTTTATAGTCGCTCAGCGTAACAAGAAGAGATTGAAGATGCAATATTAGCTGAATTTTCGATCAAACCTTTTACTTTTATACATAATCCATGAATATTTAACATTTGGATTTATCCGGCCGGTATCCAGGTGTCGCCATCTCGAAAGGTTCTGGGTGTGGTGGGGGCAGATGTGTCATTACATAAGTAATGAATACAGGCATTTGTTCTCCAGTCTTGGATGTTTATACATATATGTATTATAAATTTTCTGGATATTTATGATTTATATGTATAAATCTATTAAATATATTATTTATCCGTCATCTGGTATCTGTGACACAAGCATTAGTTGCTTAAAATGGGGCTAGTTGATAGGTGTGAATGTCTGAATATTTATTTATTTATTACTGACCCAATGTACATCACCGCCTTTGATCTTCAGGAGTTCTGATTGAGCCCACTCCATCAGACTCCAACCAACCTACGTTTTCAAAGTAATGATCTCTTCTACTTGTATGCGGAGGCTGCGCCTCGCGGCTATAGACAATAATCACAAAGGTGATTACTGTCAATAAATAACCATGTTTCTTAGATGGCATTTATTTTAAACATTTGGTCAGACAAAAGAAAAGCTAGAAATATTATGACAAGGTAATTGTAATTTTTTCATAAAAAATGTAACTCAATTCAAAACTCAACTCAAAACAGGTTGATAATATTGAAGTTTGATCCGCAGTACCTTATTAATTATTTGATAATCTATACATGATATTTAACGATGACTTGTATATTCACAGCTCCACTGTATCTGAAAGCGACGATTTTGGAGGCGAACAAAGTGGAATGCTACTGGAAGAGTGACAGGTTTGCTCCAACTATATCCGCGAGGTGGGACCCCAAGTCGGCTACAGTAAGGCTTACAGTCTTCAAGGCTAGCCTCAACAAAGTTAGTATATACATCAGTCTCGGGTGCAAAACGAAAATGGCCAAGAAGGAAATACTCGGAAAAGCTACCATAGACGAGAATTCCCACTATTCTGAAACGTGGAATGAATGCCTGAGGCACCCGGGCATTTCAAAAACTTTCTGGGTTGATTTCGAATAATATATTACTTATATATTTGTATGATTATATGTATGAAAAACACAGATATATAATAAGAAAAAAACCTTTATTATTTATTGTTATATTATGATTGTTTGTTATTGTTCAATATTATAATTATTATAATGTGTATTATGGTCTGAAATATGTGCATTTTGGTATTTATAATATTTAAATTTTTTGTAAGCTAAGACACCGAAACATCCGTCCGTTAAGGATTGTTTTAAAGGGGTACATAGCCCTTAAATCAAGAAATGCGTAATAATGGAGAGACTGCGAGTGCTCTTTTAAGTAGGTGCAAAAATAATCGGCATAATATGCACATTTTATTTATTTATAAAATTGTTTAAAAACAAAAATATTGGTTAAACAGACATTATGTATATCAACGAACAAATCTAGCGGACATTTCTATATTATTATGTATCTGGAGAGTCGGGGTTTTGTTTTAGAGAAGATCAAGGCTGTTCCAAAAAAACATAGGTAGGTACAGTCAACAACTCGTCAGCCTATACACACATTTTTAAAAACTCCTCAATAGATTTTTAGCTGTTCCGCGTTAGATATAATGTATAAAGTGATTGGACATAACGGACAATTTGTAGTAGTCTGACGATTTGTTGTATGTACACCATACCTTAATGCGATGGTACCTAGTGCGATTTCTACTTATTATTTAATTTCATCTTAATGTGTAATACTCGTTAGCTAGTAAATTTCCGCTGAGAAAATTGTTATTATTAATAATTCAGCACCATTATAACGCGGTAATTACATAGATGTTCCTTATAATCTGATGTTATTTTTAGTTTTAAATGGTGTTTCCGTTCATAAGATATAAATTTTTAGAATTGCTAACCCCATTGTTGTTGATGATATTTTTTAAATTGTAAAATGCTTAAATCGACATACTATACCTGTATTTTTAGATATTAAGAAAACCATAGTATAACAACAAACAGGGGATCCAGAGCTTTATATTAAGTGAAAGTTTTCTACTAAATAATTAAAAAGATTAATGAATGTCCTAACAGACTGATAATTTTAACTTAACATAGACAGTAAACTTTGAGTAGAGTTCAAAACATTTACAAAAGTATACTGAAATAAAGGTTTGAATGCTATATGTATACTCACATGACTTAAACGCTGGTTGTTTTATCTGAAAAATAATCCACGTTCAGATTACTGGTGGCATTTCAATAATTGAGTGATATTTCATGACGTGTTGTGATGTACCTACTTTTATATTGAAGTCTATTTATGACAAGTTGTTATGTTAATACTAATATTCCTTATTCTTTTCATAATAATTCGCATGTTAAATATTCCTAAGTGACTTTCCATTAATTGTTATAAATGTCATAAACTCCTGACGAATGCTTGCATCTATGTTTACCCTATATGTATATTTGGGAATAGGTATATTGTTGTAATAAATTTTTTTACAAATTGTTTAGTAAATACTCATTTTTATAACCCTTTTTATATTTTTATTGTTTGTTTATTCATTAATTGTGAATACTTAACGCTTATATACAAGACACGAGATACAATCTTAATCTTCTGTTCGTGGCATCTCAAGGTGCCATCCGGGATTTTAAGTGCACCGAGTTTCTACACGCACGCTGGGTTCTAACTAAGATGGGCGGTCCGCGCGCTTAGTTCTTTCATTATATTATTACTGTTGAATTTACCATTTGATTTGTTTTGCAAATTTTTTCTTTTAATATAAATAATGTTTTTATTATTATTAAAACAATGTTAAATGATTACAGAATAACAAAGTAATCAAATTGATTATTCTGAATCACAAGTTCATTCGGTTCCCAATCATTAAATCATTCTCACGCTTCATCCAATTAAAATCACTTCCAATTATTATCGATTCTGCTGTGCTAGGAGTCAGTCGTATTAGAATACACTTTTTGTCGTCATAATTCCGTATTATAATTCAGGCCCTATGACCTATAAAACCTACAATTACTATTCAAAGGGCACAAAACGATACACAATAGAAACAGCTTTTGTTTGCGAACACCGGTGTTCGCAGTGCCCTCCAAGGGTTAAAAATAAATACACATTTCGACAATATAGGCAATATACGTTATACGAAACATGTAGGTTTGTTATTATTCTAAGGCCCACTTGCGCGGTCGAGAGTTAGCACATAACCCTGGGGCAAATATATGGGCAAACCCTGAGTTAGGCGCTAACTCTCGATCGTGCAATTGGGCCTAAAGCTGATTACTCTCCGTGAACCACTTACGCTGTACTAAGAGCTTATATTTTTTTAGCGGTAGTTTTTTATCGTTTTTTTTTCTATCCAGCCAACTAAGTTTTATCGTATTTCTAATTAATATGATTTATAGTGTGAATCCTTAAATATCTTGCATGTGAATTACATAATTATAGCCTTAGTAATAACAATACAGCAAGGGATCAAAGGAACGCAAATATAGCGATAAAACCTCTTTTTTACAGAAAGAGCGTTAGCGTTTAGCGTAGAGCAATGAAATGACATAGTTAATGAGGATTAAAATAACATCTAAAAATTTTCATTTAACTACTGCATTAATTAAAACTTTTGTTTCCGTATTTGTATTGATATTTTTTGGTATTTGTCAGAGTTAAATTAAGAGACGAAAAATAAATCGTCCTTCTATTTAGGCAGTCTATGTATATAAATGTTTTATATATAAACGACAAGAGACGTATGTATAATAGACATCAACATAAGTAGTAATCAAGGAGCTCGGTTGCGGTTAGTATTCTTTGGCTTTCGATATCGAAAACAAATCTACCTTCGCCGTGGTCAGGCCTTGGATGGGTGATCTCGAATTCCTCCGTGCTTTGAAAGGCACGTTAAGCCATTGGTCCCGGGTTTGGCCAGCGTGGTGGCTTTACTTCATGAGGAATGCCTGTGCCCAGCAGTGAGACGTATATACATAGGTTGAGGACGTTTGTAGTAGATATAACTCGATTTAGCAACATGTAGTATTCTTAGGTACCTTATACCTTTAGTTAAATTAGGTATGGAAGTATTCTGATTTAATTTTGATCCGTTTGTTGCGGATTTTCACAATCTATTTCGCCAACACGTCCATATCAGGATTGTTGGAATTTTCTCGGTTTAGTAATTCCTTCGCACAGATATGTTCTAATAAGAATCTTTGCGAGACTAATAGCTTTGTCGAAAGCAATATATATGCGTAATTCTTTGCGAACGTGGAATTTGTCCATAAACTGAAACTTACATTATTTTTTAATCAGCAGCGAGGCAACAAAATCAAATATAGGTTTTAGAATTCTACAAACAATTGAAGAGGAAATTCTAATATTTCTAATTACAGTTAGTGGTTCCCATTGTTTTAGTACGGGCAACAGATTGGAGCTCTGTCGCCGGCTGTGACATTCAGTTCATGGGTATCTGGAACACACGCCTACTTATGTAACTAAATCGAGCCGCTCTTGGCTTTCCTACGCCTGCCAGATAGGACTAATGCCGGTGTGTTGAGTATTATCGAAGACAATATTGAATACAACATACATACATAAAATCACGCCTGTAATCCCCGAAGGGATCGGCAGAGTCCAAGGAGCACTGTGTTTCTTAAGATCACATTTAGCCATACAAAAATTGGGTTTGGTTAGATGTAAAATCGTAAAAAGGAGGAAGAAGTAGCTCATCGCCTACACAATCACAGACCCGGTAGCGGTACCCAATACGCCCGTAGGCCTCACACCCACACACCAATCGGTTGTTGATCGGGATCGGGAGGTCCGGGGTTCGATTCCGCACGGGGGAGACATTTTTCTGCTCGGTTTGGTTGGTGATCGAGATTCTAACCCGCCTGGCTAGCTACTACCGTCTTACCTATTGTCGCCATAATCACTTCTGTTTTAAGCATATTTGTTTTTAGGTAATTCGAGGTACGATAGCCAGCCAGTTCCACAGTTGTTGAGGAATACAGGTAAAGCTCGCATCCACCTTCGACCTTATCATCACTTACCGTCAGGTGAGATGAAGGTCAAAAGCTTACCTGTCATAATGAAAAAAATAAACTATTTGTTGCGTAGATCAACCCCCGGAAAACTAAGTATTATTTGACTCAAGAAATAAAAGACGTTTGTACCTTCTGAGTTTTGAGTTTTTGTAAGGGTTCGTAAGTAATTAGTCACTAATTGGGATCCTCATTACTGCTTTTTAAATTAACTAATTAAAATTTTTAGCCAGGTCCATAATAAAGCGAAAAGAGAACAACAAGAGAATAGCAAAATTCTGTAAATATTTCATAAAATTTATTTCACAAATTTTTTACTGAGATAATGTAAAGATTTGAGCGTTGTAAAGAAGTATATCTACTTGTTGATTATAGACAAAAATATTAAGCGATCACTTATTTTGTTCAGGCGTGAAAGCAAGTCAGCTGTGTTACCCATTCATAATTTTAGTTATGGTTACCATTGAAATGATCTAAGGCAGGGCATACACGGACTGCTTGAAGCAGATAAGACCGAGACAGCTTCAAGCTGCGACTGCACAGTGAACTGTGATCTTAATACAAGATCACAGTTCACTGTGCAGCTGCCATACACAGGACTGCTCGAGCAGTCGCGACCGCTTCAAGCCGTCAACTTCACGACGAAATTCCATCGTGCTGTCGACCGCTCGCGAGTGGTAGCGAAGCATACACCGACTGCTGTTGACTGCTCTAGCGCCGCCTTCAACGTCCCCTCCCTCCTCTTGTGGTCAAGTCAACTGCTTCAGCAGTTGGCAGCGACTGCTCGAGCGGTCCATGTTTGACGCTCGGTTGCGAACTGCTCGGCCAGTCCGTGTACGTCGTCATCAGCCTATATACGTCCCACTGCTGGGACAGACCAACGGCTTAATGTGCCTTACGACGCACGGAGAAGCTCGAGATTACAAAGTCTTGGTCACCCATCCACGGCCTGACCATGGCAAAGGTAGCTTGGTCGAGCTAAAGCGGACTGATCACTACGCCACCGAGCTCCTCGGTCGGTGAGTCCGTGTACGCTCAGCCTAAATTATTAATAAGTCTTATGACGTTGATGGATATCCCTGATCTATCAAATTTCATTCAAAGTGTCAAATAGCATAATCTTGCTGAGTTGCTGGTAAAGAGTTTTACTTTAGAGCTAGGGTATATTGTGTTCCAAAAGGATCATGTCATGTAATTTCAGGTCTTAAATTTACTGGCTATGATATGGAATTATAATTGATTGTGTCTCATTGATTATGTTATGAATTCTGTAAATAGACTAGTTGACTCATATCAAAAGTTATGAAAATAATGTTCAATTCACGTAGTGTTTAGTAAAAGAGTCCGAAATATACCAAGTTCAATAAATATAAATAAGGGATTGCAGGAGAAATTCAATTTAAGCATGTTTATTTTCACTTTTTCTCATCATTCTATTTATCAATTGGTGATGTAACGCGTCATGTAAACAATTACTACGCATGGTCACAATCCGGCAAAAGCCCGTCGCAACCAATCAAGCATGTGTGTCGGCTGTGTAAGCCTGTGTCACGCATGAATATTGATTGTTTTCCAAATGGTGACCTCACGGCACAGATAACTGTTTGTATCCTAAATAAAGTAAGGGAAGTAATTAATTGGGCAACCATTTATTAATTTGGTCAGCAACAAAATGTCAGCCGAAAAATATTTGGGCAGCAAACAAATATTTTGTCAGCAATAAATATTTCGACGGAAAAATCATTATTTGGGCAGCAAACAAGTTATTTGGTCAGCAGAATAATTAATGGGTCGTCCTGACAATGCAATATACATGTTACTGGAAATGTAAAAAAAATGGGTAAAGGATAAATTAAGAATCAATTCCTAGGAAATATATTCTGATAGATATTAGGTTAAGGTTTTTTTTATGTCCCTTAATTGTGTCATCAAAACAATATTTGTGTCATCAAAGCATATTAAGCAATTTGGGAGCAGGGAATACGTTTGAATTGCTGCCCAATTAGTTATTTTTCTGACAAATTAGAAATATCTGCTGCCCATATGTTGCTGACGTATCTGATTATCTATTAAATATACGTAACACAAGTTATTATTATTTAAGTTTAGGTATAAATAAATAAATAAATATCTTCAGACATTTACAGCTATCAACTAGCCCCATTAACTAATGCTGCTTGTGTTACGGATACTAGATGACGGATAAATATATTTAATAGATTAACACATATAAATACCCTGACTATATATAAATATATATAAACATCCAAGACTAGAGAACAAATGCCTGAAAATTCATCACCCAAACATTTGCGCCACCGGGGATCAAACCCAGAACCTCTCGAGATGGCGACGCTTTGAGACCGGCGTACAGACCACTCGACCACGGAGGTCGTCAAACGTCGGTCGTCGTATACTTATATGTTTCAAAAATATAATAGGGTGTCCTTATTAATCATACTCGTAGATAAAGTTTCATGTTATTCAATCTGCACTCCCAACTAGCTTTTACTAAATGAGTTTAAAGTTTCTCAAGGAACGGAATGACCTTAGAGATTTATACAGATTGTCGCTCCCCGGGGTAGCAAGTACCTAACTATTACCGCTGAAGACTTAATTTATTGAATTTGATCCCCATGCGAAAAGCCGATGGGCTTGTTAGTATGTAAATGAACCTTATTTTAATCGATACCAGATAATACAGGATTTATATTATGCATACGAGCTGCGTAGTAGTTGTTTTGAAATGAAAAGCAAAGCTACTGTCGCTATGGTCTGTCTTTAGATAGGTGTAACATTGTGATCTCCAATTCTTTTGTGCGTCAAAAGGCACGTTAAACCATTGGTCCTAGTCATTTCTTATTTTCATGTGTTTAACATACATACATATAATCACGACTATAATCCCTAAAAGCTTAGTCAGAGACTAGACAAAGGAACCGCAAAAGCTGTGCTCGTTTCACAGCCATACGCCAGCCGCCAGCGACGGCCACGCGCGCGCTATATGTCAAAATGTATGAAAATCCGTTGTATGGAAACCGGTCTGAAACCACCCTTAAACTTCTTATTAGGTCCTTACCTATGAAATTGGTGTTTTGTATGGAGATTTTGGGGAATTCTGCATTTTCCATACTAAATTTTTTTCAGTTTTCTTCACAACGACAAATCCAAAGATAATAATATTCGGCATCTATCATTAGACAAGCTTTAGTAATATGTGTAATATCACACTTCATAAAAATTATTTATCGTTTTTAAGTGAATGCAAATAGAATGATGTATTCGGGAGGCACTTAAAAAGAGCTGTCTCCGTGTCCAATTTTAACACAATTAAACTTACAACAAATTATCAAAACAAATCAAAAGAGCTCAAAAATATAGTCTATTTTTAGACGAGGTAATTAGTTTTTAGGAATACTCTGAATCTTAATAGTTATAGACAAAATACTAAGAGAGAGAAAAAACACCGATTTCATAGGTAAGGAGCCAATATATTAATTAGTTATCATAAAATCTTGCTAACATTTCGCTATAGAATAGTTAGAAACATTTACAGTCCTTTAAATGTTTGGGTTCTGTGATGTGTAGTAGAATTTCATCTAATATTCATAGCAAGAATCCAAAGCAATTATTTTATAAGCCTTCATAATTCGTACCGCTATAATACGCAGCTATTTTAGAACAGTAAATTTACAAAAGCGAGATATTAAAGCTGAATTTTCGAACCTAGTGTCAAGTCGTGTGACGCCTGTCAGTAGTGTTCCAGATATTGTTCCCCGGAATATTAACATGCGAGGTAATTCTAGTGAAAGTTATCAATAATATTCTATACATTATTAGCAGTTAAAATGTGATTTATTCCTGGTTTTCAGCCAGTGATGCGGGGTATATTTTTTACATATCACCGGCAAGGTCTTGGCCCTCATCTCATTTTATGGTAAGTGAGGTTAAGGCCGAAAAACTGAGGAACTGGCTTCATACCTCCTCTTTCACGAAATATTGTAAAATGTTCATGACATTCATAAGAGTGCGCTAAGACATATATATATATATAAATGTATACTATGTATACAAAATAAATAAACATATTAACATAATGAAACTTATAAATTAAAATATAGACAATTAAAACACAAAATATCTATAAAAACTAAAATCAGGCTCATATCAGACGGCGTAGTCCGAAAGCGCCCGAAGATATAAGCGTCTTAAGAAATAAAACTCAAATTAAAAAAAAAGATAAGAGTTTAGATGCAACCGAATAAACGCTTTTGAATTTAGATTACATTGCTAAGTACTATGCCAACAGATTAAGTACGATGTAGTCGGTGGTAGCAATCCAGGCGGGCTAAGAAGCCCTACCACTAACCAACCTCCGGCCCCGTGGGGAATCGAACCCTGGACCTCACGATCAATACCCGGTGGTGTCAGCCACTAGACCACAGAGGCGGTAAATATTAATTTACTTATTGCAGCAATTTCTATCCACCAAGGGGTTTCGTGGTGGTGTTACGGCCCATCATCATCAGGCTATATACGTCCCACTGCTGGGCACAGGCCTTCCTCATGGAGAAACACATGAGGAGTATGGGCCGTAACAACACCACGCCGGCCCAATGCGGGTTGGTGGGTAGAAACGGTCACAAATACGACCCATACTCCTCATGTTTCAGCATGTACACTTCTACATGAGGACAACAACGCGCGAAATTAAAAATAGTATACGCAGAAAATATAACCTATTAATTTTATTAGAAGAGGAGATAAATATACCAATTAGAGTATCAGTAACGAGATTTGTTCGTGCCTACCGCCATCGATACCGAGAACCGATATGGGCCGTAACACTACCACGCTGGCCCATTGCGGGTTGGTGGGTAGAAACGGTCACAAATGCGACCCACACTCCTCATGTTTCAGCATGTACACTTCTACATGAGGACAACAACGCCCGAAATTAAAAATAGTATATGCAGAAAATATAACCTAGTAATTTTATTAGAAGATGAGAGAAATATACCAATTAGAGTATCAGTAACATCATGAACTGATCGTGCCTACCGCCATCGATACCGAGAACCGATATTTGTTAGAACTAAAAATAAATGTGATTATTATTTTGCTAAAGAAAAACGGGAACAATGTTGGTTCAGTGGAATTAGGAGACAGACGATGAAAGTAATTAAATTCTGTAGACATTTTTAGGAAATATTTGGGTAGTTGCCGGCTAGTAGAGCTTTATTTTAGGAAGCGTTGTTTAAAAAATAACACAAGCTCTAGGAACAAGTGATATTTCTATAACATATCTGTATTTTTTATACTTGACCTTGTTTTCTTATTTTTTTTCGTAACGCATAATTAAATAATTTACAGTCAATGGTATGAAAACGACACACGATAGAAAAATCTATTGTTTGCGAACACCGGTGTGCGGTGACCACCAAGGTGTTAACTTTTTCGACTCTCAATCCCCACATGAATTGTGATGATTGTGGTTTTGAAAAAATACTTTTGTAAATAAACTCTGTTGGGCCAAGTCTTCTGTCTTCTGCCCAATGTCCATTAGTGTTAGCGGGGTGTGTATCACAGAATTTTAACAGCCATTACTATCCGGCTTCCTCTGTTTATCTGCTATATAAAACATAAAACTGAATGATTTTATTGTATTTGTGGTAGCTAACAGGATTTTACTGAAGGTTATAATCAAAATTCAACATTAAAATTTACTAGAACATCGAAATTTTTTTACTAGGTGATTAAGAATTAAAATGATTAACGACTGAGTTACATTGAATGATAAATGTAGGGAGAATTCTGGAGCAAAATTTTCGTGTTTCGTCAACCAAAGCTGGGTTGGGTAATCGAGATCGAGCAAAAACAATAGCTTTTCAAAATATGAAAAATATAGCGATACAATGATTGATAGATTGGACCAGACACGGACAGTCGGCAACAAAAGTAGCTTAACGTGGTTGTACCGTATCATATTAGTATTATCTACTTTATTATACCAGTTCCTATAATTAAGAAAAACATACATAACAATTGGCTGTAGGTGTCCTGTCGAAGTTTACAGCTGAAAATTACAGTCGAGGCGATATTGTCAGCCCGAGCCGTAGGTGAGGGCTATAAGAAGGCAGAGGCTGTAATTACCAAACCGGACGTAAATCATACGAAGTTTTATAACACATTTGCGAGGAAATAAATAAAACTCAGATATTCTTAAACTAATAAATCTTTAATCACTTGTTAAAGCAGTTATAAAAATTTGAACAATTTGTAAATGAAATTAAAGAATTAAATGTTTATTTATTATATTTCATCCCAAAGGTTAGTTTTATTGAGAAAAAAGATGACTACCTTTCTGACATAAAATTCTTTGCTAAGATTAAAAAAAGTATCGTTCGTTTTTAAACGGAACATCATAAACTGTGCGTTTTATTTTAACGTAATGTGATAGATTATGATATTGAAATTGGTGAAATAAGAGACCCTTTACGAGCAAGAGTTATAAAAGAATATTACAAAAGTAAAATATATGAGGCGACGACAAAATGAAGTTCACGTCACAGAAAAATAAGTTACAGAGAAAGCTGTAGTTTAGAACAACTTTAACCAAATAGACAGAAAATCTGCACATAATCATCATTCATGTTGAGACGGCGCGGGCGACGGCGCACGTCTGAGTCGGACAGAGTTCTGTAGGTTTAAAACGAAATGTTTGTTAGTCTAGCGTGCTCTTAACTGTTTGTTTCACCAGGTAATTACTGCAGGAGAAGAAAGTTTGTCGAAGATTCTCATCGGATAACTACAGCTACGGTTAGCTACAAAAGTTAAATGGTTAAAAGTGCTCACCCTACTTAATTATAAAAAAAATATTTGCTTAACGCGACTGTAATAAAACCTCCTTTTACAGGTTTATACAAGTTGGCTGATAAGTCATGGATCAAACGAAATAAGTAAGTAGCCATGCTCATTTGCATTAGGTAATCTCATAAAAGTAGGGTCCACTATGATTGATTGTTAAAAATTTTAGTACTTTTTTTTGTCCCGGGATAATGGCCGACCTATAGGCTATGTGGGTATCGAACCCACTAACCCCCCGGGAGCTACTCCTCCGCCACGTGTGCCGGTATTGACACGAGATAACTCAAGAGGATTTAATTTTTTCTTGTTTGTAAAATTAAATTACAAATGTATAGCTAACAAGCAACTTTTATACAATAGCTTTTTTTTATTATTTCATTAGACTAATTTAATAAATAATGTAGATCTAGCATGAAATTTCATATAAAAGTAGATGTTTAAATAAAACACGTCGTTTCGAAGTATGATTGGGCTTCTAGGGTGAAATAGATTAATTTTCATTAGGAGAAAACATACTGTCATAAAATTAATGAACTAAATCATGATGAACGTTGGTGTGTCTGGAAATGTATTATTGACTGACAGACGGTTATTGCAGGTTCGATATATAGCAGCAATGATTTGCAGAATGTACACAATTATATGTGTTAATACACTTACACACGTGTATAATACTTACAGATTTTTCGTCCGGCTTTTACAACAATGTGTTTTAAATAAAACCTCTTTAGAATAAACTACTGCTAATAAAAGCAATCCTGTGATTGCGCTTTATACATATTATTATATCTATAAAGGCACCTTTTATAAGAAAACTTATTAAATTTTCCCCTCGTTGTAACAGTTACGTGCAATTTCTTTTTTGCAGATATTTGAAGACGATTGTAGAATACTTCAGGCTAGTTACCACAGTTGTGACATTGTTATGTGTTTTTATAGACTGTAAACTATTGAGCTTTCCTATTTTAGGTGAATTTAAAAGACTGAAGAAAATGAGATATTTTTTTTTACGCACTCTTTTCACAATTTTACACATACCTACTAGGTTCTAGCTCGTTTTTGAAAATCGACAGAAGAACAGACGTTAAATTTTTTTATGTTTTTTACATTTAATTTTCGAAAAGATAAACGGTACAACCTTAAATCTAACAAATATTAAAGGTGTTCATTTTATTTGAAAGTTTTAATGTTTATATTTTAAAATGGTACTTATGGTTTTTTTCACGAAGTGACCCCGTTTTTCTCTCCACTCTATCAATAGTAAATGTCAAAATCCCTTAAAGGGTCAGCGCGAACACCGGTGTGCGCAAACAATAGATGTTTCTATTGTGTCTGGTTTTCTGACCATTGACAGGCTACGTAATTGAGGTTAAGTAAGTGGCAAACTTTCAAACAGCTAACAAATCAAATAACCTTATTTTAAATTATCGACGAAAAAATATAATAAAAAAAATATTTGCAATTTTATTCCTGAAAGTAGAGCATTAAAATGCAATCATAATTAACCTCTTTTTGCGAAGTGCTTGTTATTTTGTCTTCACTGCCAGGCTTTAGTATATTTTTTTTTTATTCACCGCAAGCAATCCTCAGTTTAATAAGGAAAGGAGTAATTTGCTCACAATTTTCTTAGAGATAAATAAAAATATTGAAACATTCGGCTGCAGAAAAAAATATTAATTCGTTATGGACATGAAAATAGTTGGGTGTGTGGGATTAGAAAGACCGGAGAAAAGATGGGATTATATGAATGATGATTATGAAGAGAAAGGGAGGGAGAGTCATATGATATGTGAGAGTGGAGAAGAATATGTTGCGCCGATCTCGAATTTGACTAAAGGATCTTAAGACAATACATCATGAATTATCTTTTGAAAAGGGCTACGCCATGCGCCACCTTTCATTGACTAAAAACGCGTGCTGACAAGGACAAAAGATATGACTTTGCCGTGTTAGAAAAGGGGCACCAAAAAGAACGTATAAAACGAAACGTCGAAAGCGACAAATTGGAAATATTTAAATAATAAAAAAAAATGCGTAATATAAAATAACTTATTGAGAGAGTGTGTAGAGTTATGATTTGCTGTTCTAATTAAATTAATTTTAGTGGTAAATACACGATCAATCTGGTTAAAAAACTGAAAATCATTTTTAGAATTTTTTTCTCTCGAAAAAATATTTCGAAATTATGTTTTGGTCTAAGCCAATGACTTCATTAAAAAGTGATCTTGAATATAAGTAAGAACTAGAACAATGGGTAGTATCCAAACAGCTGTAAAATCTTATTGAAAACATTGAATATTCACGAGGTATCGCCTTAATAGTCACAATATGGTAAGTCAACCACTGGCCACTACGGAAAACCAAATGACAGTAAGGTACGATTTGACTACTTATAACAAGTGAAGCGGAATTTTAACCTTAATAAATAAACCCTTTAGTGACGTTGAAACACCACTCAAGTGGAAACTATTCGCTGTGTGCGTTAGTTTTATTAATAGGGCCATTTATCTCTACAAACAAGAGATCCCGGTGATGATTAGTTACGCTGACTGAGCGACCGCCTCGACATACCAAAATATTCTTTGTTCTGTGAGTACACTTTTGACCGTGTAAGTATGGCTACAAATATTTGAAATCCTATTCAGGATATTGTATATTTTGGCGTCACCTAGTGTAGACACTAGAGGTATGATGCTTAGTTTGCGCTTTGTATGCGCTAGTTATGTGTGAGTATCAAATATTATTAATAAAAGATGGTTCACCTGATGGAAAATGACAACCGTTGCTCATAGACAACACCGGGAGAACTGCAAACGTATTCTATGTAGTCTTAGTTTATGTCGTGTGGTAGCGGCTCGTTAAAAGAATACTACCAACCCATATCTTCCCTTATTTGTCGTAAAAGGCGACTAATGTACTAAGAACTGCACAACCACCCAATTGATTACAGCAGCGACGGGCTCCAGCACCTATCACGCTGAGTGCAATCACTGCAATCATGGTGAAGTGGGGACTATGGCAATGGACAGCTTTTCCGGTGCTTTTGCCTAGTTTCTGACTAACCCTTATGGGATAATGGTCGCGATTTTATGTAATCAGGAATAAGACATTTTATTTGCATAATTTTAGGTACATAATTTTTTTTTTGACATATGACAGGTAAACTGAAAAAAAAATTGCAGTTCTTAGTACATTAGTCGCCTTTTACGACAAATAAGGGAAGAGATGGGTTGGTAGTATTCTTTTAACGAGCCGCTACCACACGACATAAACTAAGACTACATAGAATACGTTTGCAGTTCTCCCGGTGTTGTCTATGAGCAACGGTTGTCATTTTCCATCAGGTGAACCATCTTTTATTAATAATATTTGATACTCACACATAACTAGCGCATACAAAGCGCAAACTAAGCATCATACCTCTAGTGTCTACACTAGGTGACGCCAAAATATACAATATCCTGAATAGGATTTCAAATATTTGTAGCCATACTTACACGGTCAAAAGTGTACTCACAGAACAAAGAATATTTTGGTATGTCGAGGCGGTCGCTCAGTCAGCGTAACTAATCATCACCGGGATCTCTTGTTTGTAGAGATAAATGGCCCTATTAATAAAACTAACGCACACAGCGAATAGTTTCCACTTGAGTGGTGTTTCAACGTCACTAAAGGGTTTATTTATTAAGGTTAAAATTCCGCTTCACTTGTTATAAGTAGTCAAATCGTACCTTACTGTCATTTGGTTTTCCGTAGTGGCCAGTGGTTGACTTACCATATTGTGACTATTAAGGCGATACCTCGTGAATATTCAATGTTTTCAATAAGATTTTACAGCTGTTTGGATACTACCCATTGTTCTAGTTCTTACTTATATTCAAGATCACTTTTTAATGAAGTCATTGGCTTAGACCAAAACATAATTTCGAAATATTTTTTCGAGAGAAAAAAATTCTAAAAATGATTTTCAGTTTTTTAACCAGATTGATCGTGTATTTACCACTAAAATTAATTTAATTAGAACAGCAAATCATAACTCTACACACTCTCTCAATAAGTTATTTTATATTACGCATTTTTTTTTATTATTTAAATATTTCCAATTTGTCGCTTTCGACGTTTCGTTTTATACGTTCTTTTTGGTGCCCCTTTTCTAACACGGCAAAGTCATATCTTTTGTCCTTGTCAGCACGCGTTTTTAGTCAATGAAAGGTGGCGCATGGCGTAGCCCTTTTCAAAAGATAATTCATGATGTATTGTCTTAAGATCCTTTAGTCAAATTCGAGATCGGCGCAACATATTCTTCTCCACTCTCACATATCATATGACTCTCCCTCCCTTTCTCTTCATAATCATCATTCATATAATCCCATCTTTTCTCCGGTCTTTCTAATCCCACACACCCAACTATTTTCATGTCCATAACGAATTAATATTTTTTTCTGCAGCCGAATGTTTCAATATTTTTATTTATCTCTAAGAAAATTGTGAGCAAATTACTCCTTTCCTTATTAAACTGAGGATTGCTTGCGGTGAATAAAAAAAAAATATACTAAAGCCTGGCAGTGAAGACAAAATAACAAGCACTTCGCAAAAAGAGGTTAATTATGATTGCATTTTAATGCTCTACTTTCAGGAATAAAATTGCAAATATTTTTTTTATTATATTTTTTCGTCGATAATTTAAAATAAGGTTATTTGATTTGTTAGCTGTTTGAAAGTTTGCCACTTACTTAACCTCAATTACGTAGCCTGTCAATGGTCAGAAAACCAGACACAATAGAAACATCTATTGTTTGCGCACACCGGTGTTCGCGCTGACCCTTTAAGGGATTTTGACATTTACTATTGATAGAGTGGAGAGAAAAACGGGGTCACTTCGTGAAAAAAACCATAAGTACCATTTTAAAATATAAACATTAAAACTTTCAAATAAAATGAACACCTTTAATATTTGTTAGATTTAAGGTTGTACCGTTTATCTTTTCGAAAATTAAATGTAAAAAACATAAAAAAATTTAACGTCTGTTCTTCTGTCGATTTTCAAAAACGAGCTAGAACCTAGTAGGTATGTGTAAAATTGTGAAAAGAGTGCGTAAAAAAAAATATCTCATTTTCTTCAGTCTTTTAAATTCACCTAAAATAGGAAAGCTCAATAGTTTACAGTCTATAAAAACACATAACAATGTCACAACTGTGGTAACTAGCCTGAAGTATTCTACAATCGTCTTCAAATATCTGCAAAAAAGAAATTGCACGTAACTGTTACAACGAGGGGAAAATTTAATAAGTTTTCTTATAAAAGGTGCCTTTATAGATATAATAATATGTATAAAGCGCAATCACAGGATTGCTTTTATTAGCAGTAGTTTATTCTAAAGAGGTTTTATTTAAAACACATTGTTGTAAAAGCCGGACGAAAAATCTGTAAGTATTATACACGTGTGTAAGTGTATTAACACATATAATTGTGTACATTCTGCAAATCATTGCTGCTATATATCGAACCTGCAATAACCGTCTGTCAGTCAATAATACATTTCCAGACACACCAACGTTCATCATGATTTAGTTCATTAATTTTATGACAGTATGTTTTCTCCTAATGAAAATTAATCTATTTCACCCTAGAAGCCCAATCATACTTCGAAACGACGTGTTTTATTTAAACATCTACTTTTATATGAAATTTCATGCTAGATCTACATTATTTATTAAATTAGTCTAATGAAATAATAAAAAAAAGCTATTGTATAAAAGTTGCTTGTTAGCTATACATTTGTAATTTAATTTTACAAACAAGAAAAAATTAAATCCTCTTGAGTTATCTCGTGTCAATACCGGCACACGTGGCGGAGGAGTAGCTCCCGGGGGGTTAGTGGGTTCGATACCCACATAGCCTATAGGTCGGCCATTATCCCGGGACAAAAAAAAGTACTAAAATTTTTAACAATCAATCATAGTGGACCCTACTTTTATGAGATTACCTAATGCAAATGAGCATGGCTACTTACTTATTTCGTTTGATCCATGACTTATCAGCCAACTTGTATAAACCTGTAAAAGGAGGTTTTATTACAGTCGCGTTAAGCAAATATTTTTTTTATAATTAAGTAGGGTGAGCACTTTTAACCATTTAACTTTTGTAGCTAACCGTAGCTGTAGTTATCCGATGAGAATCTTCGACAAACTTTCTTCTCCTGCAGTAATTACCTGGTGAAACAAACAGTTAAGAGCACGCTAGACTAACAAACATTTCGTTTTAAACCTACAGAACTCTGTCCGACTCAGACGTGCGCCGTCGCCCGCGCCGTCTCAACATGAATGATGATTATGTGCAGATTTTCTGTCTATTTGGTTAAAGTTGTTCTAAACTACAGCTTTCTCTGTAACTTATTTTTCTGTGACGTGAACTTCATTTTGTCGTCGCCTCATATATTTTACTTTTGTAATATTCTTTTATAACTCTTGCTCGTAAAGGGTCTCTTATTTCACCAATTTCAATATCATAATCTATCACATTACGTTAAAATAAAACGCACAGTTTATGATGTTCCGTTTAAAAACGAACGATACTTTTTTTAATCTTAGCAAAGAATTTTATGTCAGAAAGGTAGTCATCTTTTTTCTCAATAAAACTAACCTTTGGGATGAAATATAATAAATAAACATTTAATTCTTTAATTTCATTTACAAATTGTTCAAATTTTTATAACTGCTTTAACAAGTGATTAAAGATTTATTAGTTTAAGAATATCTGAGTTTTATTTATTTCCTCGCAAATGTGTTATAAAACTTCGTATGATTTACGTCCGGTTTGGTAATTACAGCCTCTGCCTTCTTATAGCCCTCACCTACGGCTCGGGCTGACAATATCGCCTCGACTGTAATTTTCAGCTGTAAACTTCGACAGGACACCTACAGCCAATTGTTATGTATGTTTTTCTTAATTATAGGAACTGGTATAATAAAGTAGATAATACTAATATGATACGGTACAACCACGTTAAGCTACTTTTGTTGCCGACTGTCCGTGTCTGGTCCAATCTATCAATCATTGTATCGCTATATTTTTCATATTTTGAAAAGCTATTGTTTTTGCTCGATCTCGATTACCCAACCCAGCTTTGGTTGACGAAACACGAAAATTTTGCTCCAGAATTCTCCCTACATTTATCATTCAATGTAACTCAGTCGTTAATCATTTTAATTCTTAATCACCTAGTAAAAAAATTTCGATGTTCTAGTAAATTTTAATGTTGAATTTTGATTATAACCTTCAGTAAAATCCTGTTAGCTACCACAAATACAATAAAATCATTCAGTTTTATGTTTTATATAGCAGATAAACAGAGGAAGCCGGATAGTAATGGCTGTTAAAATTCTGTGATACACACCCCGCTAACACTAATGGACATTGGGCAGAAGACAGAAGACTTGGCCCAACAGAGTTTATTTACAAAAGTATTTTTTCAAAACCACAATCATCACAATTCATGTGGGGATTGAGAGTCGAAAAAGTTAACACCTTGGTGGTCACCGCACACCGGTGTTCGCAAACAATAGATTTTTCTATCGTGTGTCGTTTTCATACCATTGACTGTAAATTATTTAATTATGCGTTACGAAAAAAAATAAGAAAACAAGGTCAAGTATAAAAAATACAGATATGTTATAGAAATATCACTTGTTCCTAGAGCTTGTGTTATTTTTTAAACAACGCTTCCTAAAATAAAGCTCTACTAGCCGGCAACTACCCAAATATTTCCTAAAAATGTCTACAGAATTTAATTACTTTCATCGTCTGTCTCCTAATTCCACTGAACCAACATTGTTCCCGTTTTTCTTTAGCAAAATAATAATCACATTTATTTTTAGTTCTAACAAATATCGGTTCTCGGTATCGATGGCGGTAGGCACGATCAGTTCATGATGTTACTGATACTCTAATTGGTATATTTCTCTCATCTTCTAATAAAATTACTAGGTTATATTTTCTGCATATACTATTTTTAATTTCGGGCGTTGTTGTCCTCATGTAGAAGTGTACATGCTGAAACATGAGGAGTGTGGGTCGCATTTGTGACCGTTTCTACCCACCAACCCGCAATGGGCCAGCGTGGTAGTGTTACGGCCCATATCGGTTCTCGGTATCGATGGCGGTAGGCACGAACAAATCTCGTTACTGATACTCTTATTGGTATATTTATCTCCTCTTCAAATAAAATTACTAGGTTATATTTTCTGCGTATACTATTTTTAATTTCGCGCGTTGTTGTCCTCATGTAGAAGTGTACATGCTGAAACATGAGGAGTATGGATCGTATTTGTGACCGTTTCTACCCACCAACCCGCATTGGGCCGGCGTGGTGTTGTTACGGCCCATACTCCTCATGTGTTTCTCCATGAGGAAGGCCTGTCTCAGCAGTGGGACGTATATAGCCTGATGATGATGGGCCGTAACACCACCACGAAACCGGTAGAAATTGCTGCAATAACCAAATTAATATTTGCCGCCTCTCTGGTCTAGTGGCTGACACCACCGGGTATTGATCGTGAGGTCCAGGGTTCGATTCCCCACGGGACCGGAGGCCGGAGTTTTCTGCTTGGTTTGGTTAGTGGTAGGGCTTCTAAGCCCGCCTGGATTGTTACCACCGACCGTCGTACTTAATCTGTTGGCATAGTACTTAGCAATGTAATCAAAATTCAAAAGCGTTTATTCAGTTGCATCTAAACTCTTATCTTGTCTTAGCGCACTCTTATGAATTTCATGAGCATTTTACAATATTTCGTGAAAGAGAAAAAGTACGCCATCCGTTCACAAAAACTACCAGGCCTTGTTCTGAGAAGAACGCGCAAGAAACTCAGCAAGTTTCTACCCTCCCTGTACATTAGCATCATTTAAAAAATGTCATAAACTACTAAAGCATGATTGTGTCCCGGCAATTAGAGGTATGGAGCCAGTTCCTCAGTTGTTAACCTCACTTACCATAAAATGAGATGAGGGGTAAGACTTTGCCGGTGATATGTAAAAAAATACCCCGCATCACTGGCTGAAAACCATGAATAAATCACATTTTAACTGCTCATAATGTATAGAATATTATTGATAACTTTCACTAGAATTACCTCGCATGTTAATATTCCGGGGAACAATATCTGGAACACTACTGACAGGCGTCACACGACTTGACACTAGGTTCGAAAATTCAGCTTTAATATCTCGCTTTTGTAAATTTACTGTTCTAAAATAGCTGCGTATTATAGAGGTACGAATAATGAAGGCTTATAAAATAATTGCTTTGGATTCTTGCTATGAATATAAGATGAAATTCTACTACACATCACAGAACCCTAACGCTTAAAGGACTGTAAATGTTTCTAACTATTCTGTAGCGAAATGTTAACAAGATTTTATGATAACTAATTAATATAAGAAGTTTAAAGGTGGTTTCAGACCGGTTTCCATACAACGGATTTTCATACATTTTGACGTATAGCGCGCGCGTGGCCGTCGCTGGCGGCTGGCGTATGGCTGTGAAACGAGCACAGCTTTTGCGGTGCTTTTGTCTAGTATCTGTCTAAGCCTTAGGGGATAATAGTCGTGATTATACGTATGTATGTATGTTAAACACATGAAAATAAGGAGCGACTAGAGCGACCAATAGTTTAACGTGCCTTCTGACGCACAAAAGAATTGGAGATCACAATGTTACACCTATCTAAAGACAGACCATAGCGACAGTAGCTTTGCTTTTCATTTCAAAACAACTACTACGCAGCTCGTATGCATAATATAAATCCTGTATTATCTGGTATCGATTAAAATAAGGTTCATTTACATACTAACAAGCCCATCGGCTTTTCGCATGGGGATCAAATTCAATAAATTAAGTCTTCAGCGGTAATAGTTAGGTACTTGTTACCCCCGGGAACGACAATCTGTATTAATCTCTAAGGTCATTCCGTTCCTTGATAAACTTTAAACTCATTTAGTAAAAGCTAGTTGGGAGTGCAGATTGAATAACATGAAACTTTATCTACGAGTGTGATTAATAAGGACACCCTGTTATATTTTTGAAACATATAAGTATACGACGACCGACGTTTGACGACCTCCGTGGTCGAGTGGTCTGTACGCCGGTCTCAAAGCGTCGCCATCTCGAGAGGTTCTGGGTTCGATCCCCGGTGGCGCAAATGTTTGGGTGATGAATTTTCAGGCATTTGTTCTCCAGTCTTGGATGTTTATATATATTTGTATATAGTCAGGGTATTTATATGTGTTTATCTATTAAATATATTTATCCGTCATCTAGTATCCGTAACACAAGCAGCATTAGTTAATGGGGCTAGTTGATAGGTGTAAATGTCTGAAGATATTTATTTATTTATTTATACCTAAACTTAAATAATAATAACTTGTGTTACGTATATTTAATAGATAAAGGGTGTTGGTCAGCAACTTATGGGCAGCAGATATTTCTAATTTGTCAGAAAAATAACTAATTGGGCAGCAATTCAAACGTATTCCCTGCTCCCAAATTGCTTAATATGCTTTGATGACACAAATATTGTTTTGATGACACAATTAAGGGACATAAAAAAAACCTTAACCTAATATCTATCAGAATATATTTCCTAGGAATTGATTCTTCATTTATCCTTTACCCATTTTTTTTTACATTTCCAGTAACATGTAAATTGCATTGTCAGGATGACCCATTAATTATTCTGCTGACCAAATAACTTGTTTGCTGCCCAAATAATGATTTTGCCGTCGAAATATTTATATTGCTGACAAAATATTTGTTTGCTGCCCAAATATATTTTCGGCTGACATTTTGTTGCTGACCAAATAAATAAATGGTTGCCACCATTTGGAAAACAATCAATATCCATGCGTGACACAGGCTTACACAGCCGACACACATGCTTGATTGGTTGCGACGGGCGTTTGCCGGATTGTGACCATGCGTAGTAATTGTTTACATGACGCGTTACATCACCAATTGATAAATAGAATGATGAGAAAAAGTGAAAATAAACATGCTTAAATCGAATTTCTATTGCAATCCCTTATTTATATTTATTGAACTTGGTATATTTCGGACTCTTTTACTAAACACTACGTGAATTGAACATTATTTTCATAACTTTTGATATGAGTCAACTAGTCTATTTACAGAATTCATAACATAATCAATGAGACACAATCAATTATAATTCCATATCATAGCCAGTAAACTTAAGACCTGAAATTACATGACATGATCCTTTTGGAACACAATATACCCTAGTTCTAAAGTAAAACTCTTTACCAGCAACTCAGCAAGATTATGCTATTTGACACTTTGAATGAAATTTGATAGATCAGGGATATCCATCAACGTCATAAGACTTATTAATAATTTAGGCTGAGCGTACACGGACTCACCGACCGAGGAGCTCGGTGGCGTAGTGATCAGTGCGCTTTAGCTTCGGTCGAAAGCAAAGCTACCTTCGCCATGATCAGGCTGTGGATGGGTGACCAAGACTTTGTGATCTCGAGCTTCTCCGTGCGTCGGAAGGCACGTTAAGCCGTTGGTCTGTCCCAGCAGTGGGACGTATATAGGATATCTAAGAACATTAATCACTTCAGTGTAAAGCACTTCATGAAAGGCAGAGGTAATAAAAGTTTCATTAACAGTAGAGCTAAAAAATATGAATGCACGATTGACAGTAAATGGTTCTTATTGGAAGGGAATAAAGACTGTCACCTTTCAAATCTGCGTACATATTTTAAAATTCGACTGCACTTGGATTGTATACTCTCCACCTTTATCTATGAGTTCGTAGTGTTATTAACATGGAAGTATGAGCATAGAAAGTGATTATTAACACCTACAGTTGGGCTAACTTATAAATGTGTTTATGGATGAAAAAATCGTGGGAGGCGATTGAACTGGAAACCTATTGCACGAATAAATCCGTTACTATTATAACAATCTGTTATCACTTGCAAATATATTTTATTATGTGATAACTTTAACATTAACTAACATACATACATACACGATACATACATCCTAAGGAATCGTCCTGAAAATATGCTGCAACGACCTGCATTTAGGTTGACATTGGTAAAGAAAAACGCGATTCAAATGGCAATCCAGGTCTTTAATTCGAAGAGATCTTGATGGCTCTCTATTTAATTCCAAACTCCATTCATGGCTCGTGGATGAGTCATTTTACTCGTTGAATTAAAACATACTATTATATAAATGAAAAAACTATTATTTTTAATTTTAATCCTAATTCAATTGGGTGTTAATAATATATATTTTATTTGCCGTCTTTAATGGTATAATGTTACTTTTAATTACTTTTAAAATTGTTTTGAATGAGACATGTTTGAATTAATTAATTGTATAACTTTTTATTATAATATTTGCACGCTTTGTAGTAATATAGCAAATTTTAATGAAACTCTCTGAAAAACTATATAATATCACAATGTATTTTTAACCGCCTCTCTGGTCTAGTGGCAGATGAAGGCCATCTCACCTGATGGTAAGTGACGATAAGACCGAAGGTGGAAGCGAGCTTCACCTGTAATCCTCAACAACTGAGGAACTGGCTATCTTACGTCTGATTGCCGGAATACAACAATGCTTATAACATTGTTATTATGGCGACAGATTTAAGTAAGACGGTGGTAGATAGCCAGGTGGGCTCAGAAGCCCTACCACCAACCAAACCGAACAGAAAAACTTCTGCCCCCATGGGGAATCAAACCCTGACCTCCCGATCAACACCCGGTGGTGTGAACCACTAGACCAGAGAGGCGGTTAAAAATACATTGTGATATTATATAGTTTTTCAGAGAGTTTCATTAAAATTTGCTATATAACTACAAAGCGTGCAAATATTATAATAAAAAGTTATACAATTAATTAATTCAAACATGTCTCATTCAAAACAATTTTAAAAGTAATTAAAAGTAACATTATACCATTAAAGACGGCAAATAAAATATATATTATTAACACCCAATTGAATTAGGATTAAAATTAAAAATAATAGTTTTTTCATTTATATAATAGTATGTTTTAATTCAACGAGTAAAATGACTCATCCACGAGCCATGAATGGAGTTTGGAATTAAATAGAGAGCCATCAAGATCTCTTCGAATTAAAGACCTGGATTGCCATTTGAATCGCGTTTTTCTTTACCAATGTCAACCTAAATGCAGGTCGTTGCAGCATATTTTCAGGACGATTCCTTAGGATGTATGTATCGTGTATGTATGTATGTTAGTTAATGTTAAAGTTATCACATAATAAAATATATTTGCAAGTGATAACAGATTGTTATAATAGTAACGGATTTATTCGTGCAATAGGTTTCCAGTTCAATCGCCTCCCACGATTTTTTCATCCATAAACACATTTATAAGTTAGCCCAACTGTAGGTGTTAATAATCACTTTCTATGCTCATACTTCCATGTTAATAACACTACGAACTCATAGATAAAGGTGGAGAGTATACAATCCAAGTGCAGTCGAATTTTAAAATATGTACGCAGATTTGAAAGGTGACAGTCTTTATTCCCTTCCAATAAGAACCATTTACTGTCAATCGTGCATTCATATTTTTTAGCTCTACTGTTAATGAAACTTTTATTACCTCTGCCTTTCATGAAGTGCTTTACACTGAAGTGATTAATGTCTGTCTCGTTTTCACGTCAAAACAACAGAACCAATTTAACCGAAATTTGGTACACAGATAGTAAAGCCTAAAAAAGGACATAGGCTACCTTTTACCGATATTTCCACGGAAACAGGTGCCATGCGGTTGAATGTTGAAAAATTTAAAAAACGCCTCCCAGGAAAATGAAGGACAAATTTACGAGGAACTTTGCTATATAAATTAGAGTAGAAATTTTAAATTCCACCAATTGAGGCTAGTGTTGCAATTTGAAAAAATCTTTCAGTGTTGAATAGCCTATTTATTGAGGAGGGCTATATGTTACATTGGTATGTAACCTTTACTATTCCTCACACTATCTCAAAGTAACTTTTCTACGCGGACGAAGTCGCGGGAAAAAGCTAGTTTTCCATAAAACGAAGAAACCTTAAGAAATTAATGTTGACAAAGATATTGTGACCGAAAAATGAACATATAGTTTTGTCACGTCGTAAAATCTTTATGTTTTTCCACTACCCGAGTCCCGGTATGTTTCGCTGATTGTGTTTTAGGTATCGATTTGTGTTTTCAAGATGGCGGCGCTGATGTCAAAACCAATCATCGTTTGTAGATATCTGCAGGAAAAAGGACGCGCCGAATTTAGAAGAAAACATATATCTTGAGCACCTATACTATATCACAATCTTGTTGTTCTACGCTACAATATTTTTTTCATAGAATAAGGGAAAATAATTGTTACTATATGTACGCTATTGTAAAGCATTGAATAAATAATAATACACAAAATAATGGTCTAATTTAATGTAACCAGTGTTGTAGTGTGTAATACGAGTTGTGTTACAACAAGTATTTGTTTACAGTATAGAGTTAATAATGATGCTCTAATCTGATGTAAAATTTATGAAAAACCATTAAAAACTATTGAAACCATGTAAATACCTTTAAACAAAAAATTTCAGTGTAATATAACTGGCGTAAATTTTATTTCAAGCCACCAACAACCAGATATTAGGAGCTGAGTTTATAACATTTTTATGTCCCCATATAACAGGGGGTAAGTCAATTACCATGTACAAAAAAAAACTCAAAATAAAATTTCTTAAGTTTTATTCAGTCAGTGGTACAAGCGGCGGGAATCGAACCCGTGACCTCTTGCTCGAAGCTTTTCCGAACTCCGCTATCACACCTGGCTATTATCTAGTTCAGTAAAATACAGGCTGAATAGAAAAATAATGCGTATTGTTACAAAATGAAATATTTTATTATTCTTATTGAAGGATCTGGCGTCTATTGTCACATTGTCACTGACCACCCACGTTAACTATTGGATTATCCAATATTCATCAGAAAGTCATATAAATTTAGGTCATAGAATAACGGAAGAATATTAAGGATGGATGCGAATGATAAGGGAAGGAAATGTTTCCTTCGATTCTTAACGTTGTCATTAATTATTCCAATCACAAACCTCGTGAAGAAAATCCGCTAGGAAGGCCTAATAATGTATTGTGGCAACAGATAAAGACACCAATCACTTTGAATTCTTACAGCCCATACAAAATTCAGAGGTTATCGCTCAAACTGAACTTTGCCACTAGAAATTCTTAGGTTTGTAGGTTATCGTGACCGACAATGTAGAGTTTGGCCTCACATGGCTTTAAATAGTATGCTAATAAGCTAATAATACTATTTTTTTAACTTAAAAACACTGCAAGTAGGTATATACGGAAAAAGAAACATAGTTTTTTAAGACACTTTCAACATCGAAATTGAAGTTCAGATAAAAGATTCCCTTGCCGATAGGTATTAACTCAGATGTTTTTTCCCGTGCTTGTATTTTAGAATAGGTACCAAAAATATTTTCGGAAATGCCAATCAATCAATCTTCGGGTTCATCTACCTTTAAATTCAATCACTATTAAAACAAGGATAGGCACGAAGTGTACACAAAAGGTTAAAACGTAAGCGCCTTCGTAAAGATCCTACCTAAAGAGGGTTTATTACTTGGAGCTAATGATACAATCGCCCTAAATATTTATGTAAGTGATTTCCAATATTTTCCAGAAACAAAGCGACAAATTAACAACATATAATTATATTCAAATACAAATAATAAAAGTACGTAATGTGTTGAGGTTTTTGGTTTATCTTCGTTGTACAGTTTAATGTAATAGTAGTTTATGTAACTGTCACATAATATAGGTTATTAATTGAATACCGAGTTTAGTGCAGTTATATACACTACTTTATCTACACTCATATACACACTCATATATTAGGTCCTTACCTATGAAATTGGTGTTTTGTATGGTGATTTTGGGGATGTCTGCATTTTACATACTAACATTTTATCAGTTTTCTTCACAACGACAAATCCAGAGATAATAATATTTGGCATGTATCATTAGACAAGCTTTAGCAATATGTGTGTGAACACGCTTGATAAAAATTATTCATCGTTTTTATGTTAATGCAAATCAAATGATGTATTCGGGAGGTAGTTAAAAATAATTGTCTTTGTGTCTAAGCTCAAATATATGGTCTATTTTTAGAAGAGGCAATTATTTTATAAGAATGTTCCGAAACTTAATAGTTACGGACAAATTGCTAAGACAGAATAAAAACACCAATTTCATAGGTAAGGACCCAATATAAAAAACAAAAAAATTATTAAATTTTATTGATTGTTGGCTGTCTGGAAAATATTTGCCATAGATTTGAGAGTTTTTAAGAAAAATAAGTGTTGCATAATGAGTCTGACCTGTTGCATAATAGTCATTATGTTGCAATTTCCATTTTAAAATTTTCGTTTTTATCATCTGTGTTAAAAAGTATGTTATTATGAGTTCGAGTCTGAGTTCATAATTCGAACATTATAACATGAGTGTAGATAAAGGTATAATTATTATTAACTGGCTGTAAAGAAATTGTATAGATAATAATGTGGGTATTAACACGTCTCACCTATTTAAGCGTGATGATGTATTGTGTGTTTTGTTTTAAGATTCAAACAGGCTAAACAGGACTGCCTTTGATTAATTTTATGCGAGCAGACTTTAGTATAATTAATAGAAGTAGGGTAGTACGCCATTTTGTACAACGTGCGCGCGATAAGTAATAAACTACTCACATTATAAGGCCTTATTTTATTACAGCCTATAAATAAATAATAAGCAAGTAGAATAACGAAGAAACTTACCGATAGGCATATGGTGTTACTCACGTCACGACCATGTCTCTATGGAGGTCAAATGAAAGGAAACAAAAAATTCTAAAAAGAAGAAGAGAAAAAGCGCAATGTTGTTTCTTTGTTCACAGAATAGAAAATATGCGGAATACTAAATCTGAAAGTTCAAAAGTTTTGGCAGCATCTGTATAAAGCATTGCTTGTTGTTGTTTTTTGTGTTTGTCATTGTTTGTCCCCTAAAATGTTACAGAATGAAATTGTATTTTATTTGATCCTGAACAGCTCTTTAAAAATTTCTTAAAATGCTAATAGGCTAGTTGACTCATACCAAAAGTAATGAAAATAATGTGTCATTCACATAGTATTTAGTACAAGGGTCCGAAATATACCAAGTTCGATAAATATAAATAAGGGATTGCTGTAGAAATTCAATTTAAATATGTTGTATTTTTTCATCGGTCAAAAACGCTATCCACCATGTTCGTGAAATTTGTTGAGTAACGTTTCATGTAAACAATTACAACGCACGGTAAAAATCCGTCAAACGTCAGTCGCAACCAATCAAGCATAACTGTTGGCTATGTCACGCATGCGTATTGAATTGTTTACAATAATCGTGACGCTACTGCACGGATAATTCATAGACCATCATGACCGAAGACGTTTTTGAAATTTAAGCAAAAACGTAATTTATAATTTAAAATTTATTGCGTTATAGGCTTCATAATTTTTTATGGTGATGGCTATCAGAAATTATTAATTTGGGGCCGTATAATGAAAAGAGTCAACTAGTCTATTAATATTCAAAAGCTCAAAATATTTGTCTTTAGCAATATTAAATTCTGTCATTGTAGGTCATGCATATGTATACGGATGCGCTCACTCATAAACCACTCTCGGTGAATCTTATGCACGAAAAGTAAAAAAGTTTTTATATTTTGCACAAACAAACGAAACCAATTTGATACAAACTTAAATTCGTTATCAATATCAGTTTATAATGAAATTGTAACCCTTTATACTATAACCTTTAACAAGCTCCTACGGCATGCAAAATAACGTCAAACTTAAAAATCCTTTTGATTAATGTTGCCATTAGGTTTCTTGACGTCTGAAGTAACCTTCTGGATCGTATACCAAACGGAGTTTATTGTTCACTTTAAATGTTATTCAGGCTTCATTTCTAAGTAAATCACCTTAGAATTTGTAGACCTTAGATGTAAGGTTTCGCGTTCACAAAACTTGTGCGTCAGTATTTGACCGCTACAATTTGGTTGTACGAAAGACATCTCATAAATCAATAATAGACGTTTATGAATTATGGTTAACTAAAAATTCCAAGTTGCTTCAACGATTGGGGAGTCATAAAATAAACGGAATTAAAAGATATCAAATAGTTCACCGATATACGAATAAGTTGGCGAGTGTACTCATTTGTTTCCTTCGTAATATTTCGTTGATTTTGATTGCATTCTTGTCTTAAGAACTGTGTATTTTTATTGGCACACATCCTGTTTATGTTAAAACGACAGGATGCCATTGTCGCAATAAACATTTAAAATGGATTGTCAACTTGAATACATAGCTGAAAATCTTAAGCAAATGTTTTATTACTCTGAGTAATGGATTTTAGAGTTTTCATGATGTCGAATAAAGCCAGCGTGACACCCAAAAACATTAAGGAAACATAGATAACGTTTACATTATATTAGTCTCCGACATAGTCCAGCGGAAAAAAATGAAGTGGCAATAGGCAATATGTCCAGTTATGGACCAAAGGACGACGACGATGGTATGGTTTTTTAGACGAGTACCAAATGCCAAAGTACTAAAATACCAAAATACTAATTTTATAACATCGTAATATGTAATATTCATTACGAGATAATGGTTCATACAAAGCTTTTAACAGTTTCACCAGCAATTGTACTGAAAAAGACTAAACGGTAAGCTTTGTTGAAAAGTTGATTACAGGGGTAAACTTTAATTGGTATCTTAAAGTAATAATAAAATATTGCAAGTCAATTTGAGGAGCTCGGTGGCGTAGTAGTTAGTACGCTTTGGCTTTCGAACGAAAACAAAGCTACCTAGCCATGATCAGGCCGTGGATGGGTGACCAAAACTTTGTGATCTCGAGCTCCTCCGTGCTTCGAAAGGCACGTTAAACCGTTGGGCCCGGTCGCTATTGCGACCGTTTCTACCCACCATTCCGCATTTAGCCAGCGTGGTGGTGTTACGGCCCATACTCATGTGTTTCTCCATGAGGAAGGCCTGTGCCCAGCAGTGGGATGCATATAGGCTGAGGACGTAAGTCAATTTTACTTCAGACATATCAGCCAAAATTTTGGTGTTTAACACCAAACCGCTTCGGGAATGGAGCCGGTAGTAGGTATGTATGTAATTTATCAATCTACCCCAAATCTAACAAGAAGTTCTTATTATTTCTAATTATAACTAGTTATGCATAATGTGGATGCCGTCTAAAACTGTGTGGGGGGATAGAGTTAGGATTGAAAAATTTTTTTTTTCATTATATCTAAATTATGTAAGGTATACTGGCATTTGATGCAGCTAATTGTTCGTTCTTTTTTAACCTCTCACTGGCCACAAACCGAAACCAAATAGGGAAATATATTGTTTACGAACGCCGGCGTTCACGTGGCCTTTAAGGCGTTAAAAGAAAGGTCTGGTAACTCCAACTCTGTTTATGTGATTTACCACCATTAGACTTATTATTTTGAAGCTGTCGAGGATAGACTTACGGCTCGGCGTACGAATTCACCCGCCGCTTGTACTCCTGGCCGAGACGTTAGGCAACATTCTTCCTTTTCTGTCCTTTTTATGTCCCTTGGCAGTTAGGCACACGGTTTATTCATTAGAAGTCCCGTCACCAACCTAAATATGCCCCACTGCTGCTGGGCACAGGCCCTACCTGCATGGAGGAACAAATGATGAGTACGGGCCGTAAGATGTTTGGCACAGTACGGATTAGTTTTCGACCAAACGGCTTCAGTTTAATCTCACTTTCGGTGGACAACCTGCCGAATCTACGACCGAAACCGATGCATTCGGGAGCTCTCGTGCTGTGATCGGTTATATTCGGCGAGTTGAATTCCATCCAATCACCAGCGACGAAGACATTTTGTCGCGTCCGAAGGCTTGTGTTTGCAGTTCGTTTATTGTGACTTTCCATGTGTTTCGTTTTGAATTCAATATATATCGTAAGTGAAGGTAATAGACAAGAAAAGATAATGAAATACAACAAAGCTGTATTGCTTTGTTGTATTTCATTATCTTTTCTTGTAGAATCAAGAGAAAAAAAACGTTTTCCTTATTTTTTCCTCATAAAGAGATCCTTGTCAGAAAGTTTCGAATTTCGGATTCGGTTAAAATTGAGCCCGTTTCCGAAATTCGGTTTAGATAAAAACTAGTTACGGTCGGACACTATTGCAGATTGGTGTAACAATGTTACACATTTTTTTTATTTACCAAAGATGCTTTACACATTATTTGTGCGATGAATATAAACTTGTAGAATATTGTTCAAAACGTATAATCATCTCACTGACCTTTCCATAGCGGACTTTATTCATTGGTTTTCGTGAAACAATCAATCAATTTCAATTTTAGAAATTGTCAGAGGAAAATAATTGGAAATTACTTCAGTTTTAAGGAACTCTTACTAAGAAATTTGAAGGATGATTAACTTTATTCAGAAAGTTGAATCTCGATGGTTACATAATAAATTTGATAAAGTTTGTAGATTCTCTTGAAGATAACACGATCAAACGAAGAATGAAAATCAATATTTTATGACATTCATAGCCAAGGGAAAATCAATTATTTGGCAATCCAAATGTAATTAACTCTACTTCCTTCCTTCAGCAGCTTAGACCGCTTGTGTTATGAATCCTAGATGATAGACTTCACACATAATATTTAAACAGTATAGGATAATAGTTAAGCAGGAGGAGCTCAGTGGCGTAATGGTAAGTAAGTACGCTTTGGCTTTCGATTGAAAACCAAGCTACCTTCGCCATGTTCAGACCGTGGATGGGAAAACTTTGTGATCTCGAGCTCCTCCGTACTTCGGAAGGCACGTTAAGTCGTTGGTCCCGGCCGCTATTGCGACCGTTTCTACCCACTAACCCGCATTGGGCCACCGTGGTGGTGTTACGGTCGATACTCCTCATGTGTTTCTCCATGAGGTAGGCCTGTGCCCAGCAGTGGGACGTATATAGGCTGAGGAACAGTTAAACAGCTACATAATACGAGTATACCTAATACAATAAACATCCAACACAATCACACATACCTACATTTGCCAGACCAGACCCATAAGCTCAAATATCTTTTGTAAATTATTAGGGAGGATATTAGTCAGTAATTTAGACACAACCATGATTTGATTGTAGTTGTAGTATAATTCCGACAGCAAACAACTGTAAAAAAGTAACTATTTTATTTCATTTTTATTGTGTTCTTTGCTTACGCTTCAGTTGTAGCAGTAGATTACCCAAGTAATTACTGAACCGGTCTCAACGTGGCTTTAATCTTCGGACCCATTAAATTAGTTACATCTTTACATCAGTTATGTGTTTATGTTGAATTTCATGTCTGTCTATGTCCGATATAAATTAACGTGATCTAATTGAATACCGCTTTTAAATTCATAACATATCTGGCGAAATGTGGATGTTGACGCCTCTGCCTACCCCTTCGGGGAAAGAAGCGTGATGGTATAGATAGATAGATAGATAAAATTCTTAATTGCAACTAATAAAAACACAGAAATATAGTAAAGAAAAAATACAATGCAACACAGGCGGCCTTATAGCTAATAGCAATATCTTCCAGGTAACGTATGTAGGTATGTTATGTTGTTATGTGCTTTATAATTTCTTATTACTTATTGTAATTATAACTCTTACTTATATGATGTAAATTCTCCTTAAAACTAAAAAAAAATCTGCTTTTGTTGATATTTTTACACTGAGGGTGTGTAATGCACCTCTTTGCCTCCCTTAGGGGATACAGGCATGATAATATGTGCGTATTTTATTTGCACAATATCTGCTGTGAAAGTAGGTACTATTTATCAACAGTGTCCTATTTAGGGTTGTGTCAATCGAGGTTTTAGAACGTTTATACCACCTGATGAAACAAAGAAGCAGCACAAAGATATTAAAATATGAGTAATCCTCAGAAGTAAACTTTTTTTTTTACCTCTAGTGTATGTTATCATTGTAAAAAACTTATCCGTTTTAGTTGCGTAATTTCTATGGGAAACGTGAAAAGCGGAATGTATCAGATCTCACGTTTCCCATAGAAATTGACCTTCTAACGATTACAAAAAATAAGTAATTTATAATGAAAACTTACACTAGGGGTGATGATTTTTTAAATCTAATCATCATCAGTTTACATTTTATTAGTTCACTGCTAGACAAAGGTCCCTTTCCATATTATGCGCTATTTCACCCTGTCTTCTCGACTGCCTTGTTGATAAAACCGAAAGAAATACATAGATGGACTGTTTCAACATTTTGATTGGTAGATATATTACGTTAACCATGTGCCCTACATTTTTGTGTAAAATTACGTAAACCAACGTTATAAATTAAAAGTTTTGCGATAACAATAATTCACAATTTAGAGTCCGTATACGAAACAAAGTCGTAAAATGCACTTGGCCAGTTTCTGAACCGATTTATTGTGTCATAACTGGCAATTTGTTGTGTTATTAGGCTTTTCTTATCTATAATTGCTAAATATCGTAATAAAATATTACTAAACATGACCCGTCTACTATAAGATCTTTCGTGTGATACTTTTGTAATTGTATGAGGTCAATAAAGTTGGTCTGCGATTTTGTATCTATAATATACCCGTATCTCACAATCATTATTTGTTTGGAATACAATAATCTATACTAACAAAACCTATAGCGTTAGAAAAATCTTAACATACTTCTAATGAGTTATACTCAGGTGTTTACACTTGTTCTATTATTTTATTAACACAGTTACAATATGTAGTTAGTCTTAGTCACATTATGACTGTGATATCATGGTTTTTTCTATTTCTAAGAATAGATAAAGTTTAACAGAGTATTTTGAGAGAAATTTTGGGCATACTGCAGGTATTTCATTAGTATGTTTTTATAATAAAAAAATTTGAGAGTAATCATAACATAATATGACATATCATCACGCCTTTTTCCCCGGAGGGGTAGGCGGAGGTGTTACCCACATTTCGGCAGATAATAATATTGGGTAGTTACCTATGAAATTGGTGTTTTTATTCTGTCTTAGCAATTTGTCCGTAACTATTAAGTTTCAGAACATTCTTATAAAATAATTGCCTCTTCTAAAAATAGACCATATATTTGAGCTCGTATTGTTTAATTTGATAATTTTTTGTAAGTTTAATTGTGTTAAAATTAGACACAAAGAAAATTATTTTTAACTGCCTCCCGAATAAATCATTCGATTTGCATTAACATAAAAACGATGAATAATTTGTATCAAGCGTGTTCTCACACATATTGCTAAAGCTTGTCTAATGATACATGCCAAATAATTTTATCTTTGGATTTGTCGTTGTAAAGAAAACTGATAAAATGTTAGTATGTAAAATGCAGACATCCCCAAAATCTCCATACAAAACACCAATTTCATAGGTAAGGACCTTATATGTTAAGTCCCCATGTAACAGGTGGCGAGCCTGTTGCCATACACCGGGCACAATGCGAGGCAAGCAATATTCACAATAAACTGTACATAAGTTTTATTTAAAAACTCAGTGGCAGGCGTTGGGATCGAAATCACGATTCCCGCCGCCTTCTCGAACGAAGGCGTGCCCCGTGCTTGAAGTAGTGCCCCGTCCGTCCCAACTCGGCTACGTAATCATAGACAATATAAATCGAGTTTTTTATAGTAAAATGATTACCTGAACTTTTGCTCCAATAACCAACCTACCAACAACCAACCGACCAACATAATACCTATATTACATTGAAAAACAAAATAGCTAAAAATTTTAAGAGTAGTATTTCTTTATGGGGTTTTCATAAGAAGTTTCCTTTAACTTTTACGCACCTAGTAACCTTCATTAGTTGATAGTGAAGGAACTGGCTGAAACATGTTATCATATTTCGTCTACATCTCAAGCTGTCCAAATATTTGGTTTCGCCGGTCATTGCGCTCGCGATATCATTTCCCGTATTAAAATAAAAATGTAGGTGTAACATTTATTAGCACAACACTCTTTAAACAAGATTAGGTCTTTATGTTAATTTTATCTCCGAATATAGGGCATCATCTGGACTTGGAATTTCATCTGATACTATTAAATTAGCGTAAAGTGATACATTTAAAATGTTTAATGAGCCCGAAAATTACAATACCTATAGAAAGTACGAATATTCAAAATTGCTGAGCAGATTAGTGTTAAAATAACATATAGAAAACTTGTCTAAAAAAATGGGAATAAACGTGAAACTAAAATTTTTTTAGGTTCCTATAATATCAACACATTTTAATTTCTAAGGAGCGATCAAAGCGACATTGATGATTATGTGTATTGGCATAAAAAATATGTTTGAATGAACGGATTTCTTTAATCTATAGATAATTTGCTTTCGCCTTCGATATTTTTTGATTGATTCGATATTTTTTGATGTGGTAAAGCATTAGTTCCCATAGTGGTCCAGGTGGACGCCTAGGGGTCCACGGGAGACTCGACGGGGGTCTTGTTTTCACATTTTTGTCGAGTTTTGGGAATATGGTAGAAATGTAGCTGCACCGGGGTCCACCGGAACCAGATAAATTTTGTAAGTGGTCTATGAGAAAAATAAGTCTGGGAACCTTTGGTCCAGAACTAAGGTGGCAGTGGGCAGGGCACATTGCTCGTAGAACTGACGGCCGTTGGGGCGGAAATGTTCTCGAGCGGCTGCCATGTACTGGGAGGCGCAACGTTGGAAGGCCCCCAACGACGATCTGGTGAAGCTCGTAGGAAGTCCCTGGATGCGGGCGGCGCAGGACTGGTGCCACGGCGCAGCATTGGACGTCTCTAGACTAATAGATGGATGGATGGATTTTCAACTAGGCAGTATTTTCAGATCCGCTAATGTCCCACAAATATATTAATTACGACATTTTATTTCCTGTTTGTAAATTTTTAGGTAGTGTTTTTTTGGTAAAATACGAAAGAGTATGATATTCCAAATTACCAATAAAAAGTTATACAAGTTTTGTTTTCATGTTTTACATTTCATTTATTTATACATATTATAAAGAGAAGTTATATGGCAATGTGTTTCGTTAATTGGACATCGTCAATCATTTTGAACTGTTTAAGCCTATCTTTAAAATGTAGTTAAGTGAGATTAGAAAATTGTTTTTTTGCCATACCTTCCAATATGTTCTAAGTTTGTTCACCTATGTTTCGACAAGGTACACAACATAACACCGTAACACCGGCGAAGAAATGTGCCGATTCCGACGTAATTAATTACAATTAACTATGTTATTATTTCGGGTATTGGGCATGTCAATGATCTCACCGAAGGCGGGACGTTCTCATAGATCGTAAAGCAGTCGCCGCGTGCGCAGGCGTTTCGCGTAACGTTTAACGTCTACTATGTTTCTTTGTGATACCGTTTGCGTAACTGGAATTTGATATTCCTTATACATGTAATTTTGAGGTAAGTCAAAATTTTAATTTCTACGTGTAATAATCGAACATTACTTTTATACATATAAAGAATAATTTGTATTCTTTATTATTCACAATAAATACAATAAGGATAAAAAGTAAAAAATAAGTAATATGCGGACTTATTGCTAATAAACAATCTCTTCGATGGTAGTTAAATAGGTTCCTACATATTTTACTTTAGTAATAAAAATTCCTTGATAACTGTACGGAATCCTAGTTTTTTTAAAACTTTAAATATAACTGTGGCCTCTGGGAATTTCATGTAGAATTGTAGAGCCATTGTGAATATCGCTTGCATCACACCCGGTGCAAGGCAACCGGCTCACCCCTTGCTACATCGATACTGTACATACATTAACATATCAAGGACAATGTCCAGTAAGTAGTGGCCTTTTCCTGGCTTATAGCCGTCCATATATAAAGGAATATTTAAATTAAGTAACATTCCGAAGTAAGATTTACTGGCTTATGTCTCTAAATGTCTATTGCTGTCTAGTGTTCGGAGTGAATTCTCCGAATAAAAGTTTTTAAAGGATCCTGTAGAATTTCGATGAAACTGTAAAAATGCTACTGAGGTTCGCAGATAATATTCACTAGTCAACGGACACAAAACGAGACAATAGAAACAACTATTGTAAGCGAGCACCGGTGTTCGCGGGCCCGCCAAGGGCTGACATCCTTCGTTATAAAAATTACGATTGACAAAGTTCTCTCATATAACTAAAAATTACGTTTATTTATTTAAAAATTGGTTTCTCTCGACAAATATTTTCAGTCAACATTTGAAAAGGCCCACTTGCAGGAAATTTCAAACCTAGTTTAAAACTCCATTTTGTCATTTGTTGCCATGTCAGCCATAAAAGAATTGTCAAAAAATTACTAAATCTAGTTTTAAGCCTCGAGTTAAATTTCCTGCATGACGCCCTTAATCTTTATTGAAAAGGCAAAAATGTAGATTAGACTAGACAAATTCTATTAATGTTTTTTTTTTATTTTACATATACTTGCACTAAGTATTTAACTTCAGCCTTTCTTAATAAGAATTATCACAAGCTTAATTCACTGTCATTACAATATAAACCGTAGAAAGTAACACGCCCTTGTCAGATTAGTATAAAAAATATATGTGTCTTAGCCTTGGCTAGCTACGAGCAGTAGTAGAGTAGATAGGCCAAGATTAGTTTTTAGAAGTACATAGGTACTTCTAATGTAACTTAAAACCTAATTTCATGAGGTGGCTGGTAATTAGTGGTTGCATGTATTTCTTTCGCAGTAAAAAGGTTAATTCGAAAATGCGGATTAGTTGGACATTTCTTTAGACCAAGGAAATTCTTATCAGAAAACAAAGATTGATTGCTTCAGGAAACTTAGGGAATTCTTAAAAGTTACAAATTGTGCAAAATGAAAATGTCGCATGGGAACGTTTTAATTAGAATTAATGAAATATAATTCATGTAGGTAGTGCTATGTGTATTGATTGATTGATGGATACTGTATTGATATAATTATGATATAATTATTGATTATTTGCCTCTCGTCCGAATTTTACCCCAATCAAACTGCATTTGAAGGCTTACCATGCCAACAATGCCCTGTCTGAGTCATAATTATAATAGAGTTATACCACTAAATTGTTGTGGTGGTTATAGTATACTCTGTGGTACTTGGCGGTGGTTGTATTTATACTTTTGTATGTAAAAATACTTGGTAATGAGAGACTGGCACACTTGGCCAGGATCGTTGCAAATGGAAATCGTGTGTAAAAAACTTTCGCTTAATTTAAATTATCTTTGTGACTTTATTCAAAACGATATCCGTGGTTAATGATTTCGTGATGTTGCGCCATCCCATAATTCATACAGGACCACGCTTATCTCTTGTAAAATAAATACGTTTCATCAGGCATGAAAAGAGCCATGCCTTGTAAAAAGTTCCAAGTTTTCGTATTTTTTTTACATTTTGTTGCTATGTGGCGGTAGTATGGATGCAACCGCATTTCATGTTTCCATGATTATTTTCTCGCATTTTCCCTGCTCGACGACAGTTAATTTAACATTGACTGTGCAGTGTGCAGTCCGCATAATAGTCAAATGTATGTCTAAATTATGTATTAATTACTCTGTAATATTCACAGGTTCACATTCACAAATTGATTTCATTCGGGTACGATTGCTACGCTTATACCGACTGGTGATCTAAACAAAATGACGATCATCCGTCAGAGATCCTCATTTACATACAGATGTTCCATGAATTTGTTCTTATTGATCATTTTTAAGATTTTAAACGCTTTATTTTCACGCCTTTTTCTTTAAAGAGGTGGGTTGAGGCGCATTACATGTCCACACTTTACCAGTTATTGTAGCTATCTAAAACTTGTCAAAAATTGAATTTTGATCAAAAGGAAAATTGTGCTGTCGTCGTCGAGATCGTGGAACCTTGGGGACCCTAGTTGTTGTCACTGATGACATCTGTCAACAGTAATTTAATATTACTTGTTTGATGGCATTTGAGCTTTTTCATTATGTGTATTGTTGTCTAGCCTCCACTCTGTTGAATGTACGATTTAGCCCTATATATTTTCTTTTTATGGCTTCGTATTTATGGCCTTTACTACTTCCAAAGATTGAAACGACCCCGTCACGCAATGCCCGTGGTGTCAGGCCGCACGCGCATGCGGAAAGCTGCATGTAAATTTGGATAAAAGTAAGTTCTTTTGTATCCGAAAACTTATTCAAGGCCACATATTGACGTTCGACTACGAGGGTGCAGAATTAAATTTTAATCGTACTTATTAATTATTTAGGTAATCTAATTAAATACTAATGCTGAATTGTGGTAGGTATGTCAAAAAATATAGTAACGAAAAACGGATAAGCTGCATGCAATTACCTAAAAAAGTGTAATAGATTATAGGTAGATTAAGAAATCAAAATTAGAAATTTATTGCTTTCACTCACCACAAATCTTAATTTAACATGTACACCAATATTTTGAAGGACAAAATTTTTTATTGGCTTTCTTGGTTAACATTACACATATAACAAAAAACATTACAAAAAAGGTAATTCACCATCACAAAGATTTATAGAAAAGGCTTTTTTGTAATTATAATATTTTAATGTACACTCATTAGTAAAAAATACGGGCGGTTTTGATTTTCATGCATCTTTAAAAATATACAATACAAAAAAGGTTTCAATCGTTTGTACACGTTACTGGCTGGATTTTAAAAATGCCGTGGTATTTAAAAAAGTACGTTCTAAATTCAAATTTTCATTTGATGCTGATTTTTACAGAAAACCCCTTTTTATCCTACATTTTTGGCGCGAAGTTCCAGAAGTTAACATCGACTTTCATAACTTTTATTCAATTTTCATCGATAAATTTCATATTCTTGACTGTCAAAGCTTTATTTACTGCTGTTTGGCTGTATCAAAAATGGTAGATGAAGTGGTAAAAGCTAACAAAATTATCGCGCTGCTTGAAGAGGGTTGCAGCCAATGCTTCGTGGCTAGGAGGCTTAATGTCGCTCGACAGTCCAAAGGACCTGGACGGCTCACTGACTGGTCATCGATACATAACGGAAGTTCTAATTTTTCATGCACAACCCGCATTGGCCGCTCTAGGTGAAGACTCGATTTTTATAGACGACGATGCTCGCGCCCACCGATCTCGCGATGTTAAAGCGTATGTGCAAGAGGTCGGCATTCGTCGTTTGGATTGGCCAGCTTGGAGTCCCGACCTCAATCCCATAGAGCATGTCTGGGACGTTCTGAAACGGCGTGTGAGATCAGTACAACCGGCTCCGCAAACCATCAGAGAGCTGAAGAATGTGATTACTGCGGAGTGGGAACGTATTCTGCAAGCAAGTATCTGGGATATACTCGCTAGCATGCCCAGACGAATTCAAGCTGTGATTTTAGCTAGAGGTCTCGATACTAAACATTTATCTGCTTTTGCTTTATTAAAGAAAAACAAACAAAAAACTTTTTTATTTTACTTCATGAGCATAATGCACTACTAGCGAACATATACTATTAGTGAGGTTTAGCATTATTTCCCATAAATTGTATCAAAATTTTATGAAATACTGATGAAAACGATTATTTTATTATTAATTTACCAAGAGGATAAAACTACCTATAATTATCAAACAAAGCAATATTAACATTTGGAATGGTTCATTGCTTAGGTGCCCGTTTTTTGCAAATGAGTTTATATTTAAATTCTCATTTTGGGAAATTGCAATAAAAAATTATCTCATATAAGCTTCGCAAATACCAATATTTGAGTAAACTAACACAAGGGCGTCTATTCTCCTATTAACTATATAAACGGGTGAATTGGCTCATAGAATTAAGGTCTTAGTAATGGTTGGCTGACCTTTATGTACGTGTATTTATCTGCGAACTATTTGTCCTTTCCTTCAGAAGCTATGCTTCGTGAAATGAAGTTTTTTATGACTCTACGTTACCTACTTACTTCTATAAAATGTGAGAAACCAATTTCGTTTTTCTTTTCTTCTTTCTTTTGTGGGCTTGACTTGTCATAAAATTTTATTACTTGCCTATTTTTCAACAAAAAGAGTGGAAACGAAAAAGTAAACTTGACATGTACCTATGAGAACCATAAAAAATCTTAACGATGCACGATGTATGTTTACTTTATCAATGAATTCCCCAGATGTTTATAAATAATAATAGTAGTTACAGACAGATTTGATGTGTTTAGAGAGCAAGAATGCGAATAAAAGGAGATTTGAGTAGTAAAATAAAAACGAATACCTAATGTGAAACATTAGATTGGTTTTGGGCATCATAAATATTATCTTTATTGAAGTTGTTATGTTATGATTTGTATTGACACGATAGAAACATATTTCTGTATTGGCTCAGTTGTTTGTTATACAAATGATGCTATTAAAACTTCTCAGTATATTATAGATTCATCTAATATTAGCAATCCAATATCTACCTCCTTTTGTTTACTGTATATCTGATCCGAAATATATGAATTGATTGACTACTGCTGATATAAATTCAAAGATTGTTCTGTTCGACACAATGTGACTGTCAACCTTTATTTGAAAGATGAGACTGATCTAGATCAACTGAGCCACAGCTGAGATGAGATGCCACATTCGCAAAGTCTAAATGAAATGCTTTTATGATTATATCTGTTTGCACCTACTACACAGTTTCCATTGTGTATGTTTTCATTGTGAAAATACTTCTCACTTTGAGTTGCGTTATAAAAAATGAAAATTTCTATGAGAAATTTGATTTCAGATTTCAAATTTTCATTCTTAACATTTTTTCGCAACTCAAAGTAAGAAGAACAACAAAGAAACTTACACTAGGGGTACGGTACTGGTATCATAGTGTAGATGCCAATCTGTGATATTTACAGATACTCACAATTTCATAGATATACGAGTAGACGCACAATTCCCAGTCATTTTTATTCAAGCCGGGTACAAAAATGGAAGCCCCAATGTAAAAGAAATAAATATTAGTAAGACACCCTCCATGCTGTCTGAATGGAGGGTGTCTTACTAATATTTATTTCCTCCAGTCAGTTCCAGCCTCCCTCTGGAAGGTAACAGTTTTGTTATGGTTAAGTTGTTAAGTAATGGTTATGGGTTCGTAAGTTTATTTTAGTTGTAGGTATATTTTACTGTGTACGTACCATTTTTTTTCCAATATGTCAATAAGCTTTTGGCCTTCATCTCACGTCAGTGACGATAAGGGCGAAGGTGTACACGAGCTGCACCTGTAATCCTCAACAACTGAGGAACTGGCTGTCTTACATCTGAATGTCGGAACACAACAATGCTTCTAACATTGTTATTATGGCGACGAATTTAGGTAAGACGGTTCAGACTTAGCAGAAAAACCCCTGTCTCTGAGAATCGAACCCTGGACCTCCTGATGTACACCCGGTGGTGTCTACCACTAGACCAGAGAGGCGGATAAAACATTTTCTTTCTTTCTTTTGTGTGTTATTTATTACGTATTGCACTTTTTAAGTTTATTTCATCCATTCCTTATTATAACCATTATATACTATATTTAACTTAATTTAGTACAATTGGTAATAAAATTATTTTAATGTAAATTCGGCGCACCTACAGTCGTTTTGACTATTGTTCCGATTTGAATCGGAAAACGATGTAGTTGTCGGTAGGTCATTAGAAATTGATTGAACTAAAAAAATCGTTCCTGGTCTACATAAACTATTATTAATTTTTTCATTCATTTATAATTTTTGCTATCTTACGATAAATACTTACTTGTTAATAAATGACGTAAACAACATTTTTAAAAAATATTTAGAAGGGTAAATATAACATTTATCAGGCTTACAAATCATGTATAGGTATGTACATGCAATTATAATCATAATACTAACTTATAAGTGTACATTTTGTCTTTTAAAGTAGCCATATTCAATTCCCGACACCAATAAGATTCGATCGGTGGCATTTATGATTAGACTATACAATATTCTCAGGTACTAAGACCGTAGAGATAGGCTGAGATTTTTTTTTTCTTCCTTCTTGATACGGTCGCTACATTTCTTTCGTTTCATCTATTTTCTTTAGTCTTCATACATGCTCGAAGATTTCGAGTACTTTTGACGAAATGTTTGACGTATGGAAAATGAGAACTTTCCCTGAGTAATTAAACCGACCAAGAAAGGTGATTAAAACTTTTAATATTAATTTACAGGCTACTTTATCAGGAGGTTTTCCCATTACATATTTAAAAATAGTTGTTAAATGAAAAAAAATTTCAAAAAGGTCTCAAGCCGCCGAGGATAATTTGAAGGAATACGAAAAAGGTGTTAATACTGTATTTGGCCTATGTTCAAGTCCCTATGTATAAGCATTGACGATCTCCGTGGTCGAGTGGTCTGAACGCCGGTCTCAAGGTGTCGCCATCTCGAGAGGTTCTGGGTTCGATCCCCAGTGGGGGCAAATGTTTGGGTGATGAATTTTCCGGCATTTGCTCTCCAGTCTTGGATGTCTATATATATTTATATATATTCAAGATATTTGTATGTATTTATCTATTAAATATATTTATCCGTCATCTAGTGTCCGTAACACAAGCAGCATTAGTTGTTTAAAATGGGGCTAGTTGATAGGTGTGAATGCCTGCAGATATTATATTATATTATATTTTATTTGACTCTAAATTCTATCTTAGGGCGTTAACAGAAGCTACTTCTTATCATACATACATACACAAAATCACGCCTGTAATCCCAGAGGGGGTAGGCAGAGTCCAAGGAGCACTGTGTGTGTTATCATAAAATGCAACAATTATAGTAATATCAGTGGTACAGGAAAAAACGTGTCCTAGCTTTCTTTTTTAGCACGAGAAGTGCAATTTTTCAAGGGCGATTATCGCTTACCCATTTATTATTGACTAGCTGATGCCCGTGACTTCGTCCGCGATTACATAGGGTTTTTTAATTATCCCACGGTAATTATTTTATTTTCCGGAATAAATGTATCTAAGATATTGACCAGGGATATAAGGTATCACCATGCAAAATTTCATTGAAAACTGGTCAGCCATTTCGGTGACAAGCCCGTACAAGCAGACGAACAGACAGAGAAACAAAAAATATTCTTTTTTTGTATTTTCCCTCTTTTTACATCCCCCTGACATGATTTTAAGCATTTTCTCCTATGTAAAGAAATTCGACCTCTACAGTTTATTTAAATGTATAGATTGCATATATTTTTAAGCAATGGAGAAATACACAAAAAAAATACATGAGAATGTACTCTTATACGTAAATAAATACCTACTATAAATAGACGACCTCCGTGGCCGAGTGGTCTGTACGCCGGTCTCAAGGCGTCGCCATCTCGAGAGGTCCTGGGTTCGATCCCCAGTGGAGGCATGTTTTGGGTGATGAATTTTCAGACATTTGTTCTCCAGTCTTGGATGTTCATTATATTGGGTCCATACCTATGAAATTGGTGTTTTTTCTCTCTCTTAGTATTTTGTCTGTAACTATTAAGATTCAGAGTATTCCTAAAAAATAATTACCTCGTCTAAAAATAGACTATATTTTTGAGCTCTTTTGATTTGTTTTGATAATTTATTGTTAGTTTAATTGTGTTAAAATTGGACACGGAGACAACTCTTTTTAAGTGCCTCCCGAATACATCATTTTATTTGCATTCACTTAAAAACGATAAATAATTTTTATGAAGTGTGATATTACACATATTACTAAAGCTTGTCTAATGATAGATACCCAATATTATTATCTTTGGATTTGTCTTTGTGAAGAAAACTGAAAAAAATTTAGTATGGAAAATGCAGAATTCCTCAAAATCTCCATACAAAACACCAATTTCATAGGTAAGGACCTAAAATATGTATTATATTATGTATATTCTCAATAATTATATGTATTTATCTAAATATATTTGTCCACTATCTAGTATCCGTAACACTAGCAGCATTTAGTTGCTTAAAATGGGACTAGTTGATAGGTGTGAATGTCTAAGGATAATTTATTTATAAATTCCCAATGACCGTTATCCCATAATTTTATGATTTAATTTTCAAATTAGGTCATCAAAATATCCTTCATATTTAAAATTTTGCTCACAACGTTTGCGCCTCTCTCGCATAAAAAATAGTCTAGCCGTTAAGTGGACAGTAATTTTATGAGGCATAAATTAATTTAGTCTGCGTAAGCCTAATTAATTTATGGCTAATTTATGCATGCAATAACAGTCTATTGTAGGCCTATGAGGAAATAAGTGTTACGAACGTTGAGACTTTATTACAAATGAATGTTTAGTGAGCACAGCTCTTTAGTTCTACCAAAATAAGTGTATGATTTGTTTAATATGTTCTAAATATTTTCCAATTATAGGAACTTCATTGCAATTTATACGGCTAAATGTGGTCTTAAGGAACACAGTGCTCCTTGGACTCTGCCTACCCCTTCGGGGATTACAGGCGTGATTGTATGTATGTATACATACATATGTATGTATGTGTATTACATTTATGTTGTTCTCAATCACATAGAGAAATTGCATACTATACTTCATGCAAATCCGATGACGAATAAATGTAAACAAACCAAGTTTAGGGTCATCACAACTTAGTTTACGAAAAAATAGCTAAATCTTGTATTTTCGACCCGATTACTGCACATAATCTCACAATTGTTTCTATAATAATTATTTCTCTACCATATATGACTAGAAACACACACAAAACCTCAATACTTTTGAAATAAAATAAGAAATGAAGATAAAATCGAAATTATTTTTACCTCACAGCCCTATAAGAACACAACCTTGACAAAATTCAGATCTCGTGAACATTTTTGCACTTTTAAACTAATCTTCCAATTGCAATCGACACCAACTTTCCCTCGTTTTCCTATACCGTAAGTACTTTTAAAATCAGTTGCGAGTTTATTATTTATTTTTACCCGACCACGAATGAAAGTACTACGTTCCGTTTTATGCTATAACGCGACATTTTTTTTTAACTTTTTCTTGTGATATTTTAGAAGCAATTATAATTAATGCAAATAAATTAAATTCATAAAAAGTTTTTTAATTCAAATTAAATTGCTTTAAGTATTTATATTTTCTTATAATACAGTAAGATAGTAAATATTTTTTGATAGAAAAAGGTTAATTAACATATGCCCGTCAGTGGTTTCTAGGCAACTCTTTGTTATTAAACATTCTTCATCGGATTTGGATGAAGTATAGATAAAGTGGCACAAACTTATCTGACCCGGTGGCCGAAATCGGAACTAAGTGTCGCTATTATCCCATTGGTAAGCGCGCGAACCTTTCGGTCCACGGTAAACACGATATTCCGTCGGACGCCACGCGAGCCCATCGGTTCATGCTCACCCACCACTTCAAACCTTATAACTCAGAATAAAGAACAAAAAAAGGCGGTGATCATTATGGATTTCGGCAATTAGCCATTGTCATTTGCTTGCAGAGGTGTTATGATTGCATTGTCAATGACAAGTGATGTTATTGTTTGAGAGCTGTTTTTCGCGACTAAATTCGACAACCGAGGCACCCGCCACCGGGTCAGATAGGTTTGTCGTGCTCTTATAAAAATATGTAATTGAAAACTACAGTTACTGTACTGAACAACTGTTCTTAAGTATTGAAGTAATTGCTTTACCCCTGTACGCTAATTACTTAATTATTACTAAGTAGAATTCTAAAGTTCAAAATAAAAAATAAATATTGAATGTTTATAATGTCCATAGTTAGTTATTTAGTTCTCAGCTCTCTCAGAAAAAATTCAAAGTTTAAATTTTCTAATTATGAGTTATTATCATTCTGAAACAAGTGCAAAACTAAAATTTTCGCAATTAGGTACCTACCGTAGGTTTCAAAATCCAAGTTGCCAAAAAGGTAAACAAAACGATGGTAATGTTTCATCTCTAAATTTTTTTGTAATTACTGTTGTAGGTAATTGAAATCAATTGAAACGGATAACAATTGTTACCGTTAATTATATTTACGTGCCAATGTCCATGTAAATAGTGTGATTATTGAATAACAAATTCGGTAAGTCAGCTGTTTTTGTTTACCTCTTTGGCAATTTGGATTGAAACGTACTATTAACACTGGCCCACTATTAAATATCAACTATTAACAACTAACGGCGTTTTGCGGGAAATTTAAATCAATATTAGGGGTTTTGCGGGAAATTTAAATAAATTTAAATCAATATTTATAAAACTAGGACATAAACTTACAATGATATAAGTATTTATATCTCATATGACCTTTTTATAAATGATATGCGGAAATCGAATGTATTGTTATGAGTTTATTTATGTTTAGTTCAATATAATAAAGCATGGACACTTGACGTATACAAATAAAGGGCTAGTGTCCTACAAAAGCAACCAGATAAATGAATACTTTTAACTTTGAATCTTATTACAATGTGCCAAAATGTATTTTGTCAACGCATAACGTTGCGCTCCACGGAGCACCAAAACTTACGCATCAGTAACTTCTTGAAGGTCCCATATTATATTTAATTAGTATTTGTTTTCGCATTGTAATAAATTTTCAGCCGATATATTTATTCAATAGAAACAATTACAGGCGTTTATTACTAACTACAAATTAATTGCAATAAATATAAATAATTTAATAAGACAAATAAATATATAAATTTATTCTAAATTATTCTGAAATCTAATAAAAATTCAGTAATTTAAAACCAATTGATGAGACTATTCGTTAGCTTGACGTTGACCATAAAATACCTGCGGATTTAGATTTTTTTAAAGTCGTTATTCCTACATCGGTGTTGTGAAATCTTGTATATGTAATACTAGTCTGTAATGGAAATTTATATGGTAATGAGTAAAATATTATTCGTTCGTCTGACGACATTTGATATTATCAACTACTATGATGAGAAAGGTTTTCGTTTTACATTGTAAACAATATCTTCTATTATGATATTGCAGAAAAAAAAAGCTGTTTAAAGCATGTGGTAAATACCAACAAATATATTATATATTTTCATCCCAAAAAAGAATAAATAATATAATCCTTTACAACAGTGTTTCATTCAAGTCATGAATTTTGAATAGCTTTGCTACGGCTTTTCGAATGGAATTTACAGAATGGGGAACATAAAATCGGTAAAAGTTTGAAACAGAAAAGTTTTTAAGTACTCGCCAGAGCTTTGTATCGATAACGATTTTATATCGAACCATAATAACATGGTCGTGCCTCACTGAAAACTAGACGAAATAAGCTAGTTTACTACGGGTACTAGTTGCAAATCAGCGTCAAATCACTTCAAGGCTGGCATAACGTTAATCTGGCCTCCCAATTCCAGTTCAGTTATACACAGACACGGAAATTATAAAATTCAAAAAAATTCAAAAGCGTTTATTCAGTTTAGATGTGTCTTAGCGCATGCTTATGAATGTCATAAACATTTTACAATATTCCGTGACAAAAAAAACTACGCCATCCGTTCACAAAAACTACCAGGAGACCTTGTTCTGAGAAGAACGGGCAAGGAACTCAGAAAGTTTCCACCTTCCCTTTACATTTGCATCATTTAGAAATGTCATAAACTACAACGTCATTGAAGTTTAAAAAGAAATAGATAGGTACTTTTTTTTAGTAAATCTGCAGTTTATCACATTTTCCATTACAAACATGTACAGATAGTATAATCTAAAAAAGTAGTATCAATAACTTTCTTTACTCTAGATAATATTTATTCACGTTAAAAGGTTATTTCGCAATTGTTTTTGGGAATTAAACATATTTTCTTTCTTTTGTCTTTCTATTTTAGTAAACAAAAACAATTTGATTCTAATTTCTACTAGCTATAACGTAGTGCTTGCGTGATGCACGTAAAATCCTTAAAACTATTGTTTTCGGTTCTGTTGCTCTATAAAGACAAAATATAATCAGTTATTAGTCTTAATATATATTATGTACCCATTTGACGATCGATCAACTGCGCGTCACGTGTCGGTATTAAATTTAAAGTCATTGTTTCAACGAAGATTATTTATTTTTATTTTTATTTTTTTTTTTTTGTAAAATTCTCCCGTAGGGAAGGCAAAGGGAACGAAGCCCATACAGCCATGTCTGCAATATATATATCTTCAATAGTTTGCATTGAAATGCTAGTGTAATGCATTTCAATGCATCTTGGGAGAGTTTGGCGTCAAACGATCGATGGCAGACACTGTGGTGCTACTTGGATGAGGTGGATTACCACGATAAAAAACTCATCACTTTTCACACCACTTGACGCTTATTTCGATAATCCTCCACATTGCACATCATCACGGACACTTATTACACAAAACTACACTGATTTTACGTAACAATATCCACTCCGTACAATATTACAATCATCGAAATAAAAATCACGTCCGCCATAGTTGAATGCCGCCAAAAACCTTAAAAGAACATTTTATTTTTATTAAAAGCAGAGCAAATGTCTTACAGGCGGAGCAAATGATAATAATTGTTTGTACGATGACGGCTCCTCCCGGAGGGTACTGTTGTTCTTTAAGAAGCGAAGCGGCTTTCAGTGATCTGTGGTTGTTCTAAATTTTAGCTTTCCACTACCTACAGCACACCTGGATCCTGTACATCTTTTGCCCATACTTTAATTACCTAATATGAGCAAATAAAAAAATAATAATGTGGGGATGAGTTCCTAAATCATGTTTATTCAGGTTGTGGTATTTGGAACTATTTTATAGTAATACCCTTAAGTCCTGAAACTAAATTACTACAATATAACTCGTCAACTGTCTAGAACAAAACTATATTATGGCATTAAGAGCTCTTATTTTCCAGTGGGTACCAAAAATAGCTTTACACTTTAGTACTGTGTCATCCTAAATTACTCAACTTTGTCTTTTCTTGTAATGTGTTTTCTAAGAATGTTATTTTTACGATACTTTGATGAAGTCCGAAAGTATAAAAGTCACTATTGGGAATTTGAAAGCACGTTAAAAAATTCTGCAACACTTCAAAACTTTTAGTTATTTATAGTAGAAGTTTTTGAACAATTCTGGATGTTAGTCGAATACAAAAACTTATTAAATTTCTTCAATAAAGACGCACTGTCATAAATGCTAGGTAAATCTGTTATGGACTAATGATTCATTTATTATAAATAAAAATATTAAAGTAATTATTACTTTTATTACACTATTAGATCATAAAAATCAAAACAAAAACACAACGCATCTTATAGCGAACACAAATAAAAACCGAAATCTAACAGTAAATATAAAGCAAAATAAAAGAAATATTTAATTAAAAAAATGTAGGTATATCCATCGCTGGAAATGTGCCAAAAAGGCTGGCTGAATTACCTCTCTGAATAGTAACGCTCATTCTTTGAGCGAAATACAGACCAACCTTCTGTCACCAGAAAAAAAATTCATCGGAATTTTTAATCATTTTTTTTCTATTCTATACTAAACACAATATAACTAAAAGGTATATAATCTAATCGTATTTTTTAGATTTAAAATTTCAGAAATTCAATTATTCTGCTGAATTGTATAATAAATAAATATCCTCAGACATTAACACCTATCAAGTAGTCCCATTTTAAGCAACTAAATGCTGCTTGTGTTACGGATACTAGATGACGGACAAATATATTTAATAGATACACATAATTATTCAGAATAAACATAATATTATACATATAAATGAACATCCAAGACTGGAGAACAAATGTCTGAAAACTCATCACCCAAACACTTGCCTCCACTGGGCACCGTGAGACCGGCGTACAGACCACTCGACCACGGAGGTCGTCAAATGTATGCTGTTCTTTTTATGATGCCTGTCTCCAGAATAGTGGAAACTGGCTTGTAATGCATAATTTTATACATAAATCGAACTTTTTTATTAAATACAGAACTGTCAAAATTGTATCAAAATAAGTATTCATGTGGGTCAATTAGGACATCAATAAATGTTTTAATTTAATTGGTCGAATCGGCTGTAATGACGGAAATGGCCGTTTACGCATCTGTCAGCTAAAGCATCTGGTGAATGTGTTTCATAACAGATAAAATAAATTCTGTATGACAGTTGAAAAATCAAACATTTTAAGCGCTATTAATTCGTTTCATTTGTATGTTAATGTTAAAGTAGAAGAGTGAAAATAGAGCGAAAATAAAAATAGAGCGAAAATTGTACATGCAAATCAAGTTCATTGCTGAGCACTCGCGTGAGACTATTAAAATCTCGCCAAGGCTCTTTGGCTACGCAACTAATATTTCACCAGAACGGTTTCAGACACCGCTAATGATATCGGAGGGCTATTGACAAGTTTTATCTTTGTTGAAATATTGTTTGCCAAGTAACGCTTCAAACACAAAAATACTAGCACAATATATCTCAGTCCTTTTTATAAGCTTTATGCAAATAATGCAGTTAAAGCCTCAAAAAGATTGTATAAGTTATTCAGTATAAGTTACTTCAGAACTTTTATTGTACTTCAAGGACCAGCAAGTGATAAGCAAAAAGTAGTCGTGTAAAAATATAAAGCTCCAACTTTATATTTTTACACGAAAGCTACACAACTTGAACTTCAATTTCGTTAAATAGCTTAGAACCAAGTGTTACCTTATGTGAGTGAAAGGGTAATCAAGTTGAACCATCATGCCCAACAGATAAATATTACGCCAGGTGGAGTGTGTTCTAGGATACTTTCAGTGTACCAGGTGCCGTTTTAGTTGTTCAATATAAGTAGATACCATAAACATGACCTCAAATAACATACAGTATTGTTTGTTTGTGTTTCTTGTGTCCTTATGTGCAAAAGAAATTGTTCTTTGAGTGACTTATTGCTCCTTATAGAACATTTTTATTACAGATTGGTATTGGTTTTCGGATTATGAAAAGATATTAGTTGAATATTTTGTAATTTCTACAATAATATATGAACGGAAAAGATGTTTTATTTAAATAGATACGCCCACGCAAAGCAGTAGTTGAAAAGCTATGACTATATCAACATCACTTGAATTTGTAGAATTATTTACCAATCCTTCGCAGAATAAAATTTCTACCTATTTGAAGAACTTCTCAATCCGGTGTAGATTACAAGAAAATTGTATTGACATAAATTGTATCTACTTATATCTTATTTCTCAAAGACAAAATAAATAAGCATGCGGTTATATTAACTGACGTTTAAATGATTTTCAGAAAAATGAGTCAACGCAAAGTAAAGCCATTTTCGAGTTACGTATGACACGGTAATAGATAGATTATCACCCAGTTGCAGAAACGAACTTTAAAATTTAATGTCGGCATTATCCCTAATGCTCCATTAAATTTATTTATTGAAGTGTCAAAAGAACACCTTAGTGTAGTTTTTACGTTGCACAAAACGACATTAGCACCCTATCAATGCTAAAGAGACATTAGCTAGAACTATTTTGTGTTCCAATTTTAAATTTAATGAACTTTAAAGTTTTAATGTCTCATTACTAAATGTCGTCTTTAAAAAATCTTTGTGCAACTGAGTGTAAGGCCCGTATTACGGAACTAAACTCAAGCGTAGATCTCTGCTTGAGCACTGTTAGAGAGGGATGGCGCTATGGATCCCACACAGCGCCATCCCTTTTTAACTGCGCTCAAGCAGAGATCTACGCTTGAGTTTAGTTCTGTAATACGGGCCTTAGACTGTACAGACTTACGCTCAGTTGCACAAAGATTTTTTAAAGTCGACATTTAGTAATGAGACATTAAAACTTTAAAGTTCATTAAATTTTAAATTGGAACACAAAATAGTTCTAGCTAATGTCTCTTTAGCATTGATAGGGTGCTAATGTCGTTTTGTGCAACGTAAAAACTACGCTAAGGTGTTCTTTTGACACTTCAATCAATAAATTTAATGGAGCATTAGGGATAATGCCGACATTAAATTTTAAAGTTCGTTTCTGCAACTGGGTGTTAGACTTTACAGGCCAAACACAGAAACAAAGCACATAAAAGAAAAATTAACTTTTTTATGGCTTTTATATGGCAAAAAAGATTTAATCAGGTAGAGCTTTCATAGGTAAAAGGTGTGTTTATAATTATCAACTAATGTTTATAGAACAATGTAATTAACTAATTACACTTTAACATTAAACATCTTAAAATGTAGCTAATGTGGTTTGAATCACTTTTGCATAAATCGGTCTATTATCGGACTTAGCTATATAGGTTCTGTTTGAATCATAAAACAAATACTAGTTGAAAAGTACATGTATACAATTTTCATACGACATTCATCCTGGCCTACATGCCCATTTTAGAGTACATAAATGATTCCGAAAGCGATATTCACAAATAACATTGCCATAAAAGTATATCGGCATAGTTTAATTTTGGTTGCGCTGTGGTGATTTTGCTTTTTAATTGTGTTGCTTAACAATGCAGTACGCCATATGCGGTTTCAAAGACACGAGGGGCGAGACCGTAATAAACGGGTATATTGTGTTACCAGTTTAATAGATTTACACAGTCTACAAATAGATAGGATAGTTGGTTCTTTGGCCTGTAGTACCTTATCTAGATTGAGTATAGTGATTTCTTTAATTTATACTAGTAATCTTAAGTCAACAAAAGCGGTCAGGGTTTTAAAAGGAAGTAAACGACGATGTAGGGTATCTTTTATCCACAAAATTTATTGTTCCCAAGGGAGAAAAAAAACCTTATACTGATGAATTATCTGCAATAAATTGAGGAAACTGTGGAAAAAAAGAAACACTATAAAATATGAAATATAATTTCTCAAAGGAGTTCCTTAGACATGAAAACTTTTTGAAATATGGGAAGCTGCAAGTTTTTCCTTCTTATTGATGACTAAAGTACATAAGCGCTAAAAAGAAAACTATTAATTATCAAGACTATCGAGTACATAAACAGGCTTTCAAATACTGGTAACAAATTGTCTTGGAATTAATAAAAATATAAGCCATCAAAACATACTTACCTTATTAATTAAAAGTTTATCATAATGGAGGAAGGAGTGGGTAGTGGTTTTAACACCATATTAAGTTTATTGCACCAAATATTATTTTTCACGACTTATGTGATTGGGTGGAGTCTATTGCCAAGCACCGCGATACTTTGCCGTTTGCCGACTTCAATGGTCGAGTGGTGTATACGCCGATGTTAAGGCGTTCGTCGTATTCTCGAGAGCTTCTGTATTTGATTCCCAGTGAGGGCTAATGTTTCTGTAATGATAACATACATTTTATATATAAGTTATATGTTTATTAATTTAACATCTTGTATTCATAACATAAACAGTATATTAAGCTGCTGAAATTGGCTTAGTTGATAGGTGTGAATGTCAGAAAATATTTATTTTTATTTCGAGTAAACTGTACTTAACTCATCGGCGGTTACCGCGAACACCGGTGGTCGTAAACCATAGATGTTTCTATTGTGTCTCGTTTCCTAACTGTTGAAAAGTAAAACTTCGATAAACGCGGAGTTTAATTGACTTTAAACATATGTTTTCTGTTCCACAGATGCGTTGTTTCCATGGAGTCTTAGCATTTGGGACTGAGGAATATGAATCGGCTGTGTCATTTATTTCTACTATGGATAATTATTGAAACAGGTTGTGCCCTTCAAGTAAGTAATATTGTTGATTATACCTGTAAACATTTAAAAAAATATGAGGTGATTATTATCTACAATTGTACACATGACTACAAGTTAGGTACAAGCCATTATAAGGTTGATGTATTATTTTTAAAGATACGAAAAACTAATTTACAGAGTATTTATTAATAAATTATCACAAGAAAACTTTTTTTAACATATATCAATGAATGGCCTACATTCACATAACCATTGAAACTATTTTCATTGTTGTGAATAAATGCACAGAGTTTTTAGTGCGATTGCAATCTATAATGCAGTTCGTACACAAAAAGTCTGGTATCCGGCCAAATTGAAATATGTCTTGCTGTATCAATGACCACCACTTCAATATATAGAAATCGTAGGTTTTGTGATTTGACCTAGTTATTTGAATGGGCTTTTGTTACTCTCAAACGGACTTATTCATAAACGAAAACAATAACAGTTCATTTGATGTGTACGTAATGTCAAGGCCGATTATTTTGGGCATGGGAATAGTGAATCACACAGTATTTATATAGATTGAGATTGAATAAACTTTTCTGGAACATATTTAGTGAATGGTCTGATGAATTTAGGATAAAACAGTTCGAATTGACGTGAGTTAGTTTTGTTAAACTAGTTTTTATTTCGTTGTCAATTAACAGACTTATTTATTTTAGGAGCACCTGGGAACTTTTCGCATACAGTGAATCAGCTATATTTTGATGTAGTTTAGTATACAAAGACAACCATAAGAGATTTCAATATACATTTCATTCCAGATTAAAAATATGACGCTGCCGACGAAAGGTATCGATTTGAATAATATCAAATATTTGGACGATAAAATTGACATTTCCAATAAAGGCGAGCTCAAGAAAGGTGAGAGTTCCAATAATTAACTTTGTTTATTAGATCTGTCACTTGATAAAGAAATAATAAAACGCGTTTCCTGTTTATTGTGAAATTTATTATACTCTTTACTCTTTATTGCACTTGAAAATACATGAAAATTTATGTTACATTACACAGGTATTTATATAAAGGCATCTTAAAATAATCATAGTTTTGGGTACTTTATGTGTTCTTAGAAAGTATTATTATTCTAAGGATTATTGCTGATCATAATATCTAACAAAATGGAAATGGAAATTTAATTTTCACGAAAGATTATAAGATACGTACATAACTATAATAAGTTTGTCACTTTCAGAACTCCTAGAAACTAAAAATATTCAATTCTGTCCTTTAACTGTATCTAAATAATTAATATTTCTTAGAAATAACCGTCGAAACTATTTCTAGACTATTTCTGATTTATAGTTAAATTTAGAAATGATAAGTTAACATTGAAATAGATACAAACAAATAACTATTGTAAGGTAAAAGTAATATCACCTAACTAACAGAAAAAAACAAAATTTTATGGTTAATAATCAAATATTGCATGATGCGTTTGTTTTAAAATATTCTTATTTTTAATAAACTCATCTAGACATCTACATGTACTATAATCAACTGTTTTTTGTAGTTGCCCATTTCAAGGCGCCATCTTATTCGCCATGGAGTAAATGGGGTAGTTGTGATGGAGGCCGCCGAGTCAGAAGGAGGCACTGTTTACAGCCGAAGATATGTGGCGATGCACTCCGAATAGAAGTTGCGAGGTTTGCTCATTACTAATAATATAGGATTGGGTACTGGTTACACCAACGCCAGAAAGTTACTAAGTATCTTATATATAATAGAACGTTAGTTGAAGTATGAGGACTTTGTCTAGATGTGTTGAAACCGACCGTGTGCCTTAAAATCTATTTAATTACTAAATTTTAGGTAACACGTTATTTTTAACGTCACCGTCGTATTGTGGGTATACCCTATAATTCGCTTGAGATCTCTACATGAATATGTAACATATTCATAGGGAAATCCTTTATTATACGGTATTGGGAATTATTGTACAAAAGTCGTTGGCCTGGTTGAACAAACTCTTCTCCATTTCATACGCCGATAATGACTATTGTGCCGTTTCCCCAAGAACGTGTTCCTTCATCGTAAACCGATTGGAGTTCGGAATAAACTGCACTTAAATTTTATTGAATGTCAGCGGTACTTTGGATACTACACGCTGAAATTGAATCGACCGAAAGTAGAACCGTGTTTTTACATCAAGTATCCATTAATGCTTGGTTTCTTTATCAAAAACGACTCGGTATGGTAACGGAAAGTTATATTTATGTTGCGACAGTTTTTACCTTTTTTGCCTTTGAGCGGACTGCGAAGTCTTCGCACATAGCACGGACTGGTCTGCGATGTCGATGGAGTTTCATAGAGATACAATCCGTGGACTAACTGACCTGAGAAGTTTGGATTTGGGCGATAAAAATATTTGGATTTTGTCGTCTAAAATATTTTGTCCCTTGTACAATTTGAAGGGACTGAATGTAACTCGAAACAGACTACAGGTTAACCGCATTAGGCCAGCGATGTGACTATTATATCAACCCTTCTTCACGGGGAGGTTTATAGTTTATACAACAGTATACAATCTTCTATTCAATTCTAAAAAGCGCCCTTTTTATACTGATTGTTTTCAGTCTAAAAGCTTACATTTTTCCGGGTCGTTATGCCTAGAACAAAAAAAGGGTTGTATACAAAAGCGCCCAATATTTATATGGTAACCCTCACATTGATATGGGTTGCTTCAGCAAATCGTAGCCACATTTTGTAAGTGAAAGGGTCAGTTTAAGCCGCCTCGTAAAATCATATCAAGTATTACAAAAGTACAAGCAAAAAAAATTATATTTTAGTAGTTTGAGCCGCAACATATTTTTTTTGCAAAATCTTAGCACGACGTAGTAATAAAATTTGTACATGTTTTTGCTCGTGAGTGTACTTTTCACAAAAACCTATAAATATCATTATGACCCATTGTCACGTTTACGTTACGTTGGGTGACTGTAAAAGAATTTCATGTTCTTTTTAGTAAAATCATAGCTGTAGTGTTTCACTAATACCTACTCATAGTACCTACCATAGAAACTCGTGCACTAACAATATGCATATCGCGATTGTTTACAAACACGATACGTAACGATTAATGATATATTGTGTACAATTTATTTGTTTATAGTTGCCGTAACCGTGGATCTCGAATGAAGATATTGATGCAAGAAGAAGTAGAAATCAATTATCATAGTCAAAAACAACGTATAAAGGTAATAGTGTGTGATTTGTGACATCTACAAGTATCTAAGTGATGTTTCATGCTTTTTTTTATATAATCCTCTTATTATTTACGCAATTTTCCGCTTTCCTTCGATCAAAGTACCTGCCTATAATAAGATCGGCCTCGTGATGTGATTTCGGAGATCATAATAATGTCATTATATTTGATTTCACATTATTTTTGTTCGGTATGACGCAATTTGAAAACTTATCATGTATCTATTATCGTGATAAATATAATTATCAGAGCGTATTGTGGGTGGCCGCATATCTGCTTACCCCTCGGGGTAAATGTGTAAGCGTATTATTATAAGCCCATTGCTTTTACAAACAACAGGTTTGCTCACATAACTGCCTAATTTTAATTATTTTCCTAGAGTCATATCACATCTGTCTTCTCGAGTCCTCAGCCTATATACATCCCACCGCTGGACACAGGTGTTCCTCATGAAGAAACACATGAGGAGTATGGGCCGTAACACCATCACGCTGGCCCAATGCGAGTTGGTGGGTAGAAACAGTCGCAATAGCGACCGGGACCAACGGCTTAACGTGCCTTCTGAAGCACGGAGGAACTCGAGTTCACAAATATTTGGTCACCAGAAAATCAGATTTGATTTCGATCGAAAGCCAAAGCGTACGAACCACTACGCCACCGAGCTACTCAATAAAAAGTTCCTGAGTGTAAAACTAAAAAAAGTAAGAAAGTGTTGCGAATATAAGAATCAGATGCAGTCTTTACCTTCTTAAATTACGTAGGTACTATAAATTACTATACAGCTATAATAATAATATAAATTAGAAAAACTACTACGGGTCCCCCGTAAACCTCCTCGAATGTCACGAGGATACCAGCCTTACACGTGTAGTTCCCGCTTCCTGTGGCGGCCATTGATTAATCACGCTGATTAATCATGACGAAAATTCGAACGGACTGCTATTCGAAATATAACAATGTTTTTAATAGTTATATTTTCTGTTTCATATTTCTAGTTACTGCCTTATGCAAATGGCAAGAACATTAAATTTGTAGTCTGGTCGTAGCAGGTGCGATATTTTATGAAAACGCACAAAAATCTAATAACATTGAGATTTTCTTTAGACTAGAATATTTGATAGCCTCTGTGGCCATCATTCACTTTAGACGGTGATGCCGCTCGAAGCAAACTAAATAGTAGAATCATTTCCTTATTCTTAAATTCAATTGAGCCAATCAAAAATATCCCAGTTTAAAATGTTATATTATTACAATCATGAATGGCCTTTAGCCATTCATGTTCGTTTGCATGAATGGTCAAAATAAGCTATTCAGCCAAACTGAATTATTTTATTAACAAAATATGCTAGTTAGTAAAATATGCCTACTATTGATCAATTGACCTTTTATGGATTGCTGTTATGTTGTAAAATGTTAAGTGCTGTATTTATTTGTATCTATACTAATATTTAAAGCTGAAGAGTTTTAATTTATTCTCAGGAAATACTCATCCAATTTTTAAAATTCTTTCAGTATTAGATAATCAATTTATTGATGAAGGCTAAGCTATTTAACATCACACTATCCCAAAGTAAAAGTAATTATTCCACATAGACGAAGTAGCGGGCAAAAGCTAGTGCTAATTTCAATATCGGAAACGGTCTTAAGTACAGTATTGTTAAAATAGTGTGTGATGAATAAAATTCTAATTCCCGCGTGAGACGATAGGTATTTGCCACAAGGGTATTTGTTTCCGAATATAAAAGAATTTGAAGAACATACAAAATTTAAGCCTCTTAATGAAGTCTATGTGGAAATCGAGACTAGGCATTAAAGCTAATATATAAATACCTAATAATTATATACAAAACTTTCTCATTTAAGAATCTAAGAAGGCAGTTGGATTCTACTGACATTCAGAAGAAGTTTAGGGGGTTTTCACAATGGGGACCATGGAGTTCCTGTTCTCGAAGATGTACCACAACCAGAAGAAGGTAGATACCGTTTTATAATTTTTATCCTTTATTCTAAAGACATAAAGGTAATAGTCAAACATCAGTAAATAGATATGGCTGAGCTTTTATCCAATCATAAACAACAAAAAAATATATATTGTCAAAATTCCTATAAAGTGGCTTATATCGGGGATTTCTGCGTTCCGAGCGAGTGGTAGATTCACTTATTCATAAATTGACGTTTTTAAGTGTTTGTATATCAAACCTATAAAATAAAGATATTTTTGATTTGATTTGATTTGATATCCCCTGGACAGACACTCATCCTGTTTTGGACGAGACACAATTACGACCAGACAAGCTTATCAGGTGGTGATGAGTTATTTATTAAATATTATGATATACACCGAATTGGTCAGTGCTTATGAAGATCACGGTTTACGTATAAAGTATTAGCTATCATTGCAATATGCAAATTTAGAACTACATAATGGCCATGATAGTGAAAAGGTAATCATCATTCATACTTCCCACTGTTGGACACAGGCGTTCCTACATGGAGAAACATGAGGAGTATGGGCCGTAACACCACAACTCGGGCTTAATGAGGATTGGTGGGTAGAATATACACGGCGGAACAAGAGATCACAAAGTGGCTAGTACGCTTTGGCTTTCGCTATGGTCAGGCCGTGGATGGGTGACCAAAACTTTGTGATCTCGAACTCCTTCGTGCTTCGAAAGGCACGTTAAGCCGTTTGTCCCAGTCGCTATTGCGACTATTTCTTTTACGAAACATACTCCTCATGTGTTTCTCCATTTGGAAGCCCTATTTGCGTGTGGACTGAGTGATATTTTCAACTCATCCAACCACAACCAAATTATAAGAAGATTTAGGAAATAACTGTGAAAACTTCATGGTAAGGTATAAATTGAACAATCAAATAAAGGGGAGCGCATGTTTTCGCATAACGTCGATTGTCATAACATCGTTTGTCATACAGCGAATGGCATAATCATCAAATAGCATAACAATCATGTTACATATTCCTTCTTACTCATAACATTTAAGTGGCATAACTCTCTAAAGGCATAATATTATAAAGCATAACTATAGAAATTCCTAATTTCATTTAGCACAACATTAGGTAGTCCTAAAATGAATCGAATAATCACCCAGATTCGAAAGAACCAATCCCAAGGAAATGTGTTCTGATAAATATTAGGTTAAGGTTATTTTTTTTATGACCCCTAAAAACTATATTTGTGCAATCGAAATTTATTTAGTAAACAATTTGAGGCAGAGAAAAAAATTATGCGTTGTGATCATTATGCTTTTCATAAGTTGTACGTTTCAAATTTATGCCTTTTAATACTTATGACAAATAATTTTAGCCTATACAATATTAGGACTCTCAAAATTATGCGTCGCAATTTTATGCGTTTTGATGATTATGCCTTTCAAAATTATGGATTTTCATATTATGATAATAAACGTTATGCTTAAAATTACGGAGCCCAAATAAACCCAAATAAAGACTATGATAACACAGCAAGAAAGCGTAATCCATCAGGATAATGCACACGTTCACACGTCTGTTGAATCTATGGCTCAAATTCGTGATTGTGGCTTTGAATTACCCATCCCGCCTATTCCCCTGATCTGGCACCTTCAGACTTTCATTTATTCCCAAACCTAGAAAGTCACATTGGAGCACAAACATTTTTTTCAAACGAAGAGGTCGAAGCTGCAGTGGGTGGCTTTTTGAAGGCCTTAAAGAAACTTTTTATAACTTTACAGGCGCTGGAAACCAGATGGAAATAGTACATTGAGTTAAATGTCTCATTATGAATTTATTAACACATGAATACTTTGCATAATATGTTGAATATATTTCTATTGACTCCTACAGATATAATTAACATTTCATCGATGAGATATAATTTAAATTTTTCCTTATACCTTGCATGGCAGCAGCCTCACCCTCTGTTACTTAGGATACTTCCTTTACGAAAAGATATATGTTTGATATTTAATTTCATAGGCGGATATACAATTATGTAAACGAGGTAGAGTGCCTCCCCTTCGGAATATACACGTGGTTGAATGTTCCTATTGTTATGCGAAAATTTAATAATCCATACTAATATAATAAATGCCAATGTAACTCTCTCTGTCTGTCTTGCTTTCACGTCGAAGCTACTGAACCAATTCAATTGAAATTGGGTACACAGATAGTCTAGAGCCTGAGAAAGGACAAACGCTACTTTTTATCCCGATATTCCCATGGAAACGGGTACCGCGTGGGTGTAACCGTAGTTATCAATATCTGCTCGACCGAGTATTATGTGGCATATTCCGTTAAATGTAATTTCATTGCGAATTTTATAATTTCTCAGGAGTTTTTCATAATTACACGACAACAGAGATTTAACACCATGGCAACAATAAATCAGATGACAATGTTATTTTAATAATTGGAGGTTTTAGTTCAACTACTTATTAACAATCAACATTTTGCTAATAATAGGTAGGAATGTAATGTAAAAAATTATTATGAAAGAAATTCATAATAAATCAAAGTTATAACTGAGTCATCAAACTAAATGTCCGAATTATTTTGTAATTTTTAGTGTTTGCTAAAAGCGTGATTTTTAGTTTTTTAAACTATTATTTTTATTTTATACTTTTTAGTCTTCTTATTATTTAAACTTAATTTACTATTATATTTTACTCTTACTATTATTTGTTATTAACAAACTTAACCCTTTCATTTTATAACTAAATATGCATTTCGAATAGCCAATCCGCCACCTTGGGACGGCCGCCATTTTGGATTTAGGTCACGTGATATTTTTTTGTATTCCTTTCAGCAAATCATTTCATTTAATACCCATATCATTGGGGTGCATTTCAAATAGCCAATCCGCCATCTAGGATGTCCGTTGGATTTAAGTCACGTGACTATTTTTTTCATGTTCCTGACAGCAAACCCTTTCATTTGAGGGGTGCATTTCAAATAGCCTGTCCACCATATTGGACGTCCGCCATATAAAATTTAAGTCATGTGACTATTTTTTTCGTATTCCTGACAGCAAACCCTTTCATTTGATATCCATATCATGGGGGTGGATTTCAAACAGCTAGTCCGCCATCTTGGGGAGGCTGCCATATTGGATTTGTAATGACGTTTCTTAGTTAATCAAAATTTCATCCTAATCGACGACCGGGAAGTGGATCAAAATTGAGCCCCAACGAGTCAGTTACATAGCTACATACAAACATAGAGGTGAAACTAATAAAAGCGTGTTAAAAAACAATGCAGTGTTAACAAACAAACAAAAACTTTTTGTAAACTTTTATCGGCGTTAAATCAATAGCCACGCGAACGACGTCGCAGGCACAGCTAGTATTAAAATAATTTTATTATGTAATCGGGGGGCACGGGAGTGCCCCCGCCAGGTCGAGCGCAAAGCAAACACTGCCGTACCATCCTTACAGTCACACAACATTAACTATAATAATAAAGATATCGCAGTAAGGAACCTTAGACTTGGCACGACTATGTCTAGATTTCATTACTTTTTAGAGATAAACAAGCAGCTCCATCGAGACATGGCTAGTTTTTTACAGAATGTTTTTGGTGGGATAATCTTTTAATCAAATTCCTTCATGCTCTTGTTACAGATATTGCCAGAAGGAAAAATTTTGCGGGAAGAAAGTGATAAGACAATCAGCGTATTGTTATTTTGAAGGAAGTTACTGTCAACACTGGATTCGCATCAGGATGCAGAGGCGAAAGGATCCAGGTGAAAATGCACATAGGTACTTAGCTAACACATTTTACAATAGCTATTATTTTTGCCTCTAGAATTAGCATAACGATATTAACTTTTGTTTTATTTGCATTTGCTTTTTTTATCTTACTCAACAGTTTTTATAAATAACTTAATCTTTGGGAACGTAGCAACAAACTTTCTTTTCTTTTCTTAAATGAAAGGAACATTGAAGACAGAAGTTTTTAGCATTTCGGAACAACAACATACTTTACTGTTTATTTAATAAAGCCGAGAGAATTCTAAGGAGCACTGAAAAAACATTCATTTCGCTGTGCCGCCAAATGTTAGACCTTTTTGTTTATATATAATATAGCATAGCATCCCGCCCCACTTTACTTTTTATTTTTTTTACACTCCTTGCCAAAATAACGTATATATAACATAAAGTACTTAAACTGGAAGTACTTGAAAGTACAGGATTTAACACCTAACTAAACTCAATCTTAATATCAAACCGAAACCGATAGTATCTAAACAAAAGGTTTGATTAAACGAAGATTAATGAAACCTTTTGTTTAGAAACTATTATCGATTAACAAATTAATTATACATACATGTAATCACGACTATTATCCCCTAAGGGTTAGTCAGAGACTAACCAAAAGCACCGTGAAAGCAGTCCAATGCCATAGTCCGCGCTTCAAGCAGTGACTGCACATGTGCTCAGCGTGACAGATGGCGACCCCGTGGCTGATATAAGCTATTGGACGTTGTGCAGTTCTAAGTACATTAGTCGCCTTTTACGACTCCCAAGGGTAGAGAGGGTTTGGTAGTATTCTTTTAATGAGCCGCTATAATTATAATGTCTATTATCGTTGTTGTTGTTTAATATAACATAATACGTAGTGTGTTGTTGCATTTTATGATGGCAAGTAGCTTCGCTCTTAACGCCTTAAGGTATTATTTAAAGTCGCTTGATTTAGACGCCTACGTGAATTGCAATTTACTAAGAATATTATTACGAAAGATTTTATAAAACGTCCGTATTTTGATAAACCTTCTAGTTTAATCAACTAGAATGGAGCATGGGAGAAAAGGAATGCAATTTTGTGGTAGGGACCACCGCCTATAAAATATAATAAAATTACTGGTAACACAAGTTTGTTAAGTTGAAGGAATTAAACGAGTTTTCGGAGCAGCGTTGAACGAAAATTCGTAAATTCGTTTCTTGCAGTTTTCTGTTCTAAAAGATTTCAATTCAAACCATGGTTCGAATAAAACTCACAATTATTCAAATAATAAAGTAAAATTACAACAATACTATGCTAACAAAATATGACTGAATAATTCTTGCATCTTCAACTAATTGAATATAACAAAAAATTACCTTATGACTACAGCGATCTCTTCGCGGGAACTCATGGATTGAGATATTCTACAAAATAGATAGTAAAATTAGATAATACAAAATAGATAGTAAAATTAGATAATATAGTGTAATTAATTTAAAATGATATTATAATTGCAGTATAAATGGTATAAATATAAGGCCGATGCATAAAGCAAAAAAGTGTAAACAATATCTAACAAAGTAAAAAAAAAATATAATTTGACTATTTCATTATTTACTATAACTCGATATTATAAAACTTGTGTATCAAAAAATTCATCAAGGCACGATTTTAACAACTCAAAACTAAAAACTTGGAATAAAGGAAAAATTGTTTTGCGGATATCTGATTCCCATAGTACTGTGACGGGGTGAAGCCGGGGATAATGAAAAACGCTGGGTCGTCACTTAGGTATTGTTATATTTAAGAATTAAGGCACAACTGAAACAATTATATAAAAAAAGGTTAATTACACTGAACACAAAATAATTTCATATTTAACACAAAATATATTATAAAAAGGGTAGGGCTACTTACAATAGTGCCTTAGAGAAACATATAGTCTTTGTTATAAATTAGGAACTGATAATTTGGTTTGTTGTAACTTTGTCTCAGCTTATAAAAGTTGATTCACTATATAAATATTTTACAATTATTGTTAGAAGGGAGTCAACTGCTCTACGCACTGACTCTCGTAAGAATGAGTTTCGAGAACAAAACAAATAAAAAGAGACAGACAGCAAATTTAAAATCGGAAACCAAGAGAAAATGGCCAGAGAAGAGCGCAATGACAGCAACGAGGCGCTAATATAGCTATGGCGCCTCGTTACAGTACGAACTCCGCGTGGCTAGCCTTGGATGGGGTATAATGGTGTACAGGGACTAGAGATATTGATATTTTATCATGCAATATTTTGTTTTTGTAACCCTATATTTTATGAAAAAAGTAATATGGATGTCCCGTGGCTGTATGTATTCTGCTAAAAAAATGATTTTATTTGTTTAACTGGTGATAGTGATTTAATTATTATATGAGTTATAGTGATTTAGTTAGAGTGATAATTATAAACAATACATGCTTATGAGATAATTTATGATTGAGTTTGTACTATAATTATCTACGCGATATAATATGATATATGAAAGCGTCGATCTATTTATTCTTCTTTGAAATACGTTATAGGTAAACAGAAAACTGATTAGATCATATTATATTATCCAACTCTATTATCTAATTTAAACCTATATCTGTTTAATTGCATATCACTTTATCCTCAAGAGGTGCAAACGAACGCGGGTGTTCGCGAACAATAGATTTTTATTGTGTCTCTATAAGCAGAGTAAAGAAAAGCTTTCATGTGAAACTGAACCAGAATTCATAGTCAGCAGTTAGTCAGGTGTCGGAGCTAGGTAGCTTAATCCATAACGTGTATACCTACTAACTAGGAGACAACTTTACTGTATTAAGCATATTGTGTCGGCCGGCAATGGCGAACGAATCTAGATTTATTTACCCATTTTGCATGATTAATAGTCTTGAGCTTCGAATATTACTTACTATTCACATTACGTTATGTAAGAGGAATAGCGATTGCTTCGCGGTTGAAAACGGAAGTGTTATTGAAATTTTGTTTACTTACTCTTTGTAATTTACATAAATGTTATTGGAAATTATAGAATAAAATAACTATATACATTCTATTAAGCGGGAATATAAAATGACTTCAACAAATATCGTTGGCCACTTTGATACATATATTTTTTTTATTTAATCCATAGCTTGATAATAAATCGTTGTTACCTATTTAAGGTATGTTGGTAGGTTCTCACAAAGTCATCGACGAAGGCCTCCCGGATGATATGTCTTGTCCATTTCTTATTGTAGTAAATTATCTTTGAGATTGTTTGAGACTTATTACACGTTGGATGAAGAAACTGCAAGATTTATTATAGGTCCCCTATGAAATTGGGGTTTTGTATGGAGATTTTGGGGAATTCAGCATTTTCCATACTAAAATATTTTCAGTTTTCTTCACAACGACCAGTCCAAAGATAATAATATTTGGCATCTATCATTAGACAAGCTTTAGTAATATGTATAATATCACACTTCATAAAAACTATTTATCGTTTTTAAGTGAATGCAAATAAAATGATGTATTCGGGAGGCACTTAAAAAGAGTTGTATCCGTGTCCAATTTTAACACAATTAAACTTACAACAAATTATCAAAACAAATCAAAAGAGCTCAAAAATATAGCCTATTTTTAGACGAGGTAATTATCTTTTAGAAATACTCTGAATCTTAATAGTTACAGACAAAATACTAAGAGAGAAAAAAAACACCAATTTCATAGGTAAGGGCCCAATATTAATAGTAGATTAGTAGCCAAGGGCTGTAAGGCATCAATTGCAGCCCGAGATATTTAGGCGCACGAGCGCAGCAGCGAGGGCGCTTATAGTTCGAGGGTGCAATTGATGCTTACACCCGAGCTAACTACTCTGCTTTACATCTCGATTGTGAGGTAAGTGGAAAAAAAGGCATTACATAAATAAATAAATTTATTTTCAAGAACTAAATTTAGCTTCGCCGTTCGATATTCAAAATTGATGAAAATAGCGAAGCGACCTCTTTTGTCGTTGGGCTGAATGCATGATGTCTAGTGCCAGTAAGATGGTTAGATGTACGCGAACTTTTTGAAAGAGTTTTTTTTTAATTACTTACCGCCCTAGGGCGTTTCTAGCTACATTATTAACCTAGGGCGGTAATTGATCACTTACAACCCGCATCTGGGGGTATTAAGGACCTACTTACCGAACATGAGAGATGTAAAGGTACATAAATGCGTCCCTTGTTGAAAATTAAACCTTTACTTCCTACTTTTGTGCAATTTGTAAAGATTATGGGATCATAGGTGGATGGAGGTTTGACAACTATTATGAAGCCTTATGAAAGGCTTGTTGATGCCATTTTGCTTGTTCTTTGTCCGGGTTTTAAACTATCAATATAGGTGTAAACGAGTTAAATTGTTTAATGACAGATAAATCACATTATTGGTTTTACTTACTAGGTGAAAGGTTTTTAATGTTTTTTCATGCGAATTATTAAAAAAGGAAATTATTATTAAGGCTACCAATAACTTCCTTGTCACAGATCGTTGTTGACCAGCCACCCTACCGCTTTTATTAAAATGTAGCGTGATAAGTAAATACTTGTATGTTAGCCCAATGTTTATGCAAATGAAAATAAATTATTAATCAAGTAAATTCACTAGCCATATTATTTGCAGGAGTTGGATATAAGACGGCAGAATCCATGCCGCCCCCTGTGCTGGCAATTCACCCTGAAGATTCACGGTCGTTATCGCCCGCGATGCTTGAATGCGGTCGTCTGGGCCGTTACAGAGGGTCGCCGGCTACACGCATGAAGTCCCGCATGCGAGACATGGTCCGCATAATAGGAGGCCGTCCTGCCCCGCCAGGGAAATGGCCTTGGCAAGTCGTAGTTCTTAATAGATATAAGGTATTGAGAAATGGTTATTCCTTGTCATATTTTTTTTTGTTTTTTTACACAGGTTTGCGGAATGCATATAAAGTTAACGCTTTCTTTGCTTATATTAATTCTAATATTAGAGCGAAATATTATAGTCGGAATAATTGGAAATTAACTAAAAAGGAATTGTATGATTGAGTTTAAATTGTTGTTTTTTTCATCTATATTAAATATGGCAATAATTGTTTCAATAATTGCATTTAGATAGATATGACCAACTATTAAAATGATGATATTTATTAATTTCATAAAAACACTATGCTATAAAGGCATTTGTTGTGTAAATAAGTATTTTATGACAGTACAATGTTAAAGTTCGGAATCATTGCATTTTTTCTGCTTACATTTAATATTCATATAAAGATCCCAAAGTATAATATTGTTTAATAGATAAGGTATTGGAAATATGCGGAGAAAATTTATGAGTGATGAATAAAATACTGAAAGTGACAAATGATAGAGGAAAATGTAAAGAAAATCCTTTTATTCTGACCCTATATTGGCAAGAGCGTGAGATAGAGGTATCGAAATAGGATTCTGTATTATTTAATTTGTGTTAATGTTGAACCAGGAGGCGTTTTGCGGTGGTACCCTCGTTTCCCTCCGGTGGGTAGTGACTGCTGCCCATTGTGTGAGAAAGAAGCTGTACATTCGCCTTGGTGAGCATGATCTGCTGATTAGGGGCCACGGCGAGGTGGAGATGAGGGTCATTGAAGCCGTTATCCATCCACGCTACGATCCTGATACTGTTGTGAATGACGTGGCCATGTTACGGTAAGCTACCTTTCGGTCCGGTAATTCAACTAATATTAGAACATTATGCCCGTATTACCGATGGGTTAGGCAATGTGTGAACATTCACATTATGCCTGTAATCGTAACCCTATAAATCATGGGACGGGCCTGTTGCCTTTTAACATAAGAAAGATCACTTTGAAACATCGGACAAGAAATCAAACAGTACATTGTTCTAAAAAGGTTGAAAGTGACTTATTTAGTCCCGAGAAAGGGTTTGGCTTCTATAAATCGAGGACTAAATAAGTCTTTCACCCGAGGGAAAAACTGTGTTACGAGAAATGTAAAAAAAAAAGTTAAAAATTTGATTTTTTTTTCTTTTTAATGAAAGTACTTTTTACAATGGCCTCCGTAGCTTAGTAGCGCTATATAGTTACATGTGGATCAAACATAAGTATACAATTTTCAAACTCAGGCTTCCTCATAGATTTTGTTGGACTTCCTTAGTTGCCACCAAATTTTTTGTTAAACGTCGATTAAACAGTTATAAAAGGATTGAAAGGCCTACTCTCTTCCCGTTTTCGGAGATTCACGAGTTGCTTTTGTTAATACGTTTTTTTAATTAAATTAAATTTTATATCCAACATGATTTTTTTATCTTTATATAAAGCTAAATTTCGACCAAAGTGACATGATACCACCTTCATATTATAATAATATAAGTAATACAATTTTCTTATATTTTCGTAGTACCACGATTAAGTACCCTACCTCAGAAGCATCCGGGCGTATATCATAAAAGGCTTCAATAAGATGTACGCCTGTATACTTCTGAAATGAATAAAACATCGTAAAATAGTGTTACGATATAAAAATACATAGTTATAGGACATTTTACTTTTCTGTGGAATACCTTTATGGGCTCTAATATAAAGCCAAATATAAAGTGACGTACCCGTTACCGTAATAGAATTTTATTACGAACGTATTTTATTCATAGTAAATATGAATGAGCTTTTATCTTTGGAAATCCTAAAAAAAATAATAATAAAATTTATTTTATTTTCCACCAATATCGTGAGTTACACCTTGCTGAACTTACATACTAACAATTTATATAGGTTAACTAAGGACATCAAGCTGTATAACATTCAACAAATTTATGACACACGATTAATTGGAAAAATATCCTTATGTCAACATTACCTATAGCTTTATAAACTATTACTATAAGCTTTCTATAAATTATTTACATAGACATATATGTAAAAAATAATAATCACGCTTTTTCCCCCGAAGGGGTAGACAGGTATTACTCATAACAACTATATTAGATAGGTTAACATCTACATGTAAAAAAATTATATGACTAATAACGTACACGATTGACTCACGAAAAAAAAATGCAACTGCGAAAGGATGTATAGACGATATCGTATTTTGCGGTAACCACGAGCGGTACGATGCGACTAACTTGTAGGCTTGATTACTAAATTAGATAATAAAAAATCAATACCGCCTTAAAATGTCAAAATTCGTACAAAAAAGATGTGTAAACGTGGTTTTATCATACGAATAACGTGTTTGATCATGGTAGAACGACAGATGGTAATGGTGGTATTTTATATGTCGATATTTGTTTACGTATACAAGATGTTCCAAAAACAAAACAAAAAAGCCGAAAGGGGTCCCATTGCGGACATATGAGGAACGTAGCTTTATATTTTAGTAGTTCGGCTACTAAAATATAAAGCTATGCTCCTCATATGTTCCTAATTTATTACTTTTGCCAAAAATTAGAAACTATTGACATCAAAGCGCAAATCCATTAAAGGTTTAGTTAATTTTATCAGTAGAAATTATTTCCTAAATTTTCAACTCTGCACTTATTCCTGGTAGCTAATTCTTAAAATTGATTTTTAGGGGTAAATTTTGAAACACCGTGTATAAACACCGTGTATAATATATCTGTATGTAAATAAGTGAAAGAAACCATTCCACGTCGATTTTATTTTTTATAGAATCACACAATATTTGCTTATCGGAAAAACTAATGTTGTTTGTTTTATGGCATGGACTTTTACAAATATACAAAAGCGAACAAACATGAACGGTACGATTCGTATGATTATATATATTTGGAGATGATAAATAAGTAGATTATTCTCATTGTTTTCACATAATGGTTAAACAGTAAAACAAAATTCGTCGTCTAACACAGAAATACCTTTCTGAAGTATTTTGGACTCCGGCGAGAAATAAAATTTTAAGCAAGAAATTACATTTTAAATGCATTTCTAACATCGTTTCAATTGTTTGTTTACTTTATACATAACAACGAGTAAGTAAATGTCCATCAGAACCCTTTTATATTTTAGGTGTTGGAATTTACAGAAGCATTCAGATTGGAATTTTATAACAGAAAAGCTCAAAAAAGAGATGAAATAATTTTACATTTTAGTTTATAGAAGCACAAAATCTTTAACTGCAGATAATGTTACTTCATAATTATTCATGTAATTGTCAATATACTAGTGACATCTTACAATTTCAGAAACAAAAGGGTCCTGTTACGGGTCCAATTATGATATTTTCATTAAGGGTGCTCAAAAATTGAAATCTTATCTTAAAAAAATCATTTGAAATGTTTTTCACTAAAATATATTTCATATTTATTAAATAAAGAAATGCTATATATGTCGTACTAAGAAATTATATTGAAAAACCTCTCTACTAATCTTTTTTCACAGAAACTTCTTCGTAATTTCTTTCATGGTTCAAAAGTAGACAATATTCTTTGCATTATGATAAGTACAGTTTCAAGAAAAGCAGTTAAAAGTTATTTCTTAGTAAGGCTACATCGAGATAGCAGTTTAACTTATTTGTATATTTTATGGTCTAAGTATTACAGTCATATAATCTTCTTTGGGTAATTAAAGTATCTCAGAATCTAAATATAATACGGCGCTCGACTATGAATACAATTGTAATCAGCATAAATGTGTTCGTAATCATAGCGCGAAAATGGACATCAGTTAGTCGTTATTCTAATATTGATGGGAGTGAATCGGGAAGAACAAATAGTGAATAGTTACGGGGCTTAGTTTAGTGCGATTAATGTCACTTAAGCAAGAGAAATGGGCTCATACAAGATACGTATCGAATATCCCTATCGTTACCTGTCGCTAAATAGACAATGTATTATTTGACAAAGACATTTTGCGAAACCATGTTCAAATTACCTAGATTTTCTTTTTGAGGATATCGATTATCAAAAACCTGTCTATGGGCCAAGGTTCCGTTAAGCTACATAATGCAAAGGTAAATTTTATTATGAAGTAATTATTATTTATATGAAAAAAAGGTAATTAGCGTTTGAAGAACTAAGAAATATGCGAATTCGAATTGAGTCCTCAAATCGGTTACGCCTTTATATCATTACTATAATTGAAGTGAAGCCAGGTATAAGGTCATTCGAGCTCTGGTTTCAGAACACGCATGGTTTGATTCTTAGATTATGGAATGATTTAGATATGACATGCTGATGACAATCTCAAGAGCGAAAGAGCTAGTTAATGCAATGTTTTCCTAAGTGCGATAGAGATAGGTATACTATTTTTTGTCCTTATTAGAGTTCGTGTTTTTATTTGTCTGACACGTACCGTATGTGCCAAACAATAATGTGTGTTTCTTTGTGTCGTTGTGAAATATTGCGTTTTGGACTGTAATTATTGATTATCATACAAGTATTTATTGGGTTTTACTCCACTACATTTATCAACAATGGTACAGTGTTGCATTATCGGCTGCAAAAGTCGCAGTGAACGAAAACACATAAAAAACGTAACACACGTAAGTCCCATATTTCGCATTTTATCTACTAAGTGTACTATTACTTGTTACCGCATATTTACATTAAATCGTGTACAAAATTGCGTTATAAATAGCTAATGAAAATTTATTGCTTTTGTCGTATGCAAAAAATTTACTTTAAAGTACCGGTTAGGCCTTCCCGAAAGCCAATTTCTCCGCTCTGTCCGCCGCTGCGTCGCTCTGTGACGGGATCAAATTCTCCCATATGTATGATTACTAAGCTTTACAACCGGATTAGTCATTTAACTGACATCAACCTTATCAACCTTGTAACCCTGGGCAAATTTCGTAAAAATATATGTGAGGCGTTACAAAATCTATAATTTATTACTGTTTTTTTTAGCATTTAATTTTTGTTAGATTCCATTTTAAAATTTGTCCGTTTTTCATTTTACACGTTGTTATGTTTAGATTTATATTTGACATTGCATGTGGTGTAAACCTTTAATTAACTGTGTACTTAGATTTAAGAATTTAGTGATATAATTTTTGTCATTGCAATAGTGCATAAGTTGTTGGTTAACCAATAAAGTAGTATAAAAATAAAATTTGCCGACTAAGAAAACACGTCAACGAAAGTCAAGGGGGCTGCCATTTTAAATGATATCTGAATTTTGCCGGGTTTTATGCAGTATAGATGCGATATATATAGGATACCTGTCAAAGGAAATATTTAAAATTAGTTATTTTAAATATTCTTAATAGATTATTTACCAAATATTTAAAATTAGTTATTTTAAATACTCTTAATAAATTATCTACCAATTTTTACAATTTACTTGCTTTATACATAGTTCTTTGTTATAATTGTTTAATTAGTATCTGCGCTAAGTCACGTTTTCGAAACATGACTATCTTTGATATTAATTAGCCCCATTTAGGTTATTTGGGAAATTGCATATTTATAAATTAATCCCTTGGTATGATAAGAACTCATAAAGATTCTTTAAGTAAGATTACAATACGGTAATGTCGGACTGTTAGAAAAGTATGTAATCTATGTTTATTATTCACAATATTTTTTAAATACCAAAAAAGAATTGTAGATTTTCTATCAACACATTAGAAACATAGCCTGGTACATTAAAAATATTTTTTTACTTTATTTTACCACCAGGCGGGAATCGAACTATCACCGTATGCTGGACGGCAGCCTTATTCAAACATTATAATGTTAATATTATTTATCTATTAGGTTGGGGAAAAAGTCTTTTCGCATTATAGTATGTATAAACTTGTAATAAAATCTCTTTGGCTATACTATTTGTATCTGGCTGGTTTTGGTATCATTGAAAGTTTAAATTTTAAAGAACATAATTCCAAATTCAAATTAGGAAAATGTGTGATTTTCATTTGTTTTTCGTACCGCCAAGATGAGTGAATCTAATGAAGAAATTCGATACATTTTAAAATTTTACTACAAAAAAGGTAAAAATGCAACGCAAGCCGCGAGAAAAATTTGCGATGTTTATGGACCTAGTGCAGTGTCTGTGAGAGTAGCACAAATTTGGTTTAAGCGTTTTCAATCCGGAAATTTTGATGTCAAAGATGCACGTCGCTCTGGTCGCCCTATTACAGATAAAATGGATGCCATTTTTTGAAAAAGTGGAGCAAGATCGGCATGTCAGTAGTTACGACGTAGCTGAAGAACTGGGAATTGACCACAAAACAGTTTTGGCGCATTTGAAAAAAACTGGGTACACAAAAAAGCTCGACATTTGGGTACCTCACGAGCTCACTGAAAGAAACCTAATGAACCGTGTACTCATTTGTGATTCTTTATTACAACGTAATGAAACCGAACCAATTTTGAAGAAGCTGATAACTGGTGATGAAAAGTGGATCACGTACGACAAGAACGTGCGAAAAAGGTCGTGGTCAAAGGCCGGTCAGGCTTCACAGACTTTGGCGAAACCCGGGTTTACTCGCAACAAGGTGATGCTGTGTGTGTGGTGGGATTGGAAGGGCATTATTCATTATGAGCTGTTACCACCAGGCAGGACCATCGATTCTGAACTCTGCTGCGAACAACTGATGAGATTAAAGCAAGAAGTTGAGAGAAAGCGGCCGGAATTAATCAACAGAAGGGGTGTGGTTTTTCATCATGATAACGCTAGACCTCACACATCTTTAGCCACTCAGCAAAAATTAAGAGAGTTTGGCTGGGAGGTGTTAATGCATCCGTCGTATAGTCCTGACCTTGCACCTTCAGATTTCCACCTGTTTCGGTCTCTTCAGAATTCTTTAGGCAGTGTCAGGTTTACATCACGAGAGGACTGCCAAAACCACTTGTCGCGGTATTTTGACCAGAAGTCCCAAAATTTCTATAGCAATGGGAGCATGTCCCTACCTACAAGATGGCAAAAAGTTATCGAACAAAATGGTACCTACATACTTTAGTTAAATGTAAATAAACTATATTAAAAAATGTTTTGAATTTTCTTAAAAAATGTGAAGAAAATTTTTCCCCAACCTATTATATTTTAGGTTCCCTAACGATGAGAAAGTGCGTAATGAATGGGTAAAAGCTACTGGAAGGCTAAATTGGAAGCCAACTGCAAATACTCGCATGTGCTGCAAGCATTTCGAGCCGATTCTTTCGCAAGAATTTGTGGAGAATGTTGTGGGTTCCACAATAACTTTTTTATATGTATTTTAATATTAAGTAATATTGTTTTGTGCCACAGTTAATTCTCCCAAATAAAGAAAAATAAAATAAATAATAACAACAATACAAAAGTGTTTTTTTTTTCTAAATATGTTACTGCTTATTTATTACCATTACGGCTATTGGAAAATTTTTATTTGCATAGCAACATAGTTTTGATTCATACTTTATTTATGTCCTTTACGGGTGTACGCGTATGTCAAATCTAAGTCATCCATAATCAAAGGATTGATTACATGCTCAAGAATTTGTATCTCCGATCTGTAGTTAATATTGCAAGAAAACTCAAGAAAATGAAAGTTTCGTAGGTGGAAATTTTTTAATACTTGTAAAAAATATATTGAATTTGAGATAAAACGGTTTGTTGGTTCTTCAGAAAAATGTGAGCTAAGTTTTTGTGAGCAAAACAGTCTTTGTCGATCCGGTATCGGGTAAACGTTATTTGGAATATTTTACTAAAGAAAATACAATTCTTAGAAAATGCGAACAATTCAAAAAATGTGTAAGGAATAAAATGGAATCTATTATTTTTTGAAAAGTATTAGAAAACTTATTATGTTAAGGATATAAATAAGTCAAACCTCTTTTTGTGTTCTTCTTTTATTTATTATCATGATTATAAATTAAAATTTGTGTGTATACAATAAATAAATAAATTATACAACGGTGATGTAAAATGTAATTTCAAAGTTCCGCCAACATTGACAGAAAAACAGTACTTACCTAAGTTCAACAGATAGCCTTGGTGTTGGGTGCACAAAAAAGATTCGCAAAGATACAAGAAATTTCTGCCTATAATGAAGAAAATCTCCAGCGCTTTCTGCAGTTGATTGTTTTAAAGCTTACCACAGCAAAATATTGTATTTTCACAGAAATAATGAGAACTATTCTTTCTATTTACAATTACTACAAAAAGGGTAGTGGTAGTAATTCCTCTTTAACCCCTTTGCGGGCACCGCGAACACCAATGTTCGCAAACAATAGATGTTTCTTTAGCAATAGATCTTTGTATTTTATGTATTTCGATACTAAAAGCATAATAGAGTTTGCTCTACAATGACTAAAATATTCACAGCCGACACTACATCATAGTAAACCATAGAAAGGGTAAAAAGTGAATATTATTTCTTCTTTTTATTCATATTCCTTTAAGTTCGCACTATGTCTTGTGTCTGTGCCACAAAGAAATGTATTTTGTTTCTTATTTATTCCAAGCCTTTTGTAATTACAAATAATCAACAGGATATTCCTTTTACTATCATGAAAGTGAAGAAATTACAACATCATTTATGGTGCACAAAAATGATCGGTTCTGAAGTGCGCGCTCGTAAAAGCATTTTGAATATATTTTGATGAATTGAAAGTGAACTTTAACCGGTTTATTAATAAACTAAGAATAACTTTATGCCTAGTTTAATTAAAAATACTGCTTAGCAATATTACACCTAACGCCCAACGTCAAAAGGCATTATATTGCTAAGCCGTATTTTTGGTTAAACTTTATTAATAAAGCGGTCCGTATTTTGCTTCTATGATGTGGTAACCAATGAAAAAAATACAATCTACATCCAGAATGTCAATGAATTGACTCTCCGTAGATTAATTTTATGATGCGAATTCAATAAGGCTCAATTAGTCCCTTTTACTGCCCTTTTAACATAATTTAATAATGAATTGTATTTCTTTATATTTAATCAAATATTGAGTGAGTTGTGCCTAATTAAACAATTCTAAAGCAATTTCATCTTAAATTCCAACGAAACAGATGCACCACTTCTAATTGAATTTATCCCACAAATACTTATCTTGTTAAATTTATCTAATAATCGCAGTAAAATTAATTTCAAATTTAACAATAAATTTTTTGATAAAGGCCTATTCTCTTATATTTTTATGTTTTCATCTCAATGGGACGGACGGGTTGGGACGGAAGAGGCCGCGGAAGTCGCGGTTTAAATCCCACGACCTGTACCATTGAGTTTGAATAAAATTTAAGTACTGTTAATTGTGAATATCGCTTTCCTCAGATTGTGCCCGGTGCAAGACAACAGGCTCGCCACATAGGGACCTAACATATCTGGCAAAAAGTATTCATCTAAATTTTGAATAAATCCATTGTAAAATTTTCAATATTATTGTCAACTGTTAATATTATTGCATTATTGTAAGTACTCCAATGAAAAAGGTTTAAGGGTTTAGGATAATGTATGATAAGATTATTTTATGTGTAAAATGTTGTTTGTTGATATTCAGTGTTTTTCAGTTGCCACTTATCCCAATGGGTAATTGCTGGTCACAATAGATCTCAATAGGTCGCCGTGAATAATATCCTAAGCGATACAAATAATGTATTGTTAATATCATAAAACTAATAAAAACAACATTTTAATGCTTAGAGATTCTACTTATTATCTTCTAGTTACATATATGTACAATGGAAATGAATTCTGAATAATTCAGTTTTCAAATTAGGATCGCAAAACTTATTGTTTCCAGTCGTTGCCTTGTGTCTAATTCAGACCATTAACTCTGTGCACGACCCCAAAACTATTACCTGTATGGGTGGCTCCGCAGCTTTTATATAATTTATTTGCCGAAGATATTCTGTTAAAAACATTGAGAAATAGTTCTTGTTGCTTTAACTTTATGGTAATTTTTAGATTACCTATGCCGGCTCGTCCTGATCTTGGACATGGGATAGCGTGTCTGCCGCAACCCCATCAAGTTTTGCACCCGCACACGAGTTGTGTCATACTAGGTTGGGGCAAGAAACGACCTACCGATGTTCATGGGACGAGATTACTTCACGAGGCTCAGGTAAGTTATAATGGAAAATATATTTTTATAATGTTATTTTATAAAACGTTTTATACGAATGATATTTAAGTTAGTATTAATTAAAGGGGTTACTAGACTGCAACGGTGAAGAAAATTTCCGCAATGATATTAAAAATAAAACAAATAAATATCTTCAAACACTTACACCTATCAACTATATTTTAACCTATCAACATTTTAAGCAACTAATGCTGCTTGTGTTACGGACCCTAGATGACGGATAAATATATATTTAATAGATAAATACATTTAAATATTCTGAATATATATATTATAAATATATATAAACATCGAAGACTAGAGAAAAAATGCCTGAAAATTCATCACCCAAACATTTGCCCACACCGGGGATCGAACCCAGAACCTCTCGAGATTGCGACGCCTTGAGACCGGCCGGCATACAGACATACACTCGACCACGGAGGTCGTCGAAGGAGGTGGAGGAGGAGGAGGATATTAAATTGTTACTAAGTTTTGAATTTTTATCCAGTTTTTCGTAAATAAGTTCGGAATTCCATAGTTTAGACCAATTAGAGATCAAACAATATAACTATTGAAATTATGATATAAATCTGTTATGACCCTACTCCTGTTACTTGTCTTGTTTAATGAGTGTCTTTTTGTCTTGCTGCTCAAGAGCATGGATACAATGAACTATTATAATATTTTTGAAAGTATAGTTTATATCGTAGATCGAAATTCAAGGCGAATGTTTTTATTTGTGTTATCCAATAACATGATTTTCATTTTGTGGTCTGCTCATTATTTTAGAAAAATTTGATTTGATTTATTCTTGTGTACAATAAACTAATAAAATAAATAAATAAATAAATGATTAGGAAATTTATTTTTCTATTTTATATGTCATCAATGTCATCAATGTAGTGAATGAAATTTGAATTTAAATTTTAATCAAATATTTATTAGATAGATGTTTTTTTCATTGACTAGTGCCCTTATCTGGTTAGTTTTAATTAACTCTAAAGAATATTATTTATGTCCTAAACCATTATCCTTATTTGCAACCCTCTCAGTATATTGAAGCTACGAGACCAGAAAAGAGTATTATCATAGATATTAAATACTAAAGAGCCTTGATATACAAAGAGGTTTATCAACCCCAGGGGTCCATGTCAGCAACGGTTACGTATCGTTTCAACTAAACTTGTTATAACTATTTTCAATTTAACTACGGTCGAATGACCTTCTGTTTAATATGCTTAGGGATTTCGTCCATTAGTAAAAACAAAAATATGTAATTTTTGTTTTTACTAATGGACGAAATCCCTAGCGGACGATTTACCTATGAGTTTTTAACTACAATTAATAAAACTAAGGTTGGTAGATCTAAAGGATGATTAATGTACTATTGATTTATCTTTGGTCGATATTTGTAGACAAATAAGAATGTGTGGAGAACAAATTGTATTGTCTCGCCGTGGTACTACGAGTAGTCTGCCTTATAGCTATCAACATGATATTAAAATTTATCGGTTTGGTTAGGTTTGTTTAAAGACCAAAACGTGCGAGCCGAGTGAAAAACTGGTATACTGGTAAGCGAGCGTGTTGAGGACGCAGTTCTACCTAACACTCCTCCTAGCTTCGCTCGTCGTCGAACCTAACGAAGACCTTCCTTTACTTTTACTCCATCAGTTACTCTGAACTATTTTTATCGTAACTGTAGCGCCCAGTATTGATATAACAGTAGGCGAGTTGTCCATTAGGTACGTAGTTGAACCATCCAATAGACGACCTCTGTGATCGAATGGTCCTTATGCGAGTCTCAAGGTGTCGCCATCTCGAGAGGTTCTGGGCTCGATCACCGGTGAGGGCAAATGCTTGGATGATGAATTTTCAGGCATTTGTTCTCCAGTCTTGGATGTTTATATATTCAGGATATTTATATGTATTTATTTATTAAATATATTTATCCGTCATCTAGTGTCCGTAACACAAGCTGCTTTAGTTGCTTAAAATGGGGCTAGTGGATAGGTGTGAATGTTTGAAGATATTTATTTATTTATAGCTTTAACTGGTTGTTTAAGCTATAAATAATTAGATTAATCGTTCGTTAATCCAATTGATTTTAGTTTAAACAAAATAATGTGAATTAAACAATGGTTCAGTCGTACAATATATAAAAATACATTATGCGAATTGAACGTAGTTCTATTGAAATAGTTAAAACAAGTTTAGTTGTAATGATACGTAACCTCACCAACATCCATTTTGTATAAGAGTTTCGGGAACATTGTATCTTATTATGAAGTACAGAACTTTAGTTTAGGTTTCCGTTGAATCATCTTACACATCAATCAATAGATGTTTTAAACATAATATACGTTTTAAGTCCTTTGAAGTTACGAAAGGATTTAGGTTTCTAATCCAATTAATAGTAAGTTCTACTCCATGAGAATCTATTAATGTTTTTTACATATTAATAATATTCTTTGCAACGTTAGGAAGCTGCATGTTAAAACTATTTTGTACTGCGTTAAAATAATTATTTTTTTTTTTGTTGCCGTGTTCTGAAAATAATGCTACCTTTGGAAGCTCAAAGTGAATCTCTGGAATCTATCGAAGTGTTTATCCTTAATCAATAAGCATTTAACTGCGAACAAGAATAGAATTTTAATGAAATTGATTCAAAATGACCGAAGCTAATTTAATTGGCTATAAAAATGTAAATTTACGTATTTGGCAAGCAAATTGTCTGTTTGTTGCATAAGCGTAGTCTATTCCATATCTACAAGACACTTAAAGCCGGTAAGGGTGCCCTTAATTTGAGTTAGCGAAGTTCTAGAGATATTACAATGCTATTCGACATCAGGCGTTAATGTAGAGTTGGCGTATATAAGACAAGATGATCAAATGTCTATGCATATTGTTGCTGTTAAGACAGTTTTAAATATTTTTTAGGCAATTGAAATACGTCGCAGTACACTATGTGCCTGATTATAACATCAGTTTACTGGTCAATAAAAGGATGTATTTCGGTGTCCTTTTTTTCCTTTAATCTTTGATAATTTGATTTTGTTTAATCTTTTACGAGTAGAAGTATGCAAAATTTATTTCATAATGAAATAAATCTTCTTTTACAGATTATAATTATTTTTTTAGTAACCAGTGTGACCAGATTAAATAACATACTTTCGCAGAAATTATAATACTTACTGGTACATATATTAAAGGCAATTTAAACATTTAAAGGCACATGTTTAAAAAGAATTTTTTAAATAAAATAATTTATCACTAGAAACTTTTTATAGGACCTTAGTCATCCACATGTAGGCTCTTCAACAAAATATGTAACTCGCAGTTTAAAACGTTTCAGAACGTTAACAAACTGGATTTCGTGCATTTACTGTGTGTTACTGAATTTACCTTTTCAATATAGGCACAGATTATATAAACTTTACGGTGGTATACTGTGGGTACACAGGCGATTGAATTAAAATATCTTGGATAAAATAATTCTGTCGTGTGCGTATTATAATAGGTACTTCCACTCTCGAAGACCGAGCACACACAGAAAACATTAGTTTTCAAAAGCCTACCCAATATTAAATAAATATTCGAACAGCTTTTAAACTGTTCAAATATTTGTTAAGGGTTGGGTATTTGATACTGAGTAAATATGTTATTTAAATCAAAAAGCTGTGCCTCATTATAATATTAGTGTATTGAAGTAATTAATTTTATTATAATTCCAGTCTAGTGTTGCTGACATACTTATCTTTGTTTAGATTTTGCGATTGATATACGTAAAAAGTAAGAAGCTTTTAGATGGATTAAAAAGAGCTATTTTTTAAGTTACCTACCAAAATTTTATTGTTGGTCATAATTTGTTGTAGGTGTCGACGATTCAGCAAGGTGTGTGTCGTCGGTCCTACTGGCAGTACGCCATCACAGACAACATGGTGTGCGCAGGTCGCGGCCGCAGGGACTCCTGCGCAGGCGACTCGGGTGGCCCGCTCTTATGTAGAGATCTTGATATGCGGTACTATTTGCAGGTAACTATTCAAATATCTTACATAAATCAATTTCTTACTTATCTACTATCTAGAAAAATTTGTACATTTTTAAACACCAGTGGCGAAGGTTTCATACAAGCCGATTTCCAGAGTTTTAAACTAACAAACATTATAGATAAACAATGCCACTGCAAAAATTGTACTGATTTCAAAAGGGGTCTTTCCCATTGTTGTGATTTCTTTGGTAGATGACACTAATATTCCCATTCTCTTAGAACGCCCATAAAAGTCCATAAACTAACAGTAATTATTTACATTATTTCCTTTATTATCCTTTCCTTTCTGAATTTACTAAGATAATAGTGTATACGACAAGTCTGGTTTCTTATAATGAAGCGACTGCCATCTAATCCCGTAGCCCAAATGCGTAACAAGGCTCATTAGATAGTGGAGATAAGCCTTTGCCTTAATGTACGAAGCTAAACGTATAAGTAACGCTTTGAACTAACATTAGCTTCTGTTACATATTGAAAATCATCTAATAATGCATAATAACCTATCTTAACTTCTTTTATTAAAAATAAAGTAGCATAAAACTTTAATTAGTATAATAATTAGGATTTCCTTGAGACTATGTTACATCTCATACGGCATCCAGTCTGTAGCAGAGTCAAAGATATTATACAAATTATGAAGAAGAGCATGTATGAGGCAAGTAATAAGATTAGAAGAAGCGAGAGTTGTGTGCCAGGATAGCAGCAAGTGGAAATCTGTATTTTCTTTACCCCACCGGGAAAGAGCGTGGTTTAATGTATGTATGTATAAAAATATGCAAAAGCTCTTAAAGCTACTCGATCAGTTTTATAGGACCAGAAATCTCTTTGAAGTGACATATCTGTTAGAAAATTGCACTACCTGATTTTAAGTGTATTTTAGAAGTACGTAATGTAAGAGAATTGTGAGTGGTTTGTATCATTTACGTACCTAAATGATAATTTGTTTGCATTCATGCTTTTTGTCATTTATTTTCCGTTTTAAACAAATAAATTTTTTTCAACGTAAATATACCAATTTACAGTAAACAAAAGTAGCATTTCATGCCACTTTTTTCGTAAGTGCAGCTCGAAGATCAAGATCATAATTTGTTACGAGTCAGATTGTTTTGCAAAAAGTTTTATACGCGAGTTTATAGCTATTCGACAGTTCTAAAAACTTGTGTATTACCGCTAAAACACTAAAGATTGGGATCATATCAAAGTACGAAACAGAAAACGAAAAAGTTTCTATAAAGGTAACTTTTTTATCTTCCACTCATATTCCTAATGTATTAAAAACTTACTATTTATTTATATGTTACTTTTAACATAAACTGAACAGCAGAGAAAAAGGGTCACTTAGATAATCTTCAATATCTTCAATAGTACTTGACCTAGCTTTTTGAATTAAAAACAATATTAATGAATATTTAATGCCACATATAATAAATATATAAAACATTTCCATTCATTTTTAATAATAGTCAAAAATACTTATTTATTAAAATACTTTTTCAATTTTACATCAAAAAATTTTAATCATTTATTTCTCGTTAATTTTAGTTTTCATCTAAAGAATGCTATAAATGTGATTAAAAATTAACTTCTTATTAAGATATCATTGATTTAACCCCTGTGAAATGTACAGGATTCTGCCAATGCTTGAGGATAGGCGCAGTCAGTAAAATACAGCGAAAATTCCTGGTGAGGTTCCATGAACACCAATGCTATCTGGAAGACCAGGAACATGACAAACAAGGTGCATGACTGCGTGGAGGATCGCTATATGGTGTCTAAACTTTTGAGAAATCACTTTCTCACGGTTGTTAAAGAAAAAAATCGTCATTTACGAGTTAAAAGAAACAACTTGAGTTTGGATACAGAAAGGCGGCATCTAGCTGAAGCAAATTTAAGGAAATTAGGAAATATAATTTCCCCAAAAGTAGAAATCGCCAGTATAATGTGGTCTCTCCATCCCTGACGAATGTTGCTTAAAACGCTTTATGCAAATCGACAAGGTGAGGGCACGTTTTCCCGCTATTCTCACACCTGAACGTCACTGTAACGTAACAAAAGCTAGGGTTATAATTCACAGGAAAATTTTACATATGTGCCGAAAATAGATGATTATTGAAGGTACTTTGTTCCCAAAGAAAATTGTGACAGCTGAGCTCGTTCGATTTATGTATGTACTCACGGAGCAGAAGAAATATTTTTGTAATAGTTTATTATTGAGTGTTTAGAAGCATCTAATGCCATACATTTTGAAACTAGAACAACTAATAAAGAACAATCCAAATTTTTGTAGAAAATTACAGCCAAGGTCTTTATAAAATCGTTAATAATTTAAATCCCAAATTACAATTATCGATGCGGGAAAAATCTGTTTAACCGATAAACCACAAAGAATAAAGACCAATCGGTATCATACTAAAAATAAAATAATGAGCAGAGCATGAATTTCGCTAATGGTGCAATTTACTTTAATCCGTTTCCTGTCTTTACTTCCTTATCTGTATATTAATCACGCCGCTCCCAGTTTCTCAAGACATCGCTAATGATGCTTATTCATAGTAAAACGTAACAATATCTCGACTGATTGTTTATATAATAATATGTAGGATATATTAAATGGATGTCTATTTCGATGTCGTGCGTGTATCCCCAGCTTCTATAAGAACAGTTTGTGGATATCGCTTGCCGCACATTGTGCCCGGTGCATGCCAACATCACTACTTGTTACATCGAGACAATAGACAAATCAGGCGAAATATAGCCGTCTTACCACAAAAGACATTTGTGAACTGAACAGTTGTGTCTATCACTTGTTTAACTAAACACTATTTAAAGGTTAAGTATGCGTTCAACGCCTGTTTAATTTTTGTTTAGACGATGTTTAAGCCGCGTCCAGCTCTAGACAATCGTAAAACACGGTCTTGAGGTAACGTTTTTTTAAAACACATGCTAAACAGATGTTTAAGTTTTAGTTGTAAGACAAGATTAGTGAGATGATGTGTGATGATGTGTGAGATGATTTGTTGTTGTTGTTCTGAAAGAAGCACATGAAAAGTGCAGACAGTACAGTCCTGCAATAAGATAAGATATTAGTATGCAATAAGGTTCATATTTGAATAAGTTTGTATACATATTAGCTCGTGACTGTACCTAATACCACAGCAGTAGTTATTGGATTTGTAGAAACGGTTGCCTTATCAAAGTGAACAAAACATTCACCGAAAGGAAAGTAGGATTCACAAGGAAAGTAGCTCACAAAATTAAAACTAATGTAACCTTTTTGTTTCCATTAGGGGATCACAAGCTTTGGCGATGGATGTGGAAAACGGGGTAAGTATGGAATTTACACCCGCACAGCCGGCTATGTAAGCTGGATTCGAGAAATTATGAGCACCAAGTACTTCGAGTAAGCTCCGACCGATCGAGCGAAGCTGAGTCTTATCATAATATACAATTACTGTATAAGCCCTAAGCGTCCTTTTCATTCAACTTTACAGACAGGACTTAACTCGCTCTCTCCCTAATGGGACACTCTCCCTCTCCCACTCTCCCTAATGCGCTTGGATATGCTGAAGAAAGTTGACAACGAAACCGTTTGAACGTTTTGTGTATGTAAATGTCTACATTCTTGTTGTTTACTTGGATTAAATTTATTGTTATTTGGGCAGAAAATTTTGTTTTTAACTGATGCTACGTAAAAAGCTTTCCATTGAAACGCATACAGTACAATCATGTATATTATATTGTTTTCATTAAATATGCTCCATATTAACGTCAACAACCGTTAGTTTCAGTAAAATCTTTATTCGTTTAACCTTTAGACTTTATTAAATACTAGCTTTTACCTGCGACTTCGTCCGCGTTCGTTTGAGATAGTGTGATGGTATGAAGTCTATAGCCTACCTCAATAAATAGGCTATTCAACACTGAAAGATTCTTCAAATTGGTGGAATTGAAAATTTATTCCTACTCTATTATTAGAAGCAAAGTTCATAGTGGCGTTAATTTGTCCTTAATTTTTCTGGAAGACGTCATTAAAATTGTTTTAACACTTACCATTCACCCACATGGCACCCCTTCCTATGGGAATATCGGGATATAAGGTAGCCTTCTCCTTACTGAGGCTCTAGACTATCTGTGTACCAAATTTCGGTTAAATTGGTTCAGTAGTTTTGACGTGAAAGCGAGACAGACAGACAGAGTTACTTTCGCATTTATAATATTAGTATGGATGGTAAAGACAGAAAAAATCGAAAATAGCCAATACACCAGATTCTGCAATCAAAAAACATTTAGGCCTCTAATCGGTCCTCGGATACCAACAGACATGTAATATGTTTGAATGTAAGCGCCAAAGGGTAGAAGTACCAGTGTAGGTATTGATGTATTATGTATATTTTTTATGTATTTATGTACACATGCCGGCTGCTTCTTTGTACGACAAAGCGGGTTTTAAGCCGCGTGTATCATCACGCCTCTTTCCCCGAAGGGGTAGGCAGACGTGTTAAACACCCACATTTCGCTAGATATGTTAGGTCCCCATGTAACATGTGGCGAGCCTGTTGCCATGCACCGGGCACAATGTGAGGCAACCGATATTCACAATGAACTGGACATAAGTTTTATTCAAATTCAGTGGTACAGGCGGTGGGATCGAACCCGCGTTTCCCGTGGCCTCTCGAACGATTAGTGCCCCGACCGTCCCAACTTGGCTACTTTTATGCCGTTGTATGTAGGCCACTAAAGTATTCAATCTTTTTGATATTAATAATTTTCCCTGTTCAGTACATCATTTGTACTGAACATAAATATTTATTTTTATGAAATGATTTTATTTAGTTGTTAAATTTTATGTATAAATAAATATATTTTAATTTGTCTATTTAATAATTTAAATGTTAAAAATATTATTTCAATGTTATTTACAATGGCAACTATTTGTGTATTTAATTATTTTGCTCTATGGCAATTCCCTTCTGTCTTCTGAGTTGCACCTATGTGCAACGCCTTTGAAAATAAAATATTTTAAATATTCACCCTATTTTATATGTTTGTCTATAATGCTACTTTCTTTGTTAATTTAAGTATGCTAGTTCGTTATCTTTTCCCTGCCAATAAAACTAGTTTACATAGACTTCACAGTGATCACATAATGAGTATATATTTTCAATTGGCTGCATAATATTTATGAGGATATTATTTTATAGAGATGGATTGTCACAATCTTTTTCTTATGTATTAAGCTTTGTGACACTACTAAATATTTTAATTGTTGTTAATTTATTATGTTTCGCTTTTTAAAATATTGATTAAAATATATAAAACTGCCATAGTAGTTAATATTAGGTCTCCAGAATGTATTAAATAAATTATTACAAAAATATGTCATTAATATTAATACTCAAATCTAATTTATTAGAGTACTTAAGGTCAGAGGATAGTTAATACAAACTAAAAGTTAGTTTAGGATCAATTAATGTTTGCTAATAAATATCAAATTCTGATATTTGTATATAGAAGATCTTTCATCTACGAATAAAGATATTTAATATTTCGTATCAAAATAAGAAGGAGTATCATAATACTTTTCAATAAAATAAGTTATTATAAATGCTAAGCAATGGCTTAAGCGATGTAATAAAGTCTATAGAATTAAGAATTATTTGGTTGTAAACTGTAATTCTATAATAAACAATAGTTATTTTAATTTTAAGTTCACCGAGTGCGTAAATTTTAGGTTATCAGGTAATATTAATTTATTAAATAAAGCAAATAAAGCCTCTCTAATATATTACTGTTTTATTTCACATTTTCCTGCTGTATTGCTTAAGTGTATTTTTTTTAAATACATTTTTATCCCTTTATTGAGTTAAAAAATTAATTCGAATGAAAAATTTTTCAAGTTTAAATAAAATATATTTAAAAACAGATCAAAAAATTTATCACAATAAACATCATAAAAATTGTTAGAATAACACATCGACAAAACAAACTATTATACATCGATAGCAAAAGAACCAAAATCGCCTTCATCTGGTTCCTTGATAATTTCGTTAATCCACGGAATTAGTCTCCAGATACTTGTATACTGAGCAGATTGTATACCAAAAGGGTGTCTCTCTTCCTAAAAATAAAATAATACTATGAAAACTTTTCAAACATCTTTTTAATTTCATAATCTTTACAATTTTGTTCAGAACTTTGTAATACAGAGAAATGCAAAGAATGAAATATAAAAAAGGGTTTAAAGATTAGTTTTGTTAGCAAGGGTTTCAGTTTCAAAAAATGGACGAAAAAGAAATTTAATTTTCTTAAAATGCTGAGGCAAGCTAGCCCAAATGTTGCAGTGAGAAGGTTGCAGTGAGATCGACATTTCAATCTTTGAAGTTCAGGAGTCGAACCAGGGTGTTGGAATAATTATATACATGGGGGCTGGCTGTCTATTTTTTGTGTATTTGACAGGTGATGGGCTTCATACGTTGCTGTTACTAAGAAACAGTCACGAATTGTGAAAATTTTATGTGAAGGGGTGGTACATACTAAATAAAAATGCTGGATATATATAATATACTTATAGGTATATTATTTTATAAATCAAAAACTAAGGCACTCTGGAACAAGGTAATTTAAAAAGGTAAATAACAAAACACGGAACATAAAATTAACAGATAAGTATAAAAATAGGGCTACTTACAATAGTGCCTTTGGTTAGGTTATTTTGGTACTTTTTTACAAATTGCTTTCATAATTATCTAGGCATAAAACCATTATAATATATAATCTTCAAAATAATTCATAATCATATCATATCATATATCATAATCAAAATAATTCATAATAAACATTATTTATTGTAATTTGGATTGAACATTGGAGACCAAAACAATAAGGAGGCAGTACAGACAGACAGCGAATCAAAAACAGAAACAAAACGAAAATGGACAAGAAAGAGCGCAGCAACAGTAAAGAGTTGTAATATACGTATAGCGCCTCATTACATGTATACATACTTTTGCATGTGACTGTACAAGGCGTTATGTCAATTTTAGACGGTTCGTAGTTTAACAAGGCTATAGGAAGTTCACCTCTATCTACGTAATTTATAAACAGGAATTACTGCGACCGTGTACAGGGCCCATTGCTGTGTCTCTTCGACACCTATATAGAGCTGCTCCCCTAGTGCAAGTTGTAATTGTAAAAAACTTATCGTGAAACGTGATTTCTGATACTTTCCGCTCGGAACACCTTTCAAGATTCCCATAGAAATTGAGCTTTATAACGCAACTAAGAAGGTCAAGTTTTTTACTTTGATAACTTAACACACATTAACTTCACAACTTTGTGGAGTAGAAAATAAGTCAGCGATTTATAAGTATTTTACTATCAAAACTCATACGATCTCTTGAGTAACGGCCACGTATTACCATTTTTAAAACTGTGATTGAGGGTCGGAACCTTACCTCGGGGGTCGGAGGTGGTGAATCCTGGACTGGATATCTTACCCAGACCGTAAGATTATGTCGGACTCCTACCGACTAAACACCACCTGTGTGCTTTAAACCATACGGCCTTGGTATAAGGAGGAGCTACGGTTATAAACTCCCGAGGAACGATAAATCGGTAAAGGTCTCGCAAAACCTTCAGAGAACCTATATCACAAAAGAGTTACGTACCCATGTCCAGCTGTGAATGTTCTGACTGTCAATGTTCACACGATGAAATTCGTTTAATGTACTCTATAACCAAAATGACAGTTACCTGTATGTACAAAGCTATTAACTTTCCTCCAACCAATAGCATACTTCCATGAACTGGATCCTTTTCTTCTCCATTGTAATGAGGTAAAAGCAAACAGTATATATTTTTCGTTACATCTTCATTCAATGCTTTTATTTCACTGCAAACAAAAACAGTCTCATTGATGGGGCTTAATTCTTGAATAATGAACAACATTATCACCTAATTCGAAAAATTTGCATATTCAATTTATTTGCAAATAAAGTTAAACAAATGAATAGGACAAAGTTGATATAAAACATTCTCAGATGTCGCCATATTTTGGCACACTTTTCAATCATTACTTAAAGTCTTAGTAGACCCACTTGCAGGAAATTTAAATCGAGATTTAAAACTCGATTTTGTCAGTTTTTGACATTTTTAATATGGCTCTTATGTCAAAAAATGACTAAATCGAGATTTAAACAAGGTTTAAAATTTCCTGCAGGTGGGCCTTAAGCAGATGTAAATCTATACGTTACGCTTATAAGTGTAGCACGCAATTTAACAAAACTAAATATTTCATTTTGCAATACACTTAGGAGGTAGACCACAATAAGGCCCTAACAATATAGTCACTCTAAAAAAGCAAGAAGAAACATCTCTTCCATAGAATAATCTCTAAGACTACGCATAAATATGTAGGGGATAAGATTTAGTGTACTTTATCTTAAGTTAAACGATAGCTTATATTCAACGGTCTTAAATATATAAAAAGTAGTTTTACCTGTAACCATTATTTCCTGGACACGATGTCGAAAATATAATTCCTTCGTACACGGATAGTGACTTCTGAGGTAGTTCCGACAGAGAATATTTTATGTCATATCTAATAAAATAAAAATATAAATATATTTCTGTTTTATTAGCATTAGAATATCTACTAAGTAAATAATAGACTTTTGAGCTTACATCAATTTCTATCCCTAATATATTGAGATTGAGATTACAGAGAAAAACTTTAGCTAATATATTTTGATTGTGTACATTTAAATCTTTCGAAGAGATAAATAAAATGGAGCTTTATTTCTCAGTAATGCTCGTTTATTGTATTGACAATGTTTGATCTACCCAATTTTATAATATGAAAAAGCGGCTATTAATAAAATTATTTACATGAAACTGCCATAGAAAGAATCTCTGAAGGAATTTGTTATGTAATTGTCGATAATCATATAACGTACTATTCAGTAAAAAGAGATTTTAATAGTAACGTAAGATATTATAAGACATTAAGGCCCACTTGCAGGAAAATTTGAACCTAGTTTAAAACTAGATTTATTCAGTTTTTGACAATTTAGACTAAAATGGTTAAAATGTAAAGAAATCACTAAAACTAGTTTTAAATCTCGATTTAAATTTCCTGCAAGGGGCTATAAAAGAATTAAGACAATCCTGTTGTAATTTTATTGCTTAACAAACAAATCAACATACATTACACAATTTTTAATGCTAAACTTCTTTAAAAGTGTTTTGGCTACGTGCAGTTCTATTTCGACACATTCTTCATAATATAATGAATGTGAAATTTCAACTGTCCCTAAAACGAACCGTTTTGTAATATAGAAACCGGATATAAGTCACCTGTCAAGCCCCCAACCCACAGCAGTTGCCGCGGAACCATCTACATCCGCAGCGAAATGATGGGACATCAGGGAAACAAACGCCCAACCAGAACAGGAAGACATAGAGCCAACAACTTGAATAAGCCCTGAAGAATAAGTTTATTTTAGTAAATAAAGCTACTATAGGAGAGTTAAAATTAATATGATGAGTGAAGTGCGATGGGTATATTGTTACTGTGGCAACACCTTCAAACAAAATATAAACTTAAATAAAATACTTTTAATCCCTTGAGGGTCAGCGTGAACACCGGTGTTCGCAAACAATAGATGATTAAATTGTATCTGGGTTTCTGACTATGGACAGACTACATAAATGAATAAATTTTATCATTAAGTCTAAAATTTGACTTAAAGACCTCATAGTCCATTAGAATATCCTTTGAAGTGTAAACCGAGCAGTACATACCAACATTATAGATATATCTTCGAATTTTGTCATTTGGATGGTAGCGTGGGTGAACCATGGTGTATTTGACATAGGATATTCTTTCAGGCGTCCACCAATTCTGACTGCAATATACTACAAACGCAGATCGACCTGTCATCGAATCTTTATGATGGTGACGAGACAAACAAGTTCCTGCAGCTACTAGCCAGTGAGGACTTATAGCTGCTGCATCACAGTGTATCTATTACAAACAAATTAAAATTATTATACATTAAGAATCTTAAGTTTAAAGAATATTTACAGAAATATATTTAAATAATATCTCCTTGACTGAATTTTCAAACATCTAGTGATGCTTTGTTAAGCATTTGGTACGCACCTGCGATGGCTCATAAATATAAATGGCCGCGAAAGGATAATCAGACCAAAAGGCCAATTTACTTATGTTTCGGACCCTTTCCAGAATCTTGTTCTCAGAATTTTCTTGTATGAAAAAGCTCTGATTATCTACAGTTTGCTGGCCACTGAGGATCTTTGTTTTATTCTTGACTGTTGAAAAATCTTTTCTTGTTTTATTGGCATAAAATATTACAGTCTCAAATTTATTTTTCCTTTCTTTTTTATCAATAAAGATGTTGTTTCTGAGCTGTTTCTGTGTGTGTTTCTTAACAAATTTTTGGTTTAATCCATCGTGATGACCTAGGTTTTTATTTACATCTTCTAATAATACTGTTTGATTATCAACATTCTTATCTTTTACAACGGTGTCTAAGCGATTATCCAAAAAAATTTCATTGTGATAATTTATATCAGGTTCTTGAGTGGCTTTGTCATATAGTTCAAAAAATTTTATTTTGTCATCAGCAGTTGAGGATTGAGTGTTGGAAGTAGTTTGATCGTTGGTGGATAAGCTACTTTTACTGGTGGTTTGAGTTGCGGTTGTAAGAGGACATGTTTCAAAGTCAATTGTTTTAGAAACAGTGGGTTTTTCTTTAAGCCATAGTGTAGGGATTTTCCTTTTACCAGTAACTTTAGATTCAAGTTTACTAAGTATGAAATCGTAAAGAGGGTGACTTTCCCGAAATGCTTTATTACGTTTCAGGAGGGTATCGAAACTTTTTCCACTACTTGTACTTGCACCTACTTGTACCACTCGGTTGATAGGGTTGTTTACGTGAAATGATAGAATAAGGCTCGGTTTCGTCTCATGTTCCTGTTGTGGATTAAAGAAATCACGATTTTTCATTCGATCATCATTATCATCCAGATAATAAAATTCAATGTAACTTGGTGTCGAGATTTGTGGGGGTTGTGACCAAGAAGTCAAAACATGTGGCTTAGTTTTTGAGGTCATTTGTACATTTGTTGTTCGCACTTTACTCTCAGAAGTAGTACTCTCGGATTCAATAAATACTTTAGTTTTTCTCCACAGCATATTGACAATTTCGTAATGTTTGCGACTGACTCTGCCCACCTGCCATTTTTTTGGAGACACAGTAGTGTCAGAAATATAGGCAATGGTTTTACTAGCAGTAGTCCTATATTGCTTAGTAGAATTATAATTTAGGTTTTTAACGTCTTTACGTATTATATTTGGTGTCGTGCAATATACATAAACTTGAGTAGCTAATATTACGAACACTGTTATAATAAGCGAGTTCATTATGTATACACTGAAGTCATGATCAAATACTGAATTTTTTCTGGGTAATATCACCCAGTAACCATAAAACCAATACTATAAATAGGAAAAAGTTACCCGTTATTTTAGTTCCTATGACGTCTGATAAAGCATTTTTAAATTTATGACAGCAAGAGGATAACCAAAGACAAATGTATTTTATTTCTGTCCCTCTTGGGGACATATTTCACGAACATAGTAGATAGCGTTTTTGGCAGATGAAAAAATACAACATATTTAAATTGAATTTCTACAGCAATCCCTTATTTAAATTTGTTGAACTTGGTATATTTCGAACCCTTGTACTATGTTATATGTGAATTAAACATTATTTTCATTACTTTTGATATGAGTCAACTAGACTAAGGCGGAGTCGCGGAGGTTGGCAGCTTCCACCCGCTGTAACAAGTTGCAGGCGGCCGGGCTCTCCATAGCGGCTGAGGCTGGGGGCCGAAGGGATCAGCTAGCCGAAACTGCAAAAGGAGAGTGTGGGCGCCTGTGCTTTGGTATGCCAGGGTGGAAGGGCTGCCTTCCCGTAGGGCCGGAGCACACGCAAACATAATTGCATTCTGCAAATGTCTATGATGTGAAATGATTCAAAATTAGTCGTAGTGAAAATTAGGTGAAATTTATGTATATGAGCCCTAACTCATATTTATTGAACTTGGGAGATTTCGGACCCTTGTACTAAATACTATGTGAATTAAACATTATTTTCATAACTTTTGATACGAGTCAACTAGTCTAATAACTTTCAATTAATATCTACTATGTCTGCAGGTGTCTTTCATCTTTAATACATCATAACAACCCAGTTTGTTATAAATAAAAACATAAATAAATTCTACATGAGCTGCCCAAAATAAACAAAATGCTTTATTGGGAGTTTATTGGATATTTTATTTACACGATATTCAACCTGCGTCTTAACAAACTTTTACATTCTAAATTTAAAAATAATATAGGAAATGTTGACATAATTACGTCAAATTTATTTATATTTTTCCGAAATTACTAAGTAGAAAGTTTTAAATAATTATCATCATTATGTATTAAAATCTTTACAATTTATCCATAAAATCTACTGATGCATAATCGCCATTAGTTTCGGCGCTTGTATTCATGAAAAATTATGAGTGAGCTTGCGCAGTACAAGCCAGAAGGTGAGGTCATTTATTTTAAGCTTTGACTGGGTCTAATCCTGGATCACCACGGTGCACAGGATTATACGTGATGATTAAGCGTAATTTTTACGACTTCATTTGAATGTTTAATAAAAACTTCGTCACGTTCGTCCCTGTGGTGATCTTCGAAGTTTAAGATTTCTATGTATGTTAGTTGTAAAGTATATGAGTACGATGAACGTGAGTTCGAAAGTTCACGCTAGCGAAGTATGAAACTCCGAATGATTCGTTTATGAATTGTGAAGTGGTGTGGCAAACGATGAGATTTTTATCGTGGTACATCATCCAAGTAGCACCGCGAGTTTTTTTCGCGATGTTTTCATAAAGTCGCATGGAGCTGTATACGAATACATGTGTTTATTTTCATAAGTAGAGGTAGGTACTATCTTAAGGCGATTAATTGACCCATCAGAAGGTAAGAAATTCAACAAGAATCCCAAAAAGTCATTTGTTGTTAATTTATTTTAATAATACTAAACACTGCCAATATACTTAGTAATATACTTGATATCATTCATTATAGATGAAAAGATAAATTAAAATAGTTAATACATCTTTTAATTTCGGCAGACGTTTTCTTATTAATCCTCCGTTTAACAATTATAAGTTTTCTAGAACCACGAATAAAACCTTGGAAAGGATATAAACTTTCCTTAATTTTACGAAAAAAAATAATTTTTCAGGATTAACAATGAATTCGACACCGATTGCCTTGAACAAAGCTGCGATGCGTAAATACGAAGATCTAGAGGTGCCTTGTGAATCAATCCTCGCCAGTTACGTGTGGGTGGATGGATCTGGGATTAATCTTAGATCGAAAGATAGGACGTTTGATTTTATTCCGAAAACTCATAAAGGTAATAAGCCGTAATGAAATATGACATACAAAAGATCAAAGAATCCTTATCGAGGAAAAAAATATTTACAGTGGATAAGCTAGACAATGAAGTTTGATTTTCTATATTTTGACTAAGCGAATTAGCAAACAAAGTGAATGACCAAGAAAATTATTAATTAGAATGAAACAAAAACACCTCTTCCCGCCCGTGTGGGAATATAAATGCGCTATACCAGGAAGAGTCGGTTATTTTGAATAGCATTCAAAACAAAAATGTAGACACGAAAAACAGAGTCAATACGAATAATTTATAAAAAAATGGCGCAGGTTGATTTTGTGTTTACAACAGTAATAAAATATAAATAACACCCTTTCCACAGTAATGTGTTGGTTTACTCATAATAACTTATCATTAAATTAAAAAAAAAACAAAGTGTATCAAATTTTCTTTGCCTAACGTAAAGCAGGTCAGTACTAAAATTAAAATTAATGAGGAGATAATTCAATGTGTTGATACAACGGTATTTTTAGGGATCACCCTGGATTCTCGTTTGCAGTGGAGATCTCATATTAACACCCTATCGGCAAGACTCAGTTCGGCTTTTATGCCGTAAAAAAGAGTAGATTGTTGTCGGATGTAAAAACGGCGAGACTTGTATATTTTAGTTACTTCCATAGTGTCATGTCGTAAGGTCTGCTGTTATGGGGCACAGCAGCCGATATTCACGACATTTTTGTATTACAAAAAAGAGCAATACGTTCTATTTATAAACTTAAACCTTGTGATTCACTACGGGAATTATTTAAAGAAATAAATATTTTGACAGTTGCATCCCAATATGTGTATGAAAACATTATGTACGTTTATAAAAATATAAAAATATTTTTAAAATGCAGCGACGGTCACAGTCTAAACACAAGACACAGGAACAGACTTGCTGTTCCAGGTTTCAGACTACGTAAAACTAGTCACTCATTTATGGGAAAGTGCATACAAATATATAACAAAATTCCACAACATGTAACTGAACTGCCGTTGCACAGGTTTAAACCGCATATTAAGAAAACCCTCATGGGAAAGGCATATTACAAAGCTCAGGATTATTTAGATGATAGGAATGTGTGGACATCCGTTGCTTAATCTTAATAATGTTTAGTTTAATTTGCCACTTTAAAGTAATGAGACGTTAATACATGTATCATTCATACAAGTTAATGTAATAAGAGATAACAATGTTTAATCTTATTTTGATTATATACTGACATATAATTTCTAATTGTAAAAAATGTAACACTGTGACTAATAGATTGTATGATTGGCTATTTAAAAAAAGTGGCTCATGAGTTTCTTACCGGGTTCTTCTCATGAAATGCCTTACTCTCGGAATCCGGTCGCTTGTATCGATTACAACCACAGTCAAAGCGCTATGTGGATGTACTTGCTACAAGCGCTCGCGGCAGTGAATTTTAAGTCTTTTTTGTCAATTTTATTATTAAAATTTACTTTATGTATAATAAATGTGACTATGTATGAATGTTGACGATTTTAAGAGCTATGTTTAGCCTATGAAATAAAATTATTTTTGATTTGATATGAAAGCATAACTATCAATTTATGAGTTTCAGATCGTGTTAGTTTTCTTTCAAATATACTACGAAACATGCACTAAAATCAATTAAGATCTTAGTCAAACGATGAAGAAGGTCCTACCATAATTCTACCCTATACTATGCTGTCAAGTCTGGAAAATTTCCAATTTCTTCACGGCAACACAGTTGCTGCATTGGTCCAATAACGTGGCTAACGTGGCGGTTATATCACTCATATGTTATCGTATTCAATATAGAAACCGAAACGATGTGAGTTCCCATATGCGACTACATTTCTGAGTATGTTTATCGCGAATTATTATGCTAATTTGTGTTTTTGTGAAGTATCGAAATGTATTTTAATCCTAATACTTGGGACTCCAGTCCTTACATTCTGATAATTTTCAAGCTATTACAAAGTTTAAAACAACTTTAACTGGATTTTATAGATTCATTCTAAAGTTATCGCTATCGCAGTGTATTTCATTTTATTTAGAGCACATTCAACGAAGTCTCTATAAATATCCCTTTGGTTTTAGCTTCGTAAATCGATGTTAGGTTAATACCATTCTAAAGGTATACTAAGTCAATATCCACTGTCTATGAAAAACTATGTTTGTCTAGGAAATTACGCAACTAAATAAAGCTCTAAAAATATTAACGCAATGTTAAATTCTACTTAAAGGCCGTTAAAAGTAGGCTCCAAACGTATGTGCTACGAGCTACGAATTCGCATCAAATTGTATTACTAGCTACGAATTCGCATCTCGTCGTAATCCTCAACTGTAACATATATATTTTTTAGATTTCTTTATCTGTTAAATTCTGATTTAAACAGGTTTCCAAAATGCCAAAGTGGGAATACCTGCCCATAATGAACAATGTTCAGTCTATGACAGAATTGACGTTGTATGAGTTAGGTCCGAAATATAATTGGATCGCAACTGTTCCTAGCACCAAATTGGGAATATCTAAACGTTATAGGATGAGAAACCTGCTCTCGGATTTACTCTAATTCTACGAGTAAAGATCAACATGAAATTGATTATATTTCAATGAACAAGTGAACATGACCACACACCTTTTTATTTGGTATTTCTTATACTAAGAAACTTACATAGTAATATTATGAATAATTACGCTCATTTATAAACTATTTTAGGGCCGAACAGGGGTTTAAATGTTATGTAAGTAATAAAATCTTACATTATATTAAACGATGAGAGGATATTATCAAAAAGCTACTCTCAATCAGAACAAGACAGCGGAATAGTCTAGTTTCAGACTTGTGTCTGTGCCTTTTATTTGTTAACATAATAAATGACTCGAATGATTAAAGTAAATAGATATAATCTTTAATCATAATTAAAAACAGTTTACGGTTATAAACAAAGTCTTAAGAAAAGCAGTCAAACAGAAAAGTTAACGATTTACATAACCAAAAACTAAAGTTATAAAATATTATTAATTATTTAAGAATCATTCTAACAATTTTAAAGCCTTTTTTTTTCAAGTTTAATCTGAAATTTGGGTCAAAAGCTTATATTTTAAAGTGTACCTTAATCTGGGCTTAGGTTTACAGCCGGAAATTGAGCCGGTATTTCACTAATTGATTGCACTCATTTTCCGAAGTAATTTAGATAATCTTATTTCAATCAATGATTCATTCAAGTATAAATCATAGATTAGCTTAAATTAATAAGTATTAATGCATATGGGCCAGTTTTTTATCCGTATAAAGGTAACCAAATTATTAAAATATCAACCAATGGCGTAAACATTTGACACCAAAATGTGCTATGCCAGCTTGACAGCTGACCAATAGTAACATTTTCCAATTCGTTAGATAACCATAGATACGAGAAGTTAAACCACTACACGATGCTGCATCAAGGAAAATGGTGAAAGTTGTTCATAGCTAATGTATAGTGCTTCGCAAATGTCTTATTTTTCATTGCAAATTTAAGTTAAGCTGATGACACACATTTTGGTACTATTATCGACGACATAGGCCGAGATTAAAACCATTTGGTTCACTTGAATACGGATAAAAAAACCGGCCCTAAGTGATCAATATTTCTTTCACAAAACCAAACTAACAGTGGCAACTTTTAATGTATTGTACAAAATCGTATAGCTATTTGTTTTACATTAAATGACCATCAAAGGTCATTAAGATATATATCGTCAAAATATCCAATTTATACTATCTGTGGTTTGCAAAGCTTTTAGTCCCCACGCAACACTTAACGTAAAATTATTATCTTTAAAATATAAGCTACGTCAAAGGTCTGTGATGATAGCTATTTGAGCTCCCAGGAGAACAGAAGCGAGGAATGTTTTGGTTATGAAGATGATCACTTTATGACGCAAAAAAGATTAAAGTTATTGAAGAAAGAACTTTAGCATGAAAATGGACAGTATTTTACTGTATCAACGTAAATTACTCGTATATTCTTACTCTCTCACTTATTACCAATAGTAGCAGTGAATTACAGTAATTACACGCGTGCGTAAAATAACACAATAACACTAATAAACAAGCTTCTTCCCCTTTTCTTTATCTTAGTTTATCAAGTAGATAATCAATTGAACATTATCATTATAATTTATGTATTAAACTCAGGTCTGTCACTGTTCTATTGAGAAATACAGGTTCTTAAGCTTAGTTTAGGCACAGTCTTCCACAATAAGTTTTCGATTCTATGTTGTAAACAAATTACGAATATAGAGGAGCTCGGTGGCGTAGTGGTTAGTGCGCTTTGGCTTTCGATTGAAAACAAAGCTATCTTCGCCATGGTCAGGCCGTGGATGGGTGACCAAAACATTGTGATCTCGAGCTCCTGCGTGCTTCGGAGGGTACGTTAAGCTTTGGGCCCCGGTCGCTATTGCGACTGTTTCTACCCACTAACCCGCATTGGGCCAGCGTGGTGGTGTTACGGCCCATTTTCCTCTTATGTTTCGCCACGACGAAGACCTGTTCCCAGCAGTGGGGAAGAAGGAAATAAACGTTTTATTATTAATAATATGTATAGATTTGCAATGATTTAATTTTATTATTATGAATAGACACATACCATATTATGTCATGACGCCTTTTTCCCCGAAAGGGTTGGCAGAGGTTTTACCACCCACATTTCGCCAGTTATGTTAAGTCCCCATGTAACAGGGGGCGAGCCTGTTACCATGCACCGGGCACAATGTGAGGCAAGTGATATTCACAATGAACTGTGCATAAGTTTTATTCAAACTCAGGTACAGGTACAGGTACAGGCGGTGGGATCGAGCCGGCGATTCGTCCGTCCCATCTCGGCTGCCGCTGCCTTCGCCTTTGCCTGGAGTTGGAAATAAACATCTCTACTTCACTTTAACTTAACTCGAAGGCAACCTCTTTAAGTGGAAGCCTAATCTGCTACTCACCTTACCAGTCACAGTCTTTGTTGATTACTAGTGTTGTAGCCTTGTACTTTATCAGGCTCTAGACTATCTGTGTACAAAATTTCGATTGAATCTGTAGTCTTAACATGAAAGCGAGACAGGCAGAGTTACTTTCGCATTTACAATATTAGCATAGATTTGTAAATAATTTATTTTATAATTTTTGTAAAGTATAAAATCATTGGAGGAATTTTGATATTATTGTGCTAAACAACCGAGGTATATTTATGTACGTATTTTTCAGATTTGCCTATTTGGTACTTTGATGGCAGCAACACGGCACAAGCGAATCCTGATAACTCCGATACATTTATATTCCCAGAAGTAATATACCACGATCCATTTAGGCGAGGCAACCACATATTGGTATTAGCTGATACTTACCAATACAATTACCAACCAACAGGTACGCATTATAACTTTCATTTTCGCGTGGCACTTACGTTTAAGGAGTTTGTTTGTTTTGTTTCTTAAAACAAGATGAAGCTGAAACAAGCTTATAATGTATAGCTGCCATAAGATAAAGCAATGATCATTAATTTTTCATGTGACTTTGCCATATTGAATTGATGAATCTTGTGAATTATTTGATACTTAGAGAAAGCGAGAGATGTGTGCCAGCATCGTAGGAAGTAAAGTTTTCCTTCTCTCATATAGGTTATGTCTGCACCTATCCTCCAAAAATAAAAACTTATGAATGTATTGGGTCCTTACCTATGAAATTGATGATTTTTTTCTCTCTTAGTATTTTGTGTGTAACTATTATGATTCAGAGTATTCCTAAAAAATTATTACCTCGTCTAAAAATAGACTATATTTTTGAGCTCTTTTGATTTGTTTTGATAATTCGTTGTAAGTTTAAGTGAGTTAAAATTGGACACGGAGACAACTCTTTTAAAGTGCCTCCCGAATACATCATTTTATTTGCATTCACTTAAAAACGATAAATAATTGAAGTGTGATATTACACATATTACTAAAGCTTGTCTAATGATAGATGCCAAATATTATTATCTTTGGATATGTCGTTGTGAAGAAAACTGAAAAAATTTTAGTATGGAAAATGCAGAATTCCCCAAAATCTCCATACAAAACACCAATTTCATAGGGTAAGACCTAATATTAATTCATATGCATAAAAAATATAGTTAATTGTTTTTTGTTTACAAATAGATAAGAAAAATTATCCAAAAATAACATAATTGAATTAATACATTCATAAGTATGTTATTTGTGGAGAATTTTTCTTATAATAAAAAAATAATAATTAACAACACTATATTTTTTATGCACATTCTGTATTGCCGCATGGTTGTTATTCTGAGATTTTAGGCCATTATGAATCCGTTGTTGACTGCACGACATAAGTAAAGGGATATTTGAAATATGGAGCATTCCTAATAATATCCCAGTTAATACTTTTTATGTATCTTGAATAATTTTCGCGAAATGTAATCAGAAACAGTCGTCATAATTTGTGTATTTCAGCGACAAACTATCGTAAGAACTGTGTCATGTTATGTGAAAAAGGGGAGGTAGAGGAGCCATGGTTTGGTTTTAACCAGGAGTTCTTTCTGACCACCACTGATGGTAGGCCTCTGGGCTGGCCCCCGGGCGGATTTCCCGCCCCACCAGGCCCTTATTATTGCGCAACTGGAGCAAACAAAATTGTCGCAAGAGACTTAATGGAAGCTTTTTACAGGTGAAGACTTTATTAATATTTATTAATACTAATGAGGTGAGCGTGGTGTGCGCACTCAGACTTATAATGCGCATTGCAGAGTGGCCAAAAATCATACTATAGCTACTAACAAGCCATAGCACAACATTGGAGCGATAAAGAAGTTGCCTCTATTGAATTTGTCTCCTCGAACCCAAGGGCATACTCCTACCATGTCTATTTATGTCTCCAACAAGGATGAGATTCTTATTAAGAGTGATCCACTCTTTGTTGAAATTGCTTTCAGCTACATACTTTAATCAAAGTAACAAAGTTCATTACTTATTAGATTCTTTGTTACAAATTAGTTATTTTGTGAGTTTTTTATTTATTCAGGTGCTGTCTGTATGCTGGTATCCATTTGAATGGAATAAATCCGGGAACAACTCCATCCCAATGGAATTTCCAGGTTAGTATTTTATGTAAGTTTTGTTGAGACATATCCTTCAATGAGAACCTCTCTAAAATATAAGACTAATATACCCAGTGTATATTTGCAACTGGATTTATCCATGAAACTTTACTACTTCTTCACATAAACAATGAAATTAGATTTTAGTGCAACAATACCAAAGGGTAGTGGTAATGTGAATGTTCATAATAATGAGTTGGTTTAATTACAACCAACAGCCGTTAGGCAAGGGACATTACAACCGTAGTTAAAACTTAATGAAGGAAACACGCGTTAGTTTATAACCACAGACTGAGAAAAATAAATTAACTTTGAAATCGATGGTTTAATATTAAAAATAAGTTTTGAACTGACTTTGGTACTTTCGTTAACATTTTACTCCATCCATTCTTATCTGAGACAAAAGGTAAACAAAATATTTGTGGTTCTCAAACATTTTTGTTTTTGTTGTACTTATTTTATATTTTCATTCCCCGATCATCGTTTTTGTCACATCCGTAAAATTTTATTTATGTATATATGTTGTTTCTTATTTATATATCGGTATATTATTATTTATTTTAAATATTTATATATATTAAATGAAATAATGTTTGACAGCGTATTACGTAAAGAGTATTTAAACATGCTATATTGCTATCATCCAAATGATACTAAATATGAATGGAAATAAAACAATGAGGTAATTATGATAATTTTAGTTCAATTTGTCATGAAAATGTCATGATATTTCATGTTCATTTGGTAGAATTACTATTCATTGGAATAAATGTATAAAAGTTTGAGTACACCGTTTGTTTTGGGTCTTTTCTATAAGCATTTTTGATTTTTGACAATGCCTTACGGCAATGAAGTAATGACACTTTTTATGGGACCTTTTGTCTCAGATCAAAATGGATAGACTATAGATCTTTATGTTAAAATTTCATATATATAGAAAATTTCACACTTGCATGGTAGCGATATAAACAAATTCCGGTCTTGGCAAGCGTTATGCCTAACTTAAAAAATCGGAATTTTTCGTAATGGTTTGTGGTTGCCAAAACGAATAAAAATTATGAAACCAACCAAATTTTCCTGTTATATCGTGATAGTGGAATTATCAAGGACTTCCCTAGTACCTAACTATTTAAACCGGCCAAGTGCAAGTCGCATTCGCGCACGAATGGCTCCGTACCATTATCTATTAAAACGGCAAAAATGTTTGTTCTATGTCTTCATTATTCATTTCATTTTAATATTTTTTAATGTAAATAATATGTTGCCGTTATCAATATGTATCACAAATCTTCACTTTTTTGCATGGAAACCCCGTTTTACATCAAATTAATTCTGTTTTTTAGTATTTATTGTTACAGCGGCAACAGACACATCTTTTCTGAAAATTTCAACTATCTATAAAGGTTCAAGAAATACAGTCTAGTGACAGACGGACAGCGGAGTCTAAGTAATAGGAGCCCGTCTTACTGATCCTTTGGGTACGGAAATCTAAAAAGGAGCATTTTTATTGAGTATAATATTGAACATGATTGTAGGTGGGCCCCAGTCCAGGTTTGAGGTCAGCAGATGATTTGTGGATGGCGCGATACATTTTGGCGCGGCTAGCTGAGGAATACGGAACCGTTGCCACATTTGAACCGCAGCCAGTTCCCGATTGGCCAGGGAATGGCACTTTTGTTTATTTCTCTACAAAAGATATGAGGATTGAGGATGGGATTCTGTACGTCAAATTTGATTAAAATAGAGTTGTTTATTTGAGTTATTGATTGCCTTTTTAACGCACAGTAGTTAATACGTCTTTTGAGAAAATACCTAGTTCTTTTTTTAATTTCACTATATTAAATTATTGTGACAAGGCTTCCTAGTAGTTTTACGAATGGATGGCACAGTATATTTTGGACGTTCATAAGTTTATAGTGATATATTTAAATATTTAAATGATTTCCGTATGTAAAATTAACATTGAATCTGTATATACTCAAGGTAGCAAACCGTGTAAAGATATAAAACCCTGTTACTTATGTGTTATGACCTAAGTGATTAATAGGATGTAATCAATGTGCAACGCTCTACGTTATTATCTAAGAATGGTCCAGATGGCTACATCTGGATAATATGAATGGCAACAATGATAGTTATCTTCTCTCAGGAAAACCTATTTACACTTGAGTTTGGACGTGTATATTGTTGATGATGTATAAAGATTACCTTATTTGCAGGGTAATAGAAAGGACAATAGATAAATTAGCTCGTCGGCACGGAGCTCACATTAATGAATATGATGCAAACAATGGCGCCGACAATGCTAAGCGACTGACTGGGAAAAACGGCATGCCACACATCAGAGATTTTACTGCAGGTTTGTTTCCTAGTACTTAATATGTTTGTGTCAAGCGTTACATATTATGTAAAACTAAGAAAAAACTTTTGAAGAACCATTGCGCCGACCGCTAATAAAATCGGGAAAAGGGGCAGGCAATGATGATGATGTTGATGACTTAATATTGGGTCCTTACCTATGAAATTGGTGCTTTTTTTCTCTCTTAGTATTTTGCCTGTAACTATTAAGATTCAGAGTATTCCTAAAAAATAATTACCTCGTCTAAAAAGAGATTATATTTTTGATCTCTTTTGATTTGTTCTGATAATTTGTTGTATGTTTAATTGTGTTAAAATTGGACACGAAGACAACTCTTTTTAAGTGCCTCCCGAATACATTATTATATTTGCATTCACTTAAAAACGATAAATAATTTTTATCAAGTGTGGTATTACACATATTACGATAGATGCCAAATATTATTATCTTTGGATTTGACGTTGTGAAGAAAACTGAAAAAAAATTAGTATGGAAAATGAAGAATTCCACAAAATCTCCATACAAAGCACCAATTTCATAGGTAACCTAATATGCAATACACCTACCAACTAAGCGCCAGCTGATAACTAGCGTCAAACTTTTGAGCCATGCGCAATATTAAATTTGTTTTTTAACTGCGTTACTTTGTGTGTCTTTATGTATATATATGTATATATTTTCGTTCTTTTTTCTGCATATATCATTTAAAAGAATGTCATCAACAACCTCTGCTCGTCCACTGCTGGACATAGATCTAAAAGATCTAAAAGAATGTACGTTATCTAAAAGCTAATCCGCAAGCAAGAGGTACTTGGTAATCAATTAAAAGTTTTATTTTGCCATTAGCATAATAAAAGTTTTAATTGCCCCCATAATCATTTTCTTACGATGTTTCAATTCTTCCAATTTATTCCAAGTAAATTTTCAATAATTCGTCTCTTGGCGGTCCCAGTGCATGTCTTCAATAGAGTAACATAATTGTTTTAAATAACCTCGCTAGTTGCTTGTATACTATGCTGTTGCCAGAACTAACAGCTCTTGAAAAATGATTTAAGGAGATTTTTCTTGTTTGGTGTGGAATTTAATTACATCACATTATTATTTTTTCTTCAAACTAGCTCGCTTTTCTCTGTTTTTATTAGTTTGCACGTTTATACCTCACATGGATATACATACATACATATAATCACGACTATTATCCCCTAAGGGTTAGTCAGATACTAGGCAAAAGCACCAATAGCAGTCCACCGCCATAGTCCGCGCTTCACCAAGTAGTGACTGCAGTCAGTAAGCCCGTCGCCGCTATAAGCTCACATGAACACTATAAATTACTGTTGATGATTTTAAATTTCAAATTTCATGTAGTTTGTCTTAATACATCACAGTATTGACAAAAGGAAAAAAATATGTGCTAGGCTTTCGTGTAACAATGTTTTTTTTGCTTTTATTAGCACGTATACACGTGGTTTGGTGGTATCATCCAGTTGAAATACGTATTTTACTTCAAATCTAACATTTTTAAAATAAGCCGTTCCAATAGCACTAAGTGCAACCTGAGTAAAATTACAACCTCTTCAGTGCTCAGTGTAAGTTTTTATTGTAAAATACTTCTCACTTTTAGTTGCGTTATGAAATGTCTAGACTGTCAATTTCCATGGGAAATGTGAAGATGTTTTTTTACAATGAAATCTTACACTGAGCACTGAAGAGGTTGTAATTTTACTCTGGTTGCACTTAGTGCTATTGGAACGGGTACAGTTTGCTGTATGTTTAAATACTCAAAGCTCTTTTCCAGGCGTGGCCAACCGAAGCTGCAGTGTCAGGATACCGCGCCAAGTCTCGGAGGATAAGCGGGGGTACCTCGAGGACCGCAGACCTGCGGCTAATGCCGATCCTTACCGAGTTATATGCATAATGCTCAGGACTTGCATATTTGACGAGTAGAATGTATACAACACTAACTGCTCCAAATTACACCTCTTTTCCTTTTTTTTTACAGCAAATTAAATTAATATTTGCATATGGGAAAATCTTAAATACTTACCTATATTCATTACAGTCATTCTATTGAGAACAAAGTTTTCAGTTTTGAAATCTCAAATAATCACATCTGATCACAATATTGATGGCCAAATTATTAATATCCCATGTATACCTACTATTGGTTATATATGTGATGTATTCTATGTTATGTTCCATGTTCATGTGTTTTTTGTTTTATCACTATCCAATTACAAAATAAATAAATAAAAAGTTTCGAGTGATTTTGATTATTAAGAGTGTAATATTTAGTTTTTAAACCCTAAAATAATTAGCTGTAAATGTACATTGTGCTCGTGATTTTCTCTGGTTCGTTTTGAATAAAATATCTCAACCTGGAGTTGTGTACCTCGAAATTATAGGTAACGGTAATGTATCGGCACTTTCTTATATAAACAAATGGAACCACAATCTCTCTGGAAACATAATGACCACATTTACACAAAACAGATGTGTAGAGGAACGCAGACGTTTATTTAAAGACTAGGATTTATCTGAACTATATCTCATTCATTGACACATCCTTTTGTTCAGAGACATCGCTATATTTCTAGTCAATCTAAAAGTTTGTAATGACTCTGGATCAGTTCCAATTGTGCTTTGTTCCTCACATTGTTTTCGTAAGGTTTTTAAGACCCTCTATTTTAAGACTATTGATAGACTGCACTTTATAAAGAGTTTAAATAAACATCTTTATATATGGTTTGGAAGTAGGTTCCTTATCTTACAACTATTAACTAATTGCTTGAATGATATTTTTCTACGCTTCCAACGTGGTCAATAATTATTACACATGACGTGTTGTACCGATATTACCTCTAATATCAATTATTATCAAACATTTCATCATCATTTCCATGCACAGCTTTCATAGGTAGTCGTGAGCAATATTTGGTATTGATTTTACAATGTATATTTTTCCTCATAACATTGAACAACAACAGATATTTGGCAACTCCATGTATAAGTAGAGATGTGAGGGGACGCGCACATGCTTAATGATTTAGAAAATAACTCATTTCCTCTTTCTTCCTCACCACAGGTTTTAAGTGTCTCGTGTATTGGGTAGTTTTGATGTTCCGTATTAGTTTATTTATTCAATGGAGCAATGGCTGACGATATTGATAAATTTTTCATGACAGGTCCCACACGTTCAATCCATTCAATTTCATTACCAATCAAAAAAAGAAAATATGTGTGAATGTCAAAGTATTGTGTTATGTTTTATATAATGTATTCTTATTAAAACACGTTATCTTAGATAATAATTTATTTTAAGTCTACATAATTTCGTAACTATTATATCACAATGAAATGGTAACCTTATATTTACACTTTGTCTTCGCAAGCAATATCCGTGAACTCAACTATATTGCTATTGGGAAATATGTAAAGTTCACCCACTCTCTCGTCTCCTATGGGAACGTCGTTACTGCAGGACAGTCCTTTACTGGGTCTACTAGTCCCCTCTACGTTTAAATACCTTTCACTAGTATAATCTTCGGGCTTGATAAACCTAAATCCGTTTTCTTTATAATTATTTTGATTACGCAAACAACTGCAAGAGTTTCTCGTTGAACTCTTAAGATTGTCCATTTGTGAAAGGTTGATAGATTTCCTTGCTGAATACACGCTTCTTTCATTTATAGAACGAAATGAAAGGATTCTAGTTCTGTACGATTGGCCGTCCTGAAACAAAAAACATTTATATTTTCCTAAACGTATTGTACTTGTGGCGTGTTGACTAACTGTTATTTTCCTGGACTAAAAGAACTTTTTAATTTTAACATTTTTAATTAAAGTTCTCCATATCCAGACTAATGTCTGCCGTAAACGGCCGGTAGACTAAATTGTATTGCATTTCTCAAATTCTTATCTACCTCATAGCTGTCGTTGGTGAATCGGTTAGGCTTCTTTCCAAATGTAAACCTTTGCTTGAATTCCTTTTTGAATTTTTCCTGCAACATAAATAGCTTTTTAAATGTTATACTGTATCAAGAGTTAAAACATTCGAATAATAAAAACAATTATTGTGTGAGACGGTAACATTCAACGTTTTTGGAATATTGTTTATGTATTGGATAGATTATAAAGCAACTTCTTGTATTAAAATTTTACATCTTCATAATTCATTCGTGGAATCTTTGTGTCACGTAGAAATCAAATCTAACGTTTTCTCAATATCTTACTTAGAAACATTAATTAGGTTTTTCTATTAGGTCCTTACCTATGAAATTGGTGTTTTGTATGGAGATTTTGGGGAATTCTGCATTTTCCATACTAAATTTTTTTCAGTTTTCTTTACAACGACAAATCCAAAGATAATAATATTTGGCATCTATCATTAGACAAGCTTTAGTAATATGTGTAATATCACACTTCATAAAAATTATTTATCGTTTTTAAGTGAATGCAAATAAAATTATGTATTCGGGAGGAACTTAAAAAGAGTTGTCTCCGTGTCCAATTTTAACACAATTAAACTTACAACAAATTATCAAAACAAATCAAAAGAGGTCAAAAATATAGTCTATTTTTAGACGAGGTAATTATTTTTTAGGAATACTCAGAATCTTAATAGTTACAGACAAAATACTAAGAGAGAAAAACACACCAATTTCATAGGTAAGGACCCAAAATAAAGGGTAGCTTTAAACATTCAAGCCAGGGTTTTACGGGGTTTCTAGTGTCTGCCTTTATATATTTTTTTTTATGGGATAGAGGGCAAGCGAGCCGACGGGTCATTAGAGGTTTTTCTATTTCAGCTTGTTTTTAACTATAATACGTATGATGAAAATTAACAATCATTGTTTTCATCAATACTAATGGGTTATCCAGTGTAATTCTAATATTTATTACAATTTTTAATTATATTTTTCAGATGTCTAGTATTCAACAACAGCGCGTATTTGTTCATTTTAGGATAGGTAAATATTAGTATCTTTTAATTAAATTTAAAAATTTTAGCTTTTATTATTAAATTACTATCACGTTAGACAAAGTTCAAATTGAGGCATGTAGGTACTATAGATATTATACAGCTATTAGTGGATCCATGCTTCAGTGAGCATAATTTCCTTATCTTCGAACCGTTATGATTAACAACATCCCTAATTAAGTCACGTACACTGAATATACACCCAATTATTATTTGTCCTTATTTCGACCTCTATTTTCAGCAAAATGTTATTTTCATTATAATAAAAAATCTTAATTCCCTTTTGTTTTCGCTTGCCTTTTGATGTGACCAGTGCGTGGTGACAGGCTCTCCTCCTGTCCTGGGGACTAAAATCTAATCAGGAGAAACGTGGACTTCTTATTCTCACCTCTAACTACCCCTTAGGAGTAGGTATGAAAGTATAAAGGTAAATACTAGAATAATAATAAAAGCTCTACTCTAGTTAGGTGCATAAACCACCATTGATTTTCGCCCCAACGTGGAACGTTCATAAATAATCGCGGTTTCAGTTTACACGCCCATTTCCGATAAGGGGGAACCACTGAACATTAACTTTATTGAAATATGGAGTCAATAAAATTTTGCTAGTACGGTCAGCTCTAAGCATTATTCGGCAATTTCCATGGCACGTTAAATGTATAATGTTTATAAGACATAGCTTCACTGTAATCAAATAACAATTCATTCATATCATCACGCCTCTTTGCTCAAAGGGAAAAATATAGGTGTTAACCACAAATAAATATTAGGGGACAAACATTTGTACTCATCTATGAAACGTATGTATAATGTCATGTATAAACATTGTCGCCCACCAAGACTTGATCCCGCAAACTCTCGATCTTCAGGGTCATTGACCACAAAGTCTAGTCCGTCGATATTAATGTATGATAAACAATTGTTATATTTTACTTACATTGTATATGGCATAAATAAACGGATTATAACACGAATTGCTCATCGCCAACCAATCAAAGCAGAAAAATAACACATTGATATATCTATACCTGAAACAAGAGAACACAATAAGCAAATAACACAGTTAAAATAATATTGAGAATAAGCCTAAATTAGATACTTCAATAATCTAGGATAACAATGTACTACATAAAATAAATAGTCTTAGATATTAGTTTCTATTGTATAAAACATTACTCGTATAACTGTCGAAATCAAAGTCAATAACAGTAGATAAAACTAGGTTAAGTATCCTATCCTATTGCATAATAACATTACATTTCATCACGCCTCTTTCCCCGAAAGGGGAGGCAGAGGTGTTAAAACACGCACATTTCGCAAGATATGTTAATTCCCCATGTAACAGGTGGCGAGCCTGTTGCCATGCACCGGGCACAATCTGTTCAAGAAGATATTAATTGAATACCCATTTATTTTTATAGAGGAGCATTATAAACCAATGAAGTTTTGATAAAGCTGAAACTATACACCCAGTAGATTTCCACTAGGTATAGTAATTTGAAATAATTATGGAGATGCTTTCTGTGTAAATTTAGATGAATATTGAAAAATAGATTATTTACAAAGGTATTTATTAGTTTTAATTATATTTAAAAGATATCTAATAATGATCTATTTTTACTTTTTAAGAATAGCGCTTCATAAAAACTTCCTCGACTAAAGATAAGCTGAGTTCTTATATATTCACAAAGGTAAATTATTACTGAAAAATATTCGTATATACCTACTTAATAAATTATTAATTTAAGCTCTTAGTATAGCGTTCATTATTGATACAACTCATTGTAATTCAGCAAATAGCTTGACTGCTGTTACGCATTTCAGTCATTCAACATTAACAAAAGTTAATGTGATGAAATAGTTGATTATAATGTACAGTCACGAGTATAAATATGTTTATGTTATAGTACTTTGTTTTTTTGACATCATAAGGGTAAAGTGCAAATGCGCAAAAGCAAAAGCGACGTTGGTATGGGCATGTAATGAGAAGAGCTAATTATCCTGTGACCAGAAAAGTTATGAAGATACAAGTGGATGGACGTTATAGGGAGAGGAAGACCAAAGAAAAGGTGGATTGCGTGACATAACGAGGAATGGAGTAAGTAGTGACATGGCGAGTGATACGAGATAGTGGAGGAAGAAGATATGCGCCGACCCCCCACAAAATTGGAAACAGGGAAAAAGAAAGAACCAGGGTTTAGTGCAAATATTTAATAAATTCTTAGAATGAAAAGCTACAAGAATGGATACATCTTTGCTCGTGACTGTACATCTTCCTGCTAAATAGAGGTTATAAAACAAAGCGAAATAATAAGCTTTTATTATTTCTTAGTATTTCAGTTAAGCATTACGACAAGCAATTGTTTTTTTTTCATACAAGGCTTCTTTTAGGCCTAGGTAATTTTTAATCTTAATTTTTGTATGTAATTTTAAAGTATGTTCTTAATTTGTTATTATTGATTAAGCTATTGCAACGACACCCTATAAAATTTACAGAGGTTAGGTACCATTTTAGGCAATACGAGTAACTTCTCACTTCTCGCAATATTAATATGTACCTAAGGTCGTTAGGTGACAAGAGACTTTGTGTGTGATCTATTTGCCTACTGCGTAACTATGCGCACAGTCGCGACAATGTCTACATTCTTGGAAGTTTCCACTTAATCAAAAGATCTACTTAAAGTGGAGTGATTTTTTTTCATTACAATCCTAACGTGTGTTATATTCTTAGATGGGTATTTGAAAATAAAGGGGTTTACAAAAATCATTTTTGATTAAGTTAATATTTTCGGAAATAATCGCTCTAAAAGTTAAAAAAAATGTGCCTCCACCTCTAACTTTTGAACCGTAAGATTAAAAAATAATTTTTAACTCATAAGTGGGAACACTTAACATAATAAACGGGAAACGGAACCCTACACTGAGCGTGTTAAAAATACACAGTTTTTTAAAGAACTGGAATAATAATGCGTTCAAGAAAACATGTTCTGTCTGTTCAATAGAATAGGTAATAAATGTAAATAGATTTGTTTCATTGGATATTATTTGGAATAGATTCAAGAGCTGCAATGCAAAAAGTTTTCATCTAGCTGGAGTGTATTGAAGTGAATGTTGTGAAAAAACTCCTCAAGACAAACTTTAGAGTAATTAAAGTATTTTAAAAATCTTTTAATGTTATAGTATTATAGCCACACATAATTATACGCTGTACGATCCATCACGTAAAGTAGAAAAGGGTATGTGGATGTACTTAATTCATACACACAGCAATTAGCTGATCGTGCTCTCTTTATCCATAAAATGTTGCTTTGTGTGTTCAGACAGTAATGCTTAAAACATGTAAATGCATTCCGCAGACTGTCGCCGGAAGAAACTTAGCAGTACGTATTATGAAATCGTGGAGAATACCAAAATAAATACATCAGCAGGGTACCTTATAATATTAGGTCCTTACCTATGAAATTGGTGTTTTGTATGGAGATTTTGGGGAATTTTGTATTTTCCATAATAATTTTGTTATTCAGTTTTCTTCACAACGACAAATCCAAAGATAATAATATTTGGCATCTATCATTAGACAAGCTTTAGTAATATGTGTAATATCACACTTCATAAAAATTATTTATCGTTTTTAAGTGAATGCAAATAAAATGAAGTATTCACACAAGGGAGGCACTTAAAAAGAGTTGTCTCCGTGTCCAATTTTAACACAATTAAACTTACAACAAATTATCAAAACAAATCAAAAGAGCTCGAAAATATAGTCTATTTTTAGACAAGGTAATTATTTTTTAGGAATACTCTGAATCTTAATAGTTAAAGACAAAATACTAAGACAGAATGAAAACACCAATTTCATAGGTAAGGACCCAATACATTCCGCAGACTGTCGCCGGAAGAAACTTGGCAGTAGGTATTATGAAATCGTGGAGAATACCCAAAAAAAATACATCAGCAGGGTACCTTATAATATTAGACACGATTAAATGTTTTCCCATTCCATTGCAGAAACTATTCAATTTGAGTAGTCAGGCATATTCATGCGAAGCTCTACAAAATTTCTGTGTCGATAATAATTTTCCATTTGGTAGCTATTTTCGGTGCTAATACAAGAATATCGAATATCAAAGTCCAAATGAAAAAAGCATTCTGTGACTTTCTGTAACAATAATAATTTTTTATTCCGTAGTTATTTTACGAGCAAATACAAGAAGATCGAATATCAAATTCCAAATGCAAAAGCATTCTGTGACTTAGAATATTTTGCTTGGATTAAGGAAATCACCCGTTAAAGTACCCTATGGGAGTCCAGACTATATTACTTAATTTCTGGCCAACTTACTAATATGACCAGAAATTTATTTTACATCTCTCATATTCGTCAATTAGGTCCTTATTACTCTCAAATGGGGCTTGTAGGTTACCAATTAGCGCTCTAGGTTAATAATGTAGCTACAAATGCCCTACGGCGGTAAGTAATAAAAAAAAAAACTCTTCACTCTTTCAAAAAGTTCGCGTACATCTTAGAAAAAGGATGATATAGAACTGACATATGCGTACACCCGTAAAGGATAGAAATAAAGTATGTGTCAAAACTATGTTGCTATGCTAATAAACATTTTCCCAATAATCATAATGTTAATAAATAAGCAGTAACATATTTGGAAAAATAAAACCACTTTGTTGTTATTATTTATTTTTTATTTTATTTTATTTTTATCCAAAAATACTTTGCGTAGGGTCTTACGAAAGAATCGGGTCTCAAAATGCTTAGAGCATATGCGCGTGTTTGCGGTCGGCTTCCAATTTAGCCTACCAGTCGCTTTAACCCATGCATCACGCACTTTCTCATCGTTAGGGAACCTTCAATATAGATAAATAATATTAGCATTATAATGTTTGTATTAGGGTGCAGTCCAGCATACGGTGATAGTTCGATTCCCGCCTAGTGGCAAAATAAAGTTTAAAAATATTTTTAATGTACCAGGCTATGTTTCTAGTGTGCAAAACGTGCAACGTAGAAAATCTACAATTATTTGTTGTTATTTAAAAAATATTGTGAATAATAAGCATAGATTACATACTTTTCTAACAGACGGCATAACCCAAATGTAATCTTACTTAAAGAATCCATAGGAGTTCTTATCACACCCAGGATTAATTTATAAATATGCAATTTCACACACAACCTAAATGGGGCTAATTAATATCTAAGATAGTCATGTTTAAAAAAGTGACTTAGTGCAGAATTTACCAATTAAACAATTATTTGCGATAATTGGTATAACAAAGAACTATGTATAAATCAAGTAAATTGTAAAAAATGGCAGGTAATATATTAAGAATATTTAAAATAACAAATTTTAAATATTTCCCTTTAAGTATGGGTAATTTACATTTTCTTCGACAGGTATCCCTAAAACGCATAAAACCCGGCAAAATTCAGATAACACTTAAAATGGCAGCCTCCCTTGACTTTCGTTGACATGTTTTCTTAGTCGGCAAATACGATAAAGCAACAAATTTTCATTAGCTATTTATCGTATTTTTCACGCTATTTTGTACACGATTTAATGTAAATAAGCGGTAACTAGTAATAGTACACTTAGTGATTTAGATAAAACGATGAAATATGGGACTTACGTGTGAAACGTTATGTTTTCGTGTTTTCGTTCACTGCGACTCTTGCAGCCGATAATACAACACTGTACCATTACTTATAAAGGTAGTGGAGTAAAATACAATAAATACAAGTATGATTAAGCAGTAAACACAGTCCAAAACGTAATATTTCACGACGACACAAAGAAACACACATTACTGTTTGGCACATACGGTACGTGTCAGACAAATAAAAACACGAACTCTAATAAGGACAGAAAATAGTATACCTATCTCTACCGCACTTAGGAAAACACTGTTTAACTAGCTTGTTCGCTCTTGACATTGACATAAGCATGTCAGTTCTATATCATCCTTTTTTTAAGGCGTACATCTAACCATCATACTGGCAACATTATGCATTCAGCCCAATGACAAAAGAGGTCGCTTCGCTATTCAACTTTGTCTTCGTATGAATATAATAGTTGTCAGTTTTAAATATCGAACGGCGAAGCTCAATTTAGTTCTTGAAAATTCCCACAGAACAATAAAAAAGGTTAGAATGATAACGCATCCACATTAGTACTAGGACCGCGCGAGCCAGTTCTCACACATACAAGAAATAATATTTATTCAACACACAAGGAGCGCAATGTATTCATTGGCTAAAAAAATTCAAGCAAAAGTAGCGAATTTCACCCAAATAATAAGGGTTATTTTACTGCAATACACAGGTATGTGTTACCAGCTGTTGTACGGTACCATTTATGTTGGCACAATGCATTTTGTTACTTCGAAATTTTACAGTTCAAGCACGGACTGGTAAGATCATTTATATACAATCTTTTGAAATACGTTTTTAAATATTATAATCTATAATACGTTTAATGAGACACGTTAAATATCTTTTTAGAATTATTGTGCAAAAACATGTACACTATCATGACAGCACTGGACTAGGGTAGTGCACAATTTGATGTCGATAATCAAGTATTAATTAACAAAATTATGTATTTTATTTATTTATCCAACTTCGTAATTAAGGAGAATATTAATATACAGGTTGGATTTTTTTTATCTCCAAAAAGGAAACACTTTTATTTTCAAATAGAAACAAAACTGTTTTCACACTTTTTTCAAAAAAGCTTACCCAAACAGGGAATCAAACCACCTCAAATAATTCTATTTCGTGGTGGTTTTGGTCGCTACACAAGCAGCATTTAGTTGTTTAAAATGGGACTAGTTGATAGGTGTGAATGTCTGAGGATATTTATTTATTTATTTTATTTCACTAATTGATTTAGTTATGGCTAAGAATAATATTTCTCTATGAAACATTAGGTCTTACGCATGTAAGACATAATGAAACCTTACATTAATTTATTTTTTCCGGGCATATTTGGAAAATCTGTAGCAGCCGGTGGAATGCAGAAGTAGAGATGGATTTCTTGTATGAAATACGAGTGTTTCACATTGTATTGATTAATAGAATAAAAAAATTACTAAAAATTTTTTAGCTGGTTCGATTCCCGGTTTGGGTAAACTTGATTTGAGAAAAATGCTTCTTTTTAAAATAAAAGTTCGTTTCCTTTTTGGAAATTAAAATATTTTATTTATTAAAGGTACCTCCCCTCTAGGGCTCCTAAATAAATTCCAACCAATTTCAATACTATACAAATTTAATGAAGATAAATATTTTGTAGTCTGTGATTTAGTTTTCTACTGAATAAATACTATAAAGACAAGAGGTAACAGTTTCAGGTGGATGTTTCTAGGAATAGGTCACTGACTATAACAAAAGATACACTATCGCTATAGTTGGCTTAGCAATGAGAACAACAATAAAGAAAAAACTGCCTTGCCAGTTTTCCACCAGTGAATAATAAATAAAATAATTGGTAATGTTATGAGCTGGGGTTGACATCAGTAAAGAAACAGCGGTTACCAACAAAAAATACACCTTTTAATTAATAAACATTAATACTGGTTAATCACATTTTTCTCGTCACCCATCCCTCAATGTCTTAAGTCGAAAGTCTTTGACCAGTGCGTCCTCCCGGTCATGACCTACGGTGCTAAGACGTGGACACTCACTGCTCGACTAGTCCACCAGTTTAAAGTCGCCCAGCGAACTATGGAGAGGGCTATGCTCGGAGGGCACTGTCTTTATTGCCTATTATAATTTTGAGTTTTCGCTTTCTTTGTGAACTGGCATTCGAACAGGAAGGCGAACTTGATTTTCCTGCAAACAAAAGTAAATGATTTCAAAATTCTCGCTTATGAGATATTTAACATCATGAAATAAATTTCTTTTTAGATAAAATATAGATAATAATCAACAAATTAAAGTCCCTACTAATTTTATTCAATCGTCACTCAATCACATGCGCAATATTTCTACCCTGTATAATCGAAACGACTGATTAGGCGCAAGGGTAAGGATAACTGCCTTCTGTGGCAGACATCACGGGTTCGATTCCCGAACAAGACAAATGTATAATTTTATAATAATATTTTGTCTTCACTGTAGACAGATAAAATATTCATAGCATTACCTGTACGCAAATATCTATGTGAGGTACTGCAGAAGATTTCAAATGCTTTTTTTTTTAACTTGTAGGAAGTCATCTTCCGTAAAATGCTACGAGCAAATGCTACTGCTTTTAGTAGGAAACCATTGATCTTTCCTGCCAGTTGCGGATATCCAATTTTCATTTATATTCGGATTTGTAGGAAAACTGAAATATTTAAATCTTTATAAACAGAATATTTATGTCTTATTTAAAAATTAAATAGATATTTAAAACTTAGATTTGATATTATGTCCATGTAAATTACCACATCATAATGTCTGAGCACAAGGAACAAAAAAACTCTATCGATAAAACTATCGATAACATGCAAGCCCTATGATTGCACAGAATTTGGTACGAATTATTTTCGTGATTGATTATGCCTCCATATTTAGTTATTTCCAAATATTATTACTTACCGATGAAATGAAATTCCTCCTTTTTCCAGATTCACCTTTTCACTTCGCAAACGGCACGAAATAATAGCACAACTCGACATCTTTTTGGGTTTTGTACTGCACCGAATATACGTCTGACAGCTACGCCATTGTGCAATACACTGCGAGCAATTTGACGTTCATATGCCCGTTTGCTCATATGAGCGGCTCGTCAACCACGCCCACTTTATCATTCTAACCTTTTTTATTGTTCTGTAAAAATTCCTGCTTAAAATCGTATTTTAATATTATAAATTAAAAAGTTTCAAAAACAGATAATATTTTTTCCTTCAAAACTGACGTGACAGAACCGAATCGCTCCACGTAGTCTTGTCTTGTCTGCCCTACCCCTAGAGTGTAATTCAAACCCGCAGAAAAGTCCCGTTACTATCAATATATTGTATTATTTTAGTGGTTTTTAGTTGTAAAAGTAATATAGGAATATAAAAATGGAAAAAATAAATGTATTTATACAATAAAAACTACTTACCTCACAATCGAGATGTAAAGCAGAGTAGTTAGCTCGGGTGTAAACATCAATTGCACCCTCGAACTATAGGCGCCCTCGTGCGCCTTAATATCTCGGGCTGCAATTGATGCCTTATAGCCCTTGGCTACTAATCTACTACTACATTAACTTAGGTATAATATCTAGTTTAACTTACTCATTTATAGACGGGAAGAATGACTGCAACAGCATATAACTTTGTAGCGGTAGCCAGCAAAGTGCAAACAGTGCCACAACCAACACCAGCATTTTGATCACCTAGATTTAATAAATTCATTTATATTTATTCTCTAAAATGTGTATACATGTACTCGACTGTATATGTTTATCTATGTGACTATACAAGCCCATTTACATGAAACATGATCAAACCAAATCAAATCAAATCGCACGTACTAAAATACTCATAAGTGTATATATGCAATCATTAAATATTATTATTATATTAACAATGAGAGTTCTTTAAATCTATTTCACTCCTATATACATAAAAAAATTGGCAAACCTATTGATAATGCTATTGTAGTGCCTTACCCACAAAAACAATGACTTAGTAGTCTATCTAAAGCAGCGCGACTAGAATTCTATTAGTGTTTACGAAACAATAAAGTTTAGTGTTTCAACACAATAAGCTTCCAACCAAACAGCTGAACCCAATTTGGTTAAAAGAAAATAGAACGACAAGGCAGCAAATTACATTCAAGCAAAAGAAACTGAATGGTAGAAGCTTTACAAGTTTGTCATTAGTTTTATTAGTAGATACTGTTCAATTAACATGGTTTCGTGAAGCCTACCAAGGACTTTTGTGCTATATAAAACATTTAAATTACTGAAAAAACCGCCTTCTTAACTTCTTGGAATATATAAAATAATTAAATAAAGATATAAATATCTTCTAACATTCACACCTATCAACTAGCCCCATTTTAAGCAACTAATACTGCTTGTGTTACGGACACTAGATGACGGATAAATATATTTAATAGATAAATACACATAAATATGATGAATATAGATAAATATACATAAACATCCAAGACTGGAGAACAAATGCCTGAAAATTCAACACCCAAACATTTGCCCCCACCGGGGATCGAACCCAGAACCTCTCGAGATGGCGACGCCTTGAGACCCGCGTACAGACCACTCGACCACGGAGGTCGTCAATAGCGAATGTATACACAAGTCACTATAAAAGTATACACAAATCGCTTCAAGTGTGCTTCAAAGAATTTGAAGAGTTTCTTTTCTCCTGGATTCCATCATAAGATCCTATCTAATATGGGACCACCTGTGACATAGTTATACCCTTTCAAACAAAAAAAGAATTTTCCGAACTAGTTCAGGCCATGTTCAGGCGTTTTTCAGTAATCGGGGAACATTCCGACGAATTAAGTTACTCCTTAATTTTTTGGAGGCAGTTAAAAAAATAGTAGCCGTTAAAAATAAATATAAATAGACTTCGTCGTGTTAAGGCTGAAAAGATCATAATATTAATAAGGAATGTAATATTTTTTGTTATTAATTTTGATAGTAAATCATTTAAGTTCAGTAATGTATTACTGATGTACGCCGACGCTAAGCCAGATATATAGAGAGATGTTCATACGAATACTATCCAATTGTTGCCGAGACAAGATCCTATGGTTTGATGCGAGCTTTTATATAATGAATAATAACACAAAATTTCTTACCTTTTTCTTATTTTTCATATGATTGGCATCTCTTATTTCCAAGGCTGTTCCAGGCGCCCTTGTTCCCCATAGTTTCATTGCCATATGTGCATACGCGAACGTTATCACACATAGTGGTATTACATACTGAAAGAATGAAAATTATTAAATAAATGCCGTATAAATCTATAAAAAAAATTTGCATAAATTGACCTTTCTTTTTCATGTAGAGCTTAGAAATTTAACCCAAAACCACTAGAAATTATAAAGTGATGGTCATCCATTCTGTAACTATGGCGAATGAAACTTTATTGCCAACAAATAAGTAAGCGTAATCGTCTTTAAGGATTTTTTACCAGTCTGTAAAATTAATGAAGGTATATATTTTATGACATAAAACAATAAAACTTTAGTAAAGCAGTATTGACGTGAGAATAAAATTCGTTAGTAAACATTCTTGCTCCGAAAATATGTTTCAATTATTATTTGTCAGAGTAAGAATAAACCTTACCTGAAATATATATAAAATAAGTCTGTAAATGGCTAAGGAATGTGACCCGAATTCGCTAGGCGCGCAGAATGGCTTCTTGTAGTACAATTTGGTAACTGTAAAAGAAAACTTTTGTTAGCGAAATGATACTTTGGGCCACCTATTGCTAAGGATGATACTTGTGTTATATATGATTAAAAACGCACAATCAAATAATCTGAGATTCAACATGTTATGTTGCATTGTTATTGCATACGTAATTTCAGGTTTTGATATAATAGCAATATTCAGCAAATTCTAAAATTTGGCATAAAGGTAATTTAGATTAAGATAATGTGCTTATAAATAAATAATTTGATAAATATGTAAGATTTTATAAATTGATACCTACCAATTTATAAAATCTTACATAAAATGATACAGTTGAACAATATCATTTTTGAGAAAAATTTACATCAAAGTTCCATTCGAGTGGTTAAGGATATGAGCACTCAGAAGGTAATGACAAGCGCACACATTTCGTACGTTGCCCGAATAAGAAAGAAAGAAAATAATTTATTAGTGACACAGAATCAACCTAAGGTACAATAAAATATCGCATGTTTTATTCATTTACCAATAAAGACAGGTTAGTGGGGATTCTCTCAGAATTTTTCTGTTTCTACGAGCGAGTACAAACGTACCTCTTAAAGCGAAGTCGACCAAATTCCGTGTACACGAGGGTACAATTAAATGCTTAAATTTCATTGGCTGAATCCTCTGTAATTTTTAAGCTATTGCATAGCTTCTATCGCGGGTCTTGAGCGCGGGGACCGAATCCAGAAATTCTGTAACGAAAAAACCTCACGCTCCCCACTCCGATGCGCAAGGAGGTGCGGCTTGAAGGTCGTGCATCGTCTAACGTCGTTTCAGTTCGGCAGTCTTCGACACGGCGTTAAGATAATAAAACCCACATGTATTGTAAAATAATAAAAAATATTTTAAACAATATTAACTTTATTTATTTATTTAATAATAGAAAAATTTGTTTTCATATCGGTCACCACGCTCAAAAAGTGTAACTTGAATTAATATCAAAGAAAAAGAAATACTGCATGAATAAAATAAATAAATAAAATTATAATTGCATAAGTTGATACAAAATGCTATGCAATAGCTTTACCGCGGCAGTCCCCGAGTGCCACACGTCTTTTTTTTTACATATGACAGGTAAGCTCTTGGCCTTCATTTTACCTGATGGTAAGTGACGATAAGGCCGAAGGTGGAAGCGAGATTCACCTGTAGTCCTCAACAACTGAGGAACTGGCTATCTTTTGTCTGATTGCCGGAACACAACAAAGCTTATAACATTGTTATTATCTTCATTGTCATTGAATCTTGCGTAATCGGCTGATTTATAGCCGTATTTGACAGCAGAAGCACTTTTGGTATTACTACACCAGTGTAACTAATCCAAATTTGGTCGATTTCGCCCTTAGGCACTGTTGCTTTTGTAATTTTGTTGAGATTAAATAAATGTTTCTTTTTAGACGGTAAAAGTTTATGGGTTTCATCCATACTAATATTATAAATGCGAAAGTAACTCTGTTGGACTTGCTTTCACCTCAAAACTACAAAACCGATTTAATCAAAATTTGGTACACAGATAACTCAGAGCCTGAGAAAGGACAAAGGCTTTTTATCCCGATATTCCCATGGGGACGGGTACCACGCGGGTGAACCTGCAGGAAGCTACAAGTAGTATATAAATGTTGAGCTAATACAGGAAAAAAATTAGGGAGCCCTGGGAGGGAGGGCCTGTTTTGGCATTTCCAATTTACGTGGAATGATTTAATAGAAACAGTTAAATGAGCTAGTAGAATAACACATTTATTATATTAGCTCTATAATTTGAAAGTCCGTTAAAATGAAAGACACAAAAATGAAGACACTTTCAAGGCAAAAGGTCAGTCTTAATGGTCTTACTTAACGAAGAAAAATGACTCAACGCATCACACAATGCAATACGTCATATCTTCACCCAATATTTTCAGTGAAATTGCCGAGTGGATTTTTTAAATGCTTTAATATAAAATTTCAACTCGTGATTTTTTTTATCTATAAATGATAGTTTCCCTAATTAAAGAATTGTTTAATTTTAAGACCGTTATTGAAAATCGTTGTATCGACTTCAGTCCATTGAGTTTCATACGAGTAGATGTCTTAATATAATTTCCACAAAAAAATGAGAAAAACATGAATGGAAAAAAATTTGGTGTCACATTGTATCACACTCAAAAATATTTAACTGTAACATATCAGTTCCACAGCTAGAGATTGATTGATGGGTACCAATCATAACAATTCAAATTTCGTTCGTGTAACAGATAGACAAATATCTCATCTATTGCAATATTAACGAGTGCAAATATTTACTTCAAAACATTAAACACGCATCAAATTAAAATCCGTAACATAAATATTCAAAGCCTAATAAACAAAGCTTATTATTCCAGTTCAGAGAAAATAAACAGCTCGTTGCTTACAAATAATATTTATTAAGCTTCGAAAGCAACAATTGAAATCTCAATGATTATTTATGCATTAAGTTCTAAAATACTTTTACAAAGGGATAACCCTTTGTTATATCAAACATTTTGGCATAATATTCTAGGGTACCTGTTATTATTCATAAACAAGACCCCTTTCGTTTTTACATAATATATGTTATTCATAACTTTCTCAGTCAAAATTAATTCAAAAAATAAAACTGGCTTATGTATTGTCCAACAGAAGCTTGAATTGGAATGTAAAATATTAGTTATAAACTTTAAAAAAGGGTAATAAATGTAAATAGTTTAAGAAGTGAGAGGTGTGAATTATTTTTTTAGAGCCGTTCGTAAAATTTAATTTCTTTTTATGCAGGCTAATCTAGTTTTTAGAATTTTCTCGCTACTACCAAACCGGAATAAAAAAAGTTTTAAGGTTTTATTCTCTTTTATTCTCGAGAAGGTGCTCAGGTTCAGCTAGATTAGTTGGCTTTATTCCAACGTTCTGTATTCAATTTGCTATGATGTAACTAAGTTTCTTCCTAGACCTAGAGTATTTTCCGGTTTTCATCGCAATGATGAAGGGCCATGTATTGCGGCACATGCTTGGTGGCTAACGCAGCACTGGCTACTTGCCTAATAGTCCGTGCAACGGGACTTAATATTGAGATAAGCCGGTCAAAGTTATATAACTATTCAAAAATTTTATGTATATAAATGACATACACATAATATATACTCATTGTAGATATTATTAATACATACGTAATTTGAGGATTATTTTATGATTTCGAATATTAAGAACTTTTATAATTTGAAATGCACTTTCTTATTGCATCGCTGGCTTCTAATGAGTGACATTATATGCACCAATAAACCAATGAACATACATAACAGTAGCGACAACTTTTCAATAGTTTAGTATTTATTATGTCAATAATTTTAGTTACTAAACATACCAACAGTCCTATATCGTATGTAGGTAGAGGTGTCCGGGCTTGCTCATGGAGAATCCGTATGGAACGTAACACCACTACGCTGGTCCAATGCGGGTTTGTGGGTAGAAACAGTTGCAATAGCAATCGGGACCAACGGCTTAACGTGCCTTTAGAAACACGGAGGAATTAGAGATCACAAGTTGTAGGTCACCCATCCAAGGCCTGACCATGGTGAAGGTAGCTTTGTTTTCGATATCGAAAGCAAAAGCGTACTAAGTACTAACCATTACGACTACGTGCTTTCTTAACAGGGGAGGGTCTTGTTGGCATGCACCGGGCACAGTAAAAGCATACTAATAAAAAAACCTAAAATTAGTATAATATACCAAATGCATATCAAAACTAGACATTGATCCAATATAGTTATCACTCTTTATATTCGTTGTTATTGAAACCGTATAACAAAACCCACTACGTTACGAAGTTTTCACGATACAAGCGGAAATTTGTCTGGCTTGTGTCCAATAGTGAGCCCTTAAAGTTTACATACTAACGATTTCGTCATTACAAACAAGTTAGTTGTATGAAGTTTTCAGACAACCTTGAAATGATTTCATTGCTACATACAACTTTAATTAACCTTATATAAGGTTTCATATCCAACATTTGTCCTAGTGGTGAAATTTTGGTTTGTATTACAGATTGACGATGGATTTTATATAGAGCCCGGAAACAAAAATTGAAGCCAGCTTTAACCATATATAATATTTTCGTTGAGTTTTGTTTGCAATGGAATTATGAAATTACCCTAATTACTTTTGACCGCGTTTATAACATGTGTTGGATTTTTAAGTAGTTTGACGCTTGCATTTCTAATGCCATTATAAGGGTGAGGGTAAGAAAAAATAGACGTAAGACGTGACTCACAAAATGTTGCCATCCTATTGGTCTATTTTTCATCGCACACAGCATAGCTCTGGTGGAAAGGCGCCCTTATCGCACTGCAAATTAGTCCCTATCGCAAGCAATCAAACTAATGCAGCTCTGTATATTTATTTGATAATTTAAGACAAATCGCGCTGAGTACCCTGAATATTACACATCCAAAGTAGAGGACAAATCGAAATTAATTCCCTTAGTTAGTAAAAAAGTAAATAACGCTATTGCCAACATTTGCTTCCACAAAAATATTAACAAAAAGCGTGGGATGAAATAAATCATTCGGAATTTACCTGGATCTTGTTCGTCCTCCATAACAACCTCCCATGACATTGCCATCGGCGCCGCTAACGATAATGCCAAAAACCATATCAGCACTATTATAACTTTAGCGATACGCTTTGAAGTGTGAGCACTGGAACAAAACATGACATGTATTGAAGGTACAGGTAGCTTTTTCAGAAAAATATGCTTTTACTTGTTGAGAGGATGAATGTTCATAGACTAACGAGGTGGGAATGTATGGGAAGTTAAGGGCCACTTGCAGGAAATTTTAAACCTAGCTTGACATTTCAGGCATATAAGAATTGTAAAAAAATTACTAAATCTAGTTTTAGATCGCGATTGAAATTTCCTGCAAGACGCCCTAAAGATACTTAGCGTTATTTAAAAAAGTAATAATGTTATGGCAGACGTTTGTAATAAAATAAAAATATCTATTATACATATATTTATTATAACACTAATTAACTTATTAACGCTATTAACTTTACATTTAAATAACACTTCCTAAAAACTCTAACGGCCGACCGTGAACTTCCTCGGCTGTAAATAGTTATAGTCATAAATAATTTAAATTTGTTATCGTACGCCAACTATCAAGAGATCTTGTTCTGAAAAACATTTAAATAATCTCAGTGAACTTCCTTCCATTATTTATTTATTTTTGGAAATGCAGATTACTCCATGTGCGTGTCATGAATGTAGCAAATACTTTTATTCTTATCATCTAGTCTACGGCACAGATTAGAGAGATTAATTGTGTCCAAGTTAACATTTTTCCGGGATTGATTTACATACATATTGCCCGTTCATACTAATATAACCTATTTAGTAAACAATTTTATAATAATTTTAAATTCATATGTCTGCATGCATAAATTTAAAATAATATGAAAACAAAAACTACGTTCTACATACAACAGTAAATAGATGTTATAGACTGAAACCATTTAAATTTTGGCGCTTTGCGCGTGGAGCATCTATTGCAGCAACTGGCAACTAGCTACTCGAAATTTCAGTTGCTGTAATCGATGACTAAGTTTGTTTCTAATTGCCGCAACTAGCAACTGTTAAATATTTTAGGTTTCCTCAATCGTCAGTTGCTATGAAAATTAAGAAAGTCGTTTACAGATTGCCATGCAATTGCGGCAACCGTAAACGTTACATTAACTATCAACTGTTTTAAAGGAAACTTTTGAAAAGTTGATATTTGCTCCACTTATGTGGCTCCGCAAAGCACCTGAGCTACCAGTTGATTTTATACTCTGTTGTTTTAAAAATAAGACACGCTAAGCTTATTTACTAAATATCACAAGATAAGGTGAACAACTTTAGTAATAGATATTAGATGGCTAGAGAATGATCAAAAACCTATAACACCCCATTGTAATTGATATTTTTTTAAATATATTAGGTTGGGGAAAAAGTCTTTTCGCATTATAGTATGTATAAACTTGTAATAAAATCTCTTTGGCTATACTATTTGTATCTGGCTGGTTTTGGTATCATTGAAAGTTTAAATTTAAAAAAACATAATTCCAAATTCAAATTAGGAAAATGTGTGATTTTCATTTGTTTTCCGTACCGCCAAGATGACTGAATCTAATGAAGAAATTCGATACATTTATTTATTTATTTAACAATTTATTGTACACAGAAAAACATAACAACGAAACGACAAATTACAAAGACAGTACAAAGGGTGTGGCCTATTCCTAACAGAAATGTCTCCCAGCCCACCTGCGATAGGAGATATGGCAAGAAACGAAAATGTCGTGTGTACACTATGAATAAATATAAAATAAAATTTAAATTTTTTTTTTTTATTTTTAATATAAAATTTTACTACAAAAAAGGTAAAAATGCAACGCAAGCCGCGAAAAAAATTTGCGATGTTTATGGACCTAGTGCAGTGTCTGTGAGAGTAGCACAAATTTGGTTTAAGCGTTTTCAATCCGGAAATTTTGATGTCAAAGATGCACGTCGCTCTGGTCGCCCTATTACAGATAAAATGGATGCCATTTTTGAAAAAGTGGAGCAAGATCGGCATGTCAGTAGTTACGACGTAGCTGAAGAACTGGGAATTGACCACAAAACAGTTTTGGCGCATTTGAAAAAAACTGGGTACACAAAATAGCTCGACATTTGGGTACCTCACGAGCTCACTGAAAGAAACCTAATGAACCATGTACTCATTTGTGATTCTTTATTACGACGTAATGAAACCGAACCATTTTTGAAGAAGCTGATAACTGGTGATGAAAAGTGGATCACGTACGACAAGAACGTGCGAAAAAGGTCGTGGTCAAAGGCCAGTCAGGCTTCACAGACTGTGGCGAAACCCGGGTTAACTCGCAACAAGGTGATGCTGTGTGTGTGGTGGGATTGGAAGGGCATTATTCATTATGAGCTGTTACCACCCGGCAGGACCATCGATTCTGAACTCTACTGCGAACAACTGATGAGATTAAAGCAAGAAGTTGAGAGAAAGCGGCCGGAATTAATCAACAGAAGGGGTGTGGTTTTTCATCATGATAACGCTAGACCTCACACATCTTTAGCCACTCAGCAAAAATTAAGAGAGTTTGGCTGGGAGGTGTTAATGCATCCGCCGTATAGTCCTGACCTTGCACCTTCAGATTTCCACCTGTTTCGGTCTCTTCAGAATTCTTTAGGCAGTGTCAGGTTAACATCACGAGAGGACTGCCAAAACCACTTGTCGCGGTATTTTGACCAGAAGTCCCAAAATTTCTATAGCAATGGGATCATGTCCCTACCTACAAGATGGCAAAAAGTTATCGAACAAAATGGTACCTACATACTTTAGTTAAATGTAAATAAACTTTATAAAAAATGTTTTGAATTTTCTTAAAAAATGCGAAGAAACTTTTTCCCCAACCTATTACATTAGTGTAAAACTTGGTAACAATTTCATTGTGGTATTTATAAGAATGACTGAAAAAGGAACAACAAGTTTCCTAGATACGACCAGAGAAAAAAATGAAAATATACGAACACTGAGAGGCAGCATTTTCACTGTCCAATGTAGTCGTACTATAATACACTATAGAGAGAGATTTACTTATAGAGTCATAGTCTACAAATTACCAAATTCCCTATGATTACCAAATTCCTTATTCCGGTTTTATGCACGTTTGACGTGCATACAATTTTTTGTAACTCGATTGTACCTACTAAAATCTAAAAAGAATATTAACAGTAAAAATATATTTATCATTTTAAATCTTTCAATGCCTTTATTTACGTAAACCTGTAATCCTTTTTCTTGAAAAATAATGATTTCCTCTTTAAATTACACTCAGTTTCAAAATGTATCTCGTTTGTATTACCATGTACATATTAGATACATCGTCATATTATTTTGGTATCAGCTCACTTTAGAGGGTATTACAGTGCTAATGCTTTAACAAATAGGCGCATCTTAAGATAAAGCCCAACGCAGTTCGAAATAGAATGCCGTAATGTTTGATAAGGATTTGCGAGAGCTCGTACGTATTATTGAATCTATGTAATTAAGACCGAAATTTGTGTGATGTAAGATTCTGTAGAACAAACAGTAAAAGCAATTGTTTTTTACTATGAGATCTGGACGTGATTCCATTTCGAATTCGCGTAATCCAATCGAATACTCTGACCACGGAGCTAACTGACATCTCGACATCTCCGCTGAAATTAACTTCTGCCTGATATTCACATTGTAAGCCGTCGGACTTCCACCAGATGTTTTAGGCGTGATGCTCACAGCGTAAATCTTACAAATAATTCATATCTATCAAGGTGAAATTGTTAAGCCGTGCCAATTTTATTTGATTCAAGAGTAAGTGTGTGTATGTTTGTTTGTTTTATTTGTTTGTGAATATCGCTTGCATAACACTTAGATCGGTGCATGCATGTAGACGTAATAAAAATGGTGAACATTATGAAATAAAGAAAAAGTATAATCTAATGAGTATGTATGTATTATGAAAGTAGATATTAATAATAATATTCATTTATTTACTTCTCACAATAGAATTGACAAAAATTTCTTAGGACCTAAAATTATGAGTCACATAATATTGTCAGAGTTTGGTGCCTGGGATAGATAACTGAATACCTGTAGTACAGGTCTGCAGGCTCCACCTATCAGTACATATGTCCAAATAAACAATATGAGATATGAAGACCAAACGAATCTTTTTAATAATTAATTAGTAGTATAGTGTGTGTGTGTGTGATGTGTGCGCGCGAGTGTTGTGTGTGTGTGCTTAAATCTGTGCATTTGTTTATATATGTTATTATTGGCTCTGGGGTCCAGAAATAAGGGAAATGTTACAGCCTGATGAGTAGACACATTTATATTGAATGGAACATTAATGAACCAAGCCTCAGACTTCACAAGACTGTTAAATGTTTTATAGGAATCAGCATAAGAATGTACAATAGGCTGCCACAAAGTTTTATAGACTTGCCCCTGCATAAATTTAAGTCCAGTTGACTTAAATTTATGCAGGGGCACAGTTAAAAGCTGTTGAATGAAAAAGGGGTATTATAAGATAGAAGATTATTTTAAAGATAAAAATTCGTGGCTACTATAATTTGCTCCTCTGCACATACTTATTTTACAATATTTAAAATGTTCTAAATTCCTTTTGTTATTATGGCTGTTTAAAAAAGGCTAACTGTTGAGTTTCTTGCGGCACTTCTTTTCAACAGGCCATTCACGTCGAAGGGCTAGTAGGAAAAAAAATATTGACGTGGAAAAGTATTTCATGTAAATCTTATTGCAGAAAAAATGATTTCATTTCATTTAGATAAACCGTGTGAGTTGGGCAATGTCAGCGAAAGCCGTTTGTTCTCTTTTCTCACACAAGCCGTCGACAGTTCAATCTCGTCCTGAGGTATTATGTTTATTGATAATTAATGGAGAATAAAAAAACAATAGTCTTTTGGTGGCACTTCACTATTGGCGCATCGTTTACGCGTTCCGCTACGCTATCATATTTGTCCGAAAACAGTCGTCGGTCTATTTGAGTAATCGCACAAATGGTGCAAACAATGCAAATAGCGAACATGCGTTTTCGTCCACTTGTCGGTTTTTGATCACACATCAAAGGGTTGCTTGAATTGTTTGCCCGATAACAGTCCTTGTGTGGATGCGTTATTTGGAATGATTTTATTATTTAGGCAAAGTCGGGCAAACACAACGATAACGCTACGCGAATACGCTAAGCCAAGTGGAGTGCCGCCATTACAATTTACCCATAAATACAAACTCTATAATATGACGTTATCTTTCGTGATATATACGGCGATAACATCAGGAAGAAAATTCATATTTTCTCAGAAATGAAAATTTTTCAAATTTTCATTTTTATCGCTGACTGCAGAATGGTTTACTGCACAGAACGCTAAAGAATCATGGAAAAATGAGTGCAGTACCAACAAAATAAAATGTGTTCTAATTTACTCCACTGTACTTCCTACTAACCCCTAAATACCAAAATACACCTGGTATCCCAGGAAAAAGATCCCAAAGATTGGGTAATAAAACACACATACGTATTTGATAACAACGACTATGAATTGATACCTTTTATTTTAATGTCAACGGTAATCATAAAAATAAATGTTTTTCGGGTGATATGAAAGACTCGAGCCGTGCTAAGCCTTAAAAATAACAATACTTCCTACTGATCTTCTGTCTGTTACAAGTACAGTAATGCTCTATTCGCATTTCTAACGATTTGGTCTCTATCAATCAAAATGCAAGTAATATATTATGTGCGAGATCTGATATGCCTTTATTTTAATTTGAAACAATAAAAAGCTAGCATGAGGAATAGCGGAGCTACTGGAACTGAGGGCCGTTTCTTGTGTCTGCGCCACTTAAAGGGTTTTTGTCCATAATCAATACGCCGGGTGTGGGGATTGGTGAGCGCCCATGGTAGGTCTCCTGAGCCAATGACGCTACTGTCCGTCATCGGTCCTTTTCAACTTGACTTCAACTTGACTTTTAGATATTTTTTTATTTGCCACTCCTCCTTCCCAGATCCCAGATAGCCCTTCGGGGTAGAATAACAAATAAATAAATATCCTCAGACATTCACACCTATCAACTAGTCCCATTTTAAGCAACTTAATGCTGCTTGTATTAAGGATACTAGATGACGGACAAATATATTTAAAAGATAAATTAAATACATAAAATTATAGAGAATAAACATAATATAATACATATATAATGAACATCCAAGACTGGAGAACAAATGTCTGAAAATTCATCACCCAAACACTTGCCTCCACTGGGGATCGAACCCAGGACCTCTCGAGATAGCGACGCCTTGAGACCGGCGTACAGACCACTCGGCCACGGAGGTCGTCCGTCATCGGTCCTAACACTCATCACCATTCCTGACCTTTTCCTTATTTCATTTGGGGTCGGTACAACGATTTTTTCTCCTCCACTCTACCCTATCACATAAACATTCACTCCCATTCTAGCCATGTCCTCATTCACACATTCTATCCATCTCTTCTTCGGTCTTCCTCTCCCTGCATTACCATCCACTCTCATATTCATAACTCTTCTCGTTACATGTTCATTCTCTCTTCTCTAAATATGTCCATAGCACGAGAGCCGCTTTTGTCATCGGTCCTAACACTATTGGATGGATATTTTGCTATACGTTGATCTACAGAGCCTCGGTTATTCTGCAGGATGCACTGCGAGCAGGTGATGGCATTTGGATCGGCCAGGTACCGCTTCCCCCTTACACCGCCACCCAAAACAAATTGATGCTTAAATAGTCTTAAATAAATGTGCCCATGTTCCTTTGCAAGTCCGTTTTCTATACTTATTTATAAAGAGAATATATGATTGTATGATTGTTTGACGAATAATTAAAAACTCTATAGCACCAACAAAAATAAACAATACAGTGAAAAATACAAGTTTGCAAGGGAGGACTTATCCCTATTATCCAGAAATCTCTTCCAGTCAACCAGACAAAGATGTGTGAGATTCCATAGTGACAGAAGCGACACCAGTGCACAAAATACAAGTTCTAACTAGAATAATAAAAATAAAATAATAAGAATAAATAAAATATATTATGCTTATTCCTAAAAATATAAAATCTACTAAATATGATAAATATACCTGCAAATATATCTGCCTGCTGATTATTTGTTTGTTTCTATTGAATAAGCTCCGGAACTACTGAACCGATTTAAAAAAAATCCTTCCTTGCTGGGAAGTTACGCTATCCGTACATTACATATCACATGATCCTGTCACTCGACACTCAGGGCATGATCCCGATATTCCTACCGGAACGGTTACCACGCGGGTGCAATTGCAGAGGGCCACTATTGCATAGTTCCGACAACTTGCCCGCTATGTTGTTTATGTGTTTGCCTTCAGAGTGGTTGCGTTAATTGAGCACCGTATACCTAGTGGTTATAACTTCATAACGGAACGCCCGGCAACGAATACTTACTTTGCTCGTAGCTTTCATTGCTTTTTTTGGCTAAATGCGAGCGATGAATTGAAGTGGCTCTCAGCATTCATACACCTATTTATAATTGGACACACAATATCTCAGCATTCACACACATTTATAATTGGAAACAGGCAAATGGAAGGAATTGCGGGTAGAACTGGTCCCATATGCGACTGGGCCATTTACGTTTGGCTAACATTTTGGAGATTGTCCAATCTGCGTCAATCCACTAATTAGGCTTACACAATTTCCTACAAAGTACTACCTACTACCTATAGCTTTATTATTAAACATGAACACAGAGACCTGAAATCCCTATCTTCTGAATTTGACACGCTGGCTGGCTGATTGATTGCAGGCTAAACACAATGACATAACATTTATCATGCTAATACTCCTCAAGGGGTAGTCAGAGTCCTGTTTGTTTTGCAGTTAAAAATTAACATTTATGAAAAATTTGCTTAAATATATTTCTCCTTAGCCAAAACCAACTTTCTTGGAATATTATTAACAGATCCAGGTTCGTAGTAAGTAGACATCTGTAACCTCTGCCTACCCCAGAATAGCACAATTTTTTGATACTAATATTGGGTCCTTACCTATGAAATTGGTGTTTTTATTCTGTCTTAGCAATTTGTCCGTAACTATTAAGTTTCAGAACATTCTTATAAAATAATTGCCTCTTCTAAAAATATACCATATATTAGGTCCTTACCTATGAAATTGTTGTTTTGTATTGAGATTTTGGGGATGCCTGCATTTTACATACTATCATTTTATCAGTTTTCTTCACAACGACAAATCCAGAGATAATAATATTTGGCATGTATCATTAGACAAGCTTTAACAATATGTGTGTGAACACGCTTGATAAAAATTATTCATCGTTTTTATGTAAATGCAAATCAAATGATGTATTCGGGAGTCAGTTAAAAATAATTGTCTTTGTGTCTAATTTTAACACAATTAAACTTACAAAAAAATATCAAATTAAATAATACGAGCTCAAATATATGGTCTATTTTTAGAGGAGGCAATTATTTTATAAGAATGTTCTGAAACTTAATAGTTACGGACAAATTGCTAAGACTGAATAAAAACACCAATTTTATAGGTAAGAACCCAATATTTGAGCTCGTATTATTTAATTTGATATTTTTTTGTAAGTTTAATTGTGTTAAAATTAGATATTGCTAAAGCTTGTCTAATGATACATGCCAAATATTATTATCTCTGGATTTGTCGTTGTGAAGAAAACTGTTAAAAATGTTAAAATGATAAAATGTTAGTATGTAAAATGCAGACATTCCCAAAATCTCCTTACAAAACACCAATTTCATAGGTAAGGACCTAATATTATATATTTACTTTTTATTATTGACATGGTGATCTTTCGACTTTAAGCCATTACAGTTCATAAACTTGTTACGGCCCTTATCTCCTAGTTTTTCTCGATATTGGCTCCTACATCACTTTTACAGTCCTTTTCTTTACAATTACCCCTACCATTTGTACTCGTCTTTTTATTTCATGTATTGTATATTGTAAATTTTTCTTTGGTGTACAATAAATAGTTAAATAAATATTATGTATTATTATTGGATCTGTGCATTAGTCTTTTTGTAACCGGGCGAGGGGGACATTCCCAGGCATGATTCTTAGGAAATTGTACTTAAGTGTTATTCAAATAAGATAGTACTAGAGGTTACTGACCCGAGGTTAGTTATGGTATGTGGTGTTAAATAACACATTTTTACAAACTGATGGTATTGAGTCTTATTTGAGCAACAGAGCAAAAACAACAGATTTCAGATTTTTTTGTGTTGTAGTCGCTTCACGATACAACTAGGTTACAACATGATATTGAATATTGTTTTAACCACAGAGCGAGGCAGATTTTCGAAGAATGTGAGTTTTTTGCCGATATATAGTTTCGTACATCCTGTAGAACCGGACGGGTTTTTGTAATATGACTTACTTTGTAATTTTCTTTTTGTTGTTGGTGTTCCCGGAGCCACAAATAGACCTACACACGTCTACCGCCTAGATGAGAGATTTATTTTCATTTACAGTAAGTTTTAGGTAAAAAAAATTAGAAAAAGGAAATTATAGTGATGCTATTTTGTTATAAGGAACACTTACCATCAGTAGGGTCACATGATTGGTTGCTTCTTTAGTGAGAAAAAAGAACATGTTTGTTACAGTCAAACCCTAAACTAAAGGACAGCGACCCTTGCAGAAATAAATGGATAAGCCCGAAACCAATATCCGTTATTACCACGTGTTATTCCCACAATACATTGCGTGTTTGTAACAAACTTGCCATAACTTGCTTCAACAGAACGTATTCATCTTAGTTGCTTAACCACCGAGTGTGAATCCACGGACGAAATAGTTTTAATTAAATTACTTTCTTGAGCAGAACTTTTAGTTTAAGTTTAATGAAACTTGTTAATTCCAATAAATCTCTGTAAGCATATCTTTTAGATAAAATCTTTTACAAAACAAATATTTTATTGCATAGAGGGGAAACAACTTGCTAAGTTTCTTGTCCGTTCTTTTTAGAACAAGGCCTCCTGTAGGCCTAGCACGGTCCGGAGAGAAAAGTCCTTGATCTTTTTCTTTTGGGCGTGTGCTAGGTAGTGAACATAATTTTACTTTATTTGAGCATAATTTGACTTCGCATAATTTGATTCTTTTTGAGCATGTAAACACCTAAACTGAATAAACGATTTGACCATTACAAGTAAAATGCGTTTAGTAAACAACTAAATTAAATATATTGATTTAGGCCCGATTTTTCAATCCTCAGATAAAATTATCCGCCATTTAAAACTATCACTGTCACTTTCTAAAGTCATAAAAAGAAAAGGGACAGCTAAAACATTACTGACAGATAGTTTTATCTGAGGATTGAAAAATCGGGCCTTAGAATTCAAAACTTGTGTAGTTGATAATTAAGATTTTCTTATAAGTTTAACTTCTATTATGAAAAGAAAACTAACTAATTATACAATAATATTTTTTATTCTCTATTTCTATTATGACGACTCACTGAGCTCGCTCTCTTCTACAACTGTAACGAGCACCAGAAGCATAATTAATCATTAGTAAAGTACTGTAAATATCTCTCTACTGGGCAGATGGATAAAGAGTTGTGTGAGTGAAAAAGCACTGGAAACAGCTTGTCATTGGATACTGGATATCCTTGTTATGCGAAATATTAGTATTGACACCCCTGCCAACACCTTCAGAGATATGGGCCTGATGCCAATTAAATATTCAAAAATATTCAAATATTTGGTTTTATGGTTCCTTTGTACTTACTTTATGTCATAAGTTTTGATATTTCACATTGAAAATGTGCAAGGTTGTTCTGATCGCACTATTGTCTTTATCAACTATTGCTTTTGTATAAGTTTTGACTTTAGGAACTATCGTGCTATCCTTAATAACTTGTTTATATGTAAAATAAAAAAGCTGTATGTTTCCTTAATAACTAAACTAAATAAAATATTTGTATGTATATAAGAAATACATTAGGCAGTTATGAGTATACTACATGCTTAGTAATGACAAAGCGATACAATTAGGAACATAAGAGTAACGATGGAAATGTGATCTATTATGCAGATGGTAAACTTAACATTAACTAACATACCCGAGATATGTAAATCTATGTTGAGTTTAGTTAAACTGGTTCTACAGTCCTCATAAATCAGGCATCTTGCATAGAAGTTAACACCTTAAATAATTTCAGCTAAGTTTCTACATATCATGACGCCCCTTTTCCCGAAGGAGTAGGCGTGTTAACCACCACAATTTAGAATTTTTTTTTTCTCTTTATTGGGGTAAATAAACAACAACTATACATGTTTTGAATGACAAAAATAATTTTAAGTATGGCTAGTATAGCCACCAACTACATTTACCACATATTACTAGACACACATTTTTCTAGCTTGCGTTGATACATTGCGTACTATGTAAATAGATTGTAAAGACGATTTTACCATAACCAAGAAAACAAAAGTTTTACAACAAATCCCCCATGTAACAGGTAGCGAGCCGGTTGCCATGCACAGAGCATAATGTGCGGCAAGCGATATTGACAATCAACTGTACCTACTTATGTTTTAATCAAACTCAGTGTACAGGCAGTGAGATCGAACCCGTGACTTCTTAACCGTCTTTCCCAGGTCGGCTACCGCTAGCGTATTTCTATCAAGTCTAACATACTTTAAGGACTTTTAAACTGTTTCCGACTGAAACGTTTTCTTTACCTCCAAAAATTGGGAACTGAAATAAATTGGGTCGCAGCTAACTGGCAGAACTTTTTTAGTAGTCTGAGTAAATTGGAAAAGTAGTATAACTCTTCGTGGGCCATGCGAACGCCGGCATTCGCGAACATATTTTTATTATGTCTCATCTTGTGGCCGTTGAGAGCTTAATGCGAATTAAAACAGCTGAGTATTCTCATTAAATAAAAATACTGTTATGTGGCATTTTTACGCATTTGTCGGATATTTTTATGAGAGGGATATAACAGCACACTGCCTTTTTTCTATCATATAATATAACAATAAGCATTTTTTGGCGTGTCCTGGTGTTTTTTACACACCGAAATTTAAGTGAAACATTTCTAACAGTATATGCTTAGTAAATAGGTAAATAAACAAAAACTAAACAGATAAACAAATAAATAAAAACTGTAACAGTTCATTATTTAAAAATAATAAAATGAATAGCAAAATTTAACATAGCATGGCTGCTATAATATGAATTTTAGTGTAGCAAAGTAATTGAAGTGGCTGGCAGCTAAGGTGTATGTAATAATAAAATAACGACGAAATAACCACTTAGAAATTCAGTTTAAATTTTAAAATTACAGCCGACATGAAAAACTTTTTCATAACTGAATTAAATTGCATGCAGAAACTTTGAGAGACTATAAAATGAAATGGGTCATCTAGGAATTCCAATTAAAATTCTTTTCAAACTAACTTTGATGGAAATAACTTGTGTGCCAACTATCATACCTTTTAACAACGTCATTTAGCAAATGTTCATCACTCACCTTTTTAGTTTTTATTACATTTACTTACGTGTAAGAAGAAAATATATGTTTTTCTCAGAATACATACTATGTACAAAAATTTTGTTTTATTTTCTTTTGCCTATGTTATATTAATTTTATTGGAATAATTATTTTTCTGTTCAGGTTTGAACCCAAACAGCTTCGTGTATCACAGGCCAAATATTTACATTTGTAGATATGAAGAGAGGATCAAATATTTATTATTCACTGTTCAGAAATAAAACCTCCTCATATGGCCTGCGTAAAATAACATACATACATATAATCACGACTATTATCCCCTAAAGATTAGTCAGAGACTAGGCAAATGCACCGCAAAAGCAGTCCACTGCCATAGTCCGCGCTTCACCAAGCAGTGACTGCACATGTGCTCAGCGTGACAGGTGGTGAGCCCGTCGTCGCTGTAAGTTATTTCGAGTTTGTGCAGTTCTAAGTCCATTAGTCGCCTTTAACGAAACCCAAGGGAAGAGATGGGTTGGTAGTATTCTTATTTATAAGAAGTGGCGTAAAATAAGTTTAATTTAAGCTCCTAAAAAGAAAGCGAACCTATGTGAGGTTATCACAACAAGTTTTTGCTTCAGTAAGCAATGATCTTTAAAGGAAATAAAAGGCTTTTGTTATAAATAGATTTTACTTAATTACCAAAAGACAATACAGTTCATAATATTTTAACAACAAAACCTTCGAGACAATACACCAGAAAAAACAATAGCTGTGTAATTCCAAATATACTTACAAGCCCATCTCAAACTAGGTACTTGACAAGTCTAGGTATAATTGGAATCTAAATTTGTGAGGGACTGGTGCCTAAAATAGCTTTCGGGTGCGTAATATAAGCTATGCAGATAATTAGGTGAAGTGATGTTTGGACTGTTGTGTCTTGACTAATGAACGATATCTAACATGACAGTTACATGACAGTTTTTAGACGCCTTATACGCCAGATAAACGTACAGAAAAAAAAAACATTTTTTGTATTTTCCCACTTTTTACATCCCCTGGCTTGGTTTTAAGTATTTTTTTTCCATGTACAGACATTCAAACCGTACAGTTTTATTATATGTATATATATATATATATATATATATGTAGATAGATAAAACTATAATCTTTACTGATATAAAGTTTATGACATTTGTGTAGGTACAATACTTTTTTGTCCAGCTCATTAAATTGAGAATTCCGAATTATGTGTTCGTACAGTCACAAGCAAAAAACACATTTGACAGGTGACAGTTTTTAATTTTCATAAAATAAGAGATTAACTGTCAAATAGTGTGTATATATTTTTTCACTCGACTTTGATAGCTACTATCAAAGTTTAAGGATGGGTGTTAGGTATACATTCGTTTTTCTTAGCTTTTATAACAACAAGTATTATCACTCGTACTCCGAAAGGAAAGGCAATACTCCCGAATGAAATATTTAGAAAGCAAAGATCAACGCAAGGTGTAGGGCAAGAAAAACGTAGACTAAAGCTTTGGAGATGTTTAAAGGCTCTTCAATTCATTTCTAGTATTAAGTTGATATCAAAGCCTATACTACTGAAACTAAACACAAGGGTCTTTGTACATATATTTCATAAACTAGAAACCTTTTCCACTCTTGTTTTATTAAAAATAAAAACAAAATACCTGGATTTGCAGTCATGCCGCCATACAGTGGAAATTATGGATGGGTTCAATTATGGATTTCAAAATTTTTATCATATTTTATGGGAATCATAAAGAATTTGAAAGAAGTTAACGTTACGTAACGTAATCGTTTTATTTAATTAATACATACATACATACAATCACGACTATTATCCCCTAAGAGTTAGTCAGAGACTAGGCATTAGCACCCCAAAGCACTGCCATAGTCCGCGCTTCCCGTAGCAGTGACTGCACTTAGCGTGACAGGTGGTGAGCCTGTCGCCGCTATTTAATTAAGGTTGGAATAATTTTGATATAAGAGTTTTCCCCAATGAAATGGATGAATACGAGTACATTCACTTGTAATCCACGTCATTGAATGAGAAACGATATAATATATTATCATTACAGATAATTTAGATGTAAATGAAGCATCTGTAACATCTTTTAATAGGACCCTTGTTACTGAATGTTACTGAAAAAGAAGACGATACACGCTGGTAAGAATCACAATTCTCATGTGCGTTATAAAATTTGAAAGACACGATACCGAACCGTCTATAATCTTTTTTATAATGGAGAGTCATATTTTCTTTGTCTTTTTTCAGACATTTAAATTGTGAAAAAAAGGATTGAAATATTGGGACCTATGAAATTGGTGTTTATATTCTGTCTAAGCAATTTGTCCGTAACTATTAAGTTTCAGAACATTCTTATAAAATAATTGCCTGTTCTAAAAATAGACCATATATTTGAGCTTGTATTATTTAATTTGATAATTTTTTGTAAGTTTAATTGTGTTAAAATTAGACGCAAAGACAATTATTTTCAACTGCCTCCCGAATACATCATTTGATTTGCATTAACATAAAAACGATGAATAATTTTTATCAAGCGTGTTCACACACATATTGCTAAAGCTTGTCTTATGATACATGCCACATATTATTATCTCTGGATTTGTCATTGTGAAGAAAACTGATAAAATGTTAGTATGTAAAATGCAGACATCCCCAAAATCTCCATACAAAACACCAATTTCATAGGTAAGGACCTAATATTTAAATGTTCTATTTTCAAATTTTTTTGTACAAACCCATGCACAAATGTACCTCTGACAAAATATTGTCAAAGTAAACATACAATTGGGCACGCATTCTCCCATTGGGGTAAGTAAACATTACTTCATTCTAATTGCTATCTTTACAAATTTCATTCACTCCATCTACCCTCAACACATGCAATTTCGGATTACATTTGACTTGCTTCTATTACAACTGCTAGCCTACTCTTGAACGGCAACTCAATTAAAACTCGATATTAACACAATCCAATATCTTAAAATACCGAGACGAGACAGGCGGTACGAGAATACCGATTTTAGCAAAACTTAATGTTATTTAAGTCGCTCAATAATACTCAAAATCCGCACAACTTAAATTCATTTAAGGCGGTCGCCAGTGACGCAATTGAAGAGTCGACAATCAATGTCGATCGATCGGGATTGCGTTCGAGAGTAGGCTATCTGCCGCCCTACTCTATAACTGAAGGAGAATGCCGAAACTTGTACCAACTGCTTATAAACCATTCATTCCTCATAAATACTTAAATAATTTTTGATTACCTTTAGCAAATTATGAATTTTAACATAAAATCCGGGTTTACGACATGTGAATAAAAAGTTTATCCAAGTTCTTGACGATCGGGTACATTTTTGGTAATCAAGAAATTGATAGTTGCATAGTGCATTAACAAAGTAAAAAAATATATATTTAATTCCTAACTTTAAAAAATCTAGCTGAAGAAAATCGACTGCTGAACGATTGATTATAGACGACTATTGAAATGATTTTTTTTATTGAAATGATGATATCCATAACTATACATTATATAAATTATTATGATGATATTTAGGAAATTATGCACTTTATTGTTTAGAATTATTATGATAAATTCACATACGTAAATATAATGTATGGATGTTTCAAGTTTAACTCATAAAAATGGTTAGTGGCCTACTGTTTTTTTTACATACAGTTCTGAGAAATATCTCAGCAATGCAGATTCAAAAACAAAAACGCTTTATGCCTTCGATAATAATAGACGATAAGCTAACCAGGAAAAGTTATTTCATGTAAAAGCAACATGGTACAAGCTGCCATACAAAAATCGGCTTTCTCCTTTCAATGGGTATGAATTGGATTTCGGTCATTTCGAACACTTTTTTTAATATTCCACATGACATTTGAAGTAGCACTGCATAAATATTGAATTGACAACATTACGTTACCGAGTAGGGCTGTTCATGGGCTGGTTCTTCTCAAGAACGCCTATAATTTGATCGATAAATGTTCACCTGTATCCATATCTCCATATAGGGCGAGAAAGACATAGGTGAACATCATTCTCGATCAAAAGGTTACACTTATGGGACTACACGCGACATACTTCGGCTGGGCTTATAATGTATTTCGCGTGTAGTTCCGTTAATGTAACCTTTATATACAATGCAACGCGAATGTTTAAAATCTTATATTCCCGATCAAAGTAAACACTTGACTTAAATTTTTAATTTATTTGGAAATCCAAGCAGAATTAATGTGATAAATATACCAAACTAATAAGTGGTTTTTGAGACCGCCCGAAGGTATTTAATCACGCTATGTACATGCTAAGAGCTTGTATATAGCGTAATTAATACTTAAAGAACACATTTTCATTAGTACGTACGGTATGTACACTAGCTGCTTATGAATTAATTTCATCATTACGTCGAACATTGCTTGCAAACAAATATCTCAATTGCAATTTATTTTGCAGACGTGTCAATCATTTATTAGCGTACATCAGGACTAGACAGTTTGATAGTAGTTTCTCTAATGCCATAGTGCTGCATTTTGGAAATCAAAGTTTCATGATCAACACAATCAAAAGCTTTACAGGTTGCAGAATACACCGAGTGCATGATTCGCTTTTTCCCATGCATCAAATATGTGACCTAACAGTGCAACACTAGCGTGTGTGGGTAGAATGAAAATGTTTTATTGAATTTTAATTGCTGAAGTAGTTGTTCAAGTATTAATGATTTTTTAAATATTTTACTTAACGTGGGGAGCAAAGATATGGGTCTGTAGTTAGTGGCACTGGTTCATCGCTACTAACGCGTGTTAGCCATGTTTGCAACGCGCTACAGTAGCGATGCCAACGCACTATCAACGCGCTTCTGAATCGATGCAAACACGCGATCGTGTCGGACGACATCGGGGAGAAAACAGAGGGAGGGTGGGGCGTGAGTGGAGAATCGAGCAAGTGCAGTACTGAATCGCATTTGCATCGCCACATAACGCGACAGTATCGCGTTTTCATCGCGACTATATCGGTGCAGACGCGCGACAGTATCGTCACTGTACCGCTACAAGAAGTCGCCTTGGGCGATCTCAAAGAACATTTCAATTTGCTGAAAATAAAACTTTGTACAGTTTATTATGAATATTTTGCCTTTTACTATGCCATTGCAAGGCTCTTGAGATACTCTACAAAGGTTATCAACGAGAAGGTATTTTAGCAACTTTTCTCAGAGCTAGTGCGGACCATAAAGGAATGTGAGTCTACGGTAAAGACCTTCCCTGCTACCCTACTACTAGGATTGGGGAAGATGGCTCTGTTGATCTCTGCGCTATTAAGTGTATGCTATACGCTATTCTAAAGCAATGCTTTCGTATTTTGCTGTTTTGCCATTAGCACTCGCTAACCAGGCACACCTAGTTTGCCAACATTGGCCCACAAACGACCGTTTTCCACCGAGAAACCACCTAGAAATTCCTTTATATCAATATTAACACCTCTTCCTATCAATAAAAATGACCTTTTGGATATACAAACGTGAAGATATCCTATACAAGTATGTATAAAAACCGACGGACGAAGTAAGCGACTTGAAATTAAGACTGTTAATTAATCAGCTTGTCACTAGACTATCCTGATTGAAATGTCAAGTGCTAAATTAGGTTAAAACACGTTATGGAACTGTCATCGGAACTTGGCTTCAGTCGCTGATTGACTGAATCGAGTTTTTAAACGAAATTTTTTATCGCCTTAAGAAATAAGTTTGAAATTTTCACGAACTTTTTTAAGTCGAGTAAAGAGCAATTACTCTTTTAACCCGGCGGCTATGTCACAGCTAACTTTGAAGGAGTTTGCAGATAGAAAGGAGTCTAAGGCATTTTTTTTAGGGTTCCGTAGTCAACTAGGAACCCCTATAGTTTCGCCAAGTCCGTCCGTCTGTCCATCGGTGGATAATCTCAGTGACCGTTAGCACTAGAAAGCTGAAATTTGGTACTAATATGTATATCAATCACGCCGACAAAGGAGTAAAATAAAAAGTGGAAAAAAATGTTTTATTACCTACCCTAAACGTAAATTGGAGTGCTTTTTTTTCATTTCGACCCAAACGTGGATTTTTGGATAGGCATCTAAAAATAAATAAAGGTTTACTGAAATCATTTTTTGATTTAGTTAATATTTTCGGAAATAATGACGGAAATAATTTTTAATTTCGGAATTAAAAAGGTGGCAATCAAGCATACGGCCCAATTGAATATGTCACATAATACTTGGTCGAGCAGATATTGATAACCTCAGCTACACCCGCGTGGTACCCGTTCCCATGGGAATATCGGGATAAAATGTAGCCTTTGTCCTTTCTCAGCCTCTAGACTATCTGTTTACTAAATTTAAATTGAATCGGTTCACTAGTTTTGACGTAAAAGCAAGACAGACAGACAGAGCTACTTTCGCATTTATAATATTATTATGGATTTCATACCTTTTAAATGACATACAAGTTATGACTTTTTTATTTCTAAACATCAAACATCATGCATATAGGTCTGTCACAGATAATTGTTTAGATTTTTTTAAATATAATATTGTAATGAAATCAAGCAACATGACATTAACAGATAAAGTGAAATGCAATATTATAATTTGTTCTGCGTGATTTGAGATAAGCTTGAATTTAATTTTCCGAGCAACAGCTAGTAGCCAATATATTCAAGGAGTTTTTTACTAATATATCTGTTAATACGACCTCTACACTTAAGTAGACAAGAGGCTATGACAGTTCTTAGAAAGGAAGCTCCTGAGTGCATCGAGAGTTTTCTTTAATTACGTGTAAAGTTTAAATCACTAGAACTCAAAAACTCTGGCGATTTTTGGGACGTATCAGTAAAAATTTTAAAAATATAATACGTATTATTGCCCCTCATCTACCACAGATATTTAAAAATTGTATCGATGAAGGCATATTTCGCAATTTAATGAAATAAAGCAAAATCATACCTCTTTTTAAATCGGGTAATAAAGCCACTGGAGCATTGCTACAAAAAGTCGCCGTGCGTTCTTTTAGTTTTATTCGCAACAAGTCGTCCGGTAACGCGGTAACGGCTTTGTACGCGTGGAATATAAAATCAAGTTGTAAAATAGAACTTTTATTTTAACAGCTATTGCATTCGGTGAACACTGCATTTCATTGCATGTTGTATGTAGTTCTTGTGTAACGTATGGACATACAGACAAAAATTCCTAAAAGTTGTTTTGCTGTTGCTCTAATGTAGTTTCATTTCAATATATTTCATATACTGATGTCTGCCTGTCGCAATTTTTTTATTTGACGTAGATATAAACGCATAATATTAATTTGTCAGTAAAATATCGTATTTTCCATATTGATTAACATATTGCGGTAGGTAGTTACCGTTTTTTTTACTGTAAATCGTTATATCTTCTATACATATAATAAAACTGTAAAGGTCGAATGTCTGTACATAGAAAAAAAATGCTTAAAACCAAATCAGGGGAATGTAAAAATAGGGAAAGAAACAAAAAACGATTTTTTTAAATTTTTTTGTTTTACTGTCTGTTGACTGTTTGAACGGGCTATTCTCCGAAATGGCTTGAAAAATTAAATTAAATTTTGCAGGGTTATTTCTTATATCCCTGGTCAACGTCATAGATACTTTTTGTTCTTGAAAATTAAAGGTGGGTTAGTTAAAAAGCCATAGTAACCGCGAACGAAGTCGTAGGCAACAGCTAGAACATATTAAATGTGTTCTACGTGTAAATTTGCCTTTGAGAATGAAATCTGCTTGTGTATTAATTTATTATATGTTATAATCGATGACGATTATGCTCAAAGTTTAAGTTATCATAGACCAAAACTATCCCGTAACCTAAACAAATCGACCCTCTTTATTTGTTAATTACTAGGTATATTTTGATTTCAACTTAGCCGCAGATTAGTAAATGCAGGATGAAAACGAGCCTACTGATAGTCGCTGCATGTTCTTTACATGAATCAGTGTAAATTGATATAACCAAATTTAAATTATGACAAGTAAGCTCTTGGCCTTCATCTCACCTGATGGTAAGTGACGATAAGGCCGAAGGTGGAAGCGAGCTTTACCTGTAATCCTCAACAACTGAGGAACTGGCTATCTTATCTCTAATTGCCGGAACACAACAATGCATATAACATTGTTATTATGGCGACAAATTCAGGTAAAACGGTGGTAGCTAGCCAGGCGGTCTTAAAAGCCCTAACACCAACCAAACCGAAAAGAAAATCCCTTGCTCCCGAGGGGAATCGAACCCTGGACCTCCCGATTTCACCCGGTGGTGTCAACCACTAGACCAGAGAGGCGGTCTGAATGACTTTACTACATAAGTACGCTAATTCACATTATCGTTATAGTTAAGGGATAGAATGGCATCGTGATAATAAATAATAATAAATAATAAATATCCTCAGACATTCACACCTATCAACTAGTCCCATTTTAAGCAACTAAATGCTGCATGTGTTACGGTTACTAGATGACGGACAAATATATTAACTGATAAATACACATAATTATTCAGAATTTTTATAATATTATACATATATAATGAACATCCAAAACTGGAGAACACATGTCTGAAAATTCATCACCCAAACACTTGCCTCCACTGGGGATCAAACCCAGGACCTCTCGAGATGGCGGCGGCGCCTTGAGACCGGCGCACAGACCACTCGACCACGGAGGTCGTCGTAATGATATTACCAATGTAAACTTACCTCAACGGTGTGATGATGGCTCTATGCCTGTCCACGGCGATGGCTGTGAGCGTAAACACACTCACGTTGACGCTCAGAGCCTGCACAAACGGGCAGAAGGGGCACATGAAGTGTGGCAGGAGCCACCGTTGTAATAACGCAGCTTGGAACTGTCAAAGTTGGGAAAAAAAAAATTATAAGTTAAATCTCTTTTGGGGCATTGTTTAATCAAAATGGATATTTCAGTGTTTATTAAAAGCATTGACAGTTAAAGACGAGCCGTGGAAACTTGAAAGGACGCAGACGCCACCTTCGTGAAAATTTTCGTTAGTGTTTTTAATTTTTTTTTCATAATAAAAGAATACACAATTCCTTTTATATTATCTATGAAATATTTAGTGATGCTTTTTATCATACTAGTTTTTGGTAGTTTTAAGTCCAAATGTTAAACTTATAAAGATTCTAAAGTTATTTATTAAGTTCCACACTGTGGTTTTACAGTTAGATCATTTACATGGATCCGAATAAAACTACAAAGACGAAATTTTAAGTGCCAGTCCTTTCTGAATGTTTTACGCCAGCTGTTGCAAGCTTTTCATGTAAATGAAATTTTAATAATTTTATATCTCTAAAAGTACTTTCATAAATGAAGTTTAAAGCCGCCGTTTCTGTTTGCTAGATATATGACGATAAAGCTTATGACTCATTTTAAACATAATATTGTTACTTTATATTAAACAAATATAAAGGCTTAGTTCATTTCAGTATACGTTTACTAAGTAATATTAAAATCTTATAATCGGTGGCGTAGTAGCTTAATCATTGGTATTGAAGAAAAAGAACTATTCCCATTGAACCTTGGATGGGTGACGAAATCATTGTGATCTCGAATACCTCCGTGCTTGTCTCTTTATTTTATATTATTGTAGTTTACGATAAATAATACACCATAGATAAAAGCACAATTCAAAACTCTGCCACACTGTGCCCCAATTTGTCGGAATCGGCTACAAAAAGTACTTCGTCTCGCTAGCTATCTTTCTTACATCTACCTTTCTTACATCATTAGGTTTGCGTTGTGATGTTAAAACCAGTAGGTATAGGTTTGGGACGTTTCTTCAAAGTGAAATTAAACAAAAAAAATTTAAAGCCTAAGTCAACTTGACTTTGACTTTTAAAAAGAATCATCAACATAGAACAAAACGAAACAAATAAAATATATAAGCATTGCGAAAAACATGAACATTAAATTCCGGAACATTTAGAGAGAAAAAAGGAGGAAAAGCTTCTCAGAACTCATAAAGCTAAATTATAGTATATATTTTTGAGATATCCGTAGTAGGCAGGTAATTATTTTTTATTAGTTTATTCTTATTATAGCTCAAAATAAAACGACAATCTTAACATTACAAATCTTTGTAACAACTGTAAGTATATAAATCGCCTATCTTTACGTTGACCTACAACAAAACAATTTTGAATTAACTTTTCGAAACATTAAAGAAATGAATAATGATAATACAGAATTCAAACAATGATGCGATTAGATATCCGTTGTTCTGTAAACGAATAGGTATTTTCGATATGATTCAAACTATTTCAATAAACTTGAAATGAGATTGCCTGTCCCCTTGCAGAGGCTTGAAATTTTATAACAAATATTTTTTTTATACATTTTCTGTACAAAGCCTACTATTTTAAATTTATCGCAAAATAGATCATACGATTTATTAACAAAACAGGAGTGTTTACTTTTATATGTATGTTAGTATATTATGCGCTTTAATACTTATTTATTTCTGAATAGAACATAATATGTAAATAATCCAAATTTCAAATTTCAAAAATACAACTCTGAGCATGGGAAGTCTCGTAAAATATTAAAAGTAAAATTAAATATTAGAACCTTACCTATGAAATTGGTGTTTTGTATGAGATTTTGGGGAACTCTGCATTTTCCATACTAACATTTTTTCAGTTTTCTTCACAACGACAAATCCAAAGTTAATATTTGGCATGTATCATAAGACAAGCTTAAGCAATATGTGTAATATCACACTTCATAACAAATATTTATCGTTTTTATGTGAATGTAAATCAAATGATGTATTCGGGTATTCGGGCACTTAAAAAGTGTTGTCTTCGTGTCCAATTTCAACATTATTAAACTTACAACAAATTATCAAAACAAATCAAAAGAGCTCAAAAATATAGTCTATTTTTAGAGGAGGTAAATATTTTTAAAGAATACTCCGAAACTTACTCTGAAACCTTACCTATGAAATGGTGTTATAAACGGATAGCAGAGTCTTCTTCTTTTACGAATTTTAGAAAAAAAGTACATTCATAATCATGCGCAAGGCCTTGTGTACCAAATCTAAATAAACATTTTTGTATTTATAATGGTTTTCGGTAATCGCTATAATTACAATCATATCAAAAAGCATGTTATGTATGAGGGTAGTAATGCGAACATGTATCAGTCGATCGGCTTATTAATGAATAATGCCCCTCTCGCTCTTTAGGAACAACTGTATTTTTTTTCTTTTGGACCGATTGTTAACTATTAGGTCCTTACCTATGAAACTGCCGTGTTGTATGGAGATTTTGGGGAAGTCTGCATTTTCCATACTAACATTTCTTCAGATTTCTCCACAACGACAAATCCAGAGATGAAAATTGTTGGCATATATCATTAGACAAGCTTTAGCAATATGTATTAACTTCATAAAATTATTTATCGTTTTTAAGTGAATGCAAATAAAATGATGTATTCGGGAGGTAGGTACTTAAAAAGAGTTGTCTCCGTGTCCAATTGCAACACAATTAAACTTACAACAAATTATCACAACAAATCAAAAGAGCTCAAAAGTATGGTCTATTTTAAGAGGAGGTAATTATTTTTTTAAAATACTCTAAAACTTAATAGTTACAGACAAAATACTAAGAGAGAAAAAAAACGGCAATTTCATACTTTGACCCCTATTATTAATCTATTAAATAAATATATTTGTTGTAAATAATCATCTAGGATCCGTAACACAAGCAGCATTAGTTGTTTAAAATGGGGCTAGTTGATAGATGTGAAGGTCTGACGGTATTTATTTATTTTATTTACTCTACCATGTATGTTGACAGAATAAACTTTTATAATCGAAGTTACAATGTAGGCAATATACATGACTGTATCGTAAAGGAGAAAGTAATAGTACTAGTTTATTATTAGGGACGATGCTGCTAAATGGTCTCCGTTGTAGATTTAGTTTAACCTCGATATTTTTTCACTTTGCGCTTTATGAGAATGTATTTAATAATTTGGCCAGTTTTGTAGTTTGACGCGCAGTAAAACCTTATCACGAAACGAGTTTATCACAAAAACATGGACTATCTCTCCGGATTAAAGTGGAACGGTAAGTAGTGGTAAGTATCAATGCAATATTTTTCGATGAAGTAAAAAGAAGTGCTATTGCACTTATAGGAAAAGACACTGTAGCTAGTTCAATTATTGGGAACATTAAACCAATTTTCAACAAGGATTTACTTACCGTACCGCTAGCTGGGCGGAAGGTATGTGTGGGAGTACCTTGTAAAGCTGGCAGTACCAAACTCCCCGATATACCCATTCCAACCCTACTGCGCCGCTCTGGGGTAATGAGATGTAATCTAACAGCTGTTATCTCTTCAACAGGACCTTAAGATAATGTGAGTTTATAAATCTTTCGCGTCATAAATTTAGACTTTATATCAACTAACTTTATCTACTTAGAAATTTTGGTGTGGTCAACATGGACGTTGGCATTTTTCACAGCATTTTGGTTCATCCAACAGGAGACGCCAAAATGTTGCAGGACTGTATGTGCCCGCCGCGACGATATTAATTTTTTACGAGATGGATGCCGAGTATAATTTACATTAATTGTTATGTTATTTCGTACTAAGACTGTATATAGGACCAACATATGTACATGTTAAGACAAAAGTCCTTAAAAAGAAAGAGAAAAAGTACAAAAAAGAACCTACTTGAATCAACTAAAAAGGTTTCTCTGTAAAGCCGTATAATGACATCCGTAATAATAAAAAAGATTTCGTAGTTTTCGTAATAGTAAATAAGTATTCAGTGGGCGCAGTAGAGCAGAAGAATGAATTACGTTGCTTCTACGTTACAACAACGAAAAGGTTTTTCATTGTTGCGACAGAAAAGGCGATTTAAGTATATGGTGGCATTTTCGTGTAAATTTAACCTTGTTACGTAATAGACGTACTTCGGCCCAAACCATATAGGTCCTTACCTATGAAATTGGTGTTTTGTATGGAGATTTTGGGGATGTCTGCATTTTACATACTAACATTTTATCAGTTTTCTTCACAACGACAAATCCAGAGATAATAATATTTGGCATGTATCATTAGACAAGCTTTAGCAATATGTGTGTGAACACGCTTGAGAAAAATTATTCATCGTTTTAATGATAATGCAAATCAAATGATGTTTCGGGAGGCAGTGAAAAATAATTGTCTTTGTGTCTAATTTTAACACAATTAAACTTACAAAAAATTATCAAATTAAATAATTCGAGCTCAAACATATGGTCTATTTTTAGAAGAGCAATTATTTTATAAGAATTTTCTGAAACTTAATAGTTACGGATAAATTGCTAAGACAGAATAAAAACACCAATTTCATAGGTAAGGACCCAATATTTACTTAATGAATTAATAAGAAAGAAAAAAAAAATAAGTAAAGTATCAGTAAACAATCAAAAAAATTACACCCTTATTTTTGAACGCTGTCCTCAGTCTATATACGTCCCACTGCTGGGCATAAGCCTTCCTCATGGAGAAACATGAGGAGTATGGGCCGTAACACCACCACGCTGGTCCAATGCGGATTGGTGGGTAGAAACAGTTGCAATAGAGCCTGGGACCAACGTTTAACGTGCCTTCCGAAGCATGGAGGAGATCGAGATCACAAAGTTTTGGTCACCAATTCACGGCCTGACCATGGCGAAGGTAGCTTTGTTTTTAATCGAAAGCCAAAGTGTACTAACCACTACGCCATCGAGCTCCGAGTTTTGAACGCTGTTTAATTTTAAGCAAGACTTTATCTATGATGGTTATTTAACCATAGTTAAAGTTTATAAACTAATTATTAGCATTTATGAATAAAGGTATTACTGCCGTACTCAGAGTCGTTCATTAAATTTAATGGTTACTTATGTTAAAAAATTGCCCCTAATTTAATACGCATAAAGACGAATTTAAATTCGTTAATGGAACATTAGCTTAAATGATGTCTCTGAGTGTGGCCGTGAATATTTTGAAAACTCTAAACATAGTTTCGTACTATAGGTATAGGAACGTGGACGAGCAATCAATTATTGTGATCTGGACCTTAAATAAGTTGGAAAGGAAATGTGTTTAACAAGTATGTTATTAGAATATTCCTTATCTCCAACAATGAAGCAAGATTTGGTTCTAGTATTATGATAGTCTTGTCATAATACCCCACTACCTACTTATCAAAAGCTCATACCTCAATAGCAGATAGCTAATTTCTATTGCAATCGTACAGCCCTCTCAGGCTAAAGGTCAACCCACTAAATCCTTAACAAAGAGCGTGCGACTAAAATGGTTTGTATTTTCCACTTCAACGCACACTTCTATTAACTTCAGTAAAGGCAGATTTTATTATTCTACTGCTAGAACACTGAAGAAATAACGCTAGCATAACTCTTTGTCTTGATTTCTATACAGTACTATGAACGTAACTATACATATGGTAATATTTTTCTTTCAGGATGGCCGGATCGAATACTCACTCGCTTGTTACCCCTGTCAAATAAAATACAGTCATTTTACCTATATTTCTATCGTATTGGAACATTATTGTTAAATTAAAACGACGCAATACTTTTTAGGCTAATGATGAACAAAAATTCCTTTGATTATAAAAAAAAATACAATAGTAAAGAGAGAACAGAGGCCCATGACAAAAAATTCTTTAGAATTGTAACAAAAAGATTCGTACGTCGGTGCTCGGATTTTCAAGGCTTCGGCGGTCCTATTATGTTTGACAACTAAAAAACAGGAGAGCCGGCTATGGTGAAGATAACACCACTAGGCTGGCTGCAAAAGATTGGGACCACAGAGGTAAAGATCAAGATCATTTAAATTTGGTCACACATCCAAGGACAGACCAACGTAAAGTAAATTTTCTTCAATACCCAAAGCCAAAAGAAACCTAGCTACACCACCGAGCTTCTTTATTCACTTTAATAAAACAATTAAATATAAGTAACTATCTTGGTGCCTTATTGCGCGAGTCACCACGTAACTACACATTATGGTTAATTTTTAAATGGTCTGCTTTCACAAATTTATTTCATAATTAACTCAATGTCTGCTTTAGACGACGCTGACATTGAGTCTATTAAGAAAGAAATTTGTGAACCGAGCAGTCGCTTAATTGCCCATGAAAACAGTGCATAAATCCATAGATGCGTGGCCAGACAGATTAAATGTATATATCAAAACGAAGGGCTATTATTTTGAATACAAATATGTTTGTTTCTTGCTGAGACAAGTCAATGCTCGGACTGCAGAGATTTTATTATATATTCAGTAACTATTAAAATTAATAAAAAATTGTTTGCTCAATAAATTTATGTGTTAATTATTCATTGGTGATAATAATAACTTCACATTGTACATAGTATATTGTAGATTATTAAACAAAATATTTGAATAATTTCATATCAAGTGTAAATCATGTAAATCAAAAGAATAACGTGCCATGTAAATTTTCACAACACCCCTTATTGTTTCATTTTTATTATTTGGTACTTCCCGTAAAAAATATTAAGAAAATAGAGGTTCCTGAAGGCAAAAAAGAAGTTTTCTTAAATTGATTATTTTGCTCATTATCAGATATAAACATCCCACAACACAATAAAAAACATGAAAATAATAGAATATTACATAAGCACACTGGTCCACGCTGGCACGTGTACGCAGTACTCAAATAGTATTAGTAGCCGGGACTAACGGCATAATGTGCCTTCCAATGCAAAGGAGAACTCGAGATCACTTAGTATTCAAAATCGAAACCAATGCGACTGAACCACAACGCCACCACACTAATTAGAATACAACTATTGAAATCTTACCTGGAATGGCACGGCAAATAATCCTATTACTATATCAGCTAAAGCTAAGTTCGCGATGTAGCAGTTAGTGACACTCTGCATTCTCCTCGATGTCGCCACGATCCACATCACTAAGAAGTTCCCCACGACGGCCAACACTGATATTGACCCGTACAAAAATGAAAGCAGTACTATCATACTGGTTGGAACATCGTACAATGTATCTGAAACAATAAATAAACATTTTTTACTTTTACACTGAAAAATTACAAAAGCAGCTTACGAGCTACTCAAAATGACCTACTCCTACAATCAGTATCTACAAAAAAATCAATCAATTATTAATACTTAATATTCAAATAAGTTAATATTAAATATACCTGTTAATCTATCACCTCTGGGACAGGAATTCAACGAATAAATTTACTAAAAAATATGGGAAAAAAACATTGGCATTCAATACTCCGTTCAAACAAAAAACGGAGTAAAAAGGTAAGTAATGAAAAATAAACATATAGATAAACATTCAAGTACGAGGGCAAATATTTGTATTCATCACACAAATATCCTCCTTCTCATCTATCAGAATTTTGTACCTTTACTTATCTCAAGAGAGTAAAGATGATAAAGCGTGTAACAATATTTAAATTTCATCAAAAACCGATACAAAATTTTCACTACCTCCTATAGCGTCGGAGTCCAAAGCCGTGGGGCTTTGGAGCCGTGAGCTTTGCTTTAGAATTGCGAATAAGCGGTACAGAATATTTTTGATAAATAATAGAAACTGTTCATTCATTGTTATATGGTTTTTGTGATTTTTATTATAAGATGACACATAAAAAGATTTAACTAGTGCCTTGTTAATATCTCAAGGCGAAAGTACTTCATATTCTACTAAATCCCTTTACATTATTGTTGTTTGCGTAAAAATATAGAGCTTTGGAACAAACGAGCACTGTGAGTATTGAAAACAATAACGACTTAGGCCCATGGAGTTTTCCGTAGGGCGTAGGCTAATGGAATGTTAAAAATAATATACTTCTAAAGGAATAAAAAAGTAAAGTACTCTGTAATGGAGGCTCTGACAGAATGGTCTATAAACACCCTAATTGCCCATATGTCAAATATGAAGTCTAAATAGGTTATGAGTTCTGAAACTCATAATAATAATAATATATTTATTTGCATAAAACATGGTAAAGTTCAAGGTCTTAAACTAGATACATTGCACAGGCATGTTTTATCGATCTATCAATAAGCAAATATTTTGATTGGCATTATTTTTAAATGTAAGTACTTTTTCAAATTACATTTCAATTCATAATTTCTATTTCATATTATTATTATAAAGGATTACAATAAATAATTTAAACAATTCAATAATTTTAGAAACGTCTGTGACATAATTCCATCGTCATCGGTAACATTTAAAAAACATGTCAACAAAACAATGATAGGTAATGTAAATTTTATAGTAAGTCAAATTTATTAGCTACCTTCTTGAAATGTCCATTATTACAAAAATTTGTAAATTCTTCTTAGTCATAAAAACAATTATCTAATAAAATTTTATAAAGGATCTTCTTATAAGCTATCAATGGTAGAATTTGGATACTAGTTGGTAGTAAATTAAATAATTTTATGTACATACTGTAACAATTATTTGTATAACAAGATGTGGATGCTTGTGGAACAAGTAGCCTCAATGGATACCTTCTTCAGCCAGCGCTACAACTATCCTGTTTTTTAACAAAAAGATCCAGATTCTCTTTTGTGAACATCAATATTTCGTATATATATATATTATAACGATGGCAATGCAAGGATGTTCAACTGTTTGAAGAGAGATCTGCACGATTCTAATTGTCCAACTCCACAGATAGAACGCTCACATTTCTTCTGTAAGATAAAAGCACGGTTCATGTCCGTTGAGTTTCCCCACACAACTAGTCCGTACCTCAGTATAGATCCTACATATCCATGATATGCCAGAAGAGCTGTCTTCTGGTTCGCTAGTTTTTTAAGGCGATATAGAGCATATAAATAAATACCCCCATTTTAAGCAACGAATGCTGCTTGTGTTACGGATACTAGGTGACGGATAAATATATTTAATAAATACATATAAATATCCTGAATATATATGAATATATATAAACATCCAAGACTGGAGAAAAAATGCCTGAAAATTCATCACCCAGACATTTGCCCCCACCGGGGATCGAACCCAGAACCTCTCGAGATGGCGACGCCTTGAGACCGGCGCGGCGTACAGACCACTCGACCACGGAGGTCGTCGAATTTATTTATTCTCTGGCATACCATTTGAACATGTTTTTGCCATGTTAGTCTCGAGTTTATCACTATACCAAGAAAAGTTGCAGATGAGGTTACTTTTATCGGATCATTGCAGTATTGTATGGATAACTGTAACGGTGATGCGTTTTTATTATGAAATTGTATACATTTTGTTTTACTAATATTAATTTTGAGATCGTTATATTCTAGCCATTTAGATATTTTGTCAATTTCATTACTAATTTCACTATTATAATAGTATTTGATTTTTTATGTACTGTAATGGAAATGTCGTCAGCAAAGAGTGTGACTGGATATTGTGTACAATTCGGAAGATCCTTTATGTATATGATGAATAATAACGGACCTAAAATGCTGCCCTGTGGGACCTGTGGGACCTGACCTGATTTGTTTATATTTTCTACGGATCCATAAACCACATTCTGAGGATCATCATCTAGCCTTGTGATCTCCACAAATTGACTCCTGTTAGTCAAATAAATCTGGATCCAATGATAGGCGGGTCCTCGTATCCCATAAAGCTCGAGCTTTGACAAGAGCGTCTTGTGATTTACAAAGTCAAATGCCTTACTTATGTCAAACAAAATCGTAAAGACTGGAATCTTTCTCTCCATAAGGGAAGCAATGTTCTTGATGAGCGAAAAGCAAGCAAGCGTTGTTGATCTTCCCTTGCGAAAGCTATTCTGTTCATTTTTTATCTGTTCATATTTTATTCTGTTCATATTATTAGTAACGTTAACAGAAGTAAACTGTTTTTAAAGTAACCTTAATCAAATTATAGGCACATTTCAAATGTACTGCATTGTTTAAAATATTATTAAACTATGAAAAGTGTATCTTATTAATTTTGTGTCTAACATTAAAGTAATACATGGGCAAATATAAAAATGTGTTGTTTACTTCAAAAACCTAACCAAATTCTTAATTACAAATAATGTATTCTAATTAAATAACCCCTCTTACGAAAAAGTGACCAAGAGCCATTTAGGTATATACCACATGTATTCAAAAATTGTTTACCCTTATCATTATGACAAGGGTAAACATTAATAGGTATAAGGCAAAATTTTATTGGGTTTGAACTATCTCATCTCACAAAATCCGTCTAATTTCGCCGTACGTTTGTATTCTCTTGTTACGAAAGCAATAAGACTTAATATATACATCACACATACGTATATACGTTTGACAGCACATGTCGATTCCAGTTTCAGACCGAGTGCTATAAAGGGTTCAAAAGATCGGAAATCTACATGTCTTCTCTGACAATAGGCGTGATATTCCCAAGCTGGGTACAATTATTACTATTGAACGTGATAATGGCTTCGATTTATCTTGTCTTACAACGATATTGGATGTTTCGTAAGTCCTACGCGCTACGTGTTATATAAGACAAGACAAAAGTGAATTTCAGCGCAATTTTATTCATTTGCCAACCAACATAATATGCAGCGCAGTTATCGTTGCAATTTAGGAACTTTGTAGTATTTGATTATCCAGATTCAAATCAGCCATTTACAAAAGCATGTAGGTACTCCCACAGCTGTATAGCTTAAAATTAATTTTTCCTTTTTATTAATTACATTTATCTCTCTGCATCCATGTAAACCAACCTTAAACGATGTTTTGCGATTAAGCGTTTCGTATCACTGACACACGCGCACAGACATCACACGCATATACACATACAGACACACACACTCTTCAATACAATCGTGCGACAATTACTTTTGGTATAATTTTGACTATTTATGATATTTGGTTAAATTGTAACTTCATTTTGCATCTACCTACCAAATGTTTATAATATTTCCTAAAAGCATAGTTTCTTTCTTTAATTGACTTATGTTTTAGTAATATTTTGTATTCGTTTATCATGTTCAAGAATAATGCTGTAGAAACATTGTTTACTAAATAAAATAAAATAAATTAACTTATTGCACTCATACAGGCTAACTTAACCTTATATATATTTTAAGCATGAGTAGATTTTTATTTCAAAATCAAAAAACCTTAAACAATGACTTCTCTAAATAATCCTTGAATGGAAAATTTAAAAGTAGGCTTATTATTTTATACTTTAAATGCTACAAGGTGTAAAGTTAGTAAATGTACTTTGTTTATTTAACAAATAATATTTCTCAGCTTGTCTTAATTGAATATGAAATATTATTCCCTGAATACGATTATGCCCTGAACCAAATGCTGGTTAATTCACGGAAATTTTCATATAATTTATGTAATAATAACATGAACTTTAAAATAGGTAGTACTCCTAAGGGAGACTTTTAACTTTATTGAATTTCCAATCTAAAGCAAGCATTACACGGGAGTGATTATACTGAGAGCCAATTCATGCGTTGGAACTTATCATTTCACAGAATCCATATTCTTACATACAAAGACCTCCAAACGTTGAGCTTTTGCGGGCAATTTGGCTTTGCATTTCATTTCCATTCAAAAACAAAATATTACATTTTATAGTTATTCACGCAGATAAATTTTGGAATACTTTTTAAGCGAATAATGCAAGCATGGCAAGTGTGGAAATCAAGGACACAACGCGAAGGCTGAAGATAACGAAATCATCTCTGGCAGATTGCCAATTCTATAAAAAAGACATAGAAAAGCAGTATTGTAGTTGACCACTTAAAAAATATCTCGATGCACTCGATTTAATGTGTTCTTGGCACTCTAAACACAACATTGCATTGCGTTGGTTATTTATGACGTCTGTCTAGACGATTCTCGACTCCAAATGGAAAGACCATCACACAATAAATATTTTCTAGGAGTGAGCCCAAACTAACTCTTTTTTCCATGATTCCCTCGCAATTATATACTTTAACTATAGTAGGTATGAACAATATGTCTTCCTTTTGCATTCATCTCGGAGACTCGTCACATAAATATCCATTTATTTTCTTCTTATAGATACGTCTTGATATTTGTAAAATACATTTATGATTTGTGATTGTTATGTATCATTAGATTCTTAAAGTCTGGCGTTAGAGTTCTGGTGGTAGTTTTTAATCATTTTATCAAATATCTATTAAGTTATCTTTGAAAACAGGAAAATAATCACACTTACTAAGTTATTAAGTAACACCGGTATTGATTTACATATCTCATTCCAACATGTTTTGCTACTTGATAAGCTTATTGACAAGCCATACTCCTATCGAGAGATACGGTAAAATCTGGTAATGTGCGTACCATATTATTGATAAAACCACTCTTGTGCTCTTGCTTTGGTAACATTAGCAATTAGGATATTCAAGCAGCACCAGACTTCATAATTAGGTCGCTCTAATTAAATTTAATAAGCCTCAGATTACTGTTAAATATTAAAAAAGTAATAGACAAGGGTCAAGCTGCCCGGTTTAGTTAATACTGCGAAACCGTAGCGGAGGTTGGTTTTGTGAGTTAATGTAATATTGTTTCAATTAAGAATTTCCTGCCTAATTACTCTAGTGAATTTGAATTAATTAATGTTGCTAGCTATAGATATAGGTATGCAATACAGATTTACGAAAGTCTAAAACCATAACTTTAAAAAAACCCTAATATTGTCAATTCTTGATTAACATGGAAAATAGAAAAAATATATGCATCATTTATTGTGTTTCTTCTCTCAATTTACGTTACACATTGTTTATTATTTTAATTTAAAATTCTTCAAAGCTATAGTTCAGACTGAGGTTTATACCAATCCAAAATCATTAAGCACAAGTAAAAATAATGTTACCATTTTTTTAAATGTATGTGAAAAAATATTAAAGTATTTATTACACATTGGCAATATATAATAAAACAAATGAATCTTTTTTATTTTTCTTAATCTAAGACTTATTTTGTAAATAGGTTTAGTTCTCTCTTAACAAGGGAATTTCTTGGCGATACTTTACTGATAAGAAGTATTCTTTTAAGTAGTGTAACATCTCATAAGATAAGGAACTCAGGCCCGATTGTATTACCTTTTAAATATACTTCAAAACGTAGGTATTCCACAAAATTTCCACAGAATTTACTAATATTATGTCTAAAGATACATATCATTAGCTGAATAAAACTTAGCTGTATTTTGGAAAGAAAAGTAATTATTAGTTTGTTAAAGAGTTAAAAAAGGGACAGGAGTTGAAAAAAGAAAAGTTTCAATGTAATAATCCCACAGAGCTTAGATTCTAGTCGAAGCGTGCGCTCCGCAATTCTTTCTTTGTTTGCGGTACCTATTTATGGACAAAGCCCAAGGTTCCCTTTGAAAATTCATTCTGTTTAATGTTGAATACAATAGGTCACGAATAGAACGATCTCATAGCTGTAACTGTTGCTATTTGCCAAAAGCTAGCTAGCCTAGATCACCTGTAAAGCTTTTACTGTTTATTTTCAGCGTGACCTTAGACAAACCTCACAGTATTTTCAAATAAGGCTATCAGAACAGATAAAAAGAAATAAAATATTTAAATTGATTCAATTCTTTTTAGTAAATCAAATTCAAATAAATCATTTTATCTTACCGTACGTATCATTGGTGCCATTTGGTACAATGTATTCCAGTCTTGAAGAATTAGTTGACCAATCTGCTTCGTCATCTTGGCTCGAATTTGTTGTGCTGAAACAATAAAGAAAGAAAATAACAATGTTTATTAAGATTTATTTTTCTTAGAGCAAGTTTAGGAATGTCAAAAAAGTTTTGAAACATTCGTGAAGGAAAGCCATTCCTTAACTAATTTGACAGGAAGATTTATTCTGAGAAAACAGATAAAAAGTTCAGTAAATTTTAAAAACGAACACCGGTGTTAGTAGACAATAGATGTTTCTAATGTATCTCATTTTGTGCCCGTTGACTAGTAAAGAAAAAAGAGGTAAGTTCTGCAGTTTACCACAAAACCACTACATTCATATAATCCTCAAGGTACAGAAAAACAACCCATAACAGTTCATGTAACTAAAAACAGTTAACTAAACAAACCGTGCCGTGAACAGTCCTTTAGGGTTGAACTAAAAATTTACTTTTATAGTTATAAGGTCCGGTCTTGCGTGGAATACTGCTCGCACTTGTGGGATGGCTCCGCAAAGTACCTGCTCGATACTCTAGACAGATTGCAGCGGCGAACTGTTCGTACAATTGGCGCTGCAGAGGTCACAAACACGCTGGAATCTCTGCAACTGCGTCGCGACGTTGCGTCGTTAAGCGCTTTTTACCGGATGTACCACGAGGAATGTTCTGAAGAGCTTTTTAACGTTATCCCACCCTCCCCTTTCCTGCTAAGGAGCACGCGTGCCGGATTGCGGAGCCACGCATATACGGTGACCTCTTTGCCCGCGCGTACTAAAAGGTTTAGGGAATCATACTTTGCTCGTACATCCAGAGCATGGAATATTCTACCGGCACACGTGTTCCCTCCTTCCTACAGCATGGGTTCCTTCAAAAGAGGCGTGAAAAGGCATCTTATGAGCCCGCAAGGTGGAGGCCCTAGCATCCTTCGCAAATGGACTTATCTACTGCTTACCATCAGGTGGTGTTAAGTCATTTGCTGGGCTGACTAAAAAAAAAAGAATCAGTATTTAAGTGTATCTTTTGCGATCGCAGAAATAAAATATATCAGTTGACAAAATAGATAAATAATAATGAGATGATAAATAATAATACAAAATAGCTGAAGCATAGAAAAGTAAAGAAATACATCACATAAATATCAGTTCCCTTTATCTCATTCCATATTAAACAAAGGCAATGTTCTTTTTGTAACCAAAATATACAAATTAAAAAAATACATATATCTTCTGTAATAGTGGATTCCATTAGAAATAATTGTACATTGGATGTTCTTTTTATTCGAGTTTCTCTTTCAGAGAAATTTGTTCAATTCAAGCACACATACCCATATTTTACTAATATCTACAGATACAAAAGGCCGGTGGTAAACAGTACTAGACAAGCTGCCCACAAGCAATTTTTTAAACCCAACATCCTAATTAGTGGTTGTACGAGCACATGTACCAATTAAAACTCTTAATCGGTCGAAATTACAAGCAACAGTAGTTTCGACCGCACAGTTAGGTACAAAAACTTTGTTTCTTATGTATGTGGTCACCAAAGTTGGGTTTGTGTCACTGCACAACTTCTTATAATTATTCAAACAGAAGTGGAATTGAGAAACTGCTATACGTAGCGTATTGCGGCGTCTCTCTTCCACTATTGTTTTTTAATAACGCTTTAACGCGTTTTTTTAATAACGCCGCTAGTCAGCGGGCACAAAATGAGACACAATATAAACATCTATTGTTTGCGATCACCGGTGTTCGCGGTGCAAGGCGATTAGTGCCGCTAAATGCCCAGAAACCAAGACCTTCTCCTCAAATATCACTGGCCAAAATAATTTGAAAAAAATATATGTGAAACAACAGTTCACATACTAGGAGTACATTTCGTACATTTGTTTTTTCTGTACGTCATCGTTTTGTACACTAAAGAAATATGACAAAACACTGAATTACTATTCCTTCCTTTTATCTCGTTTATTAGTAAGGGCGTAAGTATACAAATAAACCATTTGATTTGAAATCAACTAGGTATAAAAAAGTGTAAAAATAAGTTACACATTTGGTCACTCATCAAAGCAAAACAATGGTGAAAGTGGCTTCGATTCTAAAATCGAAGCTAAAGCGTACTAACCATTTGAGAAAAGTTGCTTCCAATGACAACGTACTAAACACTACTAAACTAACATTCCCGTATATAGAAATAGAATTTGACATTATAATGGACACCCATCTAAGATACGACAAAGTGAAAGTTTCTTTGTCTCCAAAATCAAAGCTAAATCGTTCTAACGACTTACTTAACTAAGTTCCACGTATATAGAAATTGAATTTTCCAACCATCCAAGATAAGACCATGGTGAAAGTTTCTTAAATCAAAGATAAAGTCTACGAACCAACACTAAACTACGTTCCTTTCCTTGTATAAAGTAAATGAATTTGAGATTACAAATTTTTGGTCACCCATTCACAAGATACTACCACCACCATACATACATACTTATCATCATGCCTCTTTCCCCCAAATAGTATGTAGATGTGTTAACACCAATATTGCTTAGCGTAGTAGTTAGCAGCTTTAGTTTTGATTAAAGAAAGAAAGCAAGGAGGACGTTTGGCGCTACTCAACTATGGCGGACGTGATTTTTATTTCAGTGATTGTAATGTTGTTTCGGTGTGGATCTTGTTGCGTAAAATTTGTGTAGTTTTGTGTAATAAGTCTCTGTATTGACGAGCATTGTAAAATTCTCCCATGTAGGGAAGGCAAAGGGAACGGAACCCATACAGCCATTTCTTCAGTATTTTATTTCTTCAGTAGTTTGCATTTAAATGCTGGTGTAATGCATTTCAATGCATCTTGGGAGAGTTTGGTTGGCGTCAAACGATCGATGACAGACACTGTGGTGTTAATTCGATGTGGTGGATTATCACGATAAAAATATCATCTTTTTAACACCACTTGACGCTTATTTCGATAATCCTCCACATTGCACATCATCACAGACTAATTACATAAAACTACACTGATTTTACGTAACAATATACACTACGAAACAATATTACAATCATCGAAATAAAAATCACGTCCGCCATTAGTCAAATGCCGCCAAAAACTCCCCAGTTTTTGATTGTTTTTGAAACAATCGTTTCATGGTCAACGCGATTCGGATTCGAGCACGACCAAGCTGATTATCATCAATCCTCTAATTTTTACTATTTTTAACTACAGTAGTAAATAATCAATTTAAATTACTTATAAAACCAAGATAATATGTAATTAAATCTACTTAATAATAATCAAAATTCTTTATTTTATCGTTAAAATTATTTTTCACTTTGCAGATAGTACCTTTGAATCGTTCAAATCGGCAGAATAGAATCGACGGCATCAGTGTCTTTGAATTGCATCGATTTAAATTTCCCTTCACAAAATTACGGCTGTCAAGGACTGTCATGGCACAGCTGATGTTAAAAAGTTGGCACGCATGGTTTCGGTTGTAAATCCATAAACATGCGTTGTCTTAGGTAAAAGGCAAATATATATCCGCTTCCGACCTAATATATATATCCTAATATATTGAATTAGAAATCTTCCGTTTTAAAAATTGATTTCTATTACGTACTTAAATAAATACACTGAAAATCCAACTTTACGGCTGTTTTAAGTCAACAAATGCTAAGAAATAAAATTTTAGGGTCTTATTTATTTTTATAGATGCGTGGAAAAATAAATGTATCGATATAACATTTATTTTCCACTGTAAAACCAACCACTGCAATAATGAAGGAATAAAAAATATCAACCAAACTCAAGCTCAATAGGCTGTAATGTGATAGAGTGCACTCTGTATCTACGTATTCTTTGATCGGTATTTTCGCGCGTGGTACTCGGCGCGCCGCACGACCCCGCCGGGCCCTAACGCTATGACACGGTTCCAACGTCCAAGTATATTGACGACACTAATTAATTAAGGTGGATTATTAAGGCGATTACTTTAGTTATTTTCGTACGGTATTCTTTTATCGAGAAGGTAAAGCAGCAGAGTTACAATCTATTATCGTAATGCAAAAACAAGCTATTAGGTAAATTTATTGTCAAAAACTTCACTTCAAAAAAAAATTTTCTGACTGTTCCTTCCCAGTATTGTTAAATCTGCATCCTTTTTGTGAGAAGTTATATTAATTCTCTTTTAAAGAACAGTGACATTCTCAATAGGAATACACGAAATAAGGGAAAACTTCTTCTGCCGTAATGGCTGCTGAAAATCAATAGTTCATTTGTGGGCCTTAGCCTCAGGCCTTAGAATACGCTACTATAACAAGATCCCTAGTGAAATAGTGGAACTGCCATTTCAGATTCATAACTTATATTAATACAAAATTTATGTCGAAAGGCTACTATACAGATAATGAATACCTTGAAGACAAAAATGCGTGGTAATATTTTTTATTACGTTTTCCTTTCTTGGAAATGCTATGTTCTATAGTCACTTCGAAAATATGGTTATCATTAAATTACATAAGTATACTTTTTTTTTCATAATCGTAAAACATGGCTGTGTCATGCTCACTAAAATTCTGCTGTGGTGTCGTGTGCGTCGGGTCGTTCCGGACGTTCCCTAAAATATGGTTTAGTAAAGCGATGACTGATTCATGCACAGTGAACAGGTGCCACTGTCGGTGTCTGGTCAACTCATGCTTCAATGAAATTTGCTTCGGGACTGTATGGTACGGCAGGTAAGGAAGATATTTATTTATTGTAATGTAGATAAAAAAATTTATACTTTTACTCATTATACTTAAGACTTTCTCTGCATGAAAAACGTGGTAAACTGCATATTATTACATAAATTAGATATCTATCTTTTTTTAATTTTAAACTTCAATGACTTTGTAGTTTGACATTTTTTAATGATGCTATGTTAAAGGAGGGTAGAAACTTTCTGAGTTTCTTGCCCGATCTTCTCAGAAGAACGCCTCCTGGTAATTTTTTTGAAAGGATAGCGTAGTTTTTCTCTTTCACGAAATATTGCAAAATGTTTATGACATTCATAAGCATGTTCTAAGACATCTAAAGTGAATAAATGCTTTAGATTTTTATGTATTTATTTTGCTGCAGTTTTTTCCTTCTTACTGGGTTGTTCCGTCCATTAAATTTGTGCAACCCAAACTACTTTCGTCGGTTTGTTATGTATTTTGTTGAAGATTGTTTAAACTGTAAAATTTAACTCTTCAGATACCAGATTCCTGACACAAAGATTAACCTATTGTTCGTGGCGTCCCGGGATGCCAATCGGTATTAAAGCATTAAAGAATGCTAGATATATAGATATAGAAGGAAAGAAAGAAGAAGTATTTATTCTGTCACATCTTAACTTAAAATCTTGGAACACATAATACAATAAAAATGTGCCACAGAAAATTATTATAGCCTGATGATTTTGTTTCGCAAGTCCTTTTTTTGTTTTTTTTTAGGTAACAGATAATATAGGTTACATTAGGCTAGGGCTAATGATGATAAAGATTTTGCAAGAAACTATCTCCTGTCATATGAAAAAAAGCAACAGGGAAATCTTATACTACGAAATGCTGTTAAAAGCTCTCTATCAATATTACGTTTTGGCAAACGTCTACGACTCAGTGCTAACGTTGAAGTGTCTTATACTTTAAAATCTGAAACGATTTATTATTATAAGCTAACATATTCCGCAATTCTTATTGCAAATATTTCAATGATGCATTTGAAATGGAACAGGAAAATACAGTTTTCTATTTCAGCTCGAGCGGTACTCAAGACCACTTGTATGAACACAAGAGTACTTGTATAAAATTACACCACAATAGCCTTGATACAATTTTTTTTATTAAGGATTTTTCACGATTTTCCATCTGACCAAACCCAATTTTTGTATGGCTTAATGTGGTCTTAAGGAACACAGTGCTCCTTAGACTCCGCCGACCCCTTTAGGGAATACAGACGTTATTGTATGTATGTATGTAATTTTTTTCTATTTAAATTAATAATGAAAGATCGAATCTACCTGTTGTTGCACATTGGCATAAAAATTTCTTCAAACAAGCACACCTATCAACTAGCCCTATGTATTCTTCACACAAACATTTGCCCGGGGAATAAACCCAGAATCTCTCGAGATGGCCACTCGGCCACGGAGGTCGTCACGTCACATCATATCAAAAGAAAGTTTGTCCTACAATACAAAAAAATATGTTCAAGCAAATGTACTGTATCATCCTTATGATGACAACAAAGTATTGACGATTAATTATCTAATTTTACTGAGTGATTAATTTGCTAGTTAACTCCACTACTTTCATAAATCAAATAAGCTCAGCAGCTAAATGATCATTATAATAATAGTAGTAAAGGGCTAATCCTATTCAATTAGGCCTTATTAGGCTATTCTAAAATAAGCACTATTAAGGCTTGTGATAAGGGATCTAGGATCTAGGATGATGGACGTATTTTATTGTGGTACCTGGAATATTTCTGAGAGTTAAATTACATGCATTCCAGTACAAATACTGGGTCTCGTATTCATTACACAAATCGCTCATTTGGTGCAACAATGTCATAATTACACTTTTTATAAAAAACAAGTTGAATATCTTCAAAATGCTCTATACCTTTAATCGGAAACTTTGATTGCATTTCCTGTAAAATTTCAAAAAGTGTAATTGCGCCATTGTTGCACCAAAGGAGCGAAATATATGTCCCAAGAAGAACCTTAGTTACTTATGTCAACCTTGAAGTTAACAAGCTGTCTAATATTTTTTATATCTTTAGAATTTTTGGCACGATGGCGGAATACTATAACACTGGCACTGTCTACATTTTTTACAAATTTAGGTGTATTTTGTAAAACGGGGACAAAGGGTAGTAAAGCTTTCCATTACTACTAATGACGTCTCACAAAAATACACACAAATTTCTCAAACAAATAATTTTTGACTCACCTGTGAAATGATAAGGTTCATCCAGGATATCACGTACTTACACAACATAAAACAATGCACGTATTATATATTTTAAAAAATATATAAAACTGGTAATGCAGTTTTATAATTTTTTATTTAAAATATTGAATTACAAATATTTGTAACAATTTTCAGTCTAGGTGTCAAAATGGTGTAAATATGGCAGGTGAGACAGAAACTTTGGATAGAAAGAGAGGAAGAGGATATCCCACGGATAGCCTCCATTCATAAATAGTGATAGAATGAGAGGGAACACCCACTGATCGAGACAGAACATTGCCTCATGCTATTGTATGGGAGTTTGGCTTCATATAGAGTACAAAATTCTTGAGAAAAATGGCCAGAGAAGAGCGCAATGACAGCAACGATTCGCTAATATAGCTATTGCTCGCCTCGTTACAACTTTATCTAAATTTGCACACAATACAAAAATAATAGGAAAAAAAGATTTACATTTAATGAAACTTAGTCAACAACTGACAATCGTCGTAAAGCACTATTCTACCAAAAGTTATGCAAACTTTACATAAATGAGGGTTCATTATAATATTTAAATGTCGATAGCCTTATAAGCCAGTCTAGTCTGGTATTCTGCGAGACAAATGCTTTTTCGTTAAACCTTATTTATTGTAGGTTGTATCGTAAATATTAATAAATTATTATTATTGGATCTACCTAAGTACTAGGTTTAGGTAGATAAAATAAGACTGAATAAAATACGGTATGTATCATGATAGAAATTCAATCAGCACTTGAACAGTTGTATACAAATACTTTTTACATATAAGTTATGCTCTGATACGATAAGGCCGAAGATGGATGCGAGCTTCTCCTGAAAATCCTCAACAACTGAGGATCTTAACTCTGATTGTCGGAACACAACAATTGCTTATAACATTGTTATTATGGCGGTAAATTTCGGTAAGACGGTGGTAGCCAGCCAGGCGGGCTTAGAAGCCTTACCACCAACCAAACCGAGCGGAAAAACTTCTGCCCCCATAGGAAATCGTACCAAGGACCTCCCAATCAACACGGATGATGTGAACCACTAGACCAGAGAGACGGTTAAACTTAAATAATATAATCACGTCTTTTCCAGCGCGGTAGGCTTAGGTTACAGATTTTCACTGTTGTAGTTATAATTAATTACTTGCTAAAGGACTATTCTTATTTTATTTAAACTATCTTCCACCATAGTACGATACGTGTATACTTCAAAACAATAAAGCTTGAATATGTTACAGATTTTCCAACTTCGAATCTGACTTTTTTTGTGTTTTTCCTATCAACGAAAGCCCAAAATATTGACCTTTGGCACGCGTGTTACGACATTAGACTTCATTCAGTCGAATGGTATATAAAAGTCGCCTTGAACTTATAACACGCTAACTTTATCATAAGGTACGGGATAGGTTACAAGCAGTTTTACTCATGTTCAGAGAAAGTAAGTAATAAATGCTACTTAACTGATTATTAGATGAACCACCAAACTGATTATATACAGAATATTATTATTTGATTAGAATACTAATAATATTTTATATGTACGTACATAGAGATAAGGCTAAAATGAAACAGCAAAATCAAAACAAATAAAGGATCTCATGCCTTCAAGCCTTCTATAGGGACTTTAGGACCTAAATAAAATGTAAACAATAGGTGTTGAATTCTCTACCTTTTGGGTACACAGGTCTGTTGATATGTACATACCTACGTAATTGTTATCGTAAAAGGTATTTCGTATCAAAGTCACCTTCCGAAAAGAACCACGATAACATTAAAGATATGTATTTAAATTATGTGATATGTATTCACATAACATAGTATAAACTCCTCAGTAATAATAAAATTGGCAAGTTTATCAAAAGATCTTAATGAAACTTGCGTCTAGGTAAAGTTTAGTACTCAAATTATGCTGTGAATAGTCTAAGGGGTCTACTCACCTCGGCTGCTACTCTACACACTAAAAAAGGTTTTGCCTACACATGAGGCGATTTAGGGCGCCCGACCACTGTCCCGATGTTGGCCCGACATTGTGAACGTGGGTAGACCCCTTTATCTAGCCAACGAGACGCCAGACTTTTGCACATACCAATATTCTATAATAGAATTTCAACCGTAATAAAACATAAAGTGCAAAAATTTTACAGTTTGTAGGCACGATTTGTTGCAGCTACTTTCAAAGTTCTACAAGTACTGTCTAGGTTGAGGAAATTCTCGTCGTTTTAATGCGAGATTTTAAAATTAATATGTGCAGATTTTTTTATGACATTCATTTACATCTATACTAACTTTACCAAGGCAAATATTTTTGAGCATCATTTTCCACATTAACCCACGTTTGCCTGTAAATCGGATGTGTACTGTGATAATTACGTTGCTTAAATTTTCAATTCTTTGATAAGATAAAACAAATTCAAGTCAGTACAAAAGTTATATTGCTTTATTCTCATACTGTGCTCTGTTATTGATTATGAGTATAGCTTATTTAGTTATAATTGTAACCTTATCTGAAAAAGTCGTTCTTAATTTAAAACGGACTATAATATGCTCAATTATACTCGATTATGTAATGACCGTTACTTTCAACGAGTTACTAAACAACACCTATCACAGCATTTATTAGGTCCTTACCTATGAAATTGGTGTTTTGTATGGAGATTTGGGGAAATCTGCATTTTCCATACTCACATTTTTTCAGATTTCTTCACAATGACAAATCCAGAGATAATAATTTTTGGCACGTATCATTAGACAAGCTTTAGCAATATGTGTGATATCACTCTTCATAAAAATTGTTTATCGTTTTTAAGTAAATGCAAATCAAATGATGTATTCGGGAGGAACTTAAAAAGAGTTTTCTTCGTTTCTAATTTTAACACAATTAAACTTACAACAAATTATCAAAACAAATCAAAAAAGCTCAAAAGTGTGGTCTAGATTTAGAGGAGGGTATTATTTTTTAAGAATATTCTGAAACATAACAGTTACAGACAAAATACTAAGAGAGAAAGCAAACGCCAATTTCATGGGTAAGGACCCAATATATTGGTTTTCACGACACATTAACATTTTCTATAGTTACCTACTGCCAAATTATATCGTATTTCCATGTACTCGTTGGAAATTTCCGTGCACGTGATTTTTTAAAACAAAATAATGTATAGTACGTATAGTATAATTAGTATAATTACTATTTCACGAAGCTCAAATCAAAATTACTACATCAAAACGTAAGATTTCCGTCTAATGGTATTGTGGACTTTAACTTCAAGAAAATAAGTAAAGATTACAATATAGGCTTTAGTCCGTAATACATTCTGTTATCTATCAAAACATACCAATAGATGGCGATAACGTAAGAGATAACTAATTAATATTAAACTAACTAATTTGCTACACAGGATCTACAATGCATTTACCAGCAGGTGTTGAAGCCCACATCAATGTTGAAGTTCATTATTTTTTAAACGATCTTCAATTAAATTTAAAAACCATTCTAGCACAGTAATTAACTGATACATTAACAATTACATCATCACGCCACTAGACGAGGTATTAACACCCAAAGTTTACCCGATATGTTTAAGTACTTCTCATTTAACAGGGGGATAGAATGTTTCCAGGCACCGGGCTTAATGTGCATCATTCACAATAAACTATATATAGGGTTACACAAGTACGAGCCGTCTATTTAAAATATGCAAATCATAAACCTTATTTTTATATAGATTAATTAGAGATACTTAATATTAAATCTATATCTATACATATAATAAAACTGGTAGACGTCAAATGTCTGTACATAGAAAAAAAATGCTTAAAATCATGTCAGGGGGATGTATAAAAAGAGGTAAAATACAAAAATATTTTTTTATTCATATTTTGTTTCTCTGTCTGTTTGTAGGGGTAATCTCCGATTTCAATGAAATTTTGCATGGTGATACCTTACATCTCTGGTCAACATCTTAGATACTTTTTATTCTGGAAATTTAAAGGGTTCTCGTGGGATAGTTAAAAAACCAGCAACCGTGGACGAAGTCGCGGGCACCAGCTTGTATTATATATAATTATTTAGAGATATTTAAAAGGAGCAATAGCTGGACACCTTTAAATAAAAAATATCTATCCGGCTGTATAATAGTACTATAATGATCAAATAAGCTAAGTGCTTAAGAGAAAGGTCAAGCTGATTCCTTGCGCAAACCCAATTCATTCATAGTCGCCATAAACCTTATCTCCGTTGATATAACGATAAGAAGCATAAGTATTCGTTCCTACGAGTATTCAATTTGCTTAATGTTCTACGCTGGAGCTTGCTTGGAGTTAAGTTGAAATTATGCTACATTTATTTCAAGCTACCACACTAATACCGAAAGGTTTTGTATTTGAGGGTGTTGGCCTAGCCATACAAGAAAGCTTTACTGAGCTAAAATATACCTACATACTCAGGCGTTTTAACGGCCTCCAACTACGAAGCATGCACACTCGCGTAAAAAGAAAAAGTTCGCCGCGTGGCGCGAAGATATATATAGCACTGAAGTTTAGTCTAAGTTAAAAAAAACTTATGCCGATCTCCTAAAATTAATTGAATGTAGTATTAAATTTGTTTATAACTCAGATCTGAATATAGTGGTATTAAATCTTTATAATATTTATTTACTTAAGGTACCGATGAGAAATCAATGAACTGAGCACAGAATAAGGCAAACTAAATTTTCAAATAATAAAACCTACTAGTTAATAATAGTACCTGCCCAATAATATATTTATGGAGGTACACATACATCAGCAGTATAAATTAATTTGCTAGTAATATAGTACAATGCAACAAACAAGGTCTGCAATCTCTGCCTACGCCACAAAGCCAAAGACGTGAATACTGAATATACGTACCTAAGTAACAAATGAATACCAACTTACTAATTATGAATACTACTAATTATTCAAATATCATGACTATTATACTCAAAATTTCAATTGTGTATCCATTTCTACTAATACAAAAGTTTATAGTTTATCTAAACAAAGCTTTAATTAGATAGGTACAGAAATCATAATTTTGCTTCAGTCAATTATTATAAAACAGCACACACATGAAGTACATTTAATTTACTAATATTATAAATGCATGGTAATTTTTTTTGCGATACATTATTCACGCCTTGTATAAACTCGAGATGATAAGGCAAAATATATTATGATAATGAACAATACTACGAGTATTATTATTAATAACATATTAATATCAAAGTCAAATGTGTTGAAGATAATATAGCTATTAGCTTAAGAAATTGCTGAGGCGGTTATGCCTTAGTAAAAAAAGTTTTTCATTATGTAATAAATTAAAGCTTCAATATAGATTTTCCTACTAACAACACGCGAGGGAATATAAGCTGGTGTAGATGTAAGCCGAGTGAGCGAGCAGAAGTGTAAACCGAAACATGAAACTGAGATGTAGTTCATGTGATAACATTGCAAGCTCAGAAATTTTCCCTATAAATTACGTTCAAAATCTTATTTTACACATTGCAGCCAAAATTTTATATTCTGAGTTGTTGATGTAAACTTATTCCTGTATCAGAAGCTTCCAGTTGGTTATTACCATGACACGTGTTACTGAAAATGTAATAAAAGAAATATTTGTTTCTTCGTGAAATCATAAACATCGATATTTCTGTAATATTCATAACTAGAACTGTGAAAAATTCACTGCCCACAAAAAGTACGTGGCTTTCTCTGTATGTCGCTAATGGGACTGAAGTCATTGCATTATAGCTACAGACGTGGATACTTTCGAGGAAATTAAAGAAATAAGTATGTATTTTCATAATAACTCTTATAATCTAGGTTATGCTTTTAACAAAGCACCATGCTAACTTAAAGCTGCATTTATGTGTTTATGTACATTTATATTAAAGGGATTTTTTTACAACCTATGTAAAAGGGAGGAAACAAACTGCTGAGTTTCTTACCCGTTCTGCTCAGAATAAGGCGTGGTAGCTAGTGAAAGGTTGACATTGTTTAACATTCTGAAGAGTATGTCAATACCTAAACTGAATAATAATTATCATTATTATCATGACTATAAATGGCGAGGCGAGCATGTTCTGGAACGGTTTTTAAGCTCTTTCCAGCTGGAAACTGAAAGATATGATTGATTAAGAAGGAATATTTTTCCTAGTTATCCGTCGCCTCAACGTGAGGAGTAATTATCAGCTTCTCAAGCAAACCTCGATATGAAAGAGTAATAAAACGTCGATAATCTTTAAAATTTATTTTAACCCCTTGGCGGGCACCGCTACCACTAGTGCTCGCAAACAATAGATGTTTCTATTGAGTCTCGTTTTGTGTCCGTAGACTAGTTAACCGCTAATACTGTACTAAATATTTTATTATATTTAATAAATATTATTTTTGTGGTTATGCTACCATAACCTTATGACTTTTGAGCCGTGTTTTATTAAAATAATACTACCAAAACATCTCCTCCCTTGGGTGTCGTAAAAGGCGACTAATGGACTTAGAACTGCACAACCATCCAATAGCTTATAGCGTTGATGGGCTCACCACCTGTCACGCTGAGTGCTGTGACTGCTTGGTGAAGCGCGGACTATGACAATGGACTGCTTTTGCGGAGCTTTTGCCTAGTCTCTGACTAACCCTCTGTGGATAATAGTCGTGATGTAATTATAGATTTTATGTAACTTATGATTTTTCGATATGAGCTATCCACTATATTCTTTGTTTTTACGAACAGAATACTACAGGTATTCCTCTTCAGATACACACAATAATACACGGCAAAATAAAAAAATAACATTACTCAAATTGTACGCTTCAAAGAAAATACCTCCTTATTTTATGATGTGCCTAGTTTGATTTATAAACACAGTCAGACTTATGTTTTCTTAAGGTTCGTTATTTGAAAAATGTTGTAGTAATTTTTACTTCAATGGAACGGGGCTATAAATTACAGAGCAGGCGCATGCTACCAGACGCAAATTGTACTGGTGGGTTAATCTGGCTCGCCATATATTTTCTTAATTTGAGCAACTTTTAGTTATTCTAACATACCAGATTCCTTTTGAAATATAGACAAAAATTTTTTGGAGTAGGTAATACAATGCATGGTTGAATATTTTATGCTTAAATTATGAAACAACATTTCGATAGAAGAAAAAAATATAACCCTATTTATGAAATATTGAATACAACTTATTTATTAATTTGTAACGACTGTCAGCGGCGAATACATTTGGCTCGATCACTATCGGATGGGAGCGCATGTTTTCGCATAACGTCGATTGTCATAACATCGTTTGTCATACATCGAATGGCATAATCATCAAATAGTATAACAATCATGTCACATATTCCTTCTTACCCATAACATTTAAGTGGCATAACTCTCTAAAGGCATATTATTATAAAGCATAACTATAGAAATTCCTAATTTCATTTAGCACAACATTAGGAAGTCTTAAAATGAATCGAATAATCACCAACATTCGAATGAACCAATCCCAAGGAAATGTGTTCTGATAAATATTAGGTTAAGGTTATTTACATAGATGTCTGCGTTCCGAGCAAGTGGTAGGATTCACTTAATCATAAATTGACGTTTTTAAGTGTTTGTACATCAAGCCTATAAAATAAAGATATTTTTGATTTTGATTTTGATTATGATGACGCAAATCATGCATTTGCGTCATCATAAAAAACATCATAAACTGATTGAAAGATACCGATGCCGCTAAAGCCCCTCCACTAATTATCATACAACGAGGCATTTTTTTTTAGTAAAAGACTGGAAAAAGTTTTTCAAACACTGCGCGTCTCCGAAAACCCCGACAAAACGTCGGAGACAGCGCGCGTCTGAAAAACTTTTTCCAGTCATTTCCAGTCTTTTACTAAAAAAAAATGCCTCGTTGTATGATAATTAGTGGAGGGGCTTTAGCGGCATCGGTATCTTTCAATCAGTTTAGATCTCCCGCCTCAAAATTACGGCTGTGACGTTACCGCAGACGTTAAAAAGTTGGTTTCAATACAAATCGTTATACTTGCGATATATGTGTAAATGTATATCTGTGAGTGGGACGTCGTAGGCTTGTAATGTATATAAACAAGGTTTTAAATTAATATTTATTACTCATTAGGTCCTACAAACGTAACTCACTAATCATACCAACATGTCTGGAAAAGTCCTCTACGAGTATCAAAAGTAATTAATTAACCAGAATTGTAAATGGGAATACCTAAAAGAGTTAGCGCTTCCTAACTTTTCTCACTTTTCGTGTCATTTTATAATTAATGATGGCGGTAATTCGTCTCTTCTGTAGCTATGCTTTAATCGTCCGACCTCAGCCAACATTCACTGCTGAACATTGGAGAAACACACATGCGGAGTATGGGCCGTAACACCACCACGCTGGCCCACTTTGGGTTGTTGGGTAGAAACGGTTACAATAAGGGATCAACGGAGTAACGTGCCTTCCGAAGCAGGGAGGAGGAGTGACTTTAGGTTATATCGAAAACAAAGCTACCTTCGACATGGTCAGGCCGAAGATGGGGGACCAAAACATTTTAATCTGGATGCTTTATTTAGTTTTATTAGATAAAAAAGCCTTATCGTGTAGTAAGTTTAACTAGAGGAACATAGTTGTTTTTTTAAACATTCACACCTATCACTAGCCCCATTTTAAGCAACTAATGCCGCTTGTCTTACGAACACTAGATGACGGATAAATATATTTCATAGATAAAAGCATACAAATATCCTGAATATATATAAACATCCTAGAGTGGAGAACAAATGCCTGAAAATTCATCACCCAAACATTTGCACCCACCGGGGATCGAATCCAGAACCTGTCGAGATGGCGACGCCTTGAGACCGGCATAAAGACCACTCGAACACGGAGGTTGTCAGATTAAGATCACAGCTAGGCTAGCGTCGCGTCGCGTCGGTCGCGTCGAAGCAAGTTGCGTCGATTTTTTATCAGCAGGTTTATTATTTTGATGAGGGCGGAACAGCACAAACTTATTCCACCGTCTCCTTTTGTTCATCATAACATATGCATCTAGTTTCTATTCTATTTATATAATAAATACTGCCAATAAGTGCCTGTCTCGGGCAATGCCCTGTGATAAAGGGGTATAATTTGGAATCTTCAAATCGAGACTGAATATAGTATCTTCTAGGCAAACATGCTTCATGCGCATTTTTTTTTAGTAAAAGACTGGAAATGACTGGAAAAAGTTTTTCAGACACTGCGCGTCTCCGAAAACCCCGACAAAACGTCGGAGACAGCGCGCGTCTGAAAAACTTTTTCCAGTCATTTCCAGTCTTTTACTAAAAAAAAATGCCTCGTTGTATGATAATTAGTGGAGGGGCTTTAGCGGCATCGGTATCTTTCAATCAGTTTAGATCTCCCGCCTCAAAATTACGGCTGTGACGTTACCGCAGACGTTAAAAAGTTGGTTTCAATACAAATCGTTATACTTGCGATATATGTGTAAATGTATATCTGTGAGTGGGACTTCGTAGGCTTGTAATGTATATAAACAAGGTTTTAAATTAATATTTATTACTCATTAGGTCCTACAAACGTAACTCACTAATCATACCAACATGTCTGGAAAAGTCCTCTACGAGTATCAAAAGTAATTAATTAACCAGAATTGTAAATGGGAATACCTAAAAGAGTTAGCGCTTCCTAACTTTTCTCACTTTTCGTGTCATTTTATAATTAATGATGGCGGTAATTCGTCTCTTCTGTAGCTATGCTTTAATCGTCCGACCTCAGCCAACATTCACTGCTGAACATTGGAGAAACACACATGCGGAGTATGGGCCGTAACACCACCACGCTGGCCCACTTTGGGTTGTTGGGTAGAAACGGTTACAATAAGGGATCAACGGAGTAACGTGCCTTCCGAAGCAGGGAGGAGGAGTGACTTTAGGGTTATATCGAAAACAAAGCTACCTTCGACATGGTCAGGCCGAAGATGGGGGACCAAAACATTTTAATCTGGATGCTTTATTTAGTTTTATTAGATAAAAAAGCCTTATCGTGTAGTAAGTTTAACTAGAGGAACATAGTTGTTTTTTTAAACATTCACACCTATCACTAGCCCCATTTTAAGCAACTAATGCCGCTTGTCTTACGAACACTAGATGACGGATAAATATATTTCATAGATAAAAGCATACAAATATCCTGAATATATATAAACATCCTAGAGTGGAGAACAAATGCCTGAAAATTCATCACCCAAACATTTGCACCCACCGGGGATCGAATCCAGAACCTGTCGAGATGGCGACGCCTTGAGACCGGCATAAAGACCACTCGAACACGGAGGTTGTCAGATTAAGATCACAGCTAGGCTAGCGTCGCGTCGCGTCGGTCGCGTCGAAGCAAGTTGCGTCGATTTTTTATCAGCAGGTTTATTATTTTGATGAGGGCGGAACAGCACAAACTTATTCCACCGTCTCCTTTTGTTCATCATAACATATGCATCTAGTTTCTATTCTATTTATATAATAAATACTGCCAATAAGTGCCTGTCTCGGGCAATGCCCTGTGATAAAGGGGTATAATTTGGAATCTTCAAATCGAGACTGAATATAGTATCTTCTAGGCAAACATGCTTCATGCGTCACCGAAATATTATATTATTATCATCTTTGCTTACCATAAGGCGATATATTTAAACTCTTGCGTTTACAGAAAAAACATATTCCTGCTTTTAATAAATTATAATCAGATTATAATACTTTACTACCACTTAATTACACCATATTTTTTGGGTGAATTACTGGATACAGTTTGAATTTATTTGATTTTATTTATACACCGACAAATATTACCTACTTATCCAAATGGATTTGTGGAAATCTACATTAACAGATACATTAATACATTAATTACACGGAACGAAGATCAGTGAATGTTTGTTTTAATACATATTAAAACGTGTATATGAATATTATGAATATAAAAGTCTATTTATGTACGGAACACAAGTAGATAAATTACTTGAGCGATGATACGGTGAGGAAGGGTGTGAGTAGTGACATAGTTATTTACAGAACAGAATCGCAAAGTCATATTCAATTCTGTATAAATCATGACTCTACGTCTTTCATTCATGCGAACCAACTTTCAAAAGATAACAAAACGAATATGGGTTGATGCCAAAACATTTCAATAATCATTGTAAATGTTTGGCTTTGCGTTTGCATGCATATCATGGAAAAATCAATACCTATATAAAATTGAACACTGTTTTCACCAACTATATACTAGAGAATGCTAAAACTTCGTCAACATCAGTAATAATAATAGTTTATTGGTTATTTAATCATTTTAATAGTGCAATAATTAATTTTATACACCTTTAAATAACAATTCTTTTGTATATATAGAATGAAAAATTTCTATGGGCCCTGGAGGGCATGTACCTCAAATATTTAAAAAAGTTTAATTTCCGCAAAGGAAAAACACTTTTATTTTCAAAACAAAACTAAACTGCATTCTCAGCTCAAAAATACTTACCAAATCCGGGAATCGAAGAAGCAAAAAATTAAAAAAATTAAAAGACACATTCTACTAACCGTTACAATTATTGTTAAAAATAAAAATTTCGTACAAGATATCCATAAAATCTAAAATAAAAGTGTGTTTCCATTGTGGAAATTAAGCTATTTAATTTTTTTAAATTTCAAACCTGTATACTTGAACTAGGAAATCTGTATTACGGGTAGGTACAGTAGTTTTCTTTATAATTATGACAAGGTGATACTTGCAGGGCTTGTACGAAGTATGAAATGATTAATTTCTATGTTGATGTAACAAAAATCAGTAGCCAAATTACCTTATGCTAAACTTAATAATGGTGGGTAAAGTGAAGGTGACTGAGTGAAGAGTGTGTGTATAATAATATAATTGTCATCTCAGCGATACGTCCACTGCTGGACATACGCCTCCCCAAGGATATATACACTATGACCGGTCCTGTGCCGGCACCACCTGCGGCTTCCTGCTACTTTCGTTAGTCAACCTCAAAGGGGGCCTTTCAATCTTGCCCTTCCCAGCACGAGACTGACACTTGAGAACCTTCCCACCGCAACGGGATTAAGGCCCGTATTACAGAACCAAACTCAAGCGTAGATCTCTGCTTGAGCGCAGTTAAAAAGGGATGGCGCTGTGTGGGATCAATCGCGCCATCCCTCTCTAACAGTGCTCAAGTAGAGATCTACGCTTGAGTTTGGTTCTGTAATACGGGCCTACGAATTTGAAATTCCATGGGTGAAAAAATTTTATGACGTTGTATTGATGTCGAAGAAGAAAAAGTGGTGGACAGAAATTGTGTAGAAATCACAATAGTCCTGTCTACGGGAGTAAAAACTTATTTCCCGGTAAATGGACCCAAGGGTCCTGGATAACGAGTCGGTAAATAAAGTCGTACACGTGAAAATATGTACCGGTCAGTTTTTATTTTTGTTTCATTTAATGTGTGTTCAGTAAGAACGATGGTTAAGCAACAGTGTTCAATTATTTATAATTGTCTTTATTATTACAAAATTTGAGGTCTTTTAATAGACCTGTGAAGAAGTAAGTTTAAATATTAAGAGCTCTTGCTCTGATTACATGAGGAAATTATGGATGTTGAAGCAAATACCTTAAAATTTTCTTACTAAATATTAGGTCTTTACCTATGAAATTGGTGTTTTGTATAGAGATTTTGGGGAATTCTGCATTTTCCATACTAAAATTTTTTCAGTTTTCTTCACAACGACAAATCCAAAGATAATAATATTTGGCATCTATCATTAGATAAGCATTAGTAATATGTGTTATATCACACTTCATAAAAATTATTTTTAAGTGATTGCAAATAAAATGACGTATTCGGGAGGCACTTAAAAAGAGTTGTCTCCATGTCCAATTTTACCACAATTAAACTTACAACAAATTATCAAAATAAATCAAAAGAGCTCAAAAATATAATCAATTTTTAGACGAGGTAATTATTTTTTAGGAATACTCTGAATCTTTAGTTACAGACAAAATACTAAGAGAGAAAAAAAACACCAATTTCATAGGTAAGGACCCAATATTAATTTTAAGCAGGAGCTTATAATCGCATTTAAGTATCTAGTAATTTAAAATTTTATTTTATAAGACAGTTCTTTGTTCCAATAATAAACAAAAAGCATTAAAAAATAAATGAGTTCAGGACTTATTGTAATTTTAACTTGAAGCATAGCCAACACTGGAATTGGCAGATGAAATTTCTGACTAGCCCCTTCAAACAACTCGAGCACCAAACGAAACGAGTTTTCAAGAGTCTCCTTAACTTGAGAGAGCAAAAAAAAATTGTTTTATAAAAAAAATACTCAATCCTTCTATGTCCTAAGTAGCATGAGAAGCGCGGTATGATATTTATCACTTTTTCATCACGTCCTGTTGTCAAATTCCATAGCGTTTTGACAGTTGAACGAGATAAAAATGCGATATAAATCATATTGCTCTATTTATGCTAAAAGGGCAAGTGTATTTACATTCAGTAATTGAATTTATTATCAACAATCCATCACACCACCCTTCTCCGCAACACCATAATAAAATTAATGATTTTCATGTGAACCATGTGAAGATGTTTTGTACTATGTCAAGGACCTATCAGCAATTTAAATAATCAGCACCCGCTGCTAATGTGACAAATTATGGTACCGTCGAGCTCAAAATTTTGTAAACATTTAGAGGTGACAATCTTTATTCCCTTCTAATAAGAGTTATGTACTATAAAAAGTGACTGAACCTGTTTAATGTTTAATTATAACCTTCAATGCAATGTAAGTCATAGAAGATTAAACAGCAATTAAGAAAATGGATTTTTTTTCTTAGTTAAACTCGCAAAAGCGAAGGATTCTAAATTGAATCTACAGCTGAACGACGGATCCAAGTAGGAACCAAATTGCTTTTATTTCTTACAAGTTCCGTGCTTTAGTGTTCATTCAACAAGAAACCCTAGTTAGGATCAAATTTTCAGCAAAATCATTTGTGTGTTAAGCGTAAAATGAACTAAAAAATGACGAAAATATATAAAAAAGTGTATAACTAGTCAATGATCAAAAAACGAGACCTAATAGAAACATCTATTGTTTGCGAACACTGGTGTTCGCGGTGACCGTCTAGGGGTTAACCATTAGCATTAAATTATATAGCGGTAAAAAAATTATGACTTAAACCACAAAAGGTTGTTTTCAAAAAATCAACCTCTTTATTGGACAGATAAACAAAAATACATAACATAAAAATACAGAAGTATACAAGGGAAGACTTATCTCTAATAGGGATGTCTTCCAGATCTCGTGTTGTGAGAGAAGCGACACCAGTGCACAATACAAAAAAGAAATATATGAAAAATACAAAGATATAAAGAAATTACGTGCGTTACGTACTAAATAGTAACATAATTTATAGTATATAACATAACACATAACATATCATCACGGCTCTATCCTCGAAGGGGCAGGCAGAGGTGTTAAACACTCACATAGTACATACAAACTTTATAATCTTCTACATAGTTTGTTACTCATGTTATTTCTGTATAACAATGCATTCTTCTCTTTCAAGACTGGTAATCAAAATCAAACTAAAGCGTAGACCACTTCTTGGGCCCAGTTAGAAAAGGATAGCACCATGGAGGATGACTAGCACAATCCCTTTCCAAATGTTCTCCAACAAAACTTACGGTTTAGATTGGTTCTGTAACACTGGCCTTATATCTTACCCAAATGCTCGCCTCATTGTAAAAGGTAACTACGAAAAACTACTTCGCCGTGACGGACTCGCACTCGGCTAGTTTTTTTGGTAGCAAGAATATAAATATAAATAAATATAAATATAAATATCCTCAGACATTAGTATATATGAATTTATCATAGTCGTTGTTATGGATAAGAACCTTTTTATAAGCACTTTTTTTTTTTTTAGTTTGATTTAATCGTCCACGCATTTATTACCTCCACTGTTGGGAAATATTATACGAAACAAATCTGTTTCGTATAATATTTCCCAACAGTCGTTACAAATGTTACAGAAATATATAAATTTACTTGTGTATCTTATAAATACACGTTTGTTGATTTTCGATTTCTGAGATCACTTGTAACTTTTGTTTTTGTTGCTTTCTTGACGAAGTTGTTTTCCTACATATAAATATTTCAATAGTTCCGTACAACGTGTTTGCACACTAAGCACTATCACAATATTTGTAGTGACATTATAAAATCCCGATATGTATGTTACATGGAATATGGAAATTGTTGCATGAAAATATTCGTAGTGATGCAATTTTTTGGAAAGACAGGTGAACATCAGGTGAAATAATTTCAAATACAATTAGAAACTGTTATTCCATTTAATTTCATATATTCTTCTTCAAGCACTTTGAAATAATTATGCCTAAAAGCAGCTGCTCGCACAAAGAGGTATAATTACACCATTAACGTTAATTGCCACATATATAAATTTTCTTCCTTATTAACGTAACGTCAGAAGAAAACCAGTAACAGTAGATCTTTCTTCCTAATCCGCAGCTGTTATGAGATTTTTTAAATTAAATAAAAAAAAAATCTTCATGGTTTGGATAACTATCCATATCATTAATTATCATTAAAAATAAATGTGTAGTAATTAAGCTAGGGAGAAGCTAAATACTATTCCCCTTATTCATAAACGCAATTTAAGTTTTATTTATTACTATGGTTAAGCAACAGTATTACTATGGTTAAGCCATTGCTTGAAACTTAAACAGCGTTTTTGAATAAGGGTGTATTATGTGTTGGCGATAGACTATGGCACTAGCATAAAGCAGACTATAATTATAATATTATACATTTTGTATTTCATAGTTTTTGTACGCTTTTTGATATGCTTTAGTTTTTGATAGTTAATAGTTTTTCTATTATCCGTTAAAAATATTACACATATTAAATGGAAGTGATTTCTTTTACATTTATTTAACTAGTAAAAAAAATAACAAGTAAAAACAGTGAAGACCACAAAAAAATAATATTAATGAAAAACTAATTATTGAACGTTTGACCATAATTAAGGAAGATGAGAATTTATTTATACATTAGTCATATTTTGATGACCAAAGAAATAATTCTTTTCACTTGTGAGTATGTTAAAAATTAAATATGTCTCTAAGAAAGAAGAGACTTAGAAGAATTCGAGATCACAAGGATTTGGTCACCCATCCAAGGCCTAACTATAGCGAAGGAAGCTTTGTTTACGATATTGAAAGCCAAAGTACCGACCGAACCGAGGGGCGACACCAAGTTCCTCAGGCAACATTTAAGATTACATTTACTGCTGGAAAATGTCTTATTCCTAGGAAAAAATATAAAATATTCTACCATTGAACTACTTAGATATACCATTTAACTATCTTGTAAAATTTTAATCGGAGTGAAATCAATATGCCACGCGAACGACGACGATCATCATCAGAGAAACAAAATAAAAAAAAGTAGTTTTTCATGCGACGAACTTCTATTAAAAATATTTTCATTCATTCAATATTTTTTCCGACCTTTATCAATATTTCACCATATTCCTCGAACATAATAGACTTCTCCGAAATCATCATTTACATGATAATGTTAAGTAAATAAACGGAAAATTGGATATTTATTTTCATCTTTCCATTAGGTATACTTTAATTTTAAAATCATACAAGTTTTTTTTTGTAGCATACATTTTTATAAAAGTACAATATATTTTAGATTTGTAAAATATATATTTAATTGTGTTAATAGCAATGTTACCTTAACTCCTTCTCCCTGCCCTTTCCCCACTTTATCTCTCCTTCTATCTCTCTCTCCTTCCATTCCGCTGTCACATCCACTTCCTTTCTTCCCATGCCAGAATTCACGCATTCAATCTATCGCTTCTTTGGTATTCTAATGAGTTCCTCTCCGTCCACATTACATATAAAATATGAGTGGTGGGTTAAATCCAGACAAAGACAAAAAAAAGGTTACCAAATCTGAAGAGGCCACACTTGGACCCCTTGTTGAAGTGCTATCAAATTATACGACCCGTTTTCCTGTTTAAGGAAAGAAGCGTGAGGGCTTGTGTTAAGGACGAATACGTGTGTTGGAACTCTTAGCAATGAAACTAAAGAAACTTTAAAACTTGCTATATTTTGCCCAACACAAAATACGACAAAAAATGTGTAAAAAGGTTTTATAAAAACTGACCGCAACAGCTTGAATTACTGAAAGTAGTTGAGTTTGAATTTGGAAATGGATCAGTTATTTTAAATAAAGCATTCGTTGCATTCGTTAATTTAAGCTATCATAAATTAAATTGAGCCGTGCGGTAGCGGCTCATTAAAATAATACTTCCAACCCATCGGCGGCGAGCTCACCACCTGTCACGCTGAGTGCAGTCATTGCTTGGCGAGGCGCGGACTATGGCAATGGACTACTTTTGCGGTGTTTTTGCCTAGTCTCTGACTAACCCTTAGGGGACAATAGTCGTAATTATATGCAACATAACATTATTATGCATTTTTCCCCGAAGGAGTAAATGGTAACACCCACTACTCCACCCACCCACAGTATTATATGTATGTATTGGGTCCTTACCTACGAAATTGGTGTTTTTTTCTCTCTTAGTATTTTGTCTGTAACTATTAAGATTCAGAGTATTCCTAAAAAATAATTACCTCGTCTAAAAAAAAACTATATTTTTGAGCTCTTTTGATTTGTTTTGATAATTTGTTGTAAGTTTAATTGTGTTAAAATTGGACACGGAGACAACTCTTTTTAAGTGCCTCCCGAATACATCATTTTATTTGCATTCACTTAAAAACGATAAATAATTTTTATGAAGTGTGATATAACACATATTACTAAAGCTTGTCCAATGATAGATTTGTCGTTCTGAAGAAGACTGAAAAAAAATTAGTATGGAAAATGCAGAATTCCCCAAAATCTCCATACAAAACACCAATTTCATAGGTAAGGACCTAATATGTATAAATTGAATTTATTAAATTTTAATCTAGACGTTACTATTAGAGTACTTGTTAATCAATGATAACAGTATCATTCACTAACAATCTAATGAACTTTTGCATTTTTCACGTTCAATTTAAACATTAAAACGTGATCGTCATCGACCATTTTATGGGTGGAGAGTTATTAAACTGAAATACAGGATTTATCCAAATTCAAACATTAACTGCCTTATAGTCCTCATCTCCACTCTATATTCACTGTTTGTTAACTTTACTATGCCAATGAACTTTTAATCTTGCAAAACTTTTCGAGCTACCTCATATTTGTGTTATTTTCGGATTTATTGTTTAAACTTTGTAATTTTTTTGGCGATGGTATGAATATAAATATTATTATTATTCTACTTTCTATTGATTTATCAACACCTGTTTACACTATTATGTACTACACGATAAAAACAATGGTACAAATAAATCACTTACATCTTGCATTTTCTTTTAAGCATTAATAATATTAAGCAGAAAATATTTAATTATGTAAAAGCATTGCCCAGAAAATATTTAATTATGTAAAAGCATTGCCGCGAGAATTTGTCGAATGTTTAATGATACATGCTTTTAATCATTATATTTATTACGTACTTACAAAGCACCAGTTATAGTTGAATAAATTTTAATCAAAGCGGGTCATGAAAATCGGCCTTTCCCCGATCGGGGGATATCGGTCGGGGGAATATGGGAAACACCCGTAGTATTTAATATGTTAAGGGCTACAAATGGTACACACATACATACATAGATGAATAAATTATTATTATTAGACTTACAGTCACGACTATTATCCCCTAAAGGTTAGTCAGGACTAGGCAAAAGCACAGCAAAAGCAGTCCATTGCCATAGTCCGCGCTTCACCAAGCAGTGACGGCACTTAGCGTGACAGGTGGTGAGCCCGTCGCCAGTATAAGCTATTGGATGGTTGTGGTTTGTTGGTTGGTCTTTGTGCTATACGAATACATACGAATACATAATATACAACAATGTACCTACCAAAGCAAACTATTTTTAAAAATTAAAAATTAATACCTACTATTCGACAGTAAAAGTAAAAAGAATTCTACAATTCAACCAGTTGCGGTTTAGTAGCACCGTGGAAAAAGAGTGAAACATTCCGATTTTGAGAATATATGCTACATTGTTTCAGCTTGAGAAACAAAAAACAGCAAAACTTGCTAATTGTTATATCTAACCCAAGACAGAAGAAACTTTGATTTTCTAAGTTGCTTGTGTAAGACTTTCCTAGAATTCTTATAAGAATTTTATATTTGAGTTATTATTTAGATATAACTATGAAAAAAAGAATCTACACATTGTTTTTAATCACATTGAGATGCCACTTTACAATATTTCATGCAAAGGTTCCCGTACATTAGTACCACGCACATCAAAAGTTTTTTTGCAGAAAAGCTGATGAACAGCATATATTATTATGGCACACATTATTGTTGGTAGCTAGACATCAACTGCTCGCGTCATGATTGTCGAAAACGCTATGATCATCATTATCATTTAATTTTATTTGTCCCACTGCTAAACATATGTTTTCATACAAGGGAAAAGCATACGAGAAATTTGAGGCACTCTGAACCATGCTAGTCGTGGGTAACAAAAAAGTTAGAAGCGGCGGGAATAACAACCAGAACGAATGGTTTTACATTCCGAAGCACTGCATAAACCTTGACCATAAATCCCCCCTAATCTGGGTCTAAGTACATCAATAGTTCCTTTTATCTCTATGTTTTCAATATCGAAAACAAACAAAATGTCCAATTAGCTACCGAGCTTCTATTAGCTTATCTATACGTATACATATGTTATAATAATAGTGGATCATCCAGGAAGCTGCATTTATATAAAACGTGGTTCTGCGTGCATGTATCAAAATATCTGTGAATCAAGTAGTTACCTATCGGAATTAATACTGATTAATTATTTTAATAACTTGTAATATTAGACGCTTAGAAACCTTTCTTTATCAAAAACATCCGCCAAAAAAATATTTGTTCACAGGTAAATCTTATCGTTCTGTTTGTCTCAACTTTTTATCGTGCATTGTGCATATATGATTATGGTTTTAAAGGCCTTGTAAAACTCTTGTAAAAGAAACATTCCAAGTTTGTATTTCTATAAAAACTTATTGACCGTCTTTCAATTACCTATCGTATCATTTTGTTGTGTTTATTAATTGGGAACGCAAATTCTTCGAAAGGTTTTTTTTGTTAAGATCGTTCTTCGACAAGACTATAAGTAACTGTAGTAAAATATTGATAAAAAATTTTCTTTAAGACTACTCTACTAGTCTTTGTGTGATTATTGCCAAATATCACTAACACCCTCGATTTTCCTGAAACTTCGTCGCACAGAAGTTTTCATGGAGAGTGATTAGAAGAGATATTTGACCTTGTTCAACCCTAAACAGAGAAAAAAAGAAAAAGTAGTGAGCAAAAGAGTACGGTTCCAGAGTTATACGTCGTCAGCCTATATACGTCCCCAACTGGGTACAGGCCTCCCTCATGGAGAAACACATGAGGAGTATGGGTCATAACACCACCACACTGGCCCAATGCGGTGGAATTAGCAACCGGGACAAACGGGTCAACGTGTCTTCCAAAAGGATGGGTTCGAGATCCCAATGTATTTCGGTCAACCGTCAAAAGTGGTAGGTAGCTTTGTTTTCGATACCGAATACCAGAGTTATAGATTTACGGTAATCACTTCGTCGTCACTAACAAAGAGACTCAGGCAGTGTTTCCTTGTGCGCACATCTTGTGCATGGAATTCCCTTCTGGCATTCGGATTCCTTTCGTCTTACAGCAGGGTATTCTTCATAAGTGGCGTGGTAAGGCAACTAATAAGCCAGCAAGGTGGAGGTAGACCTTCTGTTTATTGTAACCCTAGCTAGTTCCACAAATGCACTCATCTACAGCTTACCTTCAGTAATTTTGAGTTATTTGCTGTACTTTCAAAAAACTAAGACTCCAATTCAAAAATCTTCAAATGTATCCTAGCGATACGTTAATTTTTATTTATTTTTCCTTCCATTGTTTCCTGGATATTGATTCCTTCCTACTAAGCAGGGCTTGAGTTCAGAAACATTTGCTCTAGTACAAAAATAGAAATTTAATAAAAGTTTTCAGGTAGCAGATTGATGAGTGTGTTCGAAGCAGGAAAACAGTCCCATTAGCTATCATACCAATAAATCCTCGCTTTTAATAGACTTGGCAAATACCAGATACCTACCACACGTATTTCTGTTAAAGATGTACCTAAGCTTTTAAGAGCGTTCTAAACATGTAAGAGAAAATTTGAATGTAGTGCCAGTGATAGAAAAGAAAAGGAGGAATAGAATAATAGATTAGTGCGGTTCTGATATCCCAGAAATGCGAAAAAGGCTTAGTATGGATATCATTGGAGCTTAAAACATAGGAAAACCAAATAAGCGATGGATATAATTGTGTGTGAAATGTGTGAATCGTGACATGAGAATAGAGTAGATTTTAAGCTGGCGAGTGACTTGCTTCTCAACACCTCTGGGGCACGTGTCAGCTATTAAGTTTATGAGTGTTTTTGTGAGTCAAAGTGACGATAAAGTATATTATTACGGTGATTCATAAAGCAAATTTCTATCCCCTTGTCTTCCAGTCGGCGTGCATTTTGTCTTACTTTACTTTAAATATATGTAAATGGCTTCTTTGCGTCAAGCAAGAAACACGACTAAAGAAGTGAACCAGGTTTTGGTGATCTGCATCGCGAACAATTCTAGTAAGACTAGCTTTACAAGGTACTTTTTATACTGTGGCCCGAAAACAAATTTTTGGTATCTTCATTCTTAAGGGGGCTATTCCTTAAATCAGAGTCAACACCGGGCCACAATCGGGGCAGTGGAGGGAAGCGCCCTAAATTGCCTTCTAGATCCAGTAACCAGTAAACTCGGGTAACGAGTACTGTAGCACGACGATGGCACGAGGCGTCTCTCGAGATCAGTTGCTAACACGTTACCTACTGATTAATTACTAGTCGCGTCGTGTGCGAACATCTATGAGAAAGTATCAGCGGTGACGCTCAAGCAATTCGTTTGTAATTTGAGTTTATATGTATAGTCCATGTGCGAAAGGCCATTAGTAAAAAGTTTCAAGTTTGATATGATGTATATATACACTAGTAAATTTTTAAGGTCTCTTGCTAACATTCGATCAATCAATACAAACAAAAACAAAGTTACAAAATTTATTTACACCAGTACCGTAAAAAAAAGTTTAGTTGATCGCTGAATGTTATTTGCAAGGTACCGATAGCACAAAACTGATAAATTTTGCTTGGTGTGCCGGTATGACATTTTAGTATTTTATTATCATAATGATAAATGCTGTTACTTGTCGTTGATTAACGGTATGAGCGCATATTCGAGCATGAAAAGTGAATATAGAGGTAAATAGGCAATGGCAAATTCTTTTTACAAAAACCTTGAATGTTTCATTCAGAGTTGTCACACTGAAACGGGATATCTTGAAGCGGATTTTAATGGACAGAACGTCGAAGGGCACATTCCAGTGTGGTATGTAAGGGTAAATGCAAGACAAGACCTTGGAAACTAATCTCGATAAGACCACTGTCTATACTATCGACCTTTCGACATGGCCTTGTAAACAAAAATTTGGCATTGAGAAAACAACACAAAGTTCCTAACATGACACATGCCTTCAGTAAAAATACACACCGTAAAAGCGACAATCGGACACTGCGAGTATTTTTCACGTAATTGTTAGAAATGGACTTATTCGAAATTTATATGAATTTAACGTCATTCGCATGAATAGGTAGGTATACAGGTAACATTTTCATGGTTTTAAGGTACTTCCCGTACCTTAAATATTTAAAATTGCTTAATTTACATAAAGGAAACTGACTTTTTGCATTGTCAGTTTTTTTTTCGAAAAGCTTACCTAAACCTTCCCCGTTTGGGATAAAATAAAATAAATAACATAACCAAAGGGGTAGGCAGAGGTGTTAAACACCCACATTTCCCCAGATATGTTATGTCCCCATGTAAAAGGTGGCGAGCCTGTTGCCATGCACCGGGCACAATGTGAGGGAATTATATTCACAATGAACTGTACATAGGTTTTATTCAAACTGACGGTGCGATCGAGTCCACGTTTTCCGCGGCCTCTCGAACGAGTAGTGCCCCGTCCGTCCAAACTCGGCTACCGCAGTCCAATAAAATAAATGTTAGATTTTATTACGTTTTACATGTTTAAGGCCTAATGTTCCATTGAGAAATTTTATTTTAACAATCAATCAGAATGCACTGAACTGAGAATGCAGTTGTTTCTTTTTAGGGTTCCGAAGTAAACTAGGAACCCTTATAGTTTCGCCATGTCTGTCTGTCTGTATGTCCGTCCGCGGATAATCTCAGTGACCGTTAGCACTAGAGAGTTGAAATTTTGAATAAATATGTATATTAATAACGCCGACGAAGTGCAGAAATCAAAAGTGGAATAAAATATTAAATTAGGTACACGTAATGTAGGGACTGATTTTTTTCCTCTGGACCCTAACGTGTGATATATCGTTGGATAGCTATTCAAAAATGAATAGGGGTTTTTTAACATCATTTTACGATACAATTTATATTTTCTGAAATAATCGCTCCAAAAGTAAAAAATATGTGTCCCCCCCCATTAACTTTTGAACCATAAGTTCCAAAAATATGAAAAAATTCTCAAAAATAGAATTTTATAAGTACTTTCTAGGAAAATTAGTTTTTGATAAATTTTACAAAATTATTTTTTAACTAAATTTGTGACATATATTTTTTATCATATTTTACATATTTTATGAATTTATAGAACATATTATTATGGTCTTTCCAATAAAAAAAAGAATTATTAAAATTGGTTCACGCAAAACTCTGCCTGTAGTGTTCGCACTGCTGCCGGTCCCAAGCCCGGGTAAAAGAGGAGGGTTATACCCTTATATGTATTTTAAGTAAGTATATCCGAATGTAAAATCTGTATATGTATTTGGTACGCATATAGTTATCTACCCCCCTTTTATAGATTATTTATCTCCCAAACCACGGACAGGAGGTGGTTCTGTGGTCCCATAGATATATGTTTGCTAAATATTTAAAAGTGTATGTATTGACATCATATCCTTTATTATGTATATGTGCATGGGCAAGCACCAATCTCCCCCTTGCTTGTTAGCCCTAAGGTACTCTAAGTAAGTCTATAGAACCCATTATATGTACATAGCTTCTAAGTACCTTCCTGCGCTAGGACCTGCGCAGTTGAGCGCCGTACGCAGGGAAGAAGGAGTCCTGGACAGCTGAGTCGAGGCAGACCACCCGTCTTACGCTGTCTTCGGTCCCGATTTCAGGCTAAACGGTAGCCCTCGTGTCTAGCCAGCATGAGGGTAATGGCCACCGTGTCCCGTCAGAGGGCCACAGGCGAGGTGGGTGGGGAGAAGCGGAATGGTCATGCTGAAGGGGTGAGGGTGCGTTGGACAAACTGCGGGGTCTGAAATCCGGCCCCCAGCCTCGCATAGTGTTGGTCCTTGACCTAACACGTCCGAGCCCCCGATGTCGCACCACTACGCCATCCTTGTCCACCTATACTCGTGTGTAATCCTAGTGACCCGTAAGGGCACTCCCATTTGCGGGCTCCAAGGAGGGTGGGAAGCACACGAATGAACTTTTTTCAAACTAACCTATGGATAATCAAGGATTTCATAAAACTAATACTAAACCCAAGTCGGAAGGGAAACCGGAAGACTCAATAACCAATCCAACCAGCGCCGGTGGGTCAGAAGCGGCTTCCGCATCAGAACCCCGCGCTCGTATCATCAACACCCAGCATAAGGGAATAGGGGGACAAGGTTCTAAGGGTAACACCAAAGAACCTATTCCGACCCGCCCTACCAAACAGACCATGAGGGTTAAGCGACAGGAGTCGACCACTGCACCTGGGGTGGATAAACCAGCGCGAAAGATCGCGGTCTCGGCCAGCATCCGGACATCGGTTCCCAGCTCGCTGGGACCGGAGGTCACGCGCTTGGCCGGGCCCGAGATCGTTGGCGCGAAGGTTGGGAAAGCACCGGAGAACAACGGTTCTGCCACCACGTCGTCAGTTGGCGGGGACGGCCCGATAGCATCGACCGGGCAACCGGCATGCGTTCGGGCGGTCACCACAAAGGACGGCGGGGGGGCGGGTACAACGAGGTACTCAAGTGCTGACCCCGCAATACCATCGACCAGCAAAGAGGCGGGTGACTCCTGGATCGTGGTAGAACATAGGCAGAGGAAAAGGCCTGTCAGCAACAACGTCGAGCACCCCCCGCAACTAGACAGCAAGGGGAAGAGGCCCAGACACCGTCCTAGCGCCGCCTATAGACGGAAAATGCGAAAGCGGCAACAGCAATCCGGCCCAACATTGACGGCCCTTGCATCGATCCCTCCCCAGCCTACGACGGAAGAGCGGGCGCGCAACACCGCTGCCGAGACGATTAAGTTCGATACGGTAGCGAGAGCGAGCTCGCCTGTCCAGGTTGGGTCGACGGGAACGAGGCAAGCAACCAAGGCCCCAAAAAGAACATTGGACGAGACGAGCACGCCCAGAGGGGAGCACAAGAAGCTGCGCTCTGCGACTCCTCCTAGGAACTACGCCGCGGCTACCAAGTCGGAGCTCATAGCGGCGATCACCACCTCGAACGTGGGACACCTCTCACGTACTCAGGCCGACGAGGTTCAAGAGCTGCTGATGAATAAGCTCAGGCTGTTCATCAGAGAGCACAAACCTCCGCCGAACGAACGACCCGTGTTCCAGGGAAAACCTACCTACACCGATGGTTCACTGCAGGTCGGCTGCTCGAACGTGGAAGCCATGAAGTGGCTTAAGACCGCAGTCGACGGCGTGAAGCTTTCCTCAGGGGAAACTCTGAAGGTGAGCAAACCATCGGAGGTAGTCCGCAGAACGAGGTGTGGTATCATGATACCAGAGAAAGCTTCGGCCAAGGACATTGGGGAGAGCCTCCAATATTTCAACTCCTGGGCGGCGATCGAGAGGTGGGTGGTACACGCTGCACACCCCCAGGAAGCAGGAACTTTTGTCATCGTAGGAGTCCCGGATGACATTGTACCAGCCCTGTTGGAGAGGGAGAGGAAACTGGCATACATGCTGGGGACAGTGTATGTCAGATTCGAAGTTCGGAAGGGCAGATTCTCCACCACCCCACCCCAACACCAACGGCAGAGCACGCCAGGCGCCAGCACATCAATGGAGACAGAGCCGCCCATCTCGGAAGCCGAAACAGCACGGGTAACCTCTTCCCCCACCGGTACTCTCCTCGACGAATCTGAGGACGCTCTCCTGGACAGTCAACCGACTGCCGAGGGGGGCGCCCAAGGAGGAGTCGCGGGTTGGACCGGTGGCCTGGAGGAGCTAAACCTCAGCACCGAGGAGGATGGCGAAGCAATCCCGTTCGTGTAAGGGCCAAGCCCTTCAAACCAACCTCCACCACAGTCTAACGGCAACAGCACAACTGCGGAAGTGGCTGGAGGGTAATAACGACAGTGCCGTAGCCCTAATTCAAGAACCATGGCTCTCCAGGGCAGGAACAATTCAGGGCCTGAGCAATCTCAATGGTAAGCTGATTACTTCTTCAGAACCCCACCCTAGGGCTGCCATTTTTGTTACCAACAACATTGAAACATGTGTACTAACAGAATTCTGTTCCAGAGACATTACATCTATTGTGACCGGTTCCGGCACAAACAAACTAGTCCTGTCTTCAGTGTACATGCCGGAGGGGGAAGAACCTCCACCGCATGACATGATGCGACTAGTTCAACACTGTGAGTCAGAGGGCTGGGACCTCATCATTGCTACAGACTCCAACTGCCACCACACCATCTGGGGCAACAGAGAAACAAACAGCAGGGGTAAGTTGCTCATAGATTATCTCTCCACTACTAACTTAGACATAATAAACAAGGGTAACAAACCAACTTTTATTAATAGACGCGCCCAAACTATCATAGATCTAACTATAGCCAACGAGGGGGCCTCTAATTTGATCTCCAACTGGCATGTATCAGATGAAACCTCTTGCTCGGACCACAGGTGGATCCGGTTCGAACTGGGGGTAAACATCACAGAACCAGAACCTTACAGGAACCCAAAGAAGACCAACTGGCTGGCCTACCAATATCTTATGGAAGTACAGCTAGAGGACTTCTGCTACCCTGATCAAGTTCAAGACATAGGTTTGTTAGAAGAGCTTGTCACCAGAGTAAACCAAGCAACCAAATACTGCTACAATAACACCTGCCCTCTCGTGGACCCCAAAAAATCAAAAAAGGCTAATCACCAATCATGGTGGGGCCCAGAATTAGACAGATTGAGGAAAAGAGTCAGGAAAAGCCTTAACAGAGCGATGAACACTGCAAACGACCATGACTGGGATGAATACTACTATGCGAAAACCCAGTACAAGAAACGCATACGATACCGGAAATCGCAAGCCTGGAAGAAGTTCTGCGGAGAGATAGAATCCTTCCAAAAGGCTAACAGAGTTAGGAAATTTCTAAGCAGCGGACCACCGCAGAGGTTGGGTTCGCTGCAGAAACCAGACAATACTTACACTAGAACACCGGAGGAAGTGGACCAAGTACTACTGGAAACCCACTTCCCAGATTGCAAAATCACAAGGGACATTAATTGGCCCGAGACAAACTACACGACATCAAGCGAACACTGGGAAATAGCGAGACAGGTCATTACCCAAGAAAGAACCATATGGGCTATAAAAAGCTTCCAACCATACAAAGCAGCTGGGATTGATGGAATTTTTCCGGCACTGCTACAAAATGGGGGGCCTAAATTACTTAAGCTGATTCACACCATTTTACTAGCGAGTCTGGCTCAAGGATACATTCCCGAACAATGGAGGGAAGTCAGAGCAATCTTCATCCCAAAACCGGGTAAATCTAATTACTCCGAGGCAAAATCTTACAGACCAATCAGCTTAACTTCTTTCCTCCTAAAGACCCTGGAAAGACTATGTGATAGATTCCTAAGGGACGGTGCGCTGGGACACCTCCCACTCCATCACAACCAACACGCATACAGCGCAGGTAAATCAACTGAAACAGCCCTTCATGCAGTAGTCACCAAAATAGAAACGGCACTAGTAAATAAGGATGTCTGTCTAGGTGCCTTCATAGACATAGAAGGAGCTTTCGACAAAACTAACTTTAATAGCATAAAGGCAGCCCTTGAGAAACACAGGGTGAACGACACCATCATAAGGTGGATTCAGAACATGCTAAGGTTCAGAGTAGTAAGACTAGGAAGAGACCAAGGTCAAGGTGCAATAGTAGCGAGAGGATGCCCACAGGGAGGCGTACTTTCACCGCTACTGTGGAACTTGGTCGCTAACGAACTCATAGTAACATTAAACAGGAAAAGTTGCTATACAGTAGGATATGCAGATGATCTTGCAGTGCTGATTTATAGCAAATCAACGAACATAGCTTGCGATCTGATGCGAAGAGCCTTCCACATAATTGAAGGATGGTGCACAGAATACAAGCTTAACGTCAATCCAACAAAAACAGAACTAGTCCTGTTCACTAATAAACGTACACTCGGCAACTACAGATTACCGTCACTTTTTAAAACCGAGCTCCAATTAAAAACGGAGGTAAAGTACCTCGGAATAATTCTCGACAATAAGTTGACATGGGCCAAACACATAGACTCCAAATTAGGAAAAGCCAGCAACACCTTCTGGCAATGCAGGAGGATGCTTGGCAAAAAATGGGGTCTAACCCCAAAACTCACTCTATGGCTATACACTGCTGTAATCAGACCAATGATAAGCTACGGAGCACTGGTTTGGTGGCGCAGAACAGAACTCATCACTGTGAAACAGAAACTGCAAAGCTGGCAAAGGATGATGAGCATGGCAATCACGGGGTGCATGAAAACAACACCCTCCGCAGCCCTGGAAGCTTTGCTTAACCTTACGCCCCTTCATCTTTTCATACAACAGGAAGCCACCCTAACAATGTTTAGGCTGAAAGAACTAGGTCTTCTTAGCAAGGCCCCCACCCCACACACGTCTTCCTTAAAGAAAGCCACGACAGACCTCCCACTGATGGAGGCCCCAAACGACGGTATGTACGTCCGTTACTGCTTCGACAAAAAGTATAAAATACAACTCCAAGACGACGGAAAAGAAGGTCTTAACCTAACAGATCTGAGAATCTTCACAGATGGCTCCAAAACCGGAATGGGGACAGGTTGCGGCGTATTCTCGTACGATCTAAATATGAACATCTCTATACCTATGGGAATTCACAACACTGTTTTTCAGGCGGAATGCTTGGGAATCATTACCGCCACAAGAGAAATTATAAGAAGGAACATTCAAGATCAACACATAAGAATTCTAACAGACAGCAAATCCGTTTTGCAAGCACTTAAAAACACTCAATGTCACTCAACACTAATCCACGAATGCCACCACGTCTTGATGATGGCTGGGAAGAAGAACCACATTACCCTGCAATGGATAAAAGGACACAGCGACTCGTGCGGCAATGATAAAGCAGACGAGTTAGCTAGACGGGGGTCAGGCACAAAAATCTACGGACCAGAACCGATAGTGCCTCTCCCCAAACAATGGTTTAATTACCAGATCAAACAGAACACCAGACTACTTCACAAAGAGATCTGGAAGAACACAGAGGACTGCAAACAATCAAAGGCTTCACTACCAGAAATTGACACACGCCTATCTAAGAACATCCTGAAACTAAACAGGATGCAACTCCGTCAGGTAACCGCGGCCATAACAGGCCACGGACCTTTTAACAAACACCTTTTCAACCTAGGTATAACCGACAGCCCCATGTGCAGGGTGTGCATGGAGGCGGAAGAAACGGCTGCACACGTGATCATGGAGTGTCCAGGTGTGGCGGACTACCGGGTAAGACATCTCGGTCAGCCGAGCTCACTACCGGAGGTTTTCGGTAAGTTGAAGAACCTGCTGAAGTACCTGGATGAGCTGGGTTGGCGAGAATAGGAGCATCATTCCCACACACGCAAAAAAGGCGCTTAGACGTCGAGTTGCGGAAATGGCCCGTTTAACCTTATACCTTATACCTTATACCTTGGTTCACGCAGTCAAAATTTTGTTCAACTCAGTGCTGCAGTGGAGTCGGATTCAAAACTAAACGGATGCAAACCTTCCCTGCACTGAGCATGGCCAGACACGCTCTTTCACTCATGCCGGTTTTTAAAATAAAAGTGTTTTTCCTGGCAATTAAGCTATTTGAAATATTAAGTTTCTTCCCCTCCAGGGCGAACAAAAATTGTCTTCCCTGTATATTGAACTATACTCGTATATTATAGACTAAAAATGTTTTGCTCATCATGTTTGCAAGCTAATAGACTACACTGCATGCTACAAAATAAACGCAAGGACGGTTTCTCGTGAAAACGCATTTTTTTTAAAGCACAGCAATTTACTCAACTCCGCCTAATGGTTAAGTAGGGGGATTAATTTGCGGAGATAGGTGCCACAGAGAATAGCTGCCCTAGCCACCCCTACCTTGCTGGCCCTCTGCCTAAGTTAAGTGCCTCTTCAACCTTCTATTATAACATAATTCTTCTCATATATTATATTAGATTATTGGTGTGCGTGTTTTAGAGTGTATAATTTAAAAGCTCTACGAAAACCCTACAAAATAAATTAAGTACACGTAATCTGATTTAGAACACCTACAATATTGTGAAATCATTTTTCAATTTACTCGTATAATCATAATATATTATTAGAAACGTCCCTCATGTGAAAATCCTTTAACTAAAAACCTGTAATAGACAATTTCATTAAACTCAGCTGAAAAACAGTTCACGACTTCACGAATAGCTGTAATATTTTCTAGTCGTGACGTCACAGAGGAACACTTTGAGGAGCTCGATGGCGTAGTGGTTAGTACGGTTTGGATTGCGACATCGAAATCAAAGCTATCTTCACCATGGTGGTCAGGCCTTGGATGGGTGACCAAAACATTGTGAACATTGATCAAAAACATTGATCTCGAACTCCTCCGAGCTTCGGAAGGCACGTTATGCCTTTGGTCCCTTTTCTACCCACCAACCCGCATTGGGCCAGCTTGGAGGCCCATACCCCTCATGTTTTGAGGCCTGTGCCCAGCAGTGAGTCGTATATATGCTGGGGACGTACATATGTATGAAACCCCAGTATTCAAGTATTATTTTATTTTTAGATACAACAGCGTCTTGTTAAGACGCCTATAGTAAAGATTTACATGATTATCTTCTCCATTATCGCAATACCTAATGAATAATTTCGCCACAGAATTAATTAAACCTTTAAAGTCGACCGCTGGTCCTATTATTTAGTTCCTTAAAAATTCATAATTAATGGTTGCTACACGAATTCTTAAACTTTATATTTGACGACCTCCGTGGCCGAGTGGTCTGTACGCCGGTCTCAAGGCGTCGCCATCTCGAGAGGTCCTGGGTTCGATCCGCAGTGGAGGCAAGTGTTTGGGTGATGAATTTTCAGACATTAGTTCTCCAGTCTTGGATGTTCATTATATATGTATTATATTATGTATATTCTCAATAATTATATGTATTTATCTATTAAAAATATTATATATTAAATATTATATTATCTATTAAGAGTAAAATATGTTGTGCCGAATCTACTCAAGAGTGGAAAATCAGAAACATTTATTACAATATTTTTCAGAGTGCGCGAGAGAGAAAAACTGTATAAAGAAAACTCCTACAAAATTTGCCGCTAGTAGTTTTGTAGTGCTAATGATTGATAATTGTTTACTAGTTTAAAGAACATTATCAAATGGTTTTTTCATGAATATAACTAGCCTTCGGCAGTTGCTAAGAATGGATTCAGGCCCGCCCCGTTACATTTAACATACTTAACATGAATGAGATCGCCCTATGCCTGCCTGGAATATAGTTGTAATGATAATCGTTCTTTAAATATGAAAAATTACCTCATTTAATTTCCATAACCTTTTTTTTTTAAATATAGAAAGTTAAATTTATTTGTTTACCTATTTTCAAAACAATCTTATCTTTATTTGCAATATCTTGCGGAAAAGCATATTAATTATCTTTGTAAAAACGCTTGTTTTTCCCATTCTTACAGTTTGGGTTATAGATACTAACATTTAAAATATGCAGTAGGTACTTGTTATGCCCAAAATGTTTGACGCCAGTTAAGTTTTATGTACTCGTATATCAGTTTTTTACTATTATATTTATCTTTTATATAAATAAAAACTCCACTCAGTGTTAACACTAAAAAATACCAAATGAACTTTGAAAGACTACTATATACGTTCTGAAATGCCATCAAATTATGTGGTCAAGAGAGAAATTTCGACACTTACCTGGTATCCATGATGTTTTCCAAGATGTATTGAAGGGAGATAATAATTTCACGAGACAGTTTCCTTTTGTTCTTCAGCAAGGCCTGCTTAGCTCACTGTGCTAACATGCAAGACACACAAGGTGGACTCAACGCGCGCCATACAGCATGTTTGCAAAACGATTAGCATAGTTGTCCCAGCTCCCAAAGTTGACATTGCGCACTTACAGATTTTTAACCTTCACAAAGAAAATTACTCCAGCAAACTTGAGCGGTTTTTGTATCACATTAGTCAATATTTAATAAGGAATTTTCCAAACTAATTTTTGTAATATCCCTATTTAACACACTTTAACTTTGTATACTAAGGACATACACTGAAAATGACACTTTCTAAGCCGCCCAATTTGAACGGTTAACTAGGTAATTATTTACATAGTTTTGACAACGTTATAGATGTTTATTACACTAGATAAATTCAGTACGCATCGTTTATCGAGTTGCTAACTTGTATTTGTCAAACATAACGTTAGACTTTTGTCTAGCGGTTAAATAAATTCGCATCAGTAGCGAAAGTTTCGGCGTGAAAGAGTGTGCGGCTGAAAACGTTACGTCTTGCCGGTCGACGCGAGCCGAATGGCTCCAGTCTGTGTGGAGAGCCTACACAATTACAGCTACAGTATACTGTGCTCGGGAAAATGCTTTGTTTGTATGTATACCGTTCGTGCATGCACTATTTATTGTTATCAGTATTAAATAATTAAATATATTATTTTCCTTTCATTTTCCATGTATTAAATATAAGTGTCCTCTTGTTTCATCAAATGAAAACTGTTGGTTTAAATATTCGAACCCCGATTATTCTTACTAAGATCTTAGATTACTTTTATATATTTTTTTATACTTTTTTTGTGTTACTGTGTACTTTAAATGAATTTCTGAAAAATAAAATATTTAAAAAAGTAGTTGGTAAAAACCAGAAATATAAAAACCTCGTCATATTGTGGATTTTTTTTTATTTCGTTTAGTTGATTTTTTGCATTAGGATGCTCTACAACAGTCACATGGAAAAACACAATAATAAAAAAAATATTTATTAAAAACACAATTATGAAAAGTTTTTTTTGTGCTGGTTTATAAAAAAATGTATGGCGCCCCCAGAACTTTATTTTCTTGATCCGGCTTTAGTAAAAACTTGGTTTGGAATTATCATTACTCTTATCGTATGCTTCCTTATTAACAAGTTACGATTGCATTGATGAAATATTGAATTGCTCGTAAAGTATAAAAGTTCAAACTTTTCGGTCTGCTAGCGAAGAGTTCTGTTACATGAAAGTCCAATATACATCACACATATTATAAGTATTATATTTCTTAGTCACCACCTCATTGTAACTATATTCAGTAATCTACGCACGATACCTATTCACTTGGCAAATATATTTTCTTGATATTTAATCCAGAAAATACCATTAGATATTCGAAGGACTCATATTAGTGCACACGAGCGTGGCTATTTACGTACCGATGATCAAAATAAAGAAGATTTTATCGACATACAAATATTTAATTTTATATAATTGATTTCTTATTTGTGTAGACGTACTTAGCGTATATACGTCTCACTGCTGGGCACATGCCTTCCTCATTGAGAAACACATGAAGAGTATCGGCCGTAACACCACCACGCTGTAGCTGGCCCAGTGGTGGCTTGCAATAGCGTCTGGGACCAACGGCTTAACGTGCCTTCCAAAGCACGGAGGATCTCGAGATCACAAAGTTTTGGTCACCCATCCATAGCCTGACCATGGCGAAGGCAGCCTATTTTTCGATCGAGAGCCAAAGCGTACTAACCACTATGCCACCAAGCTCTTCGATATTACTATTAGGTATTTCTTACATTAATACATATCAGTTTACATTTGTCAAAAAATCTTAACACAAATAGAGAGTATCTAAACAAAAATATTATGAAAATAATGTTTATGGATAAAAGCTTTATGAAAAACAACAGTATGAGTTTTAAATTAGTGATAATATTTGTAACAATTTTCGGATACACGAGTGTTATGAATATATAGTACTACAAATTGTATAATTGTATTGCAGATTTTTTTTTGTAAGATTGATCATTCGGATTACAAATCGGTAGGAGTAACAATTTTGGGGTAAGCAACTTTGGGTGAGGCAATATGGACTCTTATTTTACACATTACTGATATTAATGTTACGTCATTTAGATTGGCGTAATTTTTATAAAGACGAGAAGGTTCGCGGTCGATCAGTAGAATTGGCCCACTGCGGATTCGTGTGTAATGCTTTGAAAGAATAATAAACAACCCGTAAATGACAATAAAATTGCAAAATTGATGACAATTGTGTCCTTATTACGTATAAATGGTGTTCCTAATTAAACACTGACAAATTTAAGTTTACACATGCGATTAATGACGATGATAATCAATACAACACTATCATATTATTATCATCATGCCTCTGTCTACGAGGGGATAGAGGCGTGATAGTGTGGGTGATTACACCTCCACACACAGAGGTGTAAACACCCAGTTTTCACATGATATGTTTAAGTCGTCATAATATGGGGCGAGTCTTGCCATGCAACAGGCACAGTATGGGGTATGCTATATTCACAACAAACTGTACAGTCCGTGGGAATCAATTTGGCGATTTCTTGCACGACAAGTACCTCCCATCTAAACACTGCTATTGCTGCCTTACAAGGCTAGTTGACCCTTTTTTTGGGCCCCAAGTGATTAATTACTACCGCCATAAAAAATAATAAATCCAAAATCCAAAATCAGAAATTTTATTTGCATAATTTTAGGTACATACATTGTGATATTATAATTTTTAGAGAGTTTCACTAAAATTTGCTTTATAACTACAAAGCGTGCAAATATAATAATAAAAAGTTATACAATTAATTAATTCAAACATGTCTTATTCAAAACAATAAAAAAAGTAATTAAACGTAACATTATACCATTCAAGACGATAAATAAAATATATATTATTAACACACTATTCAATTAGGATTAAAATTAAAAATTATTGTTTTTCCATTTATATAATAGTATGTCTACTGAAGTATTCAGTCAGCGAGAAAAAATATTTGAGGCCTATAACACAATAAATTTTAAATTACGTTTTTGCTTGACAGTCCAAAACACCTTCGGCCATGGTGGTCTATGAATTATCTGTGCCGTAAGGTCACGATTTTGTAAAGCAATCAATACGCGTGACACAGCCGACAGACATGCTTTATTGGTTGCGACTGGCGTTCGACGGATTTTGACCACGCGTAGTAATTGTTTACATGACGCGTTACTTCGCCATTTTCACGAACATGGCGGATAACGTTTTTGGCAAATGAAAAAAACATGTTTAAATTGAATTTCTACAGCAATCCCTTATTTATATTTATTGAACTTGGTATATTTCGGACCTTGTACTAAATACTATGTGAATTAAACATTATTTTCATATATAAATCAACTAGCCTATTGCTTTGCAATACAAGATGTTACTACTATTTTTATTTTCATTGATTTTGAATACGTTTTTTGTACAGTCGAGTACAAAAAACAAATATAATGTGTATACATAATTTTATTGGTCACAATCTTTATTTCCTACTAATAAGAGTATTTACTGTCAAAAGTGGTTACATACTTTAAAGTTGACTGTTCGTTGCAAAAGTTGAGTAGGCAGCTTACAGGCCGCTTTCTAGTCATCGCAATCTCAATCCAAGTCCTACAGATATTTGGTTAAAGTTCTCCGACAACGTTCGGGCACTTCGGGCAAAGCCTGAAACAAATAACTTCTAATTATATATCTATGGAATATTGATAGATACTCCACGTTATTCGACTAAACGATTCATCAATGCCTCTTGCACTACAGCGCTTTCCAGGAGAAGAAAATTTGAAAAATGTTTCCACGTCATGATTAACTTGTGTGTTAATTATCACACAATATGTAGACATTTCTCGTTCATTTGTTGCACCGCATATATTTTTTGAGGAGCTCGGTGGCGTAGTGGTCAGTGCGCTTTGGCTTCGATCGAAAACAAAGCTACCTTCGCCATGGTCAGGCCGTGGATGGGTGACCAAGACTTTGTGATCTCGAGCTCCTCCGTGCTTCGGAAGGCACGTTGAGCCGTTGGTCCCAGTCGCATTTGTAACCGTTTCTACCCACCAACCCGCATTGGACCAGCGTGGTGGTGTTACGGCCCATACTCCTCATGTGTTTCTCCATGAGGAAGGCCTGTCCCAGCAGTGGGACGTATATAGGCTGATGACGATATATTTTTCATATTTTAAATACCACTTATTTTCGCCGTTGTCGAACAAACTTTTTGTGAAAAACAATATGTAAATATTTGTGTCTTGTCAGAGATAAAAACCGCAAGAAAAGGACGTTTTTCGGTACATTTTCTCCCTACGTTGTGACCGTCACATTCCGAGGTGTGAATGTTTGGACCGCTAGAATTGCTGCCAAGTAGGTATGTAATTTCCATTACTTACAACTTTGAAGATGTCCGTTGATTACACGGTTATAAATGCCTCATTGACCGTACTTAATTCCTACTACTTACTAATCAGCAGTGTTCACATTCCCGCACCACACACTTACAAACTTTATAGAACACCGTTATTGCTAAGTTCACAAACCCTTTTTATGTTCATTGTTTCTTCAATAAACAAGGGATAAGCATTATACTTAAAGGGGTTTATAGAAGTTTTCCAAAATAATAAATCTTAAAGTCATCTATCTAATCGAAATTAAGAAGATAAGTACGTGAACCCAGGTTTATTCAAAAACAGAGTTTTACTGTTTTCTCAAAAGCATCTCTAGGTGCGAGTTTTTGCGCTGTCGTCATTATCAACATATCACGGGATGCCCACTGTTGGACATAAGGCCTCCTTGAAGGTTTGCCCTACCAATCGATTCAGCGCTGCCCGCATACATCCTTGCTTTTTAAATGCCATTTTATTTTATTTTCCGGTTAACCTTCTACTTGGATTTCGATCTACGGAAAATTTTGTGTTGTCGAAACGAACGTTTTGCAACTTTTAACCATCGGATAATTTGACTCTAGTAAAACCAACAAAATTTTAAAAAGTTTAAAATTTCAAAAAGTACAATTATGGAACTATAATATTTTAGTAGGCGCTACTTGGAAAATATGTTGCAATTAATAAATATGTGGTCTTTTCTAAAAAAACTCACCGTCCGAGACTAGGTATTAATGTAATGGATATGATTTGATAATAAACAGAAACGTCGTTTAAGAAAAAAAGTGTAAAATAAATTTCGATAGATTATGATAAATTCAAAAATTTTGATCTCTCCATATGCTCTACATATGTTGCTATTAATAATTACTAGTATTTTGGACCATCACAAACAAGTTAATGATATATGTCATAACATAAATTAATCTGATCATCCCTTGTGCTGTATTTTTGCCAGAGTACTGTGCCAAAAACACCTCATTTATAAATATTTGCCTATCCCTTCCCCTTAAGACACACTATTTCAGAAGAACCAATAGAGAAAGTTAAGTAGGATGTGACCTGAATATTTGAATGTGGATTTATATTGAGGTATTGTGGATTGACAACGTCAAATTAAACGATAAATTAATTAACCTACTATATCACCAACTTCTCCAGTGTCGCTAAAATGCAATAAACCTTTTTAACGCTAAAAGTATAGTATATTTTATACTTAAAACTAAATGGACACAAGTACCTTCTGGGCCTGGGCAACGGACATAATCAATTCAACTAACAGGCTAATTGCATGTTTATAGATAAACGTGGATAGGTTTACACAGTACCGTATTATTATTTTTATTGTTTTGTTTTTACTTCAGTGAGATGGACTAGTAAGTTTTATCAATATGACCCATTTGTCATTAAATTAATAATCAATTAGGTGAATAATTTTGAAATTCATAAAGAGTATTGACATTCGCTTCACAATCTTTTTTTAATTGCTTAATTGTTAAATAGTTGCAATTGTAACGTAAAACAGTATTGCGATAGGGAAACGACAAGTACAAACCAATATTGGAACAAATTTGAATGAATACTCCTGTATTCATTCAAATTTGTACCAATTTAAAAGTGATGTTTGTTTACTTTTCGTTTTTAATAAAATATTTTAAATCAGTTTGTTAATTCTACTTTTACTACTACTTTTACTGTTAATTTTTGCTTTGGACAGGACCATAGCTCTTCAATGCGTATGCGAAGTACTTCGTATTAAGCGTGGACCACTTGTTAATGCCAAAAAATTCACAATTTAAGTTTCGGCTTGCCTTACTACTGACAAAAGTTTTAAAATTTAGAGCCTATTTAATGTTACTCTTATCATTTTCCGCGAACGAGTAGAAGTCTGCATGAAATACATGAAAATAAAGGCAAGACACAATGATAAACACGATTTGATGTTTCACTCTTGCATCATGTAAGCACTCAGAATTAAATAAGCAATATTGAATAAATATAGAAACATTCAGTGAGCGTAAGTCAGTCAGGCCTTTTGTTGTACATTCCTTTACTATCAACATGAATTTTATTCGGAAAATTGTTATTGTGTTTCTAGTTGAATTTTCAGGTAAATATTTACTATAATTATATTTCTCCTTGCAAATTTTCAACTTGAATATAAATTTTATTAATAATTTTAAGTCTAACTTTATCAATTAGCCACTGACTATTCAAAGTAATGGAATGCCACCAACAATATGGACTATTTCGGACTTTTCGATTGTTACTAACGTTCCCTTTTGTACCCATTGAGAAGTGGAAAATTAACTCGGATGGTTCATGGTAAAAATTTCAGTAATTAAATTACGAATTTTACAACAAATATGTATTGACTAACTCTTAAGTGGACTATTTCACCTACACAGGTAGCTAGATGTAGATATGTAACTCCTACGAAACAACTATTTTGGAAACTGAGAGAAATTTGTTATTAGGTATGCATACACGTACGAGTATTCTCAGAGAAACATAACACTATAAGGGTGAAACTACGTCTGAAACGAAAACGATGTTTATATTGGCCTTAGTTTAAGCGACGAGCATGAATATTAATAAGGTGTTGCCACGGATAAATGTGTGGGCACCCAAGACATTCAAATTTCATTCATATTTTTGTATCGATAAGTACTCCATAAACAATGTGTTCGACTACTGTGCGCCTAGCACGAACCATTTGACGTATCGTTGTTGTAAGTGATTTTTAATCGAAAATTCTCATTAAAGACACCAGATTTTTTCCCTTTAAGGGTTAATTAATATCTTTTACGGCTAAAAAGGATGCAAAAGCCGGGAGTGGATCTTTTTGTACGTGGCGTTGACATTGGTGATTTTAGGAAAGGTTTAGAACGGAAAATGGTTGACTTTCCAACAGACATGACAGACAGCGATAGGAAATGGGTACATTTCAATAGGTTGATGGCAGAAACAGCAAGAGACAAAAAGGTGACGAAACTCATAATGAAAGATTTCATCACCCATGAAACAGCCCATATTATCATACAGAGACGTGTGTCTGAAGGAGAATGGTATATATTCACCTGAAGATCGGCAGTGCTATTCAGATCTGAGCCGCTAAGAAGGAAAGATTATGACAACCATATCAACGGAATCGGTCCGTACTTGAACAGCACTCACAGAAAATCCAGATAAAATATCTTTTTCAAAAAGTAAAAGAACTGACTGGTGTTCCTTAACCGAAAACATATGGCATAGAAGACAGGGACGGGCGTCTGCATACAAATGTGTCTCATCTGGCTGAGCGCTGGAAAAACTACTGCACTGAGTTATAATATATGCCAATGCTAATAGCACCAGAGTTACATGGTCGACTGAAGAACCTGACATTCTTCCATCGAAAATTGACCATGTCATTAAAACTCTAAGTTATCGCAAGCCACCGGGAAGGATGGAGTCACAGCCGAAATGCGTAAAAGCCTAGGTCATCGAGGCACGAAAGTTATCACCGATATTTGTAATACCATTTGGAATTCAGGAAGGTGGAAGAAAGATTGCTGTGTTGTGTCTTTTGTGGTGGATTTCCGCCACAAACGACAAGGAAGTAAAAACGTGTCATTATATTTCCATTTTGAAAAAGCCGTGATGATATGTTATGTATGTTATGTTATGTCATTAGAGTATTTTACCGGGCATTTTACTTTGGCGTTCTACGTCTGTAATATTGAAATAAAATCAAAGAAACCAAATACCTATTTAATAATAACGCCCGAAGATTTTATGTTACGCCTAATTATATTTTTGCTACTTAAAATTCACTCCTTAAGGAAGTAGGATTGAAACGTCTCAAATAGGTCAATATGTTAATCAATTTAGACATGCTAATCGTATCTGTGACTGCGATAGGATCATGTACCTGTCTCCTCTACTACGGCATGAACGGTAACGTGGCGTGAAGACATTAATTTTATGTGATAGTGACGCAAGTTCAGTCTACTATGGATGACATCTCGTTGCAACATTAATTTACGACCCGTGCTATAAATTTTCATAAACTTTTTATGCTACAATATAAATCCATGTGAGTTTACTTGTTAGCTTTGCTTGCTAACCTGATATCGACAATAACGATGCTACCCTAAGATTATTTTCTAATTGGTGTTAGTGCATAGAAATCTCAATGTTTTTTTTTTGTTTAGAACGTCGAAATGATGGGGTCTTACCTTGACTCGCTAGGATGAGGTGCTTGCGTCCCCGGTACACTATAATATTGTTTTCAACTTGTGTGTTCAGCATAATGTTTCAGTAATTTTTAAAAGTGCACGTTTATGGCGCTTGGCAAGCGTAAGAAAATTTTCTCTTCTCCTCTCAAATGTTTTTTGTTTTTTACAAGCGCCCTGAAAGCAAGGAGTTCAATAACCATATTGGTCAATACTCTATTGATATTGTAAACTATTATAAAACTGGGTTACATGCAGTAAATATTCAATAGATTATTTGCTTCTAAAGGTATTCCCAAGTGACATCACTAAGAAAGAAAGAAAGAAAAACTGTTTATTTGGCACTAAAACTATAAATACATTTCCTTCGGATACTTTTTCGAATATTCCCTTGAGCTTTAAGGCAAACACTATGACAGATTGTCCCACGTTGCGCATAAAGTCGTAACTTGCCAAAATTCATTTCAACAACCAATTTCAAAACGAATAAGGATCAAACGAAAAGTTTTCATTCATTTACATGGACAGCGTCAAAAGTGACGAATAATTTTTGTATTATTATGGTATATTAGTCCCATTGGGTAATAGAAAGCCACTCAGGGTTAAAGCGAGGAAAAAATTATAAACAAGTTATTATGCTGAGCAAATCACTATCTCGTCGTCGTGTCGACGTTGAGTCGTGTGGTAGTCCCTTCGTAAAAAGCGACTAATAGACTTAGAACTGCACAACATCTAATAGCTTATAGCGGCGATGGGCTCACCACCTGTCACGCTGAGCACATGTGCAGTCACTGCTTGGTGAAGCCCGGACTGTAGTGGCAGTGTAGTGCTTTTTCCTAATCTAATCCTAAGGGGATAATAGTCGTGATTTATGTATGTATGTAAATCACTCTCATTACTACCTGTTAAGCATGATAAGCTGCAACAATAGATGAGGCTAAATATGTGAAGATGGCACCTAAAAATAAAAAAGCAGGCAGCTGGCCAAATAATTACAAGAAAATAAAACGAATGACATTCTTCTTCTTCTGCCTAGCCGTTTTCCCAGCCTTATGCCACACTTTTGCCAGGGTCCGCTTTCCTGCTAAGTCTCCTCCATTGTACCCGATCTTCAGCATCCTCTGGTATGTACGACATATTCAGATGGGAATTCTCAGACGGTACTAATCTGGAGTGCAGTGGCGGTGCGCAGTCGATGGAGCACCTAATATCCTGCCCCGTGTGCCCCACCAGCTGCACGCGGGAGGATCTCATGATTGCCACTGACAGTTCAATTTCTGTGGCAGAGTTTTGGGCAGACACCGCTTAGATTCCATCGACACGAAAAGAAAAAGAACGTCGTTTTCTCTCATGTCCGCTTTAACGACGTCCAGCCAGCGCATCTTCGGTCTAAAATTATTACCCAAGATGCGCTGGCTGGACGTCGTATTTTAATGAATATTAACTCATATTAAGTATTTTAATGAGTATTAACTCATTAAAATACTGAGTCTTCATAAAAAAAATATTTTATGTGTATTTTAATTATTACCTCCGCCAACCTCTTCGAGTACAGAGACGTATTAAGTTCTAATAAGTAATGAACAAAATCACTTCACTGTAGCCTCCCCCACACTTCCACCCATTGCAGATTATGCGGCCCACACGTCAGCCACATGCAGGAACAAGAGCATGCTCTTAAAATATAGTATTTTCACTTGTTAATGTATTCCTCGTTAGCTAGGTGACGTGTAAGCACCCCCGACGCACTGGAGAGATTTATTGTTTAACTCTCGCATTCCCAACTAAAGCTTCCAAGCTTCTTAGATACTAATTAAATAATTATGATGAAATTAATCTCATTGTGGGTCATGATAACTTTGTCAGATAATGTTATCAAAGGAACAATTAATTTTGAAGTTTGCCATTATTGGAAGCAGAGCCATTTAGGGACCTAAGTACAGTTGATTGTGAATATCGCTTGCCTCACATTGTTCCCGGTGCATAGCAACAGGCTCGCCACCTCTTTATTACATGGGGACCTAACATATGTGGCAAAATGTAGCATCCATCCACCTCTGCTCACCCCTTCGGGGCAATAGTAATGATATGTATGTGTGTATATGTACAATCGCGGTCAGATAATGTTTACCACCCTAAGTATCAAAATTGCTTGCATACATTGAAGTCAAAAAAGTCGAAATCACAAAATGTCTAGTAGTTTCGTATCAATTTGATTGATCATAGACCACTCATAGATTATACCCAAAGATTATACCTATATTTTTTAATAACACGAGAATCTATCGACGACATTTAGACGTGTATCGATAACCTTTTAATGAAAACTTTTCTTTAATATTTCAGTTTTTTTAATTATAAATATTAAAAAAAAAACCTCAAACATTCTTTTTTTATTAAATAAAATTTTGTCATCTTATTTTTAAAATTTCTGATTATATTTTCACTTTTGTTCGAATGACGTTCACACAATCATTTTTGATAAAGCTGTCATTTCTTTATTTGTCTAGGTCTTTTTCATACTTCATATTGTTTATTAATTTTCAAAGGGTAATAAATATCTTGATATGTCATAGACTTTATTGAAAACAGAGTGATATAGAATCTTATTTGAAAACTGATAAACATTTTCTGACCGCGACCGTATGTGTGTTATTAAGAACTAAGGTCTCTAGTTAGAATTTCAGATGTTTTATTTTATTTCCACCATATTTATTTGCGATCTGTCAGGTGAAAAGTTCTTCATTTTGTTTTTGGGTCACATTTTTTTAATGATATCGCAGTTTATTATTCTGCTCCTCGCCTTCATTGAAATTGGTTAAACGTAGATTAGATTTACATTTTATTATTAGTTGTCAATTGGATTGGACTTTAAAAAGAAAAGACTATAAATAAGACGTGCTGTACTCTAATCTGACACGCTTGGTCGTAGACTTTTGTTTTTCATGTTAAAGACATTTTTATTTTTTATTTCGATCTTAAATCCTTTGTTAGAGCACCCAACCACGCAACAACGAATTCGATTTTGAATCTCTGGGAAACGCTACAGATTACACCATGATATCAACGTTTCCTCTAGTATTTTATTACATTCCTCTGCATATTACACTGTTGTGGTGTTTGTCTCCGTTAGTCTAGCTTCATGGATTACGGCTGGCAGATGGCGATTTTATTTATATGATCGTATTTACATACTGTGGAGCTCGCTGGCGTAATGGTGCGTACGCTTTGGCTTCGGTCGAAAACAAAGCTACCTTCGCCATGGTCAGGCCGTGGATGGGTGACCAAGACTTTGTGATCTCGAGCTCCTCCGTGCTTCGGAAGGCACCTTAAGCCCGGTTGGTTGGTCCCAGTCGCATTTGTGACCGTTTCTACCCGCCAACCCGCATTGGGCCAGCGTGGTGGTGTTACGGCTCATACTCCTCATGTGTTTCTCCATGAGGAAGGCCTGTCCCAGTAGTGGGACTTATATAGGCTGATGACGACTTTCGCCTTGGTCAGTCCTTGGATGGGTGACCAAAAAATTGTGATCTCGAGTTCCTCCATGATTCGGAAGGCTCGTTAAGCCTTTGGTCCTGGTGACTATTGCAACCGATTCTATCTAGCAATCCGTATTAAGTCAGCGTGGTGTCGTAAAGGCCCAGCACAGTTTTGTTTGCTGATGACACTTCTTTGATTTTCAAAACTGACAGACGCAATAACGTATCTGACGAAGTAAACAATGCTCTCTCACAAGTCTTGCATTGGTTCAATATAAATAACCTTGCACTTAATTCTAAGAAAACAAAATGTATTAAATTTTGTATGCCTAACGTAAAGCAGATCGATACCCAAATTTGTATAAAGGAGGAACGGATAGAAATAATTAAGTCTACCACTTTTCTTGGAATTACTGTGGACTCTAAACTGCAATGGGGTCCACATATTACGGCTCTAGCAGGAAGACTAAGTTCAGCTGCGCATGCAGTTAGAAAAATAAGGCAGCTCACTGATGTTGAAACGGCGAGATTAGTTTATTTTAGCTATTTTCACAGCGTAATGTCGTATGGTCTACTGTTGTGGGGCTCCGCTGCTGACATTCAGACTATCTTTGTACTTCAAAAGAGAGCCATTCGTGCCATATACAACCTTAGACCACGTGACTCGCTCAAGGAATTATTTAAGGAAATAGATATATTAACTGTGGCGTCTCAATACATCTTTGATTGTATTATGTATGTACGTAAACACTATGATACTTTCCTTAAAAATTCTGACTGCCATAGCCTCAACACCAGAAATAAGCATAAGCTCGCCGTTCCAAGCCTCAGACTTCACAAGACTGTAAAATGTTTTATAGGAATCAGCATAAGAATGTATAATAGGCTGCCACAAAGTTTTATTGACTTGCCCCTGCATAAATTTAAATCAACTGTTAAAAGCTGTTTAATGAAAAAGGGGTATTATAAGATAGAAGATTATTTTACAGATAAAAATTCGTGGCTACTATAATTTGCTCCTCTGCACATACTTATTTTACAATATTTAAAATGTTCCATATTCCTTTTGTTATTATGGCTGTTTAAAAAAGGCTAACTGTTGAGTTTCTTGCGGCACTTCTTCTCAACAGGCCATTCACGTCGAAGTGCTAGTAGGAAAAAAAAATATTGACGTGCAAAAGTATTTCATGTAAATCTAATTGCAGAATAAATGATTTCATTTCATTTCATTTCATTTCACTCCTCATTAGTGTTTCCGTGTAGGAAGGCCTACGCCTAGCAGTGGGACGTACATAGACTGGTTAAGGTGATTGTGATTTAGCTACTTCTATCCGAAAACATTCTGCGAAAACTTTTGTTAATTAAAATAAATATGACTAATCCTTATCATTGAATGTGAAGATAAATCACGTCATCTTTTAATCATTGAAAGGTATTTAAATATGAAATATTATCATAATTACGATGAAATCACTTATTATCCGATTAGAGAGCAGATAACAATAGATGAGTAGAATAATGTGCAAGCGTAAGTAGGAAAAAAATTTCTAATAAGGTGGAAAGATAATCCCTGAATCTTTTATTAAAACAAAATATTTGATGTTTTTCGTATATATATTCTTACCTAAATGTATCACCTTCACTTGTTATTAGGCTGATAAAGCAATCCGGTAACGAACATTATATAATTCTATACTGAAACAACACTGATATAAAGTATTATTAGAAGACAAATGTATTAGAGGTAGAACAATAACAAATCGCTTATTGCATACAGAGACAGAAAATCGATGTAGACCAGTTATTTCTTATATTGAAGGCGAACTGAGACGTTCCGCAATCCCGCATTTACCTTTATTGCTGTTGATTGATTAAAATACAAATATTTATTTAGAATTCATATTTGAGATCATACCTAAATGAGATATATGCAGTAAGGTATGAAGAACTTTTAAAGTATAGAAATAAAAAGTAAGAACGTCCCAGTTTGCTACCCTGAACAAAGTATGCAATTTTTTCGTCAAACCAATTAGCATGGTGTTAAAAACTTTTCGGATATTGCTGGAACTTGTAGAATGTCCCCGCTGTGCTGCCCGTATAATTGGCGTTCCACAGGTCTCAATTATTCTTGAGTCCCACACCTACATGGCGTCAGTAAAAATTGATGTTCCAGGCAGAGTGCTTTCAAACTCAAACTCAAAGTCATTTAATCAAATTGGTATCATCAAATACACTTTTGACAAGTCAAAACAAAAAAAATTACAATTATCCTAAAATTGACAATACCACTACTTTTTTTTCGGCCTGTTCACTACCGGGAGGCCTTGTCTATAGAAGATACAGGCAAGAAACTCTGCAAGGGTTCCATCCTCCCTTTACATGAATATGTTCTACAACCTAATAAAATTTACGTGTATTATACAATACCCTTAGTCACAAATGTCAAAATTGAATTGGAAGGAAAATGCTCCAAAAGCGACGTATCAAAATATACAAGTGATTTTAATAACTATACTTAAGTAGTTAATTAATTGTCATGTCTATTCGGAACACTTTCCTGGTCAAAACAAAAAAAAATAAAAAAATTATATCTAATATGAATGATTACAATAATAACTGTCTCACAAAAAAGTTTTGTGTTCTCTTTGGGATCTTTGGGAAGGGTCCGAATATGAAGCATGCGTGCTTGACGTTGGAATCATAAAGTTACAGTCATCATGTATACAAAAATAAATTCAGTCGCTCTTTTATTTTAAGGAGTTACTCCCATTAATAAACTATAACATGAAATTCTATAAAAGGAACGTGAACATGCTCCTAACGGGCTAGCAAGGCAAAGATAGATAGGGCTGCATTTCTTTCTTGTCTTTTCTACCATTCCAATAGTCTAATTTAGTTTTTATAACAAGATTATGACTAACCATTTGAGGCTCGTTTTCATTTCCTATTATCAAAAAACGTGCTCATGGGAACTAAACATTTTCACACAGATTCACAATGCTGTTCGATATGTTTTTATTCAACCAAGAAAATTATTTCCTCAAAACTGTCGTCATTACGTGAACAACAATGATTAGAAGTCAATCATGATAAATGAATGAATCAATTCAGGATTTAAGACAACAAAAGCATAACGTTTCCTAGGCCCACCAGCATAACGGTTAATATGGCTCTTATGTCAAAAATGGGCTAAATCGAGATTTAAACTAAGTTTAAAATTTCTTGCAAGTGGCCCTGAAATCTATAACTTCAATATGTAAATCATAGTCAAATGTTATTTGGTAAAGTGTATAGTATTTTTTCGTAACGTGTTAATTATTACATAGTTACAAGAGATTTGGACGGTTGCCAATGCCAAACCCCATTTGAACAAAATTTGAACATCCTTTTTATTTATATAGAATTACTTCGAAAGTTAAATGTTAGTAATTTTTTACAAATTATAGTTATTTTGCTATTTTTATAGAAAGATTGAAATAGATTTTAGTATAAACAGTAAGTCCAGATTTACTTCGCATCCGCATATAAAACTTCTATGAACTGTTATTGCTTATGTATTTCATTGGAGAGCTAAGAATTTGAATTGAAAATACACGATTTTTTTTGTACGCAAATGATGCAATAAAGTCATTTGTTTTGTGTGTAAAAAAGCTGTTGTGATGAGGGTAATAATTTAAGTATTCAGAGCCTTTAGAAATGTTTATAGAAAGAAATAATTTATTGACTTTACGTATAATGAATACAAAGAAACATATCGGATACATCATTGGAGATTCTGATAAAATATTATAATAAGCCAGATAACGGGTGTTTCGAGGTTTTTTGTTGTTGTGTTACACTTTAGTGTTCATTGTCTCTCACTTCTTCGTTCTATTATTCGTATATATCGTTCGTCTAAGCAAGAGGCAATGAGTAGTTCAGTCTCCGGGGACATTATCTCTCCGGTCACGGTCGGATCAATTACCTCAGCATGGGTCACAGCGATAAAGAGCACTGCGACGTCCATTTTCTGGCAGGGCCTATTTGATACTGATTGACAATATTTTTCTGGATCCTGATTGATATCTTCAATTCAATATGTTACGAAATACGTAGCGCTGCTAAGAATACGCAATCGAGCGGCGAAACATGACAATAAGCATGGGAGGGTCTGACCAGCTGATAGTTTGACCTAGAACTCTCCGGACTATTCACATTAATAACCCGAAGAGCAGAAGAATTCCAAAATACACAAAAATTTTATTTGCAATTAAAGTACTATCCACAGATTAGATTGTGGTATAGACATTTAGTATATACTCGTAATTGCAATATTTAATCGTGTTCTTAGTATGCTTGGGTTTAAGGTATGAATGGGCTTAAACAACCTACCATTCTCAAAAGTCTGAAGGCTTGTTTCAATACTTTTGTGAAAGATAGGTTTTTTCTATACAACATTTTCTTAAGCTTTATAAAAGAAATATTTTGCCAGCGTGAAACATGATATAATGTCTCCATTAATCACGCTCGTTAACTTGCAACCCTAATAAAACGAAGATTCTGAAAAATATCTGCAAAGATCTGAGATTACTAACTCATTCATTTCGTTATTTTCTATCAATGTGAAACATTTTTTGGGTACATCATTTATTTCAATCGGAAAATGCGGTTCTGCTTTCTGTCAGTATGTATAGTTGCATTATCTTAAAACTTAATATAATCTTCATCACTATCTGCTTCGGCACTATCTGGTTCGGAATCGGTTTTCGCTAATAAAATTGTTGCTAATACCTACAAGAAAATGGAAAGTCTATTTGCAAAATTGCAAATTGTGGCAATCAAAAGAAAAATATTCTGTATTTTTATATAGGTTCTTTATTAGGTTTACTGTCTATATGAGATTTTCATCACACTGTGAGAACTTTTCATAACAAAGTCTTGGCAATTTATATAGCAACACTTGGCTATCGCAACACAATATATCCCCTCAAATTAAGGGTTTTCATACTAGGAAGAATAATCTTCTGAACAAAAGCTACTAATCGTAGTAATAAAATAAGAAATATCGAATCGAAAATTACTATATCCATATTATTTAAAAACATGTATAAACAGGTATGCTATGATGTCATCAATAAAGTCGATGCACACTTATATCCAAACAAAGGTTGTTTCAGTTGACTTATATTTTGTCTTTCGCCGCTTTTAAGATTACCACTTTCTTATTCCATCTCGAAGGATCACGTAGTTTGTGTAAAATTTTACGATTTCACTAGCCTTCAGTAAACTCATACCACATCCACAATCTACTCTCTGACCTATCTTCAGGAAAATTTTCTTACGTTATAGCGGGCCGAATGGAACATACGTAAGTTTATGTATACCTATTGTCACCTAGAAAGGTTCTAACTAGTGCACTGGGACCGTTTATGATACGTAGTAAAATTGCAAAATATTGGAGTTTTTCTTGAAGCTGTTCTATGCCTTTATTCTTACAATGATTTACCTTAATAATAGTGACGAAAAATGAAAAATAAAATCTAATCAAATGAAATTATCAATTTGACACATAGTGCAGATAAAAAACTGCTTTTTTTCCACTTTTTATTTTACAACTTTGTCGGCGTTATGGATAAACATTTGCACCAAAATTTCAGCTTTCTAGTGCTAGCGGTGACTGAGATTATACAGACAGACGGACTTGGCAAAACTATAAGTGTTCCTAGTTGACTACGGAACCCAAAAAATTCATGATGATGATTGTTTGGTCAAATAAAAATTGTTCACCAGTTCAATAGCTGTTTAGATTGGTATTCGCTTATCGGTTATGAAGACTGCGAAATCATCATTATGCGAACCATCTTCAGTCGTTGTTGAGCGCAGCAAAGTTCGTCGGGGATACTATAATTTAGGGTGCAGCCTACTCCCAAACTCTTTAGTTATTCTAAATAAATAAAATACACCCGCCCACATTAAGGTTCTGTAAGGTCCGAAGTCCGTTCCGCAAACCCGCATCTATTCTACTATTCTCTCACCATAGAGGTAAATATTTATTTATTAAGAACAATGTGTGCCAATATAGGAAGATACGAGTATGTTAAACGTGGAACTAGAGATAAGGAACGTCGAAGCGACATTATGTTATAAAATATTATGTATTATGCCTAGTAAGCTTCGAGTATATCCTTTATTAATGAAGGTGCACTGTACCTATGTCAAATATCCAAACCCAACTGTGCTAGTATGGACAGGGGAAAAAAATTAAATGGATGTATTTTACACCCTAGAGAGGTAATATACAACTACTTCAAATCAAATTTGTCACTGATGGATTATGCGTGTTATACATGTCTTATTTTGGTTAGTAATATAAGGATAATGTTCCGTTTTAGTGTTATTTTGTATGTAATATTATGTACTCTGTTAGGTTCAGTCACTTACCGTTAAATGTCAAATAAAATTTGATTTTTTTTGTTACTATTGCAGTAGCCGTATAACGAATTATGATCTACAATATTTTCTTTATATTCATTGATAAAATCCTATACTAGAGCGCAAACGAAAGCTTCGGGATTCGGTAGCAACCAGCCCTCTTAGCATTTACACCGCATTATGATTTATATCGGTGTTTTATCATGTTCAACTCTTTGGGCGTGATAATAATGGAATAAATAAATCAAATCCTGAGTATCTTATACATACATATAATCACGACTATATCCCTTAATAGTTAGTCAGAGACTAGGCAAAAGCACCGCAAAAGCAGTCCACTGCCATAGTGCGCGTTTCAGTTTCAGTGACTACACGTGCGCGGCGTGACAGGTGGTGAGCCCGTCGCCGCTATAAGCTATTAGTATTGCTATCAGCATATGTATGGTTGTGCAGTTCTAAGTCCATTAGTCGCCTTTTACGCCAGCCAAGGGAAGAGATGGGTTGGTATTTTAATGAGCCACTACCACACGGTATCTTATGTACAAAATAAAATAGCAGCTACGTACTTAAAGCGTGTTAGTGTAAATGTTTGAACAGTTCACGCGTAATTGCGCGTCACGATGGGCGCGTCCTATGAAACATGCTCATATATTACTACCTGAATTGAGTTTCCATACTCAGGTAGGTATATGCCAGATAGCAACTGCAAATTTCCTGCAAAATGAGCTAATTATCTCAATTGTCCAAAAAAAGACTGAAAAGCTAATAATTTATAAAACAACAAATTCTTTATCAAAATTAAACATCATTAGATTTTGTTTCCAATCTTATACAAGGTTTCAAATTATACTTCATGAAACAAAATGTAAACAAAAATATATAACTTTTTTTTTGTAATTTGATCGTAAACAAGTAAGTAGCCTCTTTGGAACGTTTTAATGAAAATTATGCTTTTCGTAAGTAGATCATTTGTCGTAAATTTTTTTATAAAATAAAATTACCTGTGGTGCAAAAAAGTTTTTATTACCTATGTAACATTTGCAGTGAAATTGTCAATAAAATCTCCTAAAAAGTGTTATTAATAACAGGGTTCGGGGATGTATGTTCTCATCTCTAATAACAGAGAACGATATGGTTGTGTCAAAATTTTTGCACTCAAGGAAGTTTGGTGAAAAATATATTTATCTTGCCTCATAACGAGATAGGTCCATATGCGGATGCAGCTAGGCAAACAATTATAATGATGATAAAACAACATTATCTCCACCTTTAACCGCCTCCCTGGTCTAGTGGTTGAGTCCGGGGTTCGATTCCCCACGGTGGCAGGGTTTTTTCTGCTCGGTTTGGTTGGTGGTAGGGCTTCTAGGCCCGCCTGGCTAGCTTCCACCGTCTTACCTATATTTGTCGCCATTATAACAAAATGGCGACAAATATAGGTTATAAGCATTGTTGTGTTTCGGCAATCAGAGGTAAAATAGCCAGTTCCTCAGGTGACCCTTTTTGAGGATAATTACACAGGTGAAGCTCGCTTCCACCTTCAGCCTTATCGTCACTTATCATCAGGTGAGATGAAGGCCAAGAGCTTACCTGTCATATTTAAAAAAAAACCTTGCAGCCCCGTAACATGTCTCGGCAACAATTCTATTAGGTACATAGGTTTAATTATTACTGGGGTTTCTTGTAGATATCAGTCAGAAAAAGTAGTTTTATAAGGCCCACTTGCGCAGTCTAGAGTTAGCACCTAACAACCCTGGGGCAAATATATGGACAAACCTTGGGTTAGGCGCTAACTCTTGATCGTGCAATTGGGCCTAAGAAGGATTTATTGCTTTTCGATTTTACAGCCTAAATACTTACGTTCTACTTATTAGCAAATACCATTATAAAGTTTTGATCGAGGATCAAATTTTAGTAAACAACTATTTTACTACACAAGTATATTATCAAGCTAAGTTTGTATTCGATGGATTCTGGTATACATATTCGCCCTTTTTATACCATAGAACTTCTAATCCAGGGAAATATTAGTTGTTAAAAGTACCTACAGCTCCTATCTGTACAATTAATGTCTTAGGAACTTTTAAAGGGTAGCTCATTAATGTTAATGTAATTACACTTCACTAAGTCTTAGATAAGGTTAATTATTTTTGGACTAACTGAAAGAGATCACGATAACCTTAATGAAATCTTATTTTTATTATGCGATAACAGTACACTAAAGTGTAAGTTATCATTGTAAAACTTAACTTTTTTAGTTGCGTTAAGAAGCTCAATTTCTATGGGAATCGTGATATCTTTTTGTGCTTTTTAACGCAACAAAAAACGTTTTTTACAATGACAACTTACACTATTGGTACAGAATTTTGGGAAAACGACACAACTCGCGTAAGTGGTCAATTTCGACATTTGTGACTAAGGGTATTGTATAAAAGGAACATAAAAGTTTTCGTCGAATTGATAACCTCCTCCTTTTTTTGAAGTCCGTTAAAAACCACGTAAATTTTATAAGGTTGCAGAACATATTGCTGTAAAGGGAGGATGGAACCCTTGCAGAGTTTCTTGCCTGTATCTTCTCTAGACAAGGCCTCCCGGTAGTGAACAGGCCGAAAAACAGTAGTGGTATTATCAATTTTTTTAATTTATTTTGTTTTGACTTGTCAAAAGTGTATTTGATGATACCAATTTGACTAAATGATTTTGAGTTTGAGTCTGAGGTCACCCCGGTTCGATTCCCGCCCTGACCACTGTTACATAGAAACTTTTACATATCAGGTGAAATGTGGGGAATGCGCTTCTACTTAAACAGCTTGTGCAGGTTGTAGGGAAACGCAGCTCCTTCACAAGGTAGACCGTTATTGTAGAAAAGCTTAAAATTGACGATGAATTTCTAAAGCTCGTCAAGATAAAAATGGATACTGTAACCATCAAAACAATATAGGCTTAATGCTCTAAACTGTTACCTGTTGCGTAATGGACATTATGATCTCTAAGCAACAGGTTGAACTCTTTTTGCAACAGTTATTTTTCTGAAATACTCTCAAAACTATATACAATTGAAATCCTTCTTTAGTTTTATAAAGATTAATTTATGAGTGTAGATAATTTTAGTTGAAGTAACTGCACATTACTTGGTATCAAAACACTCGCGTGATTTAGTTTTCATATAGTATGATAAGTCACAGTTACATAGTCAAAACCTTTTAACAAGTCAAAAGTACTTTTGTCTGAAAATTAATGGTTAGAAACGCAGTTACCCATGCGTTTTGCATTAATGACTATATTCAAAATTTGGCGTTAGGTTAAGGTTCTTTTTTTTGACCCTTAAAACACATTTTCAGTCAAAAGTACTTTTGTCCAATGTGTTCAGCCAATAGTACTTTTGACTGATTTTGCTAGTCAAAGTACTTTTGACTGGTTAAAGAGTTTTGACTGCAACATATACACTACTTATTTTGATTGTGCGACATACGAGTATAAGGCATTTCAGGACAGTGTAGGCATGGTGTGTCTTATCTGTCTTTCAACTTTTTTTCATGGTCGATGTTTTGTGCATGGAGAGTTGAATTTTTTTAAATAAAAGTTCAATGTTTCTTTATGTAACCATGTAAAACAACAATTTAATATAGAGATGCTTACGCGACTGAACCTACGCAGAAAGCTGAACATAGTTGAGGAATTGAGCTTAATAAATGAAATTTGTATCTAAGTTTTTGTCTTCAGTGTTTCAAACTACATCGGCTTACTGTACGTTGAATGCTTGCGACGTGTTTGAAATGTTGACTCGGGGGTCAAAAAAGGAAGAGCATTCCGCACGCAGTTCATGCACAACTGACATTCACTGGAGGCAGCTAGACAGAAGATTACGAGCGATAGAACAACCAAGTAAGGCTAATTACCATGTGGATTGTATGTGGATCATTAGATTACGTGGATGCCCTAAGTCATCTACAGTACCTCAATCTCTTCTTACCGATATCGGCGGCAAAGATACACTGCTTGTTTTGGGCAATGAGGATACGAGGTACTGTAACTAAACATTCATAGTAACCTTGTTTTAATCAAATGCAATTCCTACAAATAAATAAGAAAATGAGAGATCGTCAGATAAACAATAAAATATAAGAAACACAATAGCTCAGGCTACGTGTATAGAAATGGAGTAAATGTGACAAAGTCACATTAATTCATAAAACAAAAAAATACATAACACTATTGATACCTAAGTCTAGCCTGTCCACCAAAGTATACAAAGTTTTATATAATTATTTAGGAATATCTGTCATGTAAATATGATTTAGTCGAACCTTACTCTATTACGTGTTGAGTTCTATCGGATGCTGGTAAATTGTTTTAACTGTTTGTTTTTTTTTATTTAAAGATTTTGTAGCTTATGGTACACACAAAGTTTTTACGTCGTTTTTCATTACACAAACTATTAAATAATAAATGTAATAAAAATTTAGCAGAAAACATAAAACTATAGACTCTTACTACAAAATTAATACAACTTACATACAAAAAAGAGATGAGATCAGAGACTTGGGCGTAGTTTTTGATAGGAAATTAACATTTTTGCCACATATAGAATCTGTTATCAAAAAATCTTCAAAAACATTAGGATTTGTTTTACGAAACACAAAACTTTTTAAATCTAATAAAATCAAGATACTGTTATACTACAGCCTCGTTAGAAGCCAGCTTGAATACTGTAGCGTAGTCTGGCGACCTCATTTCGCAACTCACACACTTCGGTTGGAGCGCTTACAAAAAAGGTTCGTCGCTAACTTGGCTTTCGGCAACGGAGTAACAAAGAGCATAAGGTCTTATGAAAATAGGCTGAAACATTTTAAAATTCAGTCCTTAGAGAACAGAAGGAATATCAATGACATCACCTTTCTCTACAAAATTCATAGACATGCCATTTACTGCTCCCTTTTGCTCGAGACTTTTAATTTTCGCGTCCCTCGCCGCATACCGCGCGCACCTATAACTCCGTTAAGTCCTCCTCTCCGAAGATCAGTGTTGGGCTCTAATTCTCCCGTGCCGAGGCTTTGTAGGCTCCTCAATAGCTGGAGTGATTTGATTGACCTGAACTTTGAATCGTTCGCCAAAGTTTAAAAGATAGTGTCACAGGGACTGCACTAGATTCTTTCTCGTCTGTTTTTTTTTTCTCTGTGAGTTTTTTGTATCATTTCCTTTTGTAATTTTGTTAGACCAAACCTATTTTTAGAGTATCTTTTTAATATATACCACCCTGGCTAGTTTTGATATGACATATATATTCTATAGTTTAAATTGTTTTATATATGTCATTACCTTTTGTTTACTATCTGTCTGTCGAATTATACCACTGCGTGAACTCATAAGAGTATTTTTCTCACAAAATCCTTAGAAAATTTCAATTACTGCTTCAGATTTTATAATTTGATTAGATTTATATAAATTTCTTGCATGTGGTGTTTACCTTTAATTGGTTATCACACTTAAATTTTAAGTTTAGTTATGTTTGTAACTAAGCAACAGTGTGTATAAACGTTGGTAGACCTAATAAATAAATAAATAAAAGCAAGTAAGCACAAAGTTTTTAAAACTGTCAACAAAATATAGTTAAGGATTCAAGTCAGCAATTATGATTAAGGCTACAGCATGACTTATACCAGTGCGGAGATTAATGTCGATAAAATGGGGTATCCCAGTTAACGAAGAAGTGTAAGAAAATTCGATTTTATTGGAAATTTATGTTTTGGGAAGTAGGAGTGGCACAAGTTTGTCCTATTTCGTGTATGGGAATGTGCATGACTTTTTCATGATAACATGTCTCAGTGTGATGATTTTTTTGGAGTGTTTTAACTGGATATGTTTATTTTTAACAGCTGAGGTTTATTTTTACCGCATTAGCTATCTTTGCATTTGGAAAGAAGTCTAACATTTAAAAGGTGAGGTAGTGTATTGTCATTGATCTTAAGCCTATAATTTCTTCCCGCAAAGCAACCAATGCCCTAAACGACATTCAGAACATATTACCACGAATAACTGTTATAGCATTAGATTTATTAAAATTGGGCAATAAGTCTACGTGAGACTTAATAACAACTGGTTTATTACTGCTTTTAATTACCCTTATTGCTTTCAAAGCTGGTTTACAGCAAATACCTGTTCGTTGTTACAATTTTTAGTTTTTCGTTCGTTGTTACAAGTTTAAATACCTGTTATTTTTTTTTAAACGATTTTGTCTCTGGAAGGTCTAGAAGTTTTTAAGATCATTCGAAAAACCTCCAGTACTCCTAACATATTACCTATGTCTCAAGCTCTAAACATTTTGGATTGTTAAGTTTGAACGGTATTTTTTACTTTAGACTAATTTGTTGTAAGTTTTACAATGCCTAGGCTAATGAATTTTTTCAGATGGTAGCTACTACTATCGCCAATTAATTGCATAAACAATCGTCTGGAAGTGTTAGGAAGAAGGAGATTAAAAATAAAAACAAATATAAAGTGAAAATTTCAAAAATTCATCGAGGCACATACATGGGGGTTATTCAGGTACCCCTTAGCATACGGCATCAATTTTTTTTTCTTTGGACGTCCATCAACTTGCCACTCTGTATATCATCATCGGCAGCGACCTGACACATATAAAAAATATTGGATAGTAGATGTAGCTTTACCTATAAATTACAAACCATTGCAATGTTAAAATGGCCTTCTGCACTAACAATCAAAGTAAACTGTGGAAGTGGAAAGATGTACGCTAGCTTTGCAAAAAAAAAACATGTTAAATCGCCCTTCGACATTATACGATTGTACGCTCTCTCTTCCTCTATGCCCTATTCATTGAACACAAAAACCATGAAAAAAATATAGAGACCGGATTTTTTAACTCCAAAACCCCTCTAATATTTCTCCAAGATTTTTTTATATTTTATTTAATTATTATGTTCACTAGCTTGGACTATAAGTTTTGGTCAATCGAGATGGCGGCAGTGCTCAAAAAGCGCTTGTCAATGTGACGCCGCTCGTCGCTCCTTGAACTGCTGGAGAGCTGGCCTGTCCAGCCTCACCTCTGACCTGATCGCCCCAGCTGATCTGCTTGTGATGTAAGTTATATACCGGACAAGATATCTGCAAACCTGAGTTAATGACGTAATGCATGAAAATTAAGCAAAATATCATTAACCTTTTAATGCAAGATCAATCGAAATCGGCCGCATTCATTGTGTCTGGATTGTCGAATGAAGGATGTTTCATCAGACAGACATTACTAAATTAGGTTCGCACATATTTCTGACGAGTTAAATCTGCTTACACAGAATTCAAATTCAAAAGACACCTTGGCATTTATTGTTAATTTTGTTTCTTGTTATATCCTTTGCCTGCTTTTTCAAGTGTGTCATTTGTCTGGCATATTATTATGATGAATTAAAACAACGATAATAATGGCAATGCTTACCAACCAAATATGACCAAATGCGGTAAATACGTACTTTAATTCTGAACCATTTTAAAATGTATAGAGCTTCATCCTAATAATGGTGCCATCATCCGACGATCTGATGAAGGTCGCAAAAAAAAAATCGCTCCACAAGGACCGGTACTGCGCCGCCCGCCCGGGCGGCGCAGTACCGGTCCTTGGGGAGATCATTGGGGGAGGCCTATGTCTAGCAATGGACATCTAAAGGATGGATGGATCATAACAATACTCGTACAACACGATGATAATTTGAGGATAGACAGTTTTGATACACATTTATTCAAAAATATCGGTGTCTGTTAAATAAGTATTCTATGTTATAAAACTGATTTAAAAATTCCAGTGACCTGGGTACAAATAAACTGCGGACTCTGCACAAGACGACATTTAAAGGCATGCGCTCGCTCGCTGAACTGGACATGTTCGATAACCACGTTGAATACTTGCCTTCGGGCATATTCGATTCACTGGTCAACTTACGAATATTGTAAGATACTCGTATACATTTATTTTGTGAAACATAATAATTATAAAGCTTTATGGCGACGGTAGACTCAATAGAAATATCCGGCTACATAGGAAACCAAACATTGCCAATATTACATTAAATTGCTTTGACTTAACTTTCTAAACATATAACACTCATGTTCTCTCTTTTCAGACGGTTACAAAGAAACTATTTGGAAGAAATAGATAACGAAGCGTTTCGTTCGACAAAGAAACTGTTCCACGTGGATTTATCTAACAATTATCTATACACACTCCCAGAAAGGGTCTTCGCAAATAATTCTTTCTTAGAAACAATAGATATCTCTAACAACCAAGTGATGTACGTTCCGTCAGATTGCTTCGTGGGTCTAGAATCTTTAACAATACTAGACCTTTCAAAAAACAAAATTCAAAGGATCGAAAACGGGACATTTTCAATAAGAACTCTTCAAATTTTAAAACTGTCAGATAACAGAATAAGTAATATCACTGAAAACGCCTTTGAGCATTTAATTTCACTGGAAACTTTACTAATCGACAGAAACAAACTGGACAATGTGCCCAGTCGCCTATTTTCTAATTTGAGTTGCTTAACTTATTTGGATTTATCGAACAATAATCTGATAAGTGTAAGTTGTATATGTTTTTTTAAACGTTGTTCAAAAATATTTAAATTTTATACAGCTCAACTCATTTTACAGCTCTCTGGGATTGAGTTCGAAAACTTAAAAATGTTACATAACCTAGATTTAAAAGAAAACTCTTTGACAGAGCTTCCGGACTATACGTTCTCAAAATGCACTAGCCTCGAGAAATTAGACTTATCCAAGAATAAGCTACGTTTTTTAAATCTTACGGCATTTCATGGACTAGACAATCTTACTTCTCTTTTGCTGTCAGAGAACAAATTGTATGAGGTTCATTTTAAAACATTTTCTACTTTGAAGAACCTTACGACTTTGTAAGTATTGATCTTTAAAAATTCAATTGATTGGTAAACTTGAAAATTTAATGATTATTATATTTCAGATACTTGGATGGTAATATGTTTCCCTCTTTACCGTCAAGGACTCTAGACTACATGCCAAAACTAGCTATAGTGAAATTATCTGGTAATCCTTGGCACTGTGACTGTCACGCATTGTACATATCAGCGTAAGTCCATTATTGAGATTATGTAATATATAAATAATACACTACGCAATATTCTTAGACATACAAAGTAACCAAATAAGCAATATTTACAAGCTCCGAAGCCGGTTGATGCCGATATCATAGTGTCACCATCTTGAAAGTCCCGGGTTTGAGTCCCGGTTTGTCCCAGCTTAGATATGTTTGTTAATATATATTTCTACCAACAATACACACTTCTTTATTGTATTATAACAATTGTATGTATTTATTACCCTTAAAAGAACAGAAGGCTTGCAGTTATACTTACTGTGAGTTTGGTTAATTGGTGTAGCCGCCTCCTTCTTAGAGAAGATGCTATTCAACGGTTGATGCTAGTCAACGGAGTAATGAGAATCTTCTAGCCGCTCCCATTCGGCATAGATGTGTGAATAGGAGAATATGGGCGGGAAAAGTCAGCCTTTTTCCCTATACCCTGACGCGTATTCCACCGGCAGCCACGTCTGGGGATTTCTCCTACTGGTATATTGGAAAAATTTCCCAGACGTGACAGACTCCCCATTGCTGCAAACTTTGACCTAGTCCGACTAGGTCGGAAGACCATGGGAATGTAAGATTTTAAACTTTCGCGTTGCATTGTTTATAAAGGTTACACTAACGGAACTACACGCGACGTACATTATGTAGTATATGAATACTACCTACTGCCCGACGTTTCGGCCGAGTTACAACAACCGTGGTCACGAGCTGACTGATGCGCGGCGTCGTCTGCTGGGGCGGACCCGTGATTCTTCTTCTACCCGCACATTATTAATATTGCATTCAGTTCGGCATACCACACAAGCAGACGATGCCGCACACCAGTCAGCTCGTGCTAACGGTTGATGTAACTCAGCCGAAACGTCCGAAACGTCGGGCAGTAAGTAGTATTTATATACTACATAATGTACGTCGCCATGGGAGCGGCTCGAATTATTGTCTCGGCAGACCCCTATATTACAAAACTGTTAGTTTCTATTATAAACAAAATTATCTCAATGATTTAAAGCTTGTTTTTTTAATTTTATTCTAGCTTAGCCTAGAAAGCAGAAAAAAACTACAATATCCATGTGATTTCGCTGAAATAATATGGCCAATTATCGCGTTGATAAAAGCTAATCTATCGATAAATTTTAAGCCATCGAAAGTATTATTTAGCAACATGACGTATATTCCACAGCAATATTGTAATAAATGATAAACAAAATCAGATTTTACGTCCAACCGTTTTTTTTTTTAATTATATGTACGAGTAAAACGATGCCGTATTTAAATTAACGTTAAGACTTTATGCGATAAAATAAAGTAAAACATAGGAAAAACTATGAAACTATTTTTTACTAAGTAAAATATAGTAAAAACTATATTTTATGTATTTCCCGTATCATTATGATAATAAAGCTCTTCTTACAAAAGGTCTTATGGCCATATATTTGTCTTATGGCCATAAGACAAATATCTCTGCTATTACTAACTATAATAGATAGTTAAATACATTTTTTTTGTATAGTAAACATTTAAATTAATCAAAATTAAACATTTTTCTCAGTAACTAGCTGTGCTAGCTGAGCATATAGTGGATGGAGAAAAGCGATGCTTGAAGAATGATATTAGAATAAAACAGGTGTATGCTGGGCTGACGAGTGACAGAGGAGAAGAGAATAGAAGAAAAAGACACGTTGTGAAAAGGGCGAGATGAAGAAGATTAATGTAAGAAATTTTTGTTCAGGTGGGTGCGTCTCAACGAAATGAAGATATGGGACTATTCTCCGGCCTGCACGTCACCGTGGTTTCTAGAAGGTCACTTTTTAAAAAAACTTAAGTTCCCCGAGTTATGTGCTGGACAGTGGGCCAGCATGGTCAACCTATCACCGCGGCTGCCGATTCAGCAATTACTGGCCCTTAATGTATCCGTGAACAGAAAACCACAAGATAGCATGGAACAGAATCATGACGTCACGACAGTTGATGCCTGGCATTAAAACTTTATTATAAAACTCGCAACCATTTAATTCAACTGTCAAATATAGCTTTGCATAATAGCAACACTGCTGAAAATACCCAGCTCTAATTTATAACCATGCAATTCTTTCGGTTATGGAATAAAAATTCTTATTCCTACGGGTTGTTTTCTTTCACGTTTCATGACCTTGTTGGTTCGATTTGGATTTTGTACTTTTATACATATTTCATTAAAGGTTTTCTTTATGTAATACAGTCATACAGTTATATAATACAGTATATACATTCTCTCTTTTCGTATATTTTTTCTACAACACTCACATTTTTCAGAAGATATCTTGGTGGATTGTATTTGCTAGTTAATTAGTTAATGGCAGGTACTTGCAAAACAAAGTAGGCCATCCTTCCCAATGATTCTTTCCCTACCCGCAATGCACACTGAAGAGCTTAATAACGCGCGCAAGAGGAATCTTGGTGAAAGTTCGCTCGTCACCGCCGTTTTACACCGCCTCATCATCAGCCAAGCGAGCCTGGGCCGCTAGCGCGTCCGCAGGAGCTGCCGCCAGAAAAGCAAGTAAGTGTGCATTTGTTTTTCTATCCATAGAGAGCTGTGACTTCTTCTTTTCTGTCCTTTGCAGCTCTTATAATCTCCTACACTAAGGTCGCGTTATTGCAAGCGCCTGCTGTAGCTTTTTTAAACCGCAGAAAATACAGTCCACTAAATCTCCGCTACCGAAGGGGAAAAAGATCCAGCAAAATTCTAGTCAGTAATTTAGAGATTAGATCTTTACTTATACTTTTGAAATGAAATGCTTGCTTTCCAAACAACGCAATGGACCGAGATCTGGCGAAGGTTGCAAAAAGTAACTGGATACGGGAAGCCCAGGGCTGGTCATTGTGTAAATCCTTGAAAAGGCCTATTTCTAGCATTCGTCTTTTTACTAAAAATACTGGCTTGCCAAATCAACGTAATTACCTTAACTATAAAAGTTTGCTTACATTTAAGATTTATCGTAAACTCATACTTTTATCCTCATAATCCCAATATCACAGTAAAACAGCAAGGCCTTAATCAATTTGGAATTAGATTAATAACAAATCCTCAAGTGCTCACATTATTGACTTTTCGTATTCTTATCAAAATAATATAAAATTAAAAACAAATCTTCTACCTATGACTGATAATATTAAAAAAATATTCAATGAAAGTATGAAAGCACTTAGGGCTCGTTTGAGGACACGCGGAGCATTGTGCGGCGCGTCAGGTGTTTTTACGCGGTACATGCAAACATAAACATAAAAAAATTATGGTAAAAAAATTCTTTAAAAACAAGCAATTATTTAAATGCGCTTAAAAGAAAAAAAAATTTTTACTGTTAACTTATAACGTCATTTCAAATTTAACACATTTGACACAATTAATATGGTTTAAAAAGCTTGTCGCGAAATTTAAGTACCTACTCGTATTACTTTCTTAATTTTAAAATTTTAATAGGCAACAAGTAAATACTAGTACTTAAATCTCGCGACAAGCTTTTATAACATATTAATTGTGTCAAATGTGTTAAATTTGAAATGACGTTATATGTTAACAGGAAAAAATTATTTCTTTCTTATTGGCGCATTTAAATAAAAGCCTGTTTTTAAAGATTTTTTTTTTAACTTAATTTTTTATTTTTTACATTTTAGTTGTGACTATCACATCATTGTTCCAAAGTGGTTTACCGATTAACTTGGAACAGTGTAGCTATTCAATAAGAAGACCTTCTAAAGTTTTAACCCTGCTAAAGGCCACGAAAGCTTGGTTACTATTTAACACAAAAGTACTCGTCAAGACGAATTAAACGTGCCCAAACTCAATGAGGTCATGTTGTTTAATTACTGAGTTTTATGGCCACCTTTTTATCTCCATCATCAGAACCTGGCAACCATATGAAACAAAAGGACTCGTCAAGATAAATCAAACGAGCCCAAACTCGATTGGGTGGGTTGTTTATTTGCTGAGTACCTATTTAGTTGCTGAGGCTACCTTCTAGCTCCATCAGATCAGCTCCAAGTCATAATAATTTTGTATTGTCATCCAATTTACATATGCATACAAAATTTCAGCTCAATCGGTTGAGGGCAAGTGCCTTAAAATTGAGTTGTAAGATTCCACCCGGACAAACATACATTGCAAGTTAAATAAAAGATCTTTTGGAAACGCGGGGCGTCAAACGTCGCGTGTGGCGTGACTTGCCGCGGCGCGTCACCAGTCGCGTCGCCCGCCGCTTCATCCGCCGCGGAGTACGTAGCGTTATATACGTACAATGCGCGCAGCCAAAGATGAGACTTGACGGATCACGTGGTTATGTATGTAAGATAGTTTGCGGGCGATTACCCCCTCTACTAGCATCTGACAGGTCTCATCTTTGGCTGCGCGCATTGTAACGCTGAAATTTGTAGCCGCGTCCTTAACGTCGTCGTAGCCGCGTCCTTCAAACGCCGCGTTCCCCTTTGCGAAACTCGCTAGTTTACCCGGCTTCGCCCGCCGCATCATTTGCCGCATTGCCGCATCGGTCGCTGCGCGTGACGCTAAAACTCAAACAAGCGCTTGCAAAAACGCTTCTTGAACGCTCCAAACATCGCCGTATGTTTCATTTTCTAGCGGCCCGCTTTGCTGCCCGCGCCGTTTACGCCTCGCTTTGTAACTGAAATGGATAATTGAATCAATTTCTTCTTCATCAAATTTTCAATTTCAAAATAAATAAAATTTAACGCTTTCTAACCAATAACATAACTATTTAGGCCCGATTTTTCAATCCTCAGATAAAATTATCCGCCATTTAAAACTATCACTGTCACTTTCTAAAGTCATAAAAAGAAAAGGGACAGAGCTAACATTTGACTGACAGATAGTTTTATCTGAGGATTGAAAATTCGGACCTTAGTTTGAAAATTTTAATTGTCTGGTTTCATGAGCTAATCGCAATTTAATATTTGCTTATAAATTGCATGTTACTTACAAAAAATTTTTAGACCATGTATGTGCATAATAAATTTTAAAAGTATTTTAAGGGAACAACAATGCATAACAAACAATTTATTAAATGTATCAGAATTATTTTAATTAGTAAGCGATAATAGGAATTGTTATCATTGCAGATTACAAGAGTATATACCTAATTTTATACTTTACCTCGCTATTTACTTAACGATAGTAATCAACAGATAAAAATATGATAATCGGCTCATATTGCCCAGTCGTGTTGTTCAATGTGATCAATTGATCATGTTATTGTAATTTAAAAATAAATTATTTATGGTGTTCAAGTGTTTACAGTGATACAAGTGCATCCAAGGAATATTTTATAAGTTATTAGAAAAATATTTGGAAACTTATTTTATTAATATCCGGTATGTATGAACGAGGGGTTTCGCGGTTCCACAAAAGTTTTTAGAAATCGTTTTTTAAAATTTTGTGAGAGTAAAGTCAACTTTAATATATCTATGACTGGCTTCCCGCGGTTTCACACTCGCGGTGCTCGTTCCCATTGGAATATCGCGATAAAAAGTAGCTTAAATCGTTTCTCAGGCTCTAGACTATCTGTGTACCAAATTTCGATTAAATCAGTTTAGTAGTTTTGAAGTAATTTCAAGACTGACAGACAGACAGGCAGATAGACAAGAGTTTCTTTCGCATTTATAATATTAGTATGGAAGTATGGATTATTTTTATTAACGACTGTAGTAGCCGTGTTTTAACGCTTCCGAAACACTGTAATAATTTTGAAACCTAAGGCTTTAATTAAAAATGAACCGTATAAAAAACAATTATTTTTCAGGTATGTTAGACAGGAAAGAAATATTGAATATCGAGATTACATGAAAATGGGGACGAGGTATAAAATATATAGCGTTATTTTTTACGCGTATGTTTATGTAGTCAATTTCAGCTATGGTATGTCAGTTTCATTATTTTTTCTTTTACACTGATTTCAATGTTACAAAATATAAAATTCTGCAAAAAATATTCAAATTGCTCTGTATAATTTAATTTTTGATAAAATTAGTATTGAACAACAATAATGTAAACTGAACCTATATTATGATATGTACAGTCTACTAGTCAGACTATCACGAACTGTTAAATGTAGATTATGTACAATCAACGGTCATAAGTGGCGATATTTTTAAGTGCTAAACTAGCCTGCGCACGATTCATCTTAAAATATCTGTTTGTGTTCTAACGCACAAAGTGACATATTATACAGCATATCTGTGAATAAATTAGGTGCCAGTGTTCAATGTTAGACAAACATAGAAGGTATACTTTTCATTCAAAGTTAAAACAGCGTTGTTTTAACTAGACGATATGAAACAATGCTAAAAGCGTCAACAACAGAGCGTTATAGCTTACTGCGCATGCTAACAGTTTGGGTTCAGATCCTGTCATCAGAAATTTGAACCTGCTTTTTTTTCATTAATTATTATTTTAATAATTAACATAAGGTTACAAAACTTAAACACTGAAAATATATTAGGCATAATAAACAGATCTATGCATTTTGTGGTTTATAAGTATTTTTATTTCATTAAGGGCGTCTTGCAGGAAATTATAATCGAGATTTACAACTAGATTAAGTACTATGGCTCTTATGTTAAAAATTGACAAAATCGAGATACAAAGTAGGTTTATTCTGCAAGTGTTTTGTGCATTTTTAGGCATGCGAGCAAATAAAACTAAAATAAAATAAAAAAGGGATAATCATTAATTAAAATTATTTTTTCAAAGTAACGTTTATTTCAAAACCTACAACTAGAGACTAAATAAATTAAAGAAAAATGTTACTCCTATTTTAGTTTTATTTTACATAAATGAAATATAATAGATAAAATACCATCAACATATCCTATACATTTTAATAAAAAAGTTTAATATCCTAACTAGGGATGCATCGATAAACATGTATCCCGTATGCTTCCAGCATGAGGCCATCATGCCAAACTCTGTCGAAAGCCTTTGAGATGTCTAGGCAAGTACTTCACCATATTTCTCAAGGGCTTCGCCTATAAAGCGCGTGGCATACACAAGAAGATCTCCAATAGACCGGCCCAAGCGGAAGCCGTAATGCCGATCACTTAGGAGGTCATTGTCTTCAAGGTATGCCAGCATCCATACGTTCAATACACGTTCCATCACTTTACAAAGGATGGAGGTGATTGCAATGGGACGGTAATTGAAAGGTTTGGCACGACTGCCCTTTTTGGGTATTGGCTGAACATTTGCAAGCTTCCAGAAGGCCTAGCACGAGCAGGAGAGAAAATGTCCCCAGAGACAAAAATCATCATTGCCTCTCGCTTCTTCGTTCGCGCGGAAGCGAGAGGCAATGAGTAATTTTGTCTCCGGGGACTTTTTCTCTCCGGCCCGTGCTAGGCCTACAGCATTTGGGTACAACACCGGTTTCGAGAAACAGGCGTGTCAAAAACAGGAGACAACTCAACACATAACTTTTTTAAAGCGCGGTAATAAAAATATCGCCAATGCCGATATATCGGCAAACCCAAAATATCGCCGATATATCCGCATCGGTATCGGATACATCCCTAATCTTAACCTTACCTACGGCTTAAAAATATCACATAAAGGGTAAAATGAAACATGCATTTGTTAATTGTTTTTATAAAGTTATAAATACAAAATGAATCTTTAAGATAAATACTCATATAATGAAATAACATAGCAAACAGTGACTAAAGATATTAACTTTTTATTTTATTAGAAAAAAATACAATTTACAATTTCGTAATAGGATAATATTTACAAAGGGAATTTATTATTTTAAGGTAAAAGCTTATGTATTCATTTTCAAAATGAAAAGGGTATTGAACTTTAAGCCTCGGTCTAACAATAAGAAAAAACTTATGACCATTATGGACATCACATTTCCATTATTTTGCATTATATGTTTTATGATGACCTTCTTCTTGCTTATGTCTCTTATTTGTTAATCATTACGTAATTTAACACTTCCACACAGTACGAATTTTTATATTAAAGAACGCCGCCATCCGACTGGCTCTTGAGCACAAATTCACGACCGTCAATCACATACTAAAACTAGTTCGGCCCGATTCCGCATTGAAAATCTTTCGCCTTATATGATGTCTTCCTTTTTTAATTAACTTGAAAGTTTTTATTAGACTACAGCCTATTTCGACTACGATTTGTTACTTGCCCCATTTTCATATCGCGTGCATCTATGAACAAAAATAACACAAAATTTAATATGAACAATATCAGAGTAAATTCTAACCTTAAAAAATATAATATTATTTTTTAAGGTTAGAATTGAATGAATAATGACTTACCGACCATATCTTGTTGTCTAAAATTTGACCATTGTCTGTGGTCCCAATATTTATCCTGTCCTGGATAGTTATGTTTGTCGGCATAAAAAATATGTGTTAGAATCCAACTCCTAGTTAAAAGTTAAAGTTAACCAAACAGCGACGTCGTCATAAAGACTCATTGGAATTAAATATGTCTAGCTATCACAACATTATTTCATATTACCCTTACCTTAATTTATATTTTCTAACAATAAGGCCCAATTGCGCGGTCGAGAGTTAGCACCTAACCCTGGGGCAAATATATGGCCAAATATATGGGTTAGGCGCTTACTCTCGATCGTGCAATTGGGCCTAAGTCGACGAACGAAACAAAAATGATTGGAGCTATATTCATATCGCACAATGCTCATAATTATTATTGTGCATGTGTGAGTGCAAAACATAGTAGGATTTTATAGAGTAATGTCAAAAATGTCGTAAATCCACATCACAGCTTCACGCTAGTTTTTTGGAGAATAGATCGCCACTTTTGACCGATACTGTACTTTATCCATTATTGTATAAAATCCATTATTGGATTCTGACTGTTTTGTGTATAGTATAGCGTGCTGTTGACTGAAGGTATACAAAAACCTATTCTAAGTCAAATATCATTTTAATTTCACAGGGTGTAGTATTGACGGTGTAGACGGGGACCTTGTAGTACTTGAAATTAATGACCACTTTAGGGGAGTTATATTTGAAAACACTACCACCAATATTCAAAGTAAGAATCTAATAACGCATTTATGTTTTATGACGTAATATATGTAAGGGCGGTTTCATAGATATACTGGCCGCTTACAATTACACAGAGCTACTATACTAATATCGTTTCAAAACTTCATGCGCGCGCTTAACGTCAAAATGTATAGAATCTCACTGGCGCTGTTAGCCAGCGCTTGGCAGCCAGCGCACCTATGAAACACCCCTTAAAGGAGAATGGTTGTTTGTGACGCAGGCCCGCAACGAAACAGACCTATCTCATTGTTTTGTTATGTTCTGAGTAAATAAAGATGCAATTTTTGCAGATCTTATGCAGATGCAGATCTTATTCTGATTGATTGAATGTTTATACTTTTTGGTTGAAATAAATTTTATTTTATTATTATATTATTTAATATTACTTAGTAGCTTCAATTATAAATATGTTGCTCTGTTTTTTCCTCAGGAGCAGTATGAAAAGGATGTTAGGAAACGAGTTTTTCTATTTTTTTTTCTATATTGTCTCGAGTCCTGGTGTTCTGTGATGTCTTTTTTGATGATGCATTTCACCAGCTGCCACGTCTATGTGATTTTCCGAATATACCCGGAAAATGTATGGTCCGTAAACAGCATTCTTACTCGACAAAAAAATTTGAGGCTAGGTGATCGTGTGATTCTGACGCATTATTTAAATATTATTATATTTTCACCTACTTCTACTTGTACACTCATCGAGCATATAGGGTGATGCAATATATCCTAATGATAAATAGACAAACACCGTATTACGAACAAAGAACGCATACATCAACACATAATACAAAGCAGTGGAAAACTTAAAGCAATGCAATGAATGTAGGTATAATAAGTATTTATATTTTTCCCGATGCATTATAACACTGTTCCTGCAATTGTGTGAAAACGAAACAAATAAATCTAATCTAATTGCAATAATCCCCTTCGAGGAAAGCGGTATAATGATATTATTATGTTATGTTATGTTGAACTTATTGACATGCTTAATTCGCGATTTTTCTTACATGCTTTGTGTAAATAATAAAAAAGTTGATCTTTTTTTTCATATCGTGATACGCTAATATGAAAACTAGCTGATAACTTTATTCGGGGGTATCATACCAGAACATCCAGACTTATGGCAATCTAGAAAAACTAGTTTTCTTAAATCTTTTTCGTACTGTGCCTAAGGAAAAACTGAGTAACATAATTTAAACTGAACAGCAAAAAAAAAGAGTCACTTAAAAATCTTCAATAAAAAGTACTTGACCTAGCTTTACGAATTAGGGACTTAATAAAAGAATATTTAATGCCGTGTAAAATGATATTTGAAACAATTCCATACATTATTGATAATTGTGTGAAAAACTGAACATGTAACTTTTCAATTTTCAGTATCAAAAAATTCAAATCATTTACTTTCCGTTAGTTACTTAAACCTAACATGTAAAAATTAAAACTAACGGGAAGAAAATGATTTGAATTTTTTGATACAAAATTGGAAAACGACAAAAGTTTTTTTTTTTTGAACAATTATCAGAAATAAATGGAATTATTTTATATCATTTTACGCGGCTTTCAATATTCTTTCCTTAAACATGCGCAGAAATATTGCCATTTCTTTTGAATAAAGACGTAGACTGAAAAACCAAAATCACTTCCCGGCGCGATCTTTGAATTTGGAACGAGGAGCGCGCCGGCAATGTTGTGTGCTGTTAGAATTTAGAACTCTTTCATCTATCGTAAACATTGCGTTCTCGTGGCTGTATAGCCACAGATGCGTTTACCTTTCGGCACCAACTATAAAATAAAAATAAAAAAAGGGAGTTTTTGGCGGCATTCAACTATGGCGGACGTGATTTTTATTTCAGTGATTGTAATATTTTTTCGGAGTGGTCCTTGTTGCGTAAAATCAGTGTAGTTTTGTGTAATAAGTGTCAATAATGATGAGCAATATGGAGGATCATTGAAATAATCGTCAAGTGGAGTGAAAAACGATGAGATTTTTATCGTGATAATCCACCTTATCGAAGTAGCAGCACAGTATCTGCCATCGATCGTTTGACGCCAAACTCTCCCAAGATGCATTGAAATGTATTACACTTGCATTTCAATGCAATCACTGAAGAAATAAAATACCGAAGACTTGGCTGTATGGGCTTCGTTCCCTTTGCCTTCCCTTCATGAGAGAATTAAAAAAAAATGGTCGGTAAAGCTGAGTTCGTTGTGGAGTTTTTGGCGGCATTTGACGATGGCGGACGTGATTTTTATTTCAATGATTGTTATATTGTTCGGAGTGGATGTTGTTACGTGAAATCAGTGTAGTTTTGTGTAATAAGTGTCTGTGATGATGAGCAATATGAGGATTATCGAAATAAACGTCAAGTGGTGTGAAAAGTGATGAGTTTTTTATCGTGGTAATCCACCTCATCCAAGTAGCACCACAGTGTCTGCCATCGATCATTTGACGCCAAACTCTCCCAAGATGCATTGAAATGCATTACACTAGCATTTCAATGCAAACTACTGAAGAAATATATACTGAAGACGTGGCTGTATGGGCTCCATTCCCTTTGCCTTCCCTACATGGGAGAATTTTACAACAACAACAACTGAGTTCGTTGTTATTTTGTTTATACAAACAATAACATTCTCGTTCAATAATTGTATACATAAACAATATAACTTTAAATATTAATTAAATTTATTATGTAAAAGGCCCTTTTTTATTTACTTGCATTTTTTTAAGAGAAGCACTAGATATGCCTCTGCCGAAATGGCAATTGCCTATCTCGTATCATTGAACTCCTACTCGACATGCAATTGCCTGTTTCGCTGCCTTTTCAAAAATGTACTATTAATTTAGTCTATAAGTCATAAAGCTAGGTCTAGTACTTTTGACAAATAGATAGTAGAAAAGATAAAGAATTCTTAAAAGGTTTAAGAATTTTTTCTTCTCATTGACAAGGTTATAAAAATCCTTTATTAAAATTAATTTATTAAACTGCAACATATCTAATTCTGCAGGTATTGTGTCTATATTTCCGGACCCACACAATCGTGGTCCTTATGTAGATGTTTCCCTGGAAAATTCAACACTTATCATACAGACAAACGATAACTATGAACATTATGAAGAATATGAGACACTTCAGAATATCTTTGTAAACGTTCAATTTCCTTGCAATTCACAACAGCTAACTGTGGTAAGAAGTTTGTTTTTAATATTTACTTTTATTTATTTCAATAGAGCAAACTCCGTGCAACGTAATATTTCTTTTTGTTTTAGACCTTTCTTGTCTTGGTAAATGATACAAATAATCATAATCCTAGGTTTATGCCTGATGATGAATATGAATTTGTTGTCATCCCTCCGCTGCCACCTAATTATGAGATCACTAAGGACATAAGAGTAAGAGACATAGATCTCACAACACAGAGAATAGATTTTGAAGTAGTCGACAGTCCTAACTTTGAAATAAATTACGATGCGTCTTCGAATACACCAAAAGAATTTGGATCCGTATTACGAACTACAACATTTATCAGAAATATTCCCGAGCCATATGTCCTGAAAATTAAAGCCACTGTAAGTACCTACATAAATGTAATATCTTCATTAAATAAATTTAATATCATCACGCCTGTGTCTAATATGTCGATTTCAAATAAACCATATTCTACTAACGTTTTGAATAAGGATTATAGATGAAATTGGCCATCTTTGCGTAGAAATAAAATGAATAGATGCAAACATTTTCTGTAGCGTGGTACATGACTCCTATCCTATACAACCGCAGGACTATGTGACTCCTTCTGCTTTCTGATTTCGCCAAACTGCTACCAGTGCCACCTTTATTTTAAGTGACGACTGTCCTCTGGGTGTTTTGTGTGTATGCACGTTTCAAGGCGTCGCAGACAAAGAAAATAATATAAATATAATATATAAATAATATAATAAATAAATATAATAAATAATAAATATTCATAACACAAGCGACTTAAGCCAATAGAATCGCTGGACTCTATCCATCAGTATTTTAGAATGTTAGAATGTTTTAGCATTCTATTGTTCTAATCTATTTTATATTCTACATATTTACCCATCATATATTTACCCACTTAACAGGATGTTGACCTTACCGGCGATCCACGTCGTTCAACGATAGCGACTGTACGAATAGTGAGCAGTGGCGAATTTGAAATTCCCGATGAACTAGCATTCACGCAAACGTTTTACATAGCTAATTATACAGAAAGTGACCAAATTGTCCTTCAAGAGCCAATTTCACTACAGCAAGGCTATCATGAGGATGTGGAGTTTTCTCTGGATACAACAGGTACCTAGTGATCATCATCGATATTTAGTTTTATCTCTCTGAACCTGTCTTCGCTTGACCAGTTACTTGATGCATATTTCCTATTTTCATAAATTAATTAGAAACATTTTACTCTTAAATTATTAGAACCTAATTCCCAAGGTGGTCTAGTGGAATTCATCACTCAAAATATGAGCGCCCAACTAGGATAGCACCTCCTTTCAGAATATCGCAGCAAAGTAGCTTTTAAGTACGTTGTACGTTGTAGTTTCTGCGGTAAGCAATGCGACTATAGCGTATGGCAGCCGCTTCATCGTTTGACTGTCTATGAATGTTATAATAAAAAAATATTAACCTTTTTTAAATATATATACAGTAGAATATTATTTAATGAGTAAACCACAAAAGATCATTAAAATATGCCACAACTATTTAACCTTATTTCTAGACATTAATTTATGCGTGCGTCAACAACTTGTAAAATAATAACATTCAAAGTAAATTTCTCAAATCTTAAAAGATGTATGTTTCCATGTAAAAGGATATATTTACAAACGGGAAGCATAGGTAACTAAAATTTTTGATTACCTCTTGAATCTGTTGCTTTTCCACTTCTCCCGCAATCTTTTATTTAAATATAATAAATAATTGAGAACGAAGGAGACAACCACAATTTGGAAATGAATTATTGTGCAAAATATTAAAAATTTGTTTGGTTTTTTTTTTCATCATAATTTGACCGGAGTAATTAATATAAGTAAATATTATAAAAAGTTTTGAAATATTTATATTTTTTATTTATTTATATTTTTTTATTTTATTTTAATTTTTCTTCTTCTTTCCGTTTTCCCACTGTAGTTGGTGTCGACATTACATGTTCTTCTTCTTCCTTTCTCCTCTGACAGTCGTCAGCCCAGCATCCACTTTTTCCATTTTCATATCATTATTCACGCAACCATCGCTTTTTGATCTTCCTCTCACTCTAGGTTTCTTTTATTTTAATTACTCATGAAATATGTGTGTAATAAATGTATAGTAAACGCTGTATAAATGTAATGCAGAGAAAACAATTGTGTGCTCTTTTCTTAACTTGTTGCAATATTTCAGATCAATATAGAGAATACTTTCGAATCACTTCAAACAGCAACAATGTGGTCCTGGAAGTCCTCAAACCAATTCCAGAAGAATTTCTGGTACAACGAAAGCTGTTCCTGGCAGTTAGGGCTGATAGAGAATTCACTATTGGGACTAGTGCCACCGTGATAATTCAACTACCTGAAGGTATGAATGTTTCTTAAATCTCCGGATCACCCACTTGAGAGTCCCCTAGAGTAAAGGCTTTGACTAGTGCTAACGTAATAATTCAACTATTTGAATCTATACATGTTTCAACCAAATACTGTTAACCTCTTGGAGTCACTAATAATAAGAGAAAGCTTACCTAGTCACCAAAAATATTAAATATGGCGGCGACATTACATTTTTTATATTGAAAAAAGACATCAATCGATATCAGTGAATACTTTAGGTGTAACCGTCACCATACATTAATTTAATTATTAAAATATCACTGGTGCTATGCCCATTTTAGTTAAAGCCACAAAGCATTAAATTGATGACTATTTCACTTAGCTATTTCATAATTTTGTACATCGCAACTGAATAAAAAGGAATGAAAAAAGTTTATACTTATAAGCAAAAGACATCTAGTTTTTCCGTTAGGGCACATGTCACACCCTAGTAGACTATTTACTTGATTTACATAGGCATTTATTAATAGCTATCTTTCACTGAATAACGTATTAAATATTTCGTTTTTTTACAGTTGTCAACCTGCAATTTGAGAAGTCAATTTATGAAGGAGCAATTATTGATAATACCTTGGATCTACATGATCTTCTTTTGTCTCACAGTTATGAAAATCAACCATTTGCGATTGAGATTATTAGCGGTATTCTTTAAACATTTTATTTTTATCATAGCGTAAATATTGATATAGTTCTTGCAACTCACGAACGCAACCGGGCTCTAGTAGAGGTTACACATGTACATGCACATAGCGGCAGTAGCAGAAGTAGCTAGCAGACACACAGTCTGCTGGCTGTGCCAGTTGCGAGCTAGTGTTGCCGAATTATCGATATTAAAACTATCGATAGTTTACATCGAAAATCATTTACCATATCGATAGGTCTATCGATGGTATCAACACTATCGAAAGCACAGAGCAAGGCTATACTATCGATTTCCTTGCAACGATACTATAGTTACTATCAATACTATCGATTGTTTTGAACTATTGATAGTTTAAACAGTAATGTAGTTGAGGACCAAATGCTAAATAATAAACTATCGATAGTTGAAAACAATCGATACTATTGATAGTATGCTAATAACGAACTACAATACTATAAATACTACAAATAATTTTTTGTTTTAAATAAAATGTTTTATTTGTAGCCTTTCACTCCATACTTAGTTATAAGGTTAGTTTTTTAGATCTCTCTAACAAAAATGAGTACGAGTGCCAATTATTTAACCAAATTATGGTACGAGTTTCGTATAATTATTCAATTCCTCCTGGATTCCATCACCAAATCCTAACCTGACGAATACGGGACCACCTGTGAGGTAGGTGTACCCTTTCAATCAAAAAAATAATTTTCCGAATCAGTTCAGGTGTTTTCGTGTAGTCGGCGACCTATAAAAAATATATTTCGACGAATTGAGAACAATCTTCTTTTTTGAAAGCGACTTAAAGTACTTTCCCTCGTGTAATATTATGTATAGTATAAATTACACATATTTTTTATATACATTTTACTATCGATTGGAAAATACATAAATTTTCTTTATTTTGATGCCAACCATACCTGATTTTGTTTCACGCACACACTGACATGTATACAGATACTAGTTTCTTACAAGTTAAGCCCGCTTGCCTTCTTGAGTTGCAAAGAAACAATTCTTATTAATTAACAATTCCTTAAATAAGGTGATTAGGAAAATAATTCACGAATTTTTATGACTACGCGTGTATGTACTAATATTATTACAATTTCATTATATTTCTTACTTTTAGACTACAGAACATTCTTCACACCAGTAGTCCAAGGAAACACTATAACGCTTTCCATGTCATCTTTACCTTCTACCACTATAGAGGAAAATAATGTGATCAACTTACAAGTGATTGCATCTACTACCCTTACTTCTGCTGCTACAGTAGTTACATTAGAGATTGTTAAAGATGATACCATTACTCCAGTGTTCGACCGTTCCGTGTATACAGGGTCATATGATCCAGAAAATAATTTGAAGATACAGGAAATCCTTATTGTTCAAGGCTACTCAGATGTTACACTACATCTAGAAGGAGGTAAATGACCGGTCGAAACCAATTTTTATAAATAGTTTAATTAAAATATTTTACAATATAGTTTCGTAGAAACAGAGATATGGCATTCTTAAACTTTCTTCTTCCAATTTACAATCCTATTTTTTAAATTTATTTAAAAATAAATTAAAATATTTTACAATATAGTTTCGTAGAAAAAGAGATATGGCATTCTTAAACTTTCTTCTTCCAATTTACAATCCTATTTTTTAAATTTATTTAATATAAACTTTAAATTTATTTAATTAACATTAAATAGTACGCTCTATGAATCAGACGACCACGAAATAATTTTGACGTTTATTAAATTAAAATAAAACTCAGAAAACCACTTTCTGAGTTACACCACCAAACCACTTTCTGACTTTCTGGGTTTCTTTTCTTTATAAAAATAAAGAAAAGAAACCCCTCAAAATTGATACCACTGCCCAGTTAATATTCCAGTAGTCTTTTTCTAAAGCCAGCCCCATTTACTTACTTATTCGAATTCCATTTCACAAGTAAATTCAAAGTTAAAAGAAAATGAAATACGGATAAAAACTGTTGCCAGCTCGTGACAAATTACCGAATATAAAACTGCATATTTCGCACACCTGTGTACTCTGGACTAATCTAAACGCGAGAATACATGAATGTTTTTCTAGTGGTCTCTCTTCATGGGTATCAAAGTGAAATATTCAAGAGACTTAGCTCCTTCATTAAAAACTAACTGCCCCAAATTTACCCGAATCTCGTTTTTAAAACATTTGATTGTTTTCGCTAAGGCAGAGTAACATTTTTTTTATATAAATTTCAGACCATGCTAATCTGTTTAACGTCAGCCAAAATGAAGAGAAAATTGAATTGACAGCTTCTACCATTCCAGTCAACTTATTCAGTGAAGGTCACATAATATTAACTGTCATTGCAACCAAGCCCAGGACAGTTGGTGCCAATGCTGTGATATCTATCTCTCTACCATCAGGTTATAGTATATCGCTTGTATTTAAACCATTTCTGAAGTCTGCTCTTAATCTGTGCTTACATTCACTTCTATGTGAATTATCAAAAGTTTCATACATTCTCAGTATAGTCACGTGCAAAAATATGAAGCTACTTTGACAGCTAGTGGCTCTTATTACAGTCTGAATAATTTAATAGGTGCATTTTGACAATTGTAGCTTTGTGTGACTTAGGGCCTGTTTCACAATCGACTGGTAAGTTCTTAATAGCTTACTTGGCAGATCATTTGACATTGTAATATGAAATTTATGTCAATTGAACTGCCAAGTAAGCTATTCAGAACTTACCCGTCGATTGTGAAACAGGCCCTTATAGTGTAACAAATCAAAAGATTTGTAGATACCCAACACTAAGCAAATTTTCATCGTTAAAGTTTTCGAAAGTTTTTACATCTTTAAGGGCGAATTCGACCAAATTGAGATTAGTAATACGGGAATAGTAATACGAAACTGAGCTGAAACGATTGGTCGAATCTGCTCTATGTCAAACGAGACATTGACACATTCGTGCGCGAAAAACTGCGTATTCCGTTAAAATAATATTATTCGCGTGTAGCTATACTTGAAAAAACTAGGATAGCTAATCGGCTCCGCCCTTTGGACAGATTCGACCAATCGTGTGAACTTACTTTGGTATTACAATTCCCGTGTTACTAATCTTAAGTTGGTCGAATTCGCCCTAAGTAAAATTATTTAAGACATTTATAATACCTATTTAGAAAAATTTTTAAGCATGTTCAAACATATTCTATAGAACCAAAAAATGTATTTTCCCCTTTTTAGTCCATTAGTAAAACGTTGTTTTTTGAAAGTTTTTTTATATTTTTTTAGCTATCCTGTTTTACTATGAGCCAAAAGCACTGTGTCTCTAAGCATTTTGGTAATGGGGAATACCCCAGAATAGTAGTTTCATAATGTAAGGGAATCCCTTAAGTAAAAGCACACGACACAAGTAAAAAAATTTTTATTGATTTGACTTAAAGCCTATTATCGCTTATCAATATTTGTCTTGGGATTAAGTGGCCCGGAAAACGGTAGATATTCATAATAAAACAGAAAACAGGTATGCCATGTTAAAAAGAGAAAATTTATTGTCTAAACAGTGAGGTTGGCAACACTGGTAAGTAGCCAACTGTCATATGCACATAACGTCATTTTTTTTATTTACGGCTCTGGACCACCTCATAAATAACGCACAAGTGTTGATAAGTGTAAAACAACTTTTGATGTAAGGGCAATATTTCTTGTTTCATAGAGTCTTTGAGTTAATAATAATAAAAAATAATTTACATTGAAATAAACTATAAGACGTACTTAATGAGGTCAACATTTTTAAATTTAATTAGTGTAAAACATGTTGGAATTAAAAAATTATTTTATTTTCCATAAGCAGTAAACTTATGTAGTTTTTTTTCTTCGTGAATGATTCAATATAGATCTATCCTTTTAAAAAAAATGAATTCATTTGCTCAATAATCCATTCAATTGAACGAAGAGCGTAAAATTACTTTGAACCGAACGAATAATAGAACTATTTAATTATTCCAAAAAATTTCTCATGTTAAGCAAGTCCTTTACTAATGTACGATTTGTATAATGAATCGATATATTGTTTATTTCCGAACGATTATAATATAACAAAACTAAAATTAAGAAACAAAAATGAGGACCGTTTACACGGATACAGCAGTAGCCGAGACAGTCCAGTATTGTCTCGTGTAACAAATAATAAAAATCTTGGTTTACTTAAATGAATTGAATTAATAACTATGGTTCTAATAAAATGGGCTTCTGAATTGACAGAATAAGTTATATCCCTCTATCGGGAAAATATTTGGGAACAAAAACAGATAGTACGTAATCTATTAAATACATCAACTATCAAACCCACCACTGTAATTTATTACTTCTTCGAGAACATCCAGGATTTTTTTGTACATTAAAATTGATACATTTTCAAAAACGCCCCAATAAATTTACGCTTAAATTTCACCATGTGTACCAGACGGCCTATAGTACAAATTGACTCATATCAGTCCTACGTGTAAGCGGCATTGCAATTTGTAATAACAATAATAATATATTTTATTTTGTCAAACATGAGTATTATATATTATATTATTGTTTTATTTGCTATTGGTCTGGACTCCTGTCCTGAATCACTAGATTGTCACTGTCTCCGTGTAAATAGCAGCGTTTTTATAGCAGCGTTTTTTCTGTGTAAATGGTCATAAAGCTCATCTGTCAAAATGCTCCTATTAAATAGGCTAGTTGACTCATGAATATCAAAAGTAATGAAAATAATATGTCATTCACATAGTATTTAGTACAAGGGTCCGAAATATACCAAGTTCGCTAAGTATAAATAAGGGATTGCCGTAGAAAATCAATTTCAATATGTTTTATTTTTTCATCCACCATGTTCGTGAAATTAGTTGAGTAATTACTTCGCATGGTAAAAATCCGTCAAACGCCAGTCGCAACCAATCAAGCATAACTGTCTGGTATGTCATGCATGCAGCAAAAACGTAATTTATGATGTAAAATTTATTGTGTTATAGGCTTCAAAAATTGTATTATTTTTTATGGTGATGGCTATCAGTAATTATTAATTTGGGGCCGAATAAAAGAAAGGGTCAACTAGCCTATTATTCAGACTGTAGAGGCGAATAAAGACTATGTCAGTCATGTTTATAAATATTTTTGCACGTGACTGGACAATAACAACAAACACATAATTTTATTGATTTGATCTACTTAGTATTTTTTATTTGATTTATAATCGTTGGAACTTAAAAAATCTTGATCGCCATTTTTACTAAGCAATTTTTTTTATATTGTAACTGTCTGTATCACGTGGACGCATCACGCAAAAGCTACGCGACAGATTTTGATAAAATCTGATATAGCTGAATATCCTTGTTATCTTTTAAGATAACTTTTTCTGCAGGAAAATGTCTTAGAACTTCCATGTAAACAGTCTCATGGACGGCAAATAATGTTTTAGGTGTTGCGCAATCTAATTAATAAACTTTTTCTCGAACTTTCGGAAACAATTGAGAGCCTTCCAGTGTAGGGAAGTAAAGTAAGAAGTAAGTGTGCGAAAGCTACAAACGGGCACGAAGGAGCCTGCATATGATTTCGTGGATTTGGAAAAGGCATACAATCGTGCCCCCCGAGAGGTTTCGTGGTGGAGTTTGAAAGAGAAGGGAGTGCCTGATAAGTGGAGCTAATCCGAGCAATGTATTTGAAGACTAGTACACACGTCCGTTCAGCTGCTGCTACTGAGGAGTTCGGTGTGGCAGTTGGTTTGCACCATATCTGCGTTGATTCCCTACTTCTTTCTCCTAGTAATGGATGCTTTGACATCGGCCCTACAAGAAGAGGCACCCTGGGGCATGCTGTTTGCAGAAGACATCGTTCTCGTCAATGAGGAGGGATCGCGGCGTCAGGGAATATTGGAAAATAGAGATTGGCGAACGTAGGCATGAAAATTACCAGAACCAAAACCGCTCCATGAACAGAATCTTCCAGTCTGTTCGGAATTTTGTTACCCAGGATCTTTACCTCAGCAAAATGGAGATGTTGACCGAGACGTCTTGCAAAGGATTAGCTCAGGATGGATGAAATGGCGACAGGTTACGGGAACTACTTGCGACCCCCGTATTTCCATATGATTGAAGGGGAAAATTTATAAACCTGTAATTAGACCTGTTGTTATGTATGGATCAGAATGTTTACCTGTAAAGCGGATAGATGACCAAAGATTGAATGTAGCTGAAATGCGAATGTTGGGATGGATATGTGCTGTGACGTCGAATGAATATATTAGGGGAAGTCTGAAGGTTGCCCCGATTACTGAAAAACTGAGAGAAATCGACTTTCCTGGTATGGCCATGTAATGAGGAGAGATAATGATCATGTCACTAGGAAAGTTATGATTTTGAAAGTAAATGGATATTGGATATGTAAGGAGAGGAAGACGGAAGAAAATAATAATAATATGTTGAGGATGGGAGTAAATGTTGACTTGACGAGTGAAAGGAGAGAGTAGAAGAAGGAGACATATTGCGCTGAAAAGAAGAAGAATTGCAAAGTGTATTTTCGGTGGAAACCGCATTTTCTTTACTGAAAACAACCCTAGTCCGTAAAATTTTAGGAAATGAATTTTTTTTCTTAATGAATGTAGGTATAATATACAAAAATATTAGAAAAGTGTCATAGAAAAAATACACAATATGCGTACGTGCTATATTGTTTCGTTGTTAACGTACTAAATGGCGCCACATGGTTTTAAAAACTATTGTTGTGTTTGAAACTTTAGGGAAATCACTTCACATATTTTGACGAGGAAGAATTCATATACGGACTGTGATCTGTACCGCATGTAATTAGAAATTCGGATTTTGATTTGAGATAAGGCTTAGGTGCTGTTAATTTAAGATGAGCATCAATGGGGTACAAGGCAGACACTAGGTACTACGAGCTTAGATCTGTCTACCAGCTGCTCCTCTCACGGTCAATTTGTACGTGGCTCTTTCATGCATCAGTGACGCCAATGTCTATTACCTTATGCGCCAGACAATTGTAGATACTAATTTTATTTGAGGCTTTCTGTATTTTTAAAGTAAATCTTCTAATAAACTTATAATTACTTCGGGTGGATTTTTAATATTATGTCTTTCAAAATTTCAGACACATAACATATTATCTCGCCTCTATCCCCCAGGGGTAGGCAGAGGTGTTAAACACCCACATTTCGCCTGATATATCTAAGTTCCCACGTAACAGGTGGCGAGCCTGTTGACATGCACCGGGCACAATGCCATGATTAAAGGGCCATTATTTTAACATTGTTATTCAAGGTTTATTAATCTTTAGAGAAAAGTAAACGGTAAAGTATATTACCGTTAGGAAGTAAAACTACGATTGTGGAGCGAGCAGTCGCGCTGCCCGGTCTGCTAGCAGTGATGGCAAAAACTAGTAATAAATAAAGTAAAATATTTGTTTTTATTGGCAATTGCAGCAAGAAATTTAGATTTTTCAAAGGATGCCTTCAAAGGAACCATACAAAATGGTGAATTGTTACTAGACCCAATTATTTTGAGCACAGGATATGCGGACGATGTTGCCTTTAATATCGTAGGGGGTAAGTTTAATTTAATAATAGATTTCTTGATTATATTTATTTACAACACGTCTATAATATGTAACGTACGAAACCAAAGAATTTCTGATAAAAATGACAGGTTCTTAACATATATTTACCATGCATAGACCTATATACAATTACCTTAACCACAGAACAAAGTACAACTTAACTGGACATGTACCCTTTACAAATATAGAGAATCTTTGCTTTGGTATTTTAAACATAAATTCTGTCATGTTTATATACCATGTAAGTTTTTTATTCGTTAAAGTTTGTATGTATAATAGCCAATAAATATGCAAGTAAACAATGTTTTTCTCTTGATATTTTTGCTTACAGATTACAGTACATATTTCAAGGTTACAAATAACGACAATGAAATAAATATAGCTTTACCAGAGGGGTTACCAGAAAATGTAACCTCAGAAAATAATTTCCTGCTCATGACCCTAATAGCATCGGCAGAATATGCTATAAGTGCATCTGCAAATATTCTACTGGAAATTATACAGGAAGATGTGCCAATACCGCGCTTTAGTCAACATATTTACACGGGTGTATACTCTGACTCTAATCTGGATATCGGCGATATAATACTAAGTGAAGGATACGATGACACTGTGACATTCCATCTTGAAGGAGGTAGAATATTAATATTTATAAAATTTTCATTCGTAACATGAAACATGCATGCGAGGAGTTGCGTACTGGTTCGTACGTTTTGTGACGGTGTTATGGCTCGTACTTTTCATGTTTTCCTCATTGTAGAATGGCCTGTGTATACAGGGAGTGGCCGGTAATAAGTACAATACATTTAATAAACGATTCTACTGAGTATACGATGTTACATTGACCTTATCTTTGTGCTCCAAAGTGCTTAAATTCAGTGATATAGTAATTCAAAGTTGTAATTCATAATCAATGAATTCTAATATCAATTAATTATCGCTTATCCGTCGTTAGATATCATGGTATAGGTCATTTATTTGTACTGGGGCGATTGTTTTATAGTACATACAATAAGGAGGTAATATCTACTTTTCTGTCAGTCGAAATTAGTTTTTAAACGCGCAATCAGAACGCGCGTTTTCTTTGACAACTATTTTATTTTTAAAATAGAGATATTTGTAAACTCCCATATTTTTCTTTATACCTACAATGTAACTTCGCAACGCAATGTTACATTGACAATGTACGACAAAATTGCTAAATCAAAATAATCCAATATATCATGGATAAATGCGAATCGTTCATAGTTTTGATAAATCCTTGTCGTTAGTATTACACATGGTGTGTCGATATTGAGCTAGAAGTAATAGTGTTCAGTGATGTGGAGTCAAAGGCAGAACAGACCGTACGAGTATAATCGTTATCGTGCTAATGCAAAATAAATGTTTTAAGTTCAAGTTAAGTGTTTGCCCGGTATAATTAGCATAAGTTTTTTCAGTGATTAGTGCACTATTTGATGGAACTGCTTAATAAACCATTATAAGTAAGTGTTTAGTGTTTTAAACAATGCATCAATGTCATGCACTCTTACTAAACAAAAGTCTGCAGTACATCGATTTATTTTATGAGAAAAAAATATTAAATATATTCTTCATTTTAATTAATTAAATAAAACCAATTGGAATTAATTTCTGATGGTATAAAGGAGTATCTGTTTTAATATATTGCTTTTATTACAGGCTACTCCCCGTATGTGTATTAGAGTTCCAAAATCAAACTACTTTTATTAAAATAAATGGAAAACTTAAATGGGTATAATGCAAAGGTGTTCATTTGTTTTCCCAAGTTAAAATTTAAAATACTCAATAGGGTAAAATACTCAATTAGCGTATTTTGCGTATTTTAATTTCGACTTTTTTACATAGAGAAACAATAAAAAAATTAGGAGGTGAATAGTGAAACTATAATTTAATACTTACCTATAAAATGTTCTAATTCCTCTTTTTCCCTTATATTAAAAATAACTCCGTGTGAAGCTTCAAAGTCAAGTTTGAATTTTCTAAGCCTCAAATTTACTTCCGTAATATATTTTCCAGATTATCTCCAGTTTTTCGCAATATACAATAATAGCGATTCTGTTTCAATAATTATCCAAAGTACAATACCAGAAGAATTAATCTTCAACGAAAAAATGTTACTACTTAATATTGTAGCTACTAAACCGCTTGCTGTGGAAGCAAGAGCTGTAATTTCAATAAAGTTTCCTCCAGGTAAGCATTAACATCAATCCATATAAAGACCTGATGCTATGCATGGATTGATGAAACAAATAACAATAATAAATTATTTAATATATTTACAAACCAAAATTCACTCACACTTATTGACTAGCCCAAATTAAACAGCTTATGCCGCTTGTGCTATGGAAAATAGATGATGGGCTTTAAATAACAGTTATACTCGTAGTATACTTTTAAATTTTCTTAATCAATACTCAATACTTAAAATATTATTATAAAATATAAACATCCAAGACGAGAACACATGCCTGTATTCATTACACAAACATTTGTCCTACTGGGAACATTACCCAGAACATTTCGAGATGGCGAAGCCCTCAAACCAATCGACTACAGAAGTCGTCAAGTAAAAAATGGATGTTGCTGATATGCTTATATTGAGGAGGATGTGTGAAGTAATGAAAATTTACAGATTAGTTAATGATGATAATGGGGAAGGAGTGAGTGGTGATGGTGAGTGATTGGAAATACTGGAAGAAGACGGCATTTGGCGCCGACCCCAAATAGAAATACTTAGTAAAACAAAGAATACTCGCACTACATATAATACTACAGAATACTTAATAAAACACTTATTAATAAGAATACACATAGAACAAGATGTCAATCAAAATATTAGGCCATAGCTAATTCTCTTTCATGAATTTCTTGCATTGCATTCGACCAAACCTCGACATTATCCCAGTTTGTTCGACTAAGGATAGACTTTAGAAAAACGTGTACTATTTTTTCAGAATTGACAGAACCAGCTATTTTGTCATTTGCGAAAAATGTTTATAATGGCATTTTAATCCAAAACTCATTGGAGTTGGAAAGTATTGTTCTTGACACTGGTTTCAATGCTGATACCGAATTTAAAATTACTGGGCGTAAGTACACCTCATTATTGACATAGGACCATAAACCTAATAAACATAATTGAGTATAAATACGTAATATGTATTTTATAATTTTCAGAATATATTGAATACTTCACTGTAAGGAATGAGAGTAATGTAATTAATATTTCACCCCCCGAAACCTCACTACCATCTAATATTCAAGAAGATAAATACATAGTCTTTGAAGTTGAAGCAACACGTGTGAGAGCAATTTCAGCGTATACAACTGTAATTATTGAAATAAGACAACCTGAAATAGTCCCTCTTATTTTTACTGACTTTTTCTACAAAGGAGCTTATACTGAGGCAAATGGCATACATTTTGAAAAAGATATATATCTACCACAAGGGTTCGATGACACTGTTTTCTTTGAATTAGATGGAGGTAAAAATAATCAATTTAATAAAATCAAATAAGATATTTTAAAAACTATAATAAGCATATATACTTTAATATTAAGAAAATTGGTATTAATTCTAGCCAGTTTATATAAAAAATACCAATTATAATTTTTAAATTGTATTGTTGTATATTTTATTTTATGTAAGTACAACTAAAGAAATGTTAAAAACTATTTTCAGAATCTACGCAATGGATTACAGTAACACAAAACACTAACCCAGCAATCATTACAATCACGGAGTTACCAGAAGATGAACTGGGAGAAAATGATCAACTAATATTTACATTAGTCGCTCAAAAACCTGAATCAATAGCCCACGCAACTATAATTGTAGACCTGCCGAAAAGTACTAAACTTATTACAGCGTAACACAAATTTTAGTCTTTTTAAATTATAACATATTTATACCGAATTTTTTACAAGTTTCTTACAAGTTCATACCATGTCGCATTGCAAAGAATATTATAGGCATGGCAAATTAAATTATTTATTTCTGTCAACAGATATCGCGGCAGATCCTAAACTTGGGTTTGAACAAATAAGCTACGTGGGTTCCATACAAGGTAGCCATATCAACTTACCCCTGATCGTTCTTCGAGAAGGATACACATCGAACGTCACATTCTTTCTGCACGGTGGTAAGTGAAACTCTTGCAATCGATACCATACTAATATGTGTCGTCGTATGCTGATTTCATCCAACTGGTTGGGATCCGACATGATGTTGTTTTTTTTTTACAGATCTGAAAACATACTTCTCCATAAACGACAACCAGGACGCAACTGTTACAGTGACATTGGCGGGTGCCATTCCAGAGGAACTGATTCCTTCAAGCGGATTCATTGTGCTGGACATTGAGGCATCAGCTGCTCAGACTATGTCCGCATTTGCCACTGTCGTCCTCGAGGTGGCTTCAGAAGACGGCACGCCGCCATTGAGCCAGCTAACCTTTACTGAAACATACTACATTGGAGCATACACGTCACCATCGGCGCTTACTTTTGACACACCGATAATGTTGGGGCAAGGCCAGATGGCGGCGGACGTGGAGTTCGCTCTTGAAGGAGGTTTGTAAATAACTAAATGTCCGTGCCTTCAAATTTGAGGTACTGTAATGTTTCTGCTAAGTATTCAGAGCATCATATGCACTTAGTCTCTCTCTCCCTGTAATTCCAGATAACATCCAATGGTTTGGCGTGGTACCCGGTAATGATGAGGTCACACTGGCGGTAACAAGCGCAATCCCACCCGCCGTACTGTCCAATAATCAACAACTAGTATTTGCCATCATTGCTAGCAGACCGGGCAGCGCGGCTGCTCGCTCCACAATCGTAGTTATACTTCCTAACGGTAATATATTGCACCTTTTGCATTTCCCTCAACATGCATAAACCTTGAATAATAAAATAAAAATTGTAATAATTTCCTTCATTAGCAACATCCCAAAAAGTTCATGGTCGACCGATAGAGATTTTCAGAAAGCTTTACATCAAATAATAAGAGAGTAAAACCAAAAAAAAAGTGTTCATCTCAGGACGAGCGATAGAAGTGATAGCTTACTCTTAAATGAGCGGGTCTCTCCGAATTACGGCTAACGCTGTATCTGATTTAAGAGTGGGGGTGGAGGAGCATGCCCATCGCTGCCGTATGCGTGAAAGATAGCAAAACGACCAGACTGGCGCCGTAAGGCGTTACATAACAAAACGGTATACCCTCCCTGAAGACGTTACCACTTCAAAACTGGGTCAATAAATAGGCCCAAATCGCAAATTATATCGAATTCTAAAACGACATTACTTTCTGAAATAACTCTATCCGACAAAGCTCCACTGGCCGACTGCCCTCACGAACTTCCTCAACTGAAAAATCCAAAATCTTTCACTTGTCGCATTACAAAAACTATATGCAAGCGTGGCAAATCATATTTCATTATTATTTCTCTCTGCAGATATCGCGGCAGATCCTAAACTTGGGTTTGAACAAATAAGCTACGTGGGTTCCATACAAGGTAGCCATATCAACTTACCCCTGATCGTTCTTCGAGAAGGATACACATCGAACGTCACATTCTCTCTGCACGGTGGTAAGTGTAACTCTTGCAATCGATACCATACTAATATGTGTCGTCGTATGCTGATTTCATCCAACTGGTTGGGATCCGACATGATGTTGTTTTTTTTTACAGATCTGAAAACGTACTTCTCCATAAACGACAACCAGGACGCAACTGTTACAGTGACATTGGCGGGTGCCATTCCAGAGGAACTGATTCCTTCAAGCGGAATCATTGTGCTGGACATTGAGGCATCAGCTGCTCAGACTATGTCAGCATTTGCCACTGTCGTCCTCGAGGTGGCTTCAGAAGACGGCACGCCGCCATTGAGCCAGCTAACCTTTACTGAAACATACTACATTGGAGCATACACGTCACCATCGGCGCTTACTTTTGACACACCGATAATGTTGGGGCAAGGCCAGATGGCGGCGGACGTGGAGTTCGCTCTTGAAGGAGGTTTGTAAATAACTAAATGTCCGTGCCTTCAAATTTGAGGTACTGTAATGTTTCTGCTAAGTATTCAGAGCATCATATGCACTTAGTCTCTCTCTCCCTGTAATTCCAGATAACATCCAATGGTTTGGCGTGGTACCCGGTAATGATGAGGTCACACTGGCGGTAACAAGCGCAATCCCACCCGCCGTACTGTCCAATAATCAACAACTAGTTTTTGCCATCACTGCTAGCAGACCGGGCAGCGCGGCTGCTCGCTCCACAATCGTAGTTATACTTCCTAACGGTAATATATTGCACCTTTTGCATTTCCCTCAACATGCATAAACCTTGAATAATAAAATAAAAATTGTAATAATTTTCTTCATTAGCAACATCCCAAAAAGTTCATGGTCGACCGATAGAGATTTTCAGAAAGCTTTACATCAAATAATAAGAGAATAAAACCAAAAAAAAAGTGTTCATCTCAGGAGGAGCGACAGAAGTGATAGCTTACTCTTAAATGATAGGGTCTCTCCGAATTACGGCTAGCGCTGTATCTGATTTAAGAGCGGGGGAGGAGGAGCATGCCTACCGCTGCCGTATGCGTGAAAGATAGCAAAACGACCAGACTGGCGCCGTAAGACGTTACATAACAAAATGGTATACCCTCCCTGAAGACGTTACCACTTCAAAAATGGGTCAATAAATCGGCCCAAATTGTAAATTATATCGAATTCTAAAACGACATTACTTTCTGAAATAACTCTATCCGACAAAGCTCCACTGGCCGACTGCCCTCACGAACATCCTCAACTGAAAAATCCAAAATCTTTTACTTGTCGCATTACAAAAATTATATGCAAGCGTGGCATATCATATTTCATTATTATTTCTCTCTGCAGATATCGCGGCAGATCCTAAACTTGGGTTTGAACAAATAAGCTACGTGGGTTCCATACAAGGTAGCCATATCAACTTACCCCTGATCGTTCTTCGAGAAGGATACACATCGAACGTCACATTCTCTCTGCACGGTGGTAAGTGTTACTCTTGCAATCGATACCATAATAATATGTGTCGTCGTATGCTGATTTCATGCAACTGGTTGGGATCCGACATGATGTTGTTTTTTTTTACAGATCTGAAAACATACTTCTCCATAAACGACAACCAGGACGCAACTGTTACAGTGACATTGGCGAGTGCCATTCCAGAGGAACTGATTCCTACAAGCGGAATCATTGTGCTGGACATTGAGGCATCCGCTGCTCAGACTATGTCCGCATTTGCCACTGTCGTCCTCGAGGTGGCTTCAGAAGACGGCACGCCGCCATTGAGCCAGCTAGCTTTTACTGAAACATACTACATTGGAGCATACACGTCACCATCGGCGCTTACTTTTGACACACCGATAATGTTGGGGCAAGGCCAGATGGCGGCGGACGTGGAGTTCGCTCTTGAAGGAGGTCTGTAAATAACTAAATGTCTGTGCCTTCAAATTTGAGGTACTGCAACGTTTCCGCTAAGTATTCAGAGCATCATATGCACTTAGTCTCTCTCTCCCTGTAATTCCAGATAACATCCAATGGTTTGGCGTGGTACCCGGTAATGATGAGGTCACACTGGCGGTAACAAGCGCAATCCCACCCGCCGTACTGTCCAATAATCAACAACTAGTTTTTGCCATCACTGCTAGCAGACCGGGCAGCGCGGCTGCTCGCTCCACAATCGTAGTTATACTTCCTAACGGTAATATATTGCACCTTTTGCATTTCCCTCAACATGCATAAACCTTGAATAATAAAATAAAAATTGTAATAATTTCCTTCATTAGCAACATCCCAAAAAGTTCATGGTCGACCGATAGAGATTTTCAGAAAGCTTTACATCAAATAATAAGAGAGTAAAACCAAAAAAAAAGTGTTCATCTCAGGACGAGCGATAGAAGTGATAGCTTACTCTTAAATGAGCGGGTCTCTCCGAATTACGGCTAACGCTGTATCTGATTTAAGAGTGGGGGTGGAGGAGCATGCCCATCGCTGCCGTATGCGTGAAAGATAGCAAAACGACCAGACTGGCGCCGTAAGGCGTTACATAACAAAACGGTATACCCTCCCTGAAGACGTTACCACTTCAAAACTGGGTCAATAAATAGGCCCAAATCGCAAATTATATCGAATTCTAAAACGACATTACTTTCTGAAATAACTCTATCCGACAAAGCTCCACTGGCCGACTGCCCTCACGAACTTCCTCAACTGAAAAATCCAAAATCTTTCACTTGTCGCATTACAAAAACTATATGCAAGCGTGGCAAATCATATTTCATTATTATTTCTCTCTGCAGATATCGCGGCAGATCCTAAACTTGGGTTTGAACAAATAAGCTACGTGGGTTCCATACAAGGTAGCCATATCAACTTACCCCTGATCGTTCTTCGAGAAGGATACACATCGAACGTCACATTCTCTCTGCACGGTGGTAAGTGTAACTCTTGCAATCGATACCATACTAATATGTGTCGTCGTATGCTGATTTCATCCAACTGGTTGGGATCCGACATGATGTTGTTTTTTTTTACAGATCTGAAAACGTACTTCTCCATAAACGACAACCAGGACGCAACTGTTACAGTGACATTGGCGGGTGCCATTCCAGAGGAACTGATTCCTTCAAGCGGAATCATTGTGCTGGACATTGAGGCATCAGCTGCTCAGACTATGTCCGCATTTGCCACTGTCGTCCTCGAGGTGGCTTCAGAAGACGGCACGCCGCCATTGAGCCAGCTAACCTTTACTGAAACATACTACATTGGAGCATACACGTCACCATCGGCGCTTACTTTTGACACACCGATAATGTTGGGGCAAGGCCAGATGGCGGCGGACGTGGAGTTCGCTCTTGAAGGAGGTTTGTAAATAACTAAATGTCCGTGCCTTCAAATTTGAGGTACTGTAATGTTTCTGCTAAGTATTCAGAGCATCATATGCACTTAGTCTCTCTCTCCCTGTAATTCCAGATAACATCCAATGGTTTGGCGTGGTACCCGGTAATGATGAGGTCACACTGGCGGTAACAAGCGCAATCCCACCCGCCGTACTGTCCAATAATCAACAACTAGTTTTTGCCATCACTGCTAGCAGACCGGGCAGCGCGGCTGCTCGCTCCACAATCGTAGTTATACTTCCTAACGGTAATATATTGCACCTTTTGCATTTCCCTCAACATGCATAAACCTTGAATAATAAAATAAAAATTGTAATAATTTTCTTCATTAGCAACATCCCAAAAAGTTCATGGTCGACCGATAGAGATTTTCAGAAAGCTTTACATCAAATAATAAGAGAGTAAAACCAAAAAAAAAGTGTTCATCTCAGGAGGAGCGACAGAAGTGATAGCTTACTCTTAAATGATAGGGTCTCTCCGAATTACGGCTAGCGCTGTATCTGATTTAAGAGCGGGGGAGGAGGAGCATGCCTACCGCTGCCGTATGCGTGAAAGATAGCAAAACGACCAGACTGGCGCCGTAAGACGTTACATAACAAAATGGTATACCCTCCCTGAAGACGTTACCACTTCAAAAATGGGTCAATAAATCGGCCCAAATTGTAAATTATATCGAATTCTAAAACGACATTACTTTCTGAAATAACTCTATCCGACAAAGCTCCACTGGCCGACTGCCCTCACGAACATCCTCAACTGAAAAATCCAAAATCTTTCACTTGTCGCATTACAAAAACTATATGCAAGCGTGGCAAATCATATTTCATTATTATTTCTCTCTGCAGATATCGCGGCAGATCCTAAACTTGGGTTTGAACAAATAAGCTACGTGGGTTCCATACAAGGTAGCCATATCAACTTACCCCTGATCGTTCTTCGAGAAGGATACACATCGAACGTCACATTCTCTCTGCACGGTGGTAAGTGTAACTCTTGCAATCGATACCATACTAATATGTGTCGTCGTATGCTGATTTCATCCAACTGGTTGGGATCCGACATGATGTTGTTTTTTTTTACAGATCTGAAAACGTACTTCTCCATAAACGACAACCAGGACGCAACTGTTACAGTGACATTGGCGGGTGCCATTCCAGAGGAACTGATTCCTTCAAGCGGAATCATTGTGCTGGACATTGAGGCATCAGCTGCTCAGACTATGTCCGCATTTGCCACTGTCGTCCTCGAGGTGGCTTCAGAAGACGGCACGCCGCCATTGAGCCAGCTAACCTTTACTGAAACATACTACATTGGAGCATACACGTCACCATCGGCGCTTACTTTTGACACACCGATAATGTTGGGGCAAGGCCAGATGGCGGCGGACGTGGAGTTCGCTCTTGAAGGAGGTTTGTAAATAACTAAATGTCCGTGCCTTCAAATTTGAGGTACTGTAATGTTTCTGCTAAGTATTCAGAGCATCATATGCACTTAGTCTCTCTCTCCCTGTAATTCCAGATAACATCCAATGGTTTGGCGTGGTACCCGGTAATGATGAGGTCACACTGGCGGTAACAAGCGCAATCCCACCCGCCGTACTGTCCAATAATCAACAACTAGTTTTTGCCATCACTGCTAGCAGACCGGGCAGCGCGGCTGCTCGCTCCACAATCGTAGTTATACTTCCTAACGGTAATATATTGCACCTTTTGCATTTCCCTCAACATGCATAAACCTTGAATTATAAAATAAAAATTGTAATAATTTTCTTCATTAGCAACATCCCAAAAAGTTCATGGTCGACCGATAGAGATTTTCAGAAAGCTTTACATCAAATAATAAGAGAGTAAAACCAAAAAAAAAGTGTTCATCTCAGGAGGAGCGACAGAAGTGATAGCTTACTCTTAAATGATAGGGTCTCTCCGAATTACGGCTAGCGCTGTATCTGATTTAAGAGCGGGGGAGGAGGAGCATGCCTACCGCTGCCGTATGCGTGAAAGATAGCAAAACGACCAGACTGGCGCCGTAAGACGTTACATAACAAAATGGTATACCCTCCCTGAAGACGTTACCACTTCAAAAATGGGTCAATAAATCGGCCCAAATTGTAAATTATATCGAATTCTAAAACGACATTACTTTCTGAAATAACTCTATCCGACAAAGCTCCACTGGCCGACTGCCCTCACGAACATCCTCAACTGAAAAATCCAAAATCTTTTACTTGTCGCATTACAAAAATTATATGCAAGCGTGGCATATCATATTTCATTATTATTTCTCTCTGCAGATATCGCGGCAGATCCTAAACTTGGGTTTGAACAAATAAGCTACGTGGGTTCCATACAAGGTAGCCATATCAACTTACCCCTGATCGTTCTTCGAGAAGGATACACATCGAACGTCACATTCTCTCTGCACGGTGGTAAGTGTTACTCTTGCAATCGATACCATAATAATATGTGTCGTCGTATGCTGATTTCATCCAACTGGTTGGGATCCGACATGATGTTGTTTTTTTTTACAGATCTGAAAACATACTTCTCCATAAACGACAACCAGGACGCAACTGTTACAGTGACATTGGCGAGTGCCATTCCAGAGGAACTGATTCCTACAAGCGGAATCATTGTGCTGGACATTGAGGCATCCGCTGCTCAGACTATGTCCGCATTTGCCACTGTCGTCCTCGAGGTGGCTTCAGAAGACGGCACGCCGCCATTGAGCCAGCTAGCTTTTACTGAAACATACTACATTGGAGCATACACGTCACCATCGGCGCTTACTTTTGACACACCGATAATGTTGGGGCAAGGCCAGATGGCGGCGGACGTGGAGTTCGCTCTTGAAGGAGGTCTGTAAATAACTAAATGTCTGTGCCTTCAAATTTGAGGTACTGCAACGTTTCCGCTAAGTATTCAGAGCATCATATGCACTTAGTCTCACTCTCTCTGTAATTCCAGATAACATCCAATGGTTTGGCGTGGTACCCGGTGATGATGAGGTCACACTGGCGGTAACAAGTGCAATCCCACCCGCCGTACTGTCCAATAATCATCAACTAGTTTTTGCCATCACTGCTAGCAGACCGGGCAGCGCGGCTGCTCGCTCCACAATCGTAGTTATACTTCCTAACGGTAATATATTGCACCTTTTGCATTTCCCTCAACATGCATAAACCTTGAATAATAAAATAAAAATTGTAATAATTTCCTTCATTAGCAACATCCCAAAAAGTTCATGGTCGACCGATAGAGATTTTCAGAAAGCTTTACATCAAATAATAGGAGAGTAAAACCAAAAAAAAAGTGTTCATCTCAGGACGAGCGATAGAAGTGATAGCTTACTCTTAAATGAGCGGGTCTCTCCGAATTACGGCTAACGCTGTATCTGATTTAAGAGTGGGGGAGGAGGAGCATGCCCATCGCTGCCGTATGCGTGAAAGATAGCAAAACGACCAGACTGGCGCCGTAAGGCGTTACATAACAAAACGGTATACCCTCCCTGAAGACGTTACCACTTCAAAACTGGGTCAATAAATAGGCCCAAATCGCAAATTATATCGAATTCTAAAACGACATTACTTTCTGAAATAACTCTATCCGACAAAGCTCCACTGGCCGACTGCCCTCACGAACTTCCTCAACTGAAAAATCCAAAATCTTTCACTTGTCGCATTACAAAAACTATATGCAAGCGTGGCAAATCATATTTCATTATTATTTCTCTCTGCAGATATCGCGGCAGATCCTAAACTTGGGTTTGAACAAATAAGCTACGTGGGTTCCATACAAGGTAGCCATATCAACTTACCCCTGATCGTTCTTCGAGAAGGATACACATCGAACGTCACATTCTCTCTGCACGGTGGTAAGTGAAACTCTTGCAATCGATACCATACTAATATGTGTCGTCGTATGCTGATTTCATCCAACTGGTTGGGATCCGACATGATTATGTTTTTTTTTACAGATCTGAAAACGTACTTCTCCATAAACGACAACCAGGACGCAACTGTTACAGTGACATTGGCGGGTGCCATTCCAGAGGAACTGATTCCTTCAAGCGGAATCATTGTGCTGGACATTGAGGCATCAGCTGCTCAGACTATGTCCGCATTTGCCACTGTCGTGCTCGAGGTGGCTTCAGAAGACGGCACGCCGCCATTGAGCCAGCTAACCTTTACTGAAACATACTACATTGGAGCATACACGTCACCATCGGCGCTTACTTTTGACACACCGATAATGTTGGGGCAAGGCCAGATGGCGGCGGACGTGGAGTTCGCTCTTGAAGGAGGTTTGTAAATAACTAAATGTCCATGCCTTCAAATTTGAGGTACTGTAATGTTTCTGCTAAGTATTCAGAGCATCATATGCACTTAGTCTCTCTCTCCCTGTAATTCCAGATAACATCCAATGGTTTGGCGTGGTACCCGGTAATGATGAGGTCACACTGGCGGTAACAAGCGCAATCCCACCCGCCGTACTGTCCAATAATCAACAACTAGTTTTTGCCATCACTGCTAGCAGACCGGGCAGCGCGGCTGCTCGCTCCACAATCGTAGTTATACTTCCTAACGGTAATATATTGCACCTTTTGCATTTCCCTCAACATGCATAAACCTTGAATAATAAAATAAAAATTGTAATAATTTTCTTCATTAGCAACATCCCAAAAAGTTCATGGTCGACCGATAGAGATTTTCAGAAAGCTTTACATCAAATAATAAGAGAGTAAAACCAAAAAAAAAGTGTTCATCTCAGGAGGAGCGACAGAAGTGATAGCTTACTCTTAAATGATAGGGTCTCTCCGAATTACGGCTAGCGCTGTATCTGATTTAAGAGCGGGGGAGGAGGAGCATGCCTACCGCTGCCGTATGCGTGAAAGATAGCAAAACGACCAGACTGGCGCCGTAAGACGTTACATAACAAAATGGTATACCCTCCCTGAAGACGTTACCACTTCAAAAATGGGTCAATAAATCGGCCCAAATTGTAAATTATATCGAATTCTAAAACGACATTACTTTCTGAAATAACTCTATCCGACAAAGCTCCACTGGCCGACTGCCCTCACGAACATCCTCAACTGAAAAATCCAAAATCTTTTACTTGTCGCATTACAAAAATTATATGCAAGCGTGGCATATCATATTTCATTATTATTTCTCTCTGCAGATATCGCGGCAGATCCTAAACTTGGGTTTGAACAAATAAGCTACGTGGGTTCCATACAAGGTAGCCATATCAACTTACCCCTGATCGTTCTTCGAGAAGGATACACATCGAACGTCACATTCTCTCTGCACGGTGGTAAGTGTTACTCTTGCAATCGATACCATAATAATATGTGTCGTCGTATGCTGATTTCATCCAACTGGTTGGGATCCGACATGATGTTGTTTTTTTTTACAGATCTGAAAACATACTTCTCCATAAACGACAACCAGGACGCAACTGTTACAGTGACATTGGCGAGTGCCATTCCAGAGGAACTGATTCCTACAAGCGGAATCATTGTGCTGGACATTGAGGCATCCGCTGCTCAGACTATGTCCGCATTTGCCACTGTCGTCCTCGAGGTGGCTTCAGAAGACGGCACGCCGCCATTGAGCCAGCTAGCTTTTACTGAAACATACTACATTGGAGCATACACGTCACCATCGGCGCTTACGTTTGACACACCGATAATGTTGGGGCAAGGCCAGATGGCGGCGGACGTGGAGTTCGCTCTTGAAGGAGGTCTGTAAATAACTAAATGTCTGTGCCTTCAAATTTGAGGTACTGCAACGTTTCCGCTAAGTATTCAGAGCATCATATGCACTTAGTCTCACTCTCTCTGTAATTCCAGATAACATCCAATGGTTTGGCGTGGTACCCGGTGATGATGAGGTCACACTGGCGGTAACAAGTGCAATCCCACCCGCCGTACTGTCCAATAATCATCAACTAGTTTTTGCCATCACTGCTAGCAGACCGGGCAGCGCGGCTGCTCGCTCCACAATCGTAGTTATACTTCCTAACGGTAATATATTGCACCTTTTGCATTTCCCTCAACATGCATAAACCTTGAATAATAAAATAAAAATTGTAATAATTTCCTTCATTAGCAACATCCCAAAAAGTTCATGGTCGACCGATAGAGATTTTCAGAAAGCTTTACATCAAATAATAAGAGAGTAAAACCAAAAAAAAAGTGTTCATCTCAGGACGAGCGATAGAAGTGATAGCTTACTCTTAAATGAGCGGGTCTCTCCGAATTACGGCTAACGCTGTATCTGATTTAAGAGTGGGGGAGGAGGAGCATGCCCATCGCTGCCGTATGCGTGAAAGATAGCAAAACGACCAGACTGGCGCCGTAAGGCGTTACATAACAAAACGGTATACCCTCCCTGAAGACGTTACCACTTCAAAACTGGGTCAATAAATAGGCCCAAATCGCAAATTATATCGAATTCTAAAACGACATTACTTTCTGAAATAACTCTATCCGACAAAGCTCCACTGGCCGACTGCCCTCACGAACTTCCTCAACTGAAAAATCCAAAATCTTTCACTTGTCGCATTACAAAAACTATATGCAAGCGTGGCAAATCATATTTCATTATTATTTCTCTCTGCAGATATCGCGGCAGATCCTAAACTTGGGTTTGAACAAATAAGCTACGTGGGTTCCATACAAGGTAGCCATATCAACTTACCCCTGATCGTTCTTCGAGAAGGATACACATCGAACGTCACATTCTCTCTGCACGGTGGTAAGTGTAACTCTTGCAATCGATACCATACTAATATGTGTCGTCGTATGCTGATTTCATCCAACTGGTTGGGATCCGACATGATGTTGTTTTTTTTTACAGATCTGAAAACGTACTTCTCCATAAACGACAACCAGGACGCAACTGTTACAGTGACATTGGCGAGTGCCATTCCAGAGGAACTGATTCCTTCAAGCGGAATCATTGTGCTGGACATTGAGGCATCCGCTGCTCAGACTATGTCCGCATTTGCCACTGTCGTCCTCGAGGTGGCTTCAGAAGACGGCACGCCGTCATTGAGCCAGCTAGCTTTTACTGAAACATACTACATTGGAGCATACACGTCACCATCGGCGCTTACTTTTGACACACCGATAATGTTGGGGCAAGGCCAGATGGCGGCGGACGTGGAGTTCGCTCTTGAAGGAGGTCTGTAAATAACTAAATGTCTGTGCCTTCAAATTTGAGGTACTGCAATGTTTCTGCTAAGTATTCAGAGCATCATATGCACTTAGTCTCTCTCTCTCTCTGTAATTCCAGATAACATCCAATGGTTTGGCGTGGTACCCGGTAATGATGAGGTCACACTGGTGGTAACAAGCGCAATCCCACCCGCCGTACTGTCCAATAATCAACAACTAGTTTTTGCCATCACTGCTAGCAGACCGGGCAGCGCGGCTGCTCGCTCCACAATCGTAGTTATACTTCCTAACGGTAATATATTGCACCTTTTGCATTTCCCTCAACATGCATAAACCTTGAATAATAAAATAAAAATTGTAATAATTTCCTTCATTAGCAACATCCCAAAAAGTTCATGGTCGACCGATAGAGATTTTCAGAAAGCTTTACATCAAATAATAAGAGAGTAAAACCAAAAAAAAGGTAGCAGTCCGGGCAGCGCGGCTGCTCGCTCCACAATGGTAGTTATACTTTCTAGTGATAACTATTTTTACCTACCTCTAAAAATGTACAAATGTAATGGACGATATTTTGGATGAATGTATGTAAATGTAATGGACTTTTAACTGCATAACTATCCAATAGCTTATAGCGGCGACAACGGGTTCACCACCTGTCACGCTGAGTGCAGTCACTGCTTGATGAAGAGCGGATTTTGGCAGTGGACTGCTTTCGCGGTACTTATGCCTAGTCTCTGTCCAACCCTTAGGGGATAATAGTCATGATTGTATGTATGTGTCTAAAAATTTACCAACCTTAAAATTGTTTAGTTAAATATTGTACACAAAAAATATAGTATGAAACAACGAAGAAAATGATACAATAGGATGTGTTATAAAAGAAATAATGGCCTTTTAATTATGGCATTATGCCCGGAGCCTTGCAACAGCCTCGCCGGGTGTCTATCAGAATACAGATTTTTTGATATCGATTTTCATTTTACCGAAAACTATTCCACGATCTTTAATTAAAACATTTTTAAATTCATCGAACAGTTATTCATCGCTGTTTCATATCATCGAAAAACCGGCGGTCTCACACGACCTTATGACACAAAAATATAGGTAACAAAACTTCGATGTAACATTATATCGATAAAATGTATAAAACATGAAAAGAAATAACGTTGAACTGAGTTTGTAGATATTAATTATTAAAGGAAACGAAAATGTGATGTAACCTAATTCTAGGATTTGTTGAATATTGAAAAAAAATCTGTGAATCCTTTTATGGTAATGAAAATCGTTGAAAGAAATTATGATGGATTCCCAGGCTCGCCACCTGTTACATGGAGACTTAGACATATCAGGAAAATTTTCAGGAAACCTTTCGGGATAGAGCTGTGATAATAAATTATGTATGTGAAATTGTGAAAACTAAAATATTAAAATAGCAGCCGACGTAATAAGTTTATTAGAAGATCTACTCTAAAAAAGAGAATAATAAATCAATAGAATAAAAAAAAATGCAACCAATGATGACATACTGTTTTAATAACTTAAGCGGTATGAATTTAATTAAGGAAAAAATTAACTGGTGACGAATATTGATTGATAATCCTAAATCCAGAACGAGCCTACAAAAAGTAGGTTTTGTAAATTAATCCATTTCAGGTAATCCGAAATACAATTCCTAGAAAATGTATAATCAATCATATTATGTTACGCTAGGGTTCTTTTTTGTGATCTTTTTTTATTTCAATAACCACATTGTCTAAATTGAGTAGACATCATAATTTTTGTATTCTAAACACTTCATTTAAGATAACATGTCGCTCAGTGTAAAAAAACATTAACTTAATATTGAAAAAAAATGTAGGATGTTACGTTGACACTCAAATAAATATTAGATCTCTGAAATATTATGAAGCTTCTCATTTTGTATTTTATGTATCTCAAATTAATGTTTGTAAGTGACTGTTCTGTTGATTTTTCGTCTTTCGCAGTCAGTCGCTCACTTAGTACTATTATCGTAAATTAAATTATTTTGACACTTAAAACATTAATTTACAGCCTTCCAGAATGTTCTACGTGCTCAAATCGCTTCTACGATACGCTGGAAGGCTCCCAATTGTTTCCGAATGTTCATGAATTATTGGTTCGGTGGCCCAACACCAAAAACATTATTTGCCGCCCATCAGACGGTCTACATGGAAGTTCTAAGACATTTTCCTGAAGTAAAAGTTATCTTAAATGATAACCAGGCTTTTTATCTATATAAAATTTTATCAAAATCATTCGCGTAGTTTTTGCGTAATGCGTGCACGAACATACAGGCAGACAAAATATTTAAAAATTGGTGATTTGGTATCTACCTATAACGATTACGTTAAAATATCAAAATATATTCAATGTACAGAAACAGGTTTTTTCAGTTTTAGGTTCTTACCGGAAATTGTTATTTAATTGTTTCCTCGTTTCTTTATTGTTACTTTCCTTGATTATTTTACATTTTACATAATTTTATATATTTTAACCTATGTTGCAGATACTGATTCTAGTTCCGCTGTGGTTTTTAATAAGGTTCTTTATAAAGGAAGGATACATGGCGGATATATGCAACACGAGACCATTATTTTAAATGGATATGACGGGAGTGACGTCGAAATCATTGGCGGTATGCTTTTCATTTATTTTTTTAGAGAAATAGCTAAAATATTTCTAATATTTTTTATATATGAGTCGATTATGTATCGATCGATAATCGAACGATCTCCGTGGCGTAGTGGTTCGTTCGCTGGTTTCAAGGTGTTATTCAGTCTTGGGTGTTTGTACAGGTGAACAATACAAATAAGTCAGTAGGAAAAAGTCCGAAACTATAGGTTTGACTATAGGTCCGAAACTATGATTGCGCAATCTGTTCTTAGGAACCACGTCTTTGACTTTAACCAAAATAATAATAGCATTAAATTTATTTTCTCAATCCTCTTCGACAACTGGGAAACGAATCTGGTCAAAATTCCAGCAAACAAAATTGTAAATTTTATCGCTGGTATTATTGCTGTGAATCAGATTTCACAAGAAAAATATTTTTTGTGTAAATGAAATCCTGCGTAAATAATTTTCAGATAAAACTCAATTTCTTTGTTTTTAAGCGTTTTGTCTTAATAAGAGCGCTTAGTATGTCTGCATGCTTAATTTAGACTACTTATTTATCGTTTCCATCAGTTTGGTTTTACAAACATTTCAAAAAAGCCATATAAATACATTTTTAATGCGATTTCTTTTATTTTCATTTAAAAGTAAACCAAAGCCATCTCGAGAGGTTCTGGGTTCGAATCCCGCTGGGGGCAGATGTTTGTGTGGTGAATACAGGCATTTGTTCTGCAGTCTTGGATGTTTATATGTATTGTATATAAATATTTCTATGTAGTTATAGTACATTATGATATCAGTGCGGTAAGTTGAAAATTACAGCCGAGGCGATATTGCCCTAGCCGTGCAGGTGAGGGCTATAAGAAGGCAGAGGCTGTAATTATCAAACCGCACGTATGTCATATGACGTTTTATAACACATTTGCGAGGAAATAAATAAAACTCAGACATTCTTAAACTAATAAATCTTTAATCACTTGTTTATGAAATTAAAGAATTAAATGTTTATTTATTATATTTCATCTACCAAAGGTAATTTTATTAAGAAAATGTTGACTACCTTTCTGACATAAAAACTCTTTGCTAAGATTTTAAAAAGCATCGTTCGTCTTTAGATGGAACATTATAAACTGTGCGTTTTACACTATCGCACAGGTACGTAATGTAATAGATTATGATATTGAAATTGGTGAAATAAGAGACCCTTTAGCAAATGGGTTATAAAATATATTTATCCGTCATCTAGTAACCGTAACACAAGCAGCATAAGTTGCTTAATATGGGGCTAGATGATAGGTGAGATCGGTCTAAAGATTCCAGAACGAGCGTTTTTTTTTGTCACAAATTGAAGATTAATATTGTATGTTTAAATTTCAGTGTACAGCGCGGCATTCAGAGCAACACACACAGATGGGGTCGTTATAGTCGAATCTGTTGGAACATTATCTCTGCCTCCGAATATACAATATATTATCTTAGAACTTCGAGCGGATAAGGCGGGTGCCGTTTTACTTTTGGAATATACTGATACAGGTTAAAACATTTGCAAGTTATAATGCACACTTTTGTAATAGGGGTTAAAGTATGAAATTGTCGTTTTTTTCTCTATTAGTATTTTGTCTGTAACTATTTCATAGGTAATACTATTTCATAGGTAATAGTTACAGACAAAATACTAATTGAGAAAAAAACGACAATTTCATACTTTAACCCCTATTGATAATTTGTTGTAAGTTTAATTGTGTTAAAATTGGACACGGAGACAACTCTTTTTAAGTTCCTCCCGAATACATCATTTTATTTGCATTCACTTAAAAACGATAAATAATTTTTATTAAGTGTGATATTACACATATTACTAAAGCTTGTCTAATGATAGATGCCAAATATTATTATCTTTGGATTTGTCGTTGTGAAGAAAACTGAAAAAAATTTAGTATGGAAAATGCAGAATTCCCCAAAATACAAAACGACAATTTCATAGGTAAGGACCTAATATTAAGTTTCAGAGTATTGTTAAAAAATAATTACCTCCTCTTAAAATCGACCATATTTTTAAGCTCTTTTGATTGATTTTGATAATTTGTTGTAAGTTTAATTGTGTTAAAATTGGACACGGAGACAACTCTTTTTAAGTTCCTCCCGAATACATCATTTTATTTGCATTCACTTAAAAACGATAAATAATTTTTATTAAGTGTGATATTACACATATTACTAAAGCTTGTCTAATGATAGATGCCAAATATTATTATCTTTGGATTTGTCGTTGTGAAGAAAACTGAAAAAAATTTAGTATGGAAAATGCAGAATTCCCCAAAATACAAAACGACAATTTCATAGGTAAGGACCTAATATAAAGTTTCAGAGTATTGTTAAAAAATAATTACCTCCTCTTAAAATCGACCATATTTTTAAGCTCTTTTGATTTGTTTTGATAATTTGTTGTAAATTTAATTGTGTTGAAATAGGACACGGAGACAACTCTTTTTAAGTGCCTCCCGAATACATCATTTGATTTGCATTCACTTATAAACGATAAATAATTTTTATGATAAGTGATATCTCTGGATTTGTCGTTATGGAGAAATCTGAAAGAATGTTAGTATGGAAAATGCAGACCTCCCCAAAATCTCCATACAAAACGGCAATTTCATACTTTAACCCCTAATATAATATATTACCTTTGGCGGTACCGCGAACACCGGCGTCCGCAAACAATAGATAATTTTATTGTGTCTCGTTTTGTGCCCGTTGACTACGACAGCATTTAGGTTTAGTCATTCACTTTGGTAATCTTAATAAATTGTGATATTATTCAAGTTATCCAATGTAACATGTAAATTACATATAAGTGTGGAGAATTGAAATCTTAAGTACTATGATCTCGACAGATATCCCAGTAACACCAACAGTAACATTCGGGACACCGTCGTACGTGATTCGCATTGGTATCAATCATTTTGGACCAGTTAGCAGAGTCGAAGCGACGGCGGACAATGGTGAATCTGTCACTTACTCATTGAGTGTTGACAATCGTAAGTATGGTAACCGCATAGAAATTATATAACCTGTATTTGTGTTAAATGCAATCAAAAATTGTTAAAAAGCAATAATAACAATAGTATACAAAGGAGGACTAATATCTAATAGAGATCTCTGCCAGCCAACCCATTACAGGTGTGAGATTTCGTATTGAAAGGGAAGACACACCAGTGCGAAGGAGAAAAAATTAAAGATGTTTAAACTAAATATATATTATAGTTCACGGTTTCTTCTGAAAAAATATTTACTAGTTCGTATGGTGAATGTTGTTGTGGTGAACGATATAAAAACAATTCAATTTGCAAAAGGTGTTATTTAAACGGTCAGCAAATAATTCAAATTTCGGTTAGCTAGAAAATACCTTTGGTAGCCTAATTTACAAATTGGTCAGCAACTCATGTGCAGCAAATATTTCTAAATTTGTCACAAAAATAACCAATTGTTCAGCAACGTATGGGCAGCAGATATTTCTACGGTCAGCAAAATAACTAATTGGGCAGCAAACCTGATGTTTTCTCTTCTGCCAAATTGTATAATATACTTACGAGTATGTTATTATTTTTTGATGACCCTTCAAAATAGTATTTTTAATGTCCACTCAATTAAAACAAAGCGATTATTCAGCCATGTGGTAGCGGCTTATTAAAAAAAATACTACCAACCCATCTCTTCTCTTGGTTGTAGTAAAAGACGACTAATGGACTTAGAACTGCACAACCATCCAATAGCTTATAGCGGCGACGGACTCACCACTTGTCACGCTGAGTGCAGTCACTGTTTGATGAAGCGCGGACTATGGCACTGGACTGCTTTTACGGTGCTTTTGCCTAGTCTCTTATTGACTTATCATCACGCTTCTTTCCCCGAAGGGGTAGGCAGAGGTGTTAAACACCCACATTTCGCTAGATATGTTATGTCCCCATGTAACATGTGGTGAGCCTCTTGCCATGCACCGAACAAAATGTGAAGCAAGCGATATTCACAATGAACTGTTCATAAGTTTTATTCAAACTCAGTAGTTCAGTACTGCTCTGACTAACCCTTAGGGGATAATAGTCGTAATGATATGTAGGTATGTATGTATGTGTGATTGTTTTTAAGGATCATACAAAAAATAACCTTTTCTAATATCTTTAAGAATACATTTTATAGGAATTGATCCTTGATCCTTTTCCTAGATTTTATACATTTCCGGTAACAAATTGCTGCCCAAATAATTATTTGCAGCGCAACAAATTATTTTGCTGTCCAACTAATTATTCCGCAGAATATTTGTCTGCTGCGCAAATTATTTATCAGCTGAGTTTTTTTTGCTAACCATATAATAAAATGGCTGCCCAATTAATTACTTCCCATTTTCAAACAGAAACAAATCCAATATGTTGATTAGAGAGGCAACGAAACATAGGTGGGTACTATTTAACCTTGGGAACACTAATGTGAAAGACAAATCGAATAAGGAATATTCCCGTTAGGACTGTGTGGCATGAGTCTTATAACAAGCGCTGTTTATCGCCGAAATACAAGACACACCGTAAATCAATCCTTACAGATAAAGAGTGGGTTGATCAAAACGCCTCTCTGCCGACACGCAGGTGAAAGGCACAGGCAATATCATTAATTGTATTAAAATTACGGTGTTATTTTTAGAGCTACGAGTATGTACATGTGTGAGGATAACCTCTTTTTCATAGGATATATCGCGTTATCAATTACATGATCTGGTTATTTTTTTCCCTTAGTCTATATTCGTCCCACTGCTAAGCACAGGCCTTCCTCATGGAAAACCCACCACGCTCGCTGGTCGAATGCGGGTTGGTGGGAAACGGTAGTAATAGCGACCCGGACCAATGCTTAACGTGCCTTCCGAAGCACGCAGTTATGCGTACTTTTTTAACCAAGAAAACCCTTTATGCGTACCCAAGCCGTGGGGACGCAGACTTGGGTTATGTGGGAATCGCCCGAAAGCCAACCTACAAAAAAGTGGAGGGTGTTCTGACCCTCTATTGATCGGTCGAACGAATAGCTCATCGCATATCTCTCCCTGTTTGACCGACCAGATGAAAGCTCACACATTTGTTATAATTTTCTTTCTCATAGTTTGAGTGAGGCACTCTTCATAAATAGTGATAAAGTGTATGTAACACTATACACTTTACCACAAATTATTAAGTTATATTCGCATGGAAACTAAAATCTATAGATTTTTTTACAGCGAGAGACGTTGACTTCGTACAAATGCTTACAACGTGCCTACAACAACGTATATTAATTGCAAACATGTCCAAAAGCTCACATAATCAATGATTTTATGATCAGGAGCTTGTGAATATTATTGTATTTAAGCATACATTAAAAACATTTATATTACCTGATTAGGTAAAAAAAGTTAAGTAGATAGTTTAGGTAACATATGATATTCCATATATACTCGATAATCGTAAGTCTGGGCTTAATGGTAAACTAATATTTGTACTATTAAATACCTACCTTTTCGTTTAAATAGTTTTACAAATAACATTTATTATGCGATGAACTTAATATAATTATATTTTATTAAAATCGTACGAAATTCTATAAATCGTATAAGTTATTTTAAACGACTTAATTTAAAGTTGGATTAACCGACCAACTAATACCGAAATTGATTGCATAGATAACACTCCAAAGATATTCTAGTTGTCCATGTATTGAATACCCAAATAACTTTCATCTTATCATTGTAATATAGTATATATTCTACGTAATAAATTAGTAATATACGATAAACCTCCGATGAATTAGCGACGAGATCACGAGGGTTTCGACATAATTAATCTTTAGGCCTAATTTCTTAGTTTTATGTATATTTTTTGTACAGTTACTTATTAGACGGCAATTTTTTTGTATTTCAGAACAATTACAGGCCAGATTGTCGATAACTAATGATGGAGAGATTCTAGTGTCTGCACCAGTCAACAGTGGAGTTTACGACTTTCAAGTTATCGCCACTACTATTTTCACACAAGCACGCGGCACAGCAATGGTAATAATAATATCCTTTTAGTTTTATTATTGACATCCTTTATACAATTATGATAAGTAGTTTAAGTAGCGGCATATAACTTTGGTATTGATCGTTACGTGGAGGTGATACCTGGCAATAGCTGCGCATAAGGTACTGACGTGGCACGAATAGGGAAGGCGGATGTGACCGGAGAGCCAATCGATGCCGCCGATTATGGATGAGATGAGATGCTGAGCGCCGATAGGCTAACGGTCAGCACCAAAGTCATATGCCGCTACTTATACCATAATAATCCGAATTCGAGTTAGACAAACAGTACTAATCAATAAATAGGGCTGTTTTTTGCATACCTTTAGATATAGGTACGTATCGTGGAGTTTGGATAAACATAAATAGTTAATGAATATCACTTGCCTAACATACACTGTGTTCTGTGCAACTACAGGGCAATAGGCTCACCTCTGTTACACGAGGTCTTAGATACATCAAGCGTAAGCATATTATAACCTTTGCTAGCCTCTTGATTATGTTTTTGTTTCATTTTGAACTCCTATACACAACTACTTATACAACTGTATAGAATCGCCATATATTTGTGACAAATTAATGGAAGTAATTTCTGACAACACTAATCTTATGCGTCAATTTCATTTTTAAATGTATTCTCTCATGTATTCTGCCGTCGATTTTTCTGCAAGAACTAACGTGGAAAAATAAGCTATTGGATTATTTTATTTAACTACTCAAGGTCCACTAAATGAGACTCAGTAGAAACATCTTTTGTTTCCGAACACCGGTGTTCGCAGTGTCCGCCAAGGGATTAAATAGCTATATAGCAATATAGATGCGTATTTGAGTCTCCTTCCATCAGAAAAGTACATAAGGATGTACCTAGGTGAAGGGTAAAGTACATATGGATGTACCTAGGTGAGCTGTCAAAGTATCTAATTTCAATATTATCTGCTACAGGTTTACTTAACGGTTGAAGCTATAACAACTTGTGGAGATAATGACATCGTGTCAACACCAATGATTGTTATAGATAGAGACGAAGAACAACCCAATCGGAATCTGGTTGTTTTAGACCCAACCCAACACGCTGGTTGCAAGTACATTATATCGAACAGTTGGCCTGCTGATCAAGAATGGTTTTACGTAGATGAAACTGGACTACATTCCTATTCTATTGAAAGAGAACATCCGTCTATTGCTTTCATGGCTTTATCTCAAATACAAGCTGAGCTTACCTTACAATGTGACAGTGAGACCAAGCGGCGTAAGAGATTCGTAGAGCCAAGGCTCAACTCACTCGGACCTTACGATTATGGGGATAATTCTTGGATAATCGGAAAAACTATTGAATATGACCCCAGGAAAACCATTGTTAATTTAATCGTAAATGACATCAATGATAATCCACCAATATTTGTTGGTAAAGAAAATGAGCCAATTGTTGTTGGTTACCCGGTAGCAAATATTCAATCAACAATCCTCCCACGATCCCTTGTCGAGTTACAGGTACGTTAATTACGAAAGATTGCTATTGTTATTATACAATACTCACTTTGCAATACAAAAGCTACATCCAAAGTGGTTATCAATAAAATATTAAAATTAAATCTTTCTAATAGGCAACGGATGCTGATGTCGGTATAAATGCAGCTATTGTGTATTCGAGCACTGAACCACAGTTAGCAGTTTCTTCAACAACTGGATTCGTTCATGTTAAAAATGAAGCAAATTTAGTAGACAACATGCAGTTAACTGTTAGAGCAACAGATCTTAATGGACAAGGACTCACTGGAACTATATCAATTTTGGTAAGCAATTCTAAAGTATTGATTAAAATCAATCATTTAGTAGTAATAACTAAATTAACTAATAATTTGTATTATTTACTAATATTATAGGTAAAGATGTTAGAGCCAACAAATATAGTCGTGCTGACAGTCCGTAATTCTTTCTTAGAAGATGAAAATTCTATTTTAAATAATATAAGTTATGAAGTTGGCTACGAAGTAAAAGCTTTAAGATCTGCAGTCATACTAAATGCAGATAGCGGAATTCAAGCAACAAGAACCAGTCGAAACGTCCCTGGTGCATCATTGGAAATCTATATTTATGGATTGATAGACAGAGAACCAGTATCTGTAGAAAAGCTAGTAAGGTAAATACGTATAGAATCCTGAATCAATTTGTTTGTTCACCTTTATGAGAGAGTTTTTCACCTGGTTGATCTGAGCTGTAAACACGATAAAGCAATTGTTATAACTATAATATCTTAATATTACAGTGACCTTACGGAAAGTGCATCTACGTTGCCGGTGGTTATCGCAAGTATATATTCATTGGAGAAACATCTCGAAGCTCAGCAAAGTTGTTCATTGCCATCAAGCAATACAGGACTGTTAGCAGCTACAATAGTTTTGAGCGTTTTGCTTTTCTCTGTAATAGTAGCTGCTATAGTATGGTTCCTTCTTCGATGGTCGGTTTTGATTTTTTTATTTATCTACCTGCCTCTTTCTTGTTAATCAAGAATATTCTCTATGTATTGTTTTTTTGTTCATAGGAAAAGAAAACAAAACTACCGACGATTTACAAACAGTTCTGATTTAAATTCGCAATCTGATGCTGGCTCAGAAATTAAGGCCGAGGTACCTCCTAGACCAAGAATTAACGTAGAAGAATTAAAAAGAAGTGAAAAGAGACTTCAAGAGATGTTAAAAGCTCCTGTCGAAGATGTCACCGTTGAACCGTCTACTGCTGCAATAAATCCTGATACAGTTATTTCATTACCAGATACTATATTGGCTCCAATTGTTATACAAGATAAATTAAAAGATGCCGATGAATCTGATGAAGACGAATTTGGCGAAAGAAAAAAAGCAAGAAGAAAATCGGTTGTAACATTTAATGAAAATGTAGAGAAAATCATCACAATAGATAATACTCTTGATGATGAAAATGATGAAAATGATGAAAATGAAAATGACGTATATAGGTTATAAAAATATATTAACAAATTTTTAAACGAAATGTAAATATTGTATATACCGAAACATATCTGATATATAATTTAAAACTCATTTAACCACTTTATGAATTAATAATGGTAGGATTACAATGGATTCCTCAAACGCTTTCAAGCACAATGTCGTTTAATTTATTGAAGTTGTTTAATTTATAGAAGATCAGTGAAAGATACCAAATAAATAACAATTATCGCTATCATTTGTAAAATGTCAAAGTCATCGCTAAAAGTTTTACAAGAAGCAATAAATTACCCAAGAAACCAAATCGTTTATTTTTTAAATTCAAGTGTCATGCATATACAATTTAAATATCGCCTCCCAGAAAAATGAAGGACAAATTTACGCCACTATGAACTTTGCTTCTAATAATAGAGTTGGAGTAAATTTTCAATTGCACCAATTGAGAATACTGTTCCAATTTAAAAAAATCTTTCAGTGTTGAATAGCCTATATATTTAGGAAAGCTATAGGCTACATACCATTACTACACATACCATCACTATCTCAAAGTAACTATTCTACGCGGACGAAGTCGCGGGCAAAAGCTAGTACCTAATATTTTCGGTATGTATCTTCTCAGATCAAGTCAGTCTTTTTTTATGTAACCACTGTCTACGCTGACGATCAATATCCTACAAAATCGCTTATGGCGAATATACTTAGATGTAAAAGGATTAACACGGCATGTTTTTATTTCACTTCTTTGTAAGAGATTCTTTTTGCATTGTACATTTTGGAATTATTACATCGTCGTCGTCCTCAGCCTACATACGTCCCATTGCTGGGCACAGGCTTTTATCGTGCAACAAGCACCTGAGGAGTATGGGCTGTAACATCACCACGCTGGCCCAATGCGGGTTGGTGAGTAGAAACAGTTGCATTAGCGACCGGGACCATCGGCTTACTGTACCCCTGCAAGTTTGCATTGTAAAAAACTCAACTTTTTTAGTTGCGTTAAGAATGTCAATTTGTATGCGAAACGTGATTTCAACTAATCTCCGCTAGGAGCGCTTTTCACGTTTCAAAATTAGTTTTTTTACAATGAAAACATACACTAGGGGTACAGATTGCCATTTCGTTACTTATACCGTAACCCTACCGTTTTGATAGGTTTTTATTTTGCTAATAACTATTTTCCCCTTTTTATTGATAAAATGTCCTACGTATATCTTTCCTTATTATATAGGGACTGAAACATAACACATCTACCCATCCCTTCGGCGATGTACGGTATCATATTAGAATGATATTAGAATGTGTTAATATAATTTTGCCTCGCGTGCAAGAATAGGTATAGTGTGACTTTTTTCCCATTAAAAGTTTGCAAGCTAACATCTCACGTATCCTGATTTTTATCTCAATAATTTAAATGTTAAACCTCAAAATATTGCGTGTTCTTCAGATATTATGACTGCGTTTTTTCCCAGAAATATTTAAATTAATAAACAAGGGACACATCCTGTTTCTGATCTTTATGACATCCTGTGCTTTGATTTAAGTGATCTAATATTTTTAAGGTCCGGTCATTTCTTGTATTTAATGAAGCCAACGCTTAATTTATAATATATTTCTATACTATCTATGTCTAGCAATGGTCGAGCATATGTTGAATGATGCGATATGGGTATGTCTTAATCGAAGCAAGTAGAAATCTGTAATCTCAGCCTACCCCACCGGCACAAATACGTGAAAATTGTGTATTTACCTAAAATAATAATGCAATACCAGAACTTTTCAATTTTCTTACTGTTAAAACTGTAATGAATACAAATATAAATAACGCAAAATATATAAATTGCTTAACTGCAATGGCGGCCCGACTTTTTATCAGTAAGACATCATCTAGAAGGTAAAATGATATGACATCTCAGGACGTGCCAGAGACTTGTTAACCGCTAGAATAGACCTACACATACAGCTGTTCATACTAATTGTGGTCGGTAGCATGGTACTCCCTACAAGGCAAGCTTCACCGTTACCTAAATTACTTTTTCTTATCTCCTGACCGTAAATCACTTGTTTGCTTTGTTTTAACAACATAAAACAGAGCTATAAACAACGACTAGACTAAAGCCGTGGATAAAATGAATAATTGTTTATGGACAAGTTCAAAATGTTAAAGTATACTCGTATTGTTACATTAAATTGCATCAAAATTTAAGTTAATTATAGTAAAAATATTACTTGCTCAAATTAAATATCGATATCGAATTTATATAAAAATTTGAGGTTTTTATATTATAATAGGTTGGGGAAAAAGTTTCTTCGCATTTTTTAAGAAAATTCAAAACATTTTTTAATATAGTTTATTTACATTTAACTAAAGTATTTAGGTACCATTTTGTTCGATAACTTTTTGCCATCTTGTAGGTAGGGACATGATCCCATTGCTATAGAAATTTTGGGACTTCTGGTCAAAATACCGCGACAAGTGGTTTTGGCAGTCCTCTCGTGATGTTAACCTGACACTGCCTAAAGAATTCTGAAGAGACCGAAACAGGTGGAAATCTGAAGGTGCAAGGTCAGGATGCATTAACACCGCCCAGCCAAACTCTCTTAATTTTTGCTGAGTGGCTAAAGATGTGTGAGGTCTAGCGTTATCATGATGAAAAACCACACCCCTTCTGTTGATTAATTCCGGCCGCTTTCTCTCAACTTCTTGCGTTAATCTCATCAGTTGTTCGCAGTAGAGTTCAGAATCGATGGTCCTGCCTGGTGGTAACAACTCATAATGAATAATGCCCTTCCAATCCCACCACACACACAGCATCACCTTGTTGCGAGTTAACCCGGGTTTCGCCACAGTCTGTGAAGCCTGACCGGCCTTTGACCACGACCTTTTTCGCACGTTCTTGTCGTACGTGATCCACTTTTCATCACCAGTTATCAGCTTCTTCAAAAATGGTTCGGTTTCATTACGTCGTAATAAAGAATCACAAATGAGTACACGGTTCATTAGGTTTCTTTCAGTGAGCTCGTGAGGTACCCAAATGTCGAGCTTTTTTGTGTACCCAGTTTTTTTCAAATGCGCCAAAACTGTTTTGTGGTCAATTCCCAGTTCTTCAGCTACGTCGTAACTACTGACTTGCCGATCATGCTCCACTTTTTCAAAAATGGCATCCATTTTTTCTGTAATAGGGCGACCAGAGCGACGTGCACCTTTGACATCAAAATTTCCGGATTGAAAACGCTTAAACCAAATTTGTGCTACTCTCACAGACACTGCACTAGGTCCATAAACATCGCAAATTTTTTTCGCGGCTTGCGTTGCATTTTTACCTTTTTTGTAGTAAAATTTTAAAATGTATCGAATTTCTTCATTAGATTCACTCATCTTGGCGGTACGAAAAACAAATGAAAATCACTCATTTTCCTAATTTGAATTTGGAATTATGTTCTTTAAAATTTAAACTTTCAATGATACCAAAACCAGCCAGATACAAATAGTATAGCCAAAGAGATTTTATTACAAGTTTATATATACTATAATGCGAAAAGACTTTTTCCCCAACCTAATATATCAATCCATATAGAAATCATACCTATACCTATTTGGATATACATATGTAAGATACGTATGTAGGTAAAATACGGAACTGTTGGCAATTCCATATCCATCGACTGATATAACGTTTGAAAATACAAAATTGTTCATCATCTTTAAGCCCCACCACGGGCGCTGTAAAAATGTTGCAATCGTTTTCAGCGAACTTTTGCACTTGACTACGTTACATTAAAAATGCTTTAAAAAAAAAAAAAACATATGAATAACTTCTGGGACTCAACTCACACCTATCAAATATCCTAAGAGTAAGCGCGTGACGTTGGCAATAAAGATAGTAAATGACGGATAGGTTATGGATAGTAATGGACAGATGTTTAATAATTATTGGTAGGTAGGTACTGTACTGGTATAAAGATAAGTATTATATTGATTCCTTGAAAAAACATCCGTGGCTGAAGCACGAAAGATTGTATTCGACCCACAAGTTGTGAAGCCTCGTAGATGATGTCGCGATGACGCCTTAAAAGCGTACAAGCCATACTGCTACACAGTACACAGTTCATAAAAATATTATTGGCCAAGAAATATCTTTTAAAAATTAAAAATTTGCATAGAATAACTTTTAATCAATTATGCAAACGAAGTGATGAGAGACTCAAAATTGCTGTAAATCAACACTTGACCACTATTATCACAGTACAATGACATTTAGTTGCAATCGGTAAATTTTTTATTATTTAAAAGTCCATTTGTGTCTATATAAATAATTGTCGACCGTGACCAATAGTCATGGAAAAATATAAATGTTGTATAAAAATGTTTGTTTGTCTTCATCTTATGAATTAGAGAGGTGATGAATATAATTAATTTCAAGGCACGAAAAAGCTCTCTTGATGTAAATATCCGATAAATATTACTTAACAACCTACTCGAACAAAGCCTGTAAATTTCTTCTCTTAGGCGGTGTTTCTTTCTTCTCTTCTCATCCTATTGCTATTCAGGCGTCTGTACACGGAGAAAATACACAAAGGTACGGGCCGTAACACTACCACGATGGCCAAATGCGATTTTGTGGATAGGAACTTTTCAATAGCGACCAGGACTAACAGCTTTAAGTGCAATTCGATGCTCGAAGCCACTCGAGGTCAAGTTTAGTTGTATATATACACATTTAAGGAGGGATCATAGTGAAATCTTTGTTTTAAAGATCGAGGACCAAAGCATACGAATTACTACACCACCAAGTTTCTCCAAATATTTGTATTACAATATTATAGTATACTAAAATATCTCGGACTACACAGTCTCTATTTAGTGGTATGTAAATCTGAGAATTACAGATACGTTATGATTTATTTTTGGTCTCCGATAACGGTTATAGGCTTATCACGTAGAACCACGAAGTTACTGACCAAGTGTGGGTGTGCTCTGCAGTTCTGCCTACCACTTCGAGGATATAGGCGTGACACTATGTATCTATAGTGAAATCAAATCAAACATCGATCACGACATTAATAGCCAACATAATGCTAAGTGATTCTTTTTTCTTTAATTATCAATAAAAAATTACAATGAAACTTAACTTATAGCTTATTACAAATCACAAGCATTTATTTTATGCGCCAGAGTTCGCCAAACCATTATTTACAAATTTATTTGCACTCCTTCTTGATACTATTACTTCTTGACTTTTACATTATTACAACTTTATAACTCGTCAACATGAAGGTGGCATCGCCTCCCTTCATTTCACATTTTCTTTTGAAATCCATGCTGGGTCACGTTCTTACTCATTTCCTAGTTTTTATTAATATTGGCTCCTAAATACCTAACACATTTACAGTCCACTCCCTTATGTAAAAAACACGGTTTATGTAAAAAGGTGTTAGGTAGGTACTATTCAAATAAAAATACAGGTACGAAAAAGGGATGTAGAGGTAAATAATTGTAATAAAAAGTAACGGCGACTTTACGATGGAACTTAAGATGTTTATCTACTTGTAAATAAAATCACGAAAATGAGTGTGTGTTTCTTGTTTATAGTATTGGTGCAGAGAATTTTAAATGCACGTATACAGTTCTTACTAAACGAATACTTTACTCTGTAATTGTACGAACAGCAAAGCTACAAGAGACGTAACAAATTATCTGTTCTTAGTTAATAATCGCACAGAAATCGAGACGACTTTACAAATTAAAGAGTGGTAAGCATTTTAACCACTAAAACATAATGTATATGACCCAATAGTCGTCGGAAAGGATTTAAAAAAACACGTTTGAGTGGAATCACTGCAGACTCTGGGTAATTCCGTTTAGGGTACAAGGTGATGAATATAAAGCCTTTTTCAATTCAATAATAATACTAAAGTCTTCTATGTCAAAACAATATCAATTATTACAACATAATATAACATAATAATAATTATTAGAGGCAAGAAAAATTATAAAATAGTAATATTTCATTTTGAATACATAAATAAAGATAAATAAATAAATAAATATCTTCAGACATTCACACCTATCAACTGGCCAATACTAGACATCTAATGCCTGTGTTATGGATACCAGATGGCGGACAAATATATTTAATAGATAAATACATATAAATATGCAGAATATAATATACATATATAAACACCCAAGACTGGAGAACAAATGCCTGTTCCCACAAACATTTGCCCCCACCGGGGATCGAACCCAGAACCTCTCGAGATGGCGACGCCTTGAGACCGGCGAACAGGACCACTTGACCACGGAGGTTGTCAAGACCACGGAGGTTGTCAAATAGCAATGCAGTGCTGGTTGAGGTCCAAACCGGTTCAGCGGCGGTCCATTGACATTTTCTTGGCATATCTAAAAAATTATAATATATCACACAAAGAATAGTTACATTGTTTGAAAAGTTAAATTAATAATTAAATAATCATTAAGGTTTTGAACCAACCGACAAAAACACCGAAAAAAAAAATTTTATTAGCGCGGCTGATAACAAAAAAATGCACGTCACGCTCACATCGTCATCAGCCTATGAAATGAAATGAAATGAAGCTTTATTTAATCATTTAGATAACAAGTAGTTACACTTATGACGCGTCAAAACAATAAAAGTTTACAAACAAAATATACACGTCTACTTGTATACCTCTACATATTTTTCTTCCTGTTCACTATATATACCTAATACCTATAATCCTAAAAATATTTGTCATAAATATTTTTCAACCACTTTTACCTTAGATCTAAACTTACCGCCGTAAATATTCATGCTCGAAATACTTTCGTAAACATTTTATATGCTCGAAACACGATAAAAATGTATTGTGACCTAAAAATATATAAGATAAGTAATTGTACATACGATTACGAAGAAACGCAAAATATTTCATATTTCATTTAAATGTATTTAAATATTTGAGCCATCCAAGACTACAGTGATGACAAAACTGAAAATAAAAATATTCAGACATTCACACCTATCAACTAGCCCCATTTTAAGCAACAAATGCTTCTTGTGTTACGGATACTAGATGATGGATATATTGATATAATAGATAAATAAATATATACGAATATTAGGTCCTTACCTATGAAATTGGTGTTTTGTATGGAGATTTTGGGGATGTCTGCATTTTACATACTAACATTTTTTGAGTTTTCTTCACAACGACAATTCTAAAGATATATATAATAATATTTGGCATGTATCATTAGACAAGCTTTTGCTATATGTGTGATATCACACTTCTTAAAAATTATTTATCTTTTTATGTGAATGCAAATCAAATATGTATTCGGAAGGCACTCCGTGTCCAATTTTAACACAATAAAACTTACAACGAATTATCAAAACAAATCAAAAGAGTTCGAAAATATGGTCTATTTTTAGAGGAGGTAATTATTCTTTAAGAATACTCTGAAACTTAATAGTTACGATCAAAACACTAAGAGAGAAGAAAAACACCAATTTCATAGGTAAGGACCCAATATTTAATAGCTATACAGTTGGCTGATCGAAAAACTAATGGGTTTTAGACTAATAACCAAAATATCTTCGACATAATCTTGCCGAATTATCGTTGTCCCAACATCGAAGCCCACGTAAGTCTTTGCCCCGTGGTACTCAATAAATGATTGAGTTCGTGATATGCCCTCTGTGATTGATAATACTTAAGCTCAAACTTTATTATGGTTACGACTATCAATCAATAGGTTTTTAACAAGAGCAGTAACAAGACAGTACAATAGCATACTGATATATTAAATTTGTGTTTCCTTAACAGGATTATACAGGTTTTTGTCAGTTAACATACAATAACATTACTATAGGTCTCATACATAGTATGCATATTAGGTTTTTGGACTAAAATATTTAAGTATACTAAGGCCCAATTGCGCGGTCGAGAGTTAGCACCTAACCCTGGGGCAAATATATGGCTAAACCCTGGGTTAGGCGCTAACTCTCGAATGTGAAATTTGGACTTAAGAAAGTTTAAAGAACCTTTTTAGCGTAAACTATATATTTCTATATTTACTTTTAAGTCTAATTCAATTGCAAATATTGTTCATAAATTTTGCATTATCAACATTAGATAACATTTTTGCACATAAATTTATTATTATTTAAGACTCAGCGTCAGTACATAATAATAAATCCATGTCTGCAAAGAACTAAATGACATCAACCATATTTCTATGGAATGCTGGCCTGCCTTTAAACTTTTTGTGCATGAATTTTTCTAATGTACTATGGATTTCTAAAAACTATTCAAAATGAAAATCACAATGAATTTCATTAGTTTAGATGTGAAACTTAAATATGTCATCAATGTATCTGAAAATAAAACTGTATCAGTTCTCTTGACCTTCCTAATATGGGAAAACTGAATTAAAAAGCATTATCTGAATAAAAAAGATATAATTCAACCAACAGTTTTTTTAAATGACTTTTCTTCGTGCACGTAATCTGTGGTAGTAGTACTTTGTAAATCAAACAATTAAACAGTTTCACATGCGAAAAAAAATGTAAAATTTACATTAATGACACCGAAAACAGTTAAACTAATAATTTATCATCTTTTTATAACGTCACGAAACAACAGTAGTACAAAAAATGGCCCATTTTGCATAATGTCCTTTCGAAGTGGACTGTTAGCGACCGCCATCACAATATAACCTTTTCGAATCTAAGCCCTAAATTTGTAAGCATCAGGTAATTGCATCACTCGTGTAGACTCATTATATCTCTTACAATAACAGTAAAAAATCCTAGGTGCTATGAATGAACCTACTTCTTAAAAATCTACATCCACTTCTCGAAGACCCTCATTACTCTCGGGAGGGTGTTGTTCGAAAATTACCGCGCAAAGCTGCATTTCGCGTTATTATAGTACAGAAACTGCAACAATTATAATTCAGTTGTGGTTAGGAAATGGTTTTCCTGCCAAAACAATATGCTATGCTTAACGACCTCCTCCGACTTGTACAATCTACACCCTTTAGAAAGTGTCGAAATGTTTAATAAAATAAAACAAGATCGTTAGCAATTGTTTTTCTAAGTTTTTCTACATAAAGTGTTATCCTATTCAAGTCATGTTGGCATGAACTAACTAGATATACGTTTTCTTATACCTACCAAGAAAATCGCAAGTTAACCTAGGCCTACTTCCACTATGTCAATTCGATAGCATCTTCAAGAACCCTTAACTGAATGACAAAGCCGATGTCAAGGCGTGATTGATAAAGTTCCCTAAAGATTTTGTTAAACGCTTAATAATACATTTTTAAATTCATTATTATCTTTACGAGTACCGTGAAAAAATACACTCCAAAAACATTTTACAGTATATTGCAAAAAAGTATTTTATCATATTGTTTAAATTGCTTAATGATTTGCTGTTAGCGTTTATAGCATAATTAATATCCTAGGAGACACATTTCTTGTTTCAAAATTCAATACTTTCATCTTTATAACGTCAGCACTCATCCTCTATTTCTTATGAGTGTTTCAACTCGAGACACAAAACAAATCCGTAATAACACTGTTACAAACGTGCCCAGACTCCAAAGGGGATGTAATACGAAGCCAGCATGCGTTGCACGATTGACTCAGATTTCAGTATCGATGCATGTGTCTTGCATTCTTTCATAAGCCATATTTTAATACAACTAAGGGTTACCACCCACATGATGGTAGACATAGCAGTAGGTGGAATCCGTGCATGGGAGCTTTGATGGTAAATTCTTAAGTAGTAGGTATACGACCCTTGAACCAACCCCACGATATGCTATTTTTTATGCTCTCCATAATCACTAGTCACGCTGAGTGCAGTTACTGCTTGATGAAACGCGGACTATGGCAATGGACTGCTTTTGCAGTGCTTTTGCCTAGTCTCTGACTAACCCTTAGGGCATAATAGTCATTATATGTATGTATCACAAGTAAGTAGTACGAGTAAAAATTGTTTTAGTAACTTTACAATCCCGTGAGTCACATAATATTATGGCATAGACCCTTGATTTTTCTGTCGTGTGTCGTTTTCGACAGCTAAATCTTCAGCTGGACTGATGCTTAGATATTTGCCAGCCTTCTCAAAAGAAAAATTGGTTGCTATAAAAATCAAAATTATAATCAGGTTACATTTCAAATACTTATAAAACCTGTTTTGTTTTTACTTAAAGTTTCTAAATAACATCCTTAAAATACTAGTACCGTAATATTATCATGCAATCACTTTATTTGAATTTCAAAAGTAACTAAAGCTAAATGCTTATAACGACTTAATTTATTTTGCTTAATTGATACAGTTTTATATTTTTTATGCTCTTCATAATGACTAATAGTGTCAGCCGGGTCTCTTAATTAAAATCAGTTTGCCGTTTCAAAATTAATTACTTTACAAAAATATTTTGAACGTGATAGTGTAATCGAAAATATAGCATGTTACTTCTGCGGATAATACCAAAAAAATCTAACGTAATTGCTTTAAATTTACATACTATGTCTGTAAATTCATGTAAATAGTACGTTAGTATGCATATAATTCCATTATTTTTATTGTACTGACATAAAAAATTATGATGTCGGTATTAACGAGACTGATTGCAAATCTAGGAATCGGTAAGTAATATTCGAGAACAAATTTGTTGATAAGTTGCACAAATAAAATTATACGACGTAAGATTAGAAGCCCAAACATCCGTCTTATTTGGATGGCAACATGGTAAAAACATTCAGCACGAGTATCGTCTAGAATACCTTATACGAATATAATGAATAACGGAATCCTTTTAAATGAATGTTAGTCCAGTATTAGTATTAAAACTTGTAGTGTATATTCCTATTTCTTAGTATAAGATATATCTATATTTTTGGACGGGGAGAAATCTTCTATATGCCCACGGTCCTTTCCGTGAGAACGCTCGAGTCCTACGGAAGCTATCCTCTCAGCCGATACCATATCCTAGATTCTTTAATGAAATCCAGACGCGAAAAATATTTTATCAAAATTTCTACATAAATTGATTGATCTGTCCCATTCTCGCAAATTAAAATCTAATATAAAAATGGTTATCTGGTACACTAAAAAAAGTAGAGAAGCATTTAAAGCAGTGTCATCAAATACTCATCACGTGAGGTGAAGTTATTTGTCAGATCGACGGAAACCTCAACGGAAACGTGTCAAATGGCATTTGATACGTTTTGTAGGTTTTGATTGTGACCTCGACAAAACAAAAAAAATTAATGCGAATGAATGCTAATATCGCCTTCAAAAATATAAGTAGAAGTATTCTACAATGAAAAAAAGGTAATATTTTTTTTGCACAGTTAGAAAGTAGAGAATGAGATGGCTTAGTGGTTAGAACATGGCCGGGATTTACTCCGAATAAGATTAAGGGCCACTTGCAGGAAATTTTAAACCTAGTTTTAATCTCGGTTTAAATTTCCTACAAGTGGGCCTTAATTGATTAACAAGTGAACGCACCAATGTTTTACAAGCCGTTCTACCGAAATTTTTTCTGACGTAAATCCAAACCAAAATATTAAATAAAATGCCACTAATCCAAGCCCATTTCGAAAAAGTAAAAGGTTTATAGTAATAAATCAATACCTTTTCAACACGAACCTGCAGTAACTTCAGCGCTGTTATAAAAGTTTGCGGAAATATACACATAAGTATGGAATTTGGTAATTTATGTTTACGCAATGCGTAATAGAGTAAAACAAACATCATTACTAAAATCTACTTAGCTAAGCTCTAAGGATTTGCAATAAATCTAAGTTATCAGACTTAATGGCAAAATATTTTTCGAAAAAAAAACCTCATAATTTTTTTAAGACAGACACAAAGGCGTTAAAATCCCGTTCGACGTCTCTTTGTCAAACATAAGATGCTATGCACGAAATAAACGTTCCGAGACGTCTGAGAAAACCTCACATACCCACAAGGTTGTTAGAGTAATATAAATAAACATTACCTAATCTTAACAGTTTCATTCCGTTTTATAAATCACAGTGGTTTCGATGTTTTATTTTTAAAATTAGATGTGTGATAGATTTTCAAAGCTTGAATTGTTATTATTTTTTTTTTTCATCACAATATAATACTTCAAATTAGGAACATCTATTCCTTATTAAATGAATACAAGAGCGCCATGTTGAAACAATAACAATAAAGGTAAAAGTTATCATGGCTTGGAAAAAAATAAAATCTAAACGAATATTAAAAGTAGGATTTTGACATCGCCATATCGATAATAATTTCCGTATTTAAGTAAACTCTAATTTAAAAGACTATTGGCAATTTGATTTCTTTTATTTTTTTTGGTCTGGTCAATTTATAATTCCTAGGTCATTAAACTAAATATTTACTTTATCAGTTCGACATAAAGATCATTTCCCTATAATAAAATTAAATGTCTAGTCATAAAGTCGATGAGTTGTACAAGTTTTCTATCTTGGCGAGCTATACATTTTAGATCCCCTGTAACTTGCCTATCTCTATTAGTCATCATGTTCATTTATGTTCATAAAATAAAACCTGCTGCTATTAATGTTGTCACCTTTAACGAGAAGTCATCTATAAAAACATAGTGGTCAATTTAATGCGTTTTATGTTAAATAAAGTCTAAGATAATATGAAATAATTTTCTATTATTTAATTTCACAAAAATATATTTTTTAATGACCGTCTGAGAGAAAACTCCTTATATAACCCTTAACTAAAACATATCTAAATATTTTTGACAGCGATAGCTGAGTTATAAGCTTACGACTTACACGAACACAAAATTCATTCAACAACGAACAGCTTGTCAAACCAACTTCTAATGCAAAATATGAACTTTGGTGGTCAATGGTGACAAAATAAGCATACTATTATAAACATAAACATATATAAACTATATAGACGACAAAGCGATTGTCCTCTTTAATTTAATTATGAAAACGTTTTCTAATAGGTACCACAAAAATGTTAACAAAATTATTTCAATTTATAAACAAACAATTTCGTGACGTAGTCTTCGGTTAATTCGATGGCAATTAATCTAGGCTCATATTCCCAAATATTTATCCCAAATGTTCAAATATTTATTATTCATAACACGTCTTTTGCGCTTCGATATTGTGGTCCGTTGCGACTACATGAACCACACGAGAGCACACTCGTCTTTCGCTGCATAGTTTAAGTAATAGTGATTATTACATCCAAAACCGCACAATAGAGTGTACGTGAGCTGTATAGTTTATAATAAAGTCTGGGACATTATTTATCATTTTAAAATAATACCCATCGAGTTCAAAAGTTGAGAGGATGAATGAAAGTAGAAGAATGAAGTAAATATAAGCTAAGTAGATGTAAGTGCGGAGCTCGGTGGAGTAGTAGTCAGTGCGCTTTGGCTTCGATCGAAAACAAAGCTACCTTCGCCTTGGTCAGGCCGTGGATGGGTGACCAAGACTTTGTGATCTCGAGCTCCTCCATACTTCGGAAGCCGTTGGTCCCGGTCGCATTTGACCGTTTCTTCCCACCAACTCGCATTGGGCCAGCGTGGTGGCGTTGCGGCCCATACTCCTCATGTGTTTCTCCATGAGGAAGGCTTGTCCCAGCAGTGGGACGTATATAGGCTGAGGACGAAGTAGATGTAAGTGGGTAACTTTGAGGTGAACAAGAACGTACCATAACCAAAATGAAGAAATTCCAGGACAAAAGCAACTTCAACCGATGGGCGCGCATGGAAATAATATTTATGCTTAATATCTTCATGCACGCACATATTAATATTTTCCAGGGTCGTAGTAAATTGCTAACTTTTTCGAATAACAACGACACTAAAAGATTTAACAGCTTTACTGTTACAAAATCATCATTGGCCACAACATCAGTTACAGATCATAGTTGCAGCACTAGTGGGTTCAGAAGCTGCAGTATCTTCGTCTGTAACTATAGATAGAGCCCTACTTGCTTATTTTTATCAAAATCTCACCCAACCAACACCAAACTACAAGTCGCTAACCGCTAAGCACTCTATTTTATGGACCACAGAACAAAGTATTCATTGAAGGCGCTGTAATTTTTATGTTGCTTTTTACATAACGTAACACTCCTATACCCCCGAATGGTGCAGAACTTTTAACAGTCACGTGCTTTGACAAATATAAATATGATTTATGCATCTATACGGATTAAATCGACCGCCGTGGTCGAGTGGTCTGTATACCGGTCTCAAGGCGACGCCATCTCGAGAGGTTCTGGGTTCTTTCCCCGGTGGGGGCAAATTTTTGGGGTGATGAATTCATGCCAAGACTGGAGTCTTGGATGTTTATATATATTTATATATATTCAGGATATTTTTATGTATTTATCTAATAAATATATTTATCCGTCATCTAGTGTCCGTAACACAAGTAGCATTAGTTGCGTAAAATGGAGCCAGTTGATAGGTGTGAATGTTTGAAGATATTCTTATTATTATTAAATATGGATACATCGCTTAGTACCTATAAGATCTTTCAATGTGTATACACGTATTTGTATACATAATATAAACTGCTGCAATACTTCTTTTCTTTCTAACTACACTCTCGGGATAGACCCTGGATTTAAAAAAATAATAATAAATTGTTGATAGCTGGCTAACATTATGGAGTATAGATACATAATAGTGGTCACTGTCTGAGCAACTTTTTTATATTTTTTTATTTAATTTATTAGTAATACAATACACAACCTTAGATATAAATCTGCCAAACTGTTCTCTGTAACTGTAATCGGCAGTGTCCCAAACAAGTACACAATAACCTTAGATTAAGTATTTATTAAACATTACTAATGTTACTACAAAAAGGATGTTCACAAGATGGGTAACAGGTAAGCTCATGGGCTTCATCTCGCCTGATGGTAAGATGGTAAGCTTCACCTGTAATCCTCAACAACTGACGAACTGACTATCTTACTTCTGATTGCCAGAACACAACAATGTTTAAAACATTGTTAATATGGCGACAAATTTAGGTGAGATGGTGGTAGTTAGCCAGGCGGGCTTAGAAGCCCTACCATCAACCAAACCAAGCAGAATATTTCTGCTCGGCAGTTTAGACTACCAAGTTAAAGCCACCTAGCACTGGAGACGCTTGCACGAGCGAGCTCATACCCCCACCCCCAAAACCAAGCAACCCCAATAGCCGTTATGACTTTAAGGCACATGGAGAGGTAACACTTGCGCAACATTTGTTTTAAGGAGTTTCTTGAGCATTCAAATTCAGTGACTAAATTAGTGATTTGTTCATAAAAAAATCCAAAAGATTTAACAAATATCTGAATTGTTGTTCCTGCAAAACTTAATCTGCGACACAAAAGAATTTACGAGACACAATACTGTCATCGTAATAATATTCTTCTAGTTTTAAATGTGTGTATGTGTAGCTATCGCTTTACGATCTATTAAACGCGGCAATAACCTAATAAAATTATGTTAAATTAAATATAAATTCTAAGAAATAAATCCATTTACGACTTGTTTTTCGGGTGTTGGTTAAAATAATTCATTTCTTATATTTACTCTTTCTTTTCATTTTTTACTCATATACCTATTTTCATTTATTGCAACAGAACTCTAACCATTAAAATATCTATTCAGATGAGAATAATAACGTGACTGAAAATGTTCGTATTTAATATTGTGATTATTAGTTTTTAAAGTTTTATCAGTCATTTTTAAGGTTTTTTCAAGAGATAATAATTGTTCGAATCAATACTAACATTCTCGATTGCTTCAACTCAATTGGCAATTATTTGACAACTAAATGATAATTTAGTATAAAAAAATATTGCTTTTATTATTAAAACTTTTAGTCCTCATTAAGAATCAAGATTTGAACACTAATGGAATTATTATTTCAATGAATCTTATTTCTTATTATTTCATTATTTAAAGTTCAGTAATTTCGAAGACTTTTTGCAAGGTTACCATCACTTGCAAAGAAACTAGCATTAATTATGTATATTCTATTGATTTCCTTTAACTATATTTAATTATTTTTAAATCATTCGATAACTCATACAAATCCTGCTGATTCCATCAGACATTAATGGAGCTAAATTCTTATGAGACTTTTTAGAACAGAATTTTTTATTTATTTACGTAATTCATAACAACTGATTTTATTTAGTAATCGTGCAGCATTTACTCTTTTGGTCCTCATCAGTTAAGACATTCTTAACTTGCCGTTAACTGTAGTTGCCGTTCACGAGCTGATATTTTAATGTGGTCAAAATATCAGAGATGCTGTGAATGTGCTACTATATCCACTTATACTATGATAGACCCCTCGCTGCGGGTTTGGCGCCTAAGTAATAAATATATATAATATTAAGATTGATACTAAGAAATCTTGGAAGGCCACATTTTTAGAGATCCGATACTAAAATAGTTAAAAAAATCCCAAGTAACCGTCCGGCTGCCGTCTAAAATTAGATCTCTAACACTCATTCTTATTTTCATTGCATTGCAGTCGCAGAGATTTGGATAAACATTGTTTTTTGCATCAAATATCTTTCATATAAGTCCATTTTAAAGTATTTTTAGAATTGTCTGAAAAAAATTTGGTTCGTGGTAGTGCATAAACAATAAATAAACATGTTTTAATTTTCAGAAAATTTATGGCAACCAAACATATCATCATTATATGAAATGAGAGAAATTTATAAAAGAAAAACAAAAAGCAAACAGTTTCTTTCCAGTAACCAATAGAAGTCAATAATTTAATAACTATGTAAATTTTGATTCGTTCACCTTAAAACGGCGTAACAAATACAAAATGCAAAAACTCAAATATTTAGTTATACACCATTAGACATATTAACGACTTCAAATTGCGTTCATAAATATGCCAAGCAATTAAAGACTGAGATTCAAATCTAGTGGTTAGTATTGGTAATAACATGGTCATCTAGTTTAAAAATATATTATTATTATACAGCTAGGTACCAGGGAGACATAGTCTTTCTGTGTTGAATTTAAAATGCAAAACAGTACGTAGGTGGGGTAATCTGTTGTGTTGGAGGTCCTTGATCCCGGGTCCGTTTAATAACTCAACTAAGTTAATATGATATTATTTTAATCAATAGACGAACAGACTTTATAGGTTCGTTCACACAATGTTTGTTGGAACATTGAACAGGAAATTTGTTGATATAAATTTTAGCCGATTTTTAAGTACTTACCTATTTTAGTATAATCGAGCTAACTATTGCCAAAATTATTAGTAGTCTCGTGGATTAGAAATGGCAGTGTGTTTTATGACCATTTTAACAGCAGGACTTAACGAATGCCAGGCCATAAAATATAGTAAGTAAAAAATAAGATTGGCTTCATATGAATTCCGAAGAACTATGAAATTTGTGATTTTGTCACGTTAACAGAAAAGTTTTATGGAAATATCAGGCAAATATTATAGTAAAAAGTATAAAAATGTTATATTTGGCAAAGTGCAAAGATTTTCACGAGTACCTTTAAACGCACTGCGTTTGAAAATGTTTAGAAAGCATTCTTGTGCCTTAAATCTCAATACCTATTGTCAGTTGACAATCAATGTTTTTATAAAAATAATTATGTAGCTACTTCACAATTCACTCCTTCATTCAGTTTAAGTCAAGTTGTCTTCCATTTTCTCCACTGCAAACGATTGTTCGGGTAACCTTTTCCGCTAAATTCAATTTGAGGAAAACACTTGAATAGGAGATCAGCTACAGTTGCCAGTTCAATTTTCTTTACGCTTACGTAAATGATGATCGAAATATTGAATTCGAAGTCAATTTAAATCGCCTTTCGGGATTTATAGTCTTCAATATTCTGAGAAAAATTTAAGAGTTTTATAAAGTATTTTGAAGTGATTTTTAAGCATATTAGAAAATTTACTACAATATCTATGTATTTTAATTTGCTTAAAATTATTGTATTAATAATTTCGAAAAAAAATCTTGTCATTATACGAAAAAGTCGCAGCTTCTCATTATAAAGGTATTGGTATAATACCACGCAGGAAAAACAAAGTTTTCCCTTCTTGTATAATACTAAAAATCAACATGTTGTCAAATTAGTGCAGTACACATGAGAGTACACAGTAATGTCGCCAAAGAATTTAGGCGCCGTATAAGGATGGCGGACGTGATTTTTATTTCAATGATAATAAATTGTTTCGAAGTGAATATTGTGGAAAGAAGCGTGGAGTGGGTGGAGCTTAGTGGCGTAGTGGTTAGTACGCTTTGGCTTTCGATATCGAAAACAAAGCTACCTTCACCATGGTCAGACCGTAGATAAGGGACCAAAAATTTGTGATTTTGAGCTCCCCCGTGTTTCGGAAGGCACATTAAGCCGTTGGTCCCGGTTGATATTGCAACCGTATCTACTACAGCATACAGATATTGCAACAGTATCCGTATTAGACCAGCGTGGTGGTGTTACGGCCCGATACTCCACATGTGTTTCTCCATGAGGAAGTCTTGTTCCCAGCAACGGAACGTATATAGGCTAAGGAAGAAGTTTAATTTTGTGTAACACAGGGCTTCCCAAACTTATAAGTACTGTGACGCCCTTGTTGGGACTTGGTATTTTTTGCGACGCCCCTCAACCCAGCCCTCAAACATATTTACCAATTTGAGTACTAGCGTAACATCAGAAAAACATGTATTTAAATATTTATAATTTTTATTAGATGAAAATAAAATGAGATACATAATAATGAACTGGCGGGTTAATGTGAGGGGTGTGCTTGCTTTTTTAAGCATTGCTAAATTGACCGAGGCGCTCACTCGCCTCGGTCGCATCGATACACGACACGACGCCCTAGGACAATGCCGCGACGACGCCTCTGGGCGCCGTCGTTTGGGAAGCCCTGGTGTAACAAGTGTCTGTATTGATAAGCAATGTAGCACCACAGAGAATCATCAAATGTATGGCGCCAATCTGACTCCGTTCTTCGGAAGGCACGGTAAGCCGTTGGTTCCGGTCGCTATTGCGACTGTTTCTATCCACCAACCCGCATTTGGCCAGCGTGGTGGTATTACGGCCCATATTCCTCTTGTGTTCCTCCATGAGGAAGGCCTGTGCCCAGCAGTGGGACGTATATAGTATATAGACCGAGAACATGGACATAACTCAAAATTGTGTCTGTAGAAATTTACCATCAGGTGTGCAGAGCGCATTGCCGACATGTTTATTAAAAAATAACGAACAAACTTTGTAAATGAAATTAATGCTATACCTACCTACAGTCTGAATAATGTAATAAGTAGGTGCATTTTTACAGATGAGCTTTATGCATAATTTACACTGGTGTGGAAATAGATTAATCTCACTACAAACAACTGTCAAAATACACCTATTAAATTTATAAATGCCTGGTGCCTTAAGAATCACGTGTTTGTGACACTCCCAAAACAGGATGTTCATAAATTCGTAACATCGGAACTGTACATCTTAAATTACCGTGAAAAATTTTTGAATTATCACCTGGATGACTCATTTATAATATTATATTCACTTTTAAGCTACGTTTAAAACCAAAAAATGTATGCGGGAATTTCTTGACAATTGCGTAATTTGTATTAGACAGCATCGTGATTCGTGACTAGTTTTTAAATGGCTACATAGGGCATTAATTTAGTCTCAAATCATAATAGACTGTATTTAACCAAAAAATATTTTTACCGCCATTCAGCCTAATAAAAATACACATTTTCTATTTTGCATAATTGTCTAGACGAAAATATTCTAATAGTTTCATTTTGTAAATTACTATTTTAAAAGAATATTGGAAGCTTATCACTTAGAAAACAACATTAATTTTTCTATAATATTTAACTACTCGTGGAAATCGGGGACATTACAGTTTCTTAGTAAAAGTATTAATAGACGCTCAAAGAGAAATATTTCGTTTTGTGTTCTTTTATAAATATTTAAATTCATAGCAACCTTTTTTTTTTTTTCATTTACTTATTTGGAAAACAAATTTTTGTTTGATATCCGGATATGCAAAAATTATTCAAGCAAAAAAAAATGTGTACAAATATGCGTTAAAATGCATAAATATTATTTATTTCTTTGTATTCATTTTTGAATGTTTTGAATGTGAGTCAATTTTGTTTACGGTATTTTTTTTAGTTATTATTCAAGATAAATCTGAAAAAATAACATACAGTAGGAAGTGCTATAAAAATATTTATCTGCACTCATGTTATAATGTTCGAATTATGAACTCAGACTCTAACTCATAATGACATACTTTTTAACACAGATGTTAAAAATTAAAATTAAAAAATGGAAACTTTAACATAATGTCTATTATGCATAATGACTATATTTCTTCGTATAGGTAGAGTGTAGATATATTTGTGTATGTAACTGCATATAACTCGGTATTAAAACACTCGCGTGATACTATTAAAAAACTCGCCAAGGCTCGTTTTTTAAAACCATGCTCGTGTTTCAATAACCTATATTATGTGACTGTTACATAAACTACTAATATAGAAAAATAGAAGACAAATACTTTTTTAATGATGAAATAACAACATTATAACACAACGTAAAAACTTATTAAACTACACTATTTCCATCTTTGGCTACACCAAGAACTTATTTTTAATAAGAAATTCAGGAGAGGTATAGCACAGCTGGCAGCCATTCGATTTGAAGCGCCTAAACTGTGATAGTAAATATCTCTGTCTTACAAAAGATAAATAACACTTCTGTCGGTTATTGTTTTGGTAAGGTAGACAGTGTAATGAATGATTATTAACACCAAATCGTAATAGCGATTTATTCTCAAAACACGTTGATAAACTTCCATATGGCATATTCAATCCATGTCATTTTTGATAGTTCATATTGAAAACTCTTTTTATCGTTAAATCATGTTTTGGTTTTCATGCTAAGGAGTCAGAGCTCCATGGGATATGCTAGTGAGCATTAAGTCAGTGTTGTTGTAAACTTGTCTGAAGAATAAAGTTGAAACCATCTCATTTCTTTTTATTTTCTTGTACAAATATCTAATCCAAAGTAAGCGAACCATAAACAAGCCCTTTCATAAAATAAATCCCTTCTTTAGTTAAGCCCAATTTTAATATGAGTAACATGCCTCAACGTTTAACCAACCTAAGAGCAGTAAAGTGATCCTTATCCGGTTAATAAAAAAACAGTTATCTTGTGTGCAAAGCATTTGGGTTACTTTCGGTAGCTCTGAACGGGATTAATTGGTCTGTTTTTGGTTGCATAAATAAATGTAATTATTCCATAAATCAATGTATGCAAATTCATGTAGATATCACAATGAAATATAGAATTATTCCAGACATTTTATTTTATTAACTTTATTTAGTCATCAAAAGATATAAATTTATATTTTTTATAACTTTAACGATCTCAGTGGCTGAATGATATGCCGGCCTCAAGGCGTCGTCATCTCGAGAGGTCCTGGGTTCGATCCCCGGTGAGGGCAGATGTTTGTGTGATGAATACAAGCATTTGTTCTCCAGTCTTGGTTGTTTATTTATATTTTACATATTCAGGATATCTATAAGTATTTATTTATTAAATATATTTATCCGTCCTCTAGTATGCGTAACACAAACAGCATTAGTTGCTTAAAATGGGGCTAGTTGATAGGTGTGAATATCTGAAGATATTTATTTATAACTAGCAATGCTGGTAGAGTACGCATATACGGTGACCTCTTTACCAGCGCGTAATAAGGGTCGGTTTTTTGATACGTAGTCAGGTTGAACAAAAGGTTAAAATATGGACCAATGGCGTAAACGTATGATGTCATGATATGACAGCTCGTCCAATAGGAAAATTTTCAAATATTACTATAGTGAAATAATTATAGACAATTTAACCATACACGATGCTGGGATTAGTAAAATGGCGGCTGACGGCAGCTGAATAAATATTGCTTCGAATTTTCATCGCAAACTTAACAATTTGTCAAGCTGACGTCACACATTTTGGCGTTTCCATTGACGCTATTGGTCTAGATTTTAACTATCGAGGTTACTATTAGTACGGACTAACTAACCTTAGAGGTTCAGGGAACCATACTGTGCTCATACATCCAGAGCATGGAATTCCCTACAAGCACACGTGTTCCCTTCATCCTACTCAATGGGTTCCTTCAAAAGAGGCGTGAAAAGGCATCTTATGAGCCAGCAAGATGGAGGTGGCTAGGCCTGCATTCCATGGTGCTACCCTTTCTTTGTATAGACTCATCATGAGCTTACCATTGGCTGGTGTTGAGTCTTTGGCTGGTCTGATTATAAAAGGTATGAGAGAATAATAGTAAATAGTAAAATATTTTAAAGAGAAATTCCCTTCTCATTTGTTACAGCTTATAAGTGGAGATAATGAACACAACGCCCACTGAAATGCACTGATGTTTCGTAATTCTTCTTTCCGAATTACTTACAAACAATATTCCGACTACCCAAAATTAACGGTACCGTATTTAAGCTACATAAAACTAAGCAAATAACTTTTCATCTGCCTTTCCAAAAGCCAATAAAATTTTTGTGTTTATTGGCTAGACGACATTATTATACGACATTAGCTATGACGACCTCCGTGGTGGAGTGGTCTGTACGCCTTTCTCAAGACGTCGCCATCTCGAGAGGTTCTGGGTTCGTTCCCCGGTGGGGGAAAATGTTTGGATGATGAATACAGGCATTTGTTCTCCAGTCTTGGATGTTTATATACTCGTATGTATTTAATATATTCTGAATATTTATATGTATTTATCTATTACATATATTTTTTCGTCAACTAGAATCCGCAACATGAGCAGCATAAGTTGGTTTATTTTAGGGCTAGTTGATAGGTGTGATTGTGTTAAGATATTTATTTACTAATTTATATTATATTTATTAGTAGTTTGTAATTAAATAAATATATATATATTTTTTTTTTTTTATCCTTAAAACCAGTTGTTTTTCTGTTACGTGCTTAAAACATAGAGTTTCTTATGTTTGCAAATGATATGAAAATTTTATATAACATCGCTTACAGTTTACAGAAAAAGAAATGTTTTAACTTTTAATATGTGACCTTTTTTTGGTTCTCGTACAATCTGTGATTGAGCCTCAAATTTAATATCTGAACAAAGTCGTCATCGGAAACCTTTTAAACCTTCCTTTTATCCTCCAGTGATTTATCAAGTTAATACTAATGGCACTTATGAATTGAATTCAAAAACGATCTTTATTCTGATAACAGTCATTCGACACAACACAAGCTCAAAATAAATGCTTTGTGATAAGAACATTACCAAAAGAAATACTTTATAATCTTCGAGCACAACGGTGCGTTTTATATAGGTATTTTCCAGTTTTGAACATTGACTAATATACCTTTATATCTATCAGATATGTTAAACAAATCAAATGTGTAGTATTTTTATTCCAAAACTGCACACAAGCGAATGAAAATGTTAATGTAATTTAGAATTTCCTTATTTATATGGCTTACTACACTTGGTGTTACTTTTTCTAGCTTTAATTATACATTAAACAACATGTCCGTCTATATAAATCTGTCCAAAACCCATAATAGGTTTATTTTAAGTACAACAAATGTCGAGGAACTTTGATTCTGTGATGAGTTTATCGTCTTCACAATAAAATTTTCTATAAGTACATTTTTTTGCCTTAATTTTTTTAACTTGCACTGTGCGAAAGAAAAACGTAACACACGTTTTTCTTACTAAACTAAAGTAATTATTAAAAAATACAGATTTGTTATAAATATAAAAAAAATATATAGAAATACACGATAAACCAGAAGTTTACTTAAATGTGGTACCTAACACAATGTTATGTGAAGAAATAAGATGAAGCTGCTTTTCTTGTGAACAAGAAGAAATGAGAATTCGGTGTGCCCTGTTATTTTTCCTGGAGAAATTATAAAAAATGTGAAAAAGGTGCAGTATTTTGTGATCTTTCGGAGACTATGTTTTGTTTTTTGTATGTATAGTTGTGTTTACGATTTAGATTACTTGAAACTTTATATTTTGACGATGTGTTTTACTTACATGTAGCATGTTTAATTTCAAAAAAATAAGGTTTTTTTTTTCACTTTTATGTCCACTATTTTCGAATAAAGAAAATTTTTGTAAGATCTGCATTTAAGGTATCACAATAACGACATTGCTCCAATGGACCACCTTTTAATAATGCATCTATCGACTTCCAGCGACCTTCAGCATACAGTCGGTTCACTTTGTAGGCTATCAACATCAATACTGCGCCTACGCATCCAAGTAAGGCCGCCGCTCGCTACCCTTATCCCAACGCCCATCAATTCTGCAAGCAATGTACTCCACCCACTGTTTGTTGTAGAAAATGTTCTAATTAAACATGAAAATTGTAAATGAAATAATTTTGTTAAAATTATAAGATAATGTTATACATTTTAATACAGAACAAATTAAATTCAAATATTCAAACATACAAACCCAAAAAGATCTAAAGAAAAGATTTGGGAGCAAGATCTAAAATGCGGAATACGTTTATGTTTCTCAAATAGAATGCATTATAAAGTTGACAAAAGTATTTTAATTTTCCTTATAAAATGAGGTATTCTTGAACAAATACGCGAGAACTGTGTTGTACAACGGTAGTCTTTCCATTTCTCTTCCTTGCGTTTATAAATTCATACTAAATGCTACAGTGTATTACAAACATACCTACTTGCAAATATTTTTGTTTGTGGAACACCGCTGGCCCTAAAACGTTGTTTGTTTTTAAATATAAAGAACGTGAGCTTCTGTAGTCACATTCTTTAAGAATAAGTAAAGTAAACAATGTTCGATTTATTTGAGAAACGATTTTAAGATAACATGCATTTGTAATAAGACTGAAAGTCGAACAAATCGCTTAGTTCTTAGATTTTAAATTTGACTTATTTTGGTTCCTAATTAAAATTGTTATGTCACAGCTCTGAGTACTATTTAGCAAAGGTCTCAACACCAAACTATCCTCTTGCTAAGTCTTATATACATTCCAGCCGTAAGTAGGTATAAGATCCCGTTATTGTCCTTTATGACCAACTTTGTTCTTTTTACTACTTTGTTTATTCTTATTATGCTTATATCGTACATGTTATAAGTTCATTGCCACCAGATATTATTTTATTTTGCTAAGAAAAATCAAATCATCGTCCTCTATCTGCGTGCATAAAAAGACGAGGACTTAAGGAGTTTGGGCGTAACACCCGCTGGTCTAATCCAGATTGGTAGGAAGAAACGATTGCAATAGGAACCGAGATCAACGGTTTATTGTACATTCCGAAACACGGTGGAACTCTCTCTTGTTCACTTATCCAAGGCGAAAGTGGCTTAGTTTTTAATATCCAAACCAAACCTTACTAACTGTATGCCAGTAAGTTACTTTTACCTTTAATTACAACAACCGATTTTGATGACCTCCGTGGTCGAGTGGTCTGTATGCCGGTATCAAGGCGTCGCTATCTCGAGAGGTTCTGGGTTCGATCCCCGGTGGGGGCAAATGTTTGGGTGATGAATTCAGGCATTTGTTCTCCAGTCTTGGGTGTTTCTATGTATTTAAATATATTCAGGATATGTGTATATATGTATTTATTCTATTAAATATATTTATCCGTCATCTAGTGTCCGTAGCACAAGCAGTATTAGATGCTTAAAATGGGACTTGTTAATAAGTATGAATATCTGAAGATTTTATAAATAACCTGAATTTATTACCCTCTATGACTAAGCTCCCTCAAAATGAAATGATGATGCTGCTAATTAAAGATTAAGTAATTACCACACCGGTATTACTCAAGCTTCCGAAACACTTATCCCGCAACTTCTCAGTATCGCGTGTGTGCAGGCAATAATTAGCAGGAACTTACAATTAAGTAGGTACTCGAAATTCACAAGAAATATATGTGTGAACTGTAAAGATTTACGGAAACAAACGCTGATTAATATTGTATTAGGCCCTTACCTATGAAATTTCATAACAAAACACCAATTTCAATCCAGAGATAATAATATTTGGCATGTATCATTAGACAAGCTTTAGTAATAGTTCTTTCTGAACTCGTTCACAGTTCGCGCGGTTAATCTCTGGAACTCACTGCCTCCTTCAGTGCGCGATTGTCAAACACTCATGCTTTTTAAAAAACGACTAAAGGAACACTATCTCTCTTCAATGTAGCTTCTATTTTATTTAATGATTTTTCTCTCTTTTATCTTTTCTATTTCTGATTTATCATCATCCCACATCCGGTTCATTTATTGTATGTTTATGTAGTCTATGTAGTTTATGTATATATGTGTGTATTAAGATAATAGTATGTATTATTATTATGTATTTTATTTATATTTAGGTAAATATTTATTTTGTACACGCGACTCAGCTTTTTTTTTGTCAGCACTTCTCCTATAGCAGGTGGGTTGTTAGACATTTCTTTTAGAAATAAGCCCTACCTTTTGTACTTTTGTCTTTTAATGTTCTCCTGTTCTGTATTTTGTGTACAATAAATTGTTAAATAAATAAATAAATAAATAATATGTGTAATATCACACTTCATAAAAATTATTTATCGTTTTTAAGTGAATTCAAATAAAATGATGTATTCGGGAGGCACTTAAAAAGAGTTGTCTCCGTGTCCAATTTTAACACAATTAAACTTACAACAAATTATCAAAACGAATCAAAAGAGCTCAGAAATATAGTCTATTTTAAGACGAGGTAATTATTTTTTAGGACTACTCTGAATCTTAATAGTTACAGACAAAATACTAAGACAGAATAAAAACACCAATTTCATAGGTAAGGACCCAATATTTTCCTTCTTAAAAAGGAATCAGGCGCACTCCCTGTTACATAGAGACATGTCAGGGTCTTTCTCTACCACAACGTACCTAACTCTACGTTCGGGGATAGAGGCGTGATGATTATGTTAATAATAAAATAACTTAAAAATAAAATAGAATAATTTAAATTACAGATAAGACATCACTTTGTTGAATAATGAACCAAGCTTCGAATTCATACTTGACGATCTATAGAGCCAATATCATCCAGTTATTTTCCCTAAGTTTCGAGTGGTGAGCTGGTTGGCCCAATCAGTTTAGCTCTTCGTATTCACTCAAAAACTCCTAGATTACGTACCACTTGTTTGGTAATTGAATTCATTTTATTTGTAATAAATTGCATATAAAGTTATTAATATTATAACTGTCGTGTCAATATATTTATAACTGTCGGAAAGCAATCGATCACAGCATCTCCGTACCTGTCACTTTTGGTAGAGGCCAAACTGACATGGGTATTTCCGTTATCCCCCTCCCCCCTCCATTCCCAAGTATCAGTTAACAAATCCAATTCGGACAGTCACGTTCCGTCTCGATCTGATTCTCCGCAACAAAAAGTGACACGAAGAGTGAAGTTCCGCATCGAATCTATTCCCCGACAGTTGCGAATAGGAGGAGAATCTAGCAGGTCCAATCCATTCTTCCGATGTGTCCTACTCATGGCCACTTCTTCCTCATTATGCCCGGCTTCTACCACATTATAATTCATTTACCGCATTAGGTTTAATGACGAAGTGATTCGAACTCTTTGGTTTAAACTTTTTGATTTCGAGGTCATGTAATGCTGTGGCTCCCGTTGCATTTGCAATTGGTTTTACTTACCAATCAGCATTGGACGATCGTGGTATTGTTACGGCCCGTACTTTCATGTTCCTCCACGTAGGAAAAGTAGGACACAGTATACTATAGAATAGAGAGAGAAAGAGTGTGTAACAATATCATCACAATATCATATCATAATTATATTATTTACTCTAATCTATAATACCCGCAAAATAGTTACCTTAAGAAATGCGTCCGCATTATTCTACATTTTTGTTTATCGTGTCGTAGAATATAAACTTCACGAATTAACATAAATTGAATATTTCAAGACAAAGTGCCACAAGGCAAAGTTATTTTCCGAGACCGAGAGAATATGGATATCAGATGACCAGGATTAGCCAATAAAATACTAGTACAACAAGATAATAACTTACAATATATGGCCAAATCCAAATAAGTTTATAACAAATAAAAAAATATTAAGGACTATTCAGCGAACACCTCGTAAAACTTTACCGTTAGGTAGCCAATATGCAGATCAGGTACATAGATAACAATATTAGATTGATTATTTTACTATTTTAAATTATTTAATTAATTATTAACATATTTTTATAAGTACAACCAAGAAGCTTACTCCTTGCCTAAGTCATAATCTCGAGGACTTCAAATCGAGACTTAACAGATTGGATCTCATCTTCGCCTACAATCGAGACAGATTGTCATCAAACCCTTGCCTATGTTGCCTATGTATACATAAAAAATCTAAGCAATGCTTCTAGTATTAAGACGACCAATAAATATTTGTGACCTCTAAATACCGATACGCATACAAATAGTAGTGGAAACAATATCGATCTAAAACTACTAAATGTTGACCATGAACTTGATCTCGAACAACCGAAATGCTAATGACACAGCTTTTAATGTTGATAACTTCTTAACGACGAACTAATTCAAGAAAGTATTCAGATTTTGTTTCTTGTTTTCTTAATCAGAATACGGCTTTAGCTTTGCAGACACGCAACGTTTTTGATGTTGGTCATTGAACCTTATGGTCATGAGGAAAATATCTCCATTCCTTTCCATTAAACAAATCTCTGGTCCTTCGAAGAATGGTTGGCCGCTGAATGTTTGTCACAGATTACCGCTATCTCACGCTGGGTACCGAAATAAATATTACGAAGTGTTACGACATTGTTCGTGTCTGAAAATTTTGGCCATAAAATCCACAATTTAGTATTTAAGTCAGTTAGTAGTGAATTACAACGCAAAGGCTTATGTTAAAAAACCCAACTTTAAATTAAAGTTGTCAAAATGTGGACTTGATTTTTTTACTGTAGCTCAACATGACATATTACAGTGAAATTATTAAAATTCTTAGGTTACTATTAAAATTTTGAACACTTCAAAATTATTAACAATTATCCTGACACCTTGTGATCTTCATGGCTACTATAATTCTGAAGAACATTCATACAACATTGTAAAATTTCATTACATTCAACTCTCAGGAAACACTTTTGAGTGTTTAGCTTGTTACTCGTATACTTACCAGTGAGTAAAAGATAAGTTGATCCTTTTTACTTAACAAATAACGCACAGTAGGTACTGATTAATTAATATATTTTTCATTCCACCATCTCGGAAAGAGCATTATTGCTCTTTGATATCTGAGCGGCAAAGCCTTTATTTATCCTCTTCTGCGGCAAAGTGAATTTGAATTTAGAACATCGTATACAATGAGCACACAATAAGTTTGTGAACTTTTTAATTGTTTAAAAATTCAAATTTAGAACCTTCTCGGTTACTTTTTCTTATTTTGCTTTGCGCGCGTCGCGCCATTTTTTTCACGTTTTATTACGTCCTCAGCCTATATGCGTCCCACTGCTGGGCACAGGCCTTCCTCATGGAGAAACACATAAGGAGTATGGGCCGTAACACCACCACGCTGGCCCAATGTGGGTTGGTGGGAAGAAACGGTCGCAACAGCGACCGGGACCAACGGCTTGACGTACCTTCCGAAGCACGGAGGAGCTCGAGATCACAAAGTTTTGGTCACCCATCCACGGCCTGACCATGGCAAAGGTAGCTTTGTTTTCGTTCGAAAGCCAAAGCGTACTAACCACTACGCCACCGAGCTCCTCACCACGTTTTATTGCTAATGGTTAATTAATAAGCGAAATACAATAAAAATAAACTAACTTTAATGAGTGATTCTAGCGAAGATGAAGTTAATTTGACGCCAACTGATTGACTGAAATATTTATTTAATGCGCAAATTAGTTTTAAACTTTAACAATCACGCGAGAAGTATTTAAAACATGTTTGAGACAGTATGATATGTTTAACATGTGGCGACTAGCTAAAGGAGCGAAAACTAATTTAAAGATTATCTATTCAATAATATCTGCCTATCATAATGTACTTTAACTGAAATAAAAATATCTTGTGATTTTATATTGCTTTGCATTTCGTCATTTCCTCGTTGAGGTGGAATGAAAAGTTAATTGTTGCACTCGAGTGCAAAGATTTTTAACCTTGTGCTCTTTTGTTCCCTCGCTGATGCTCAGGATTCTAATATCGAATCACTCCCTGCGCTCGTGATTCAATTTAAGAATCCTTCGCCGGCTCGGTCTCAAAATTGAGCACGTGGTTAAAAAACCCTTTTGCACTCTTGTATAACAAATAACTATAGTTTATTACCTGTTTATTTTATTAGAAGATCCTATCAAAGTATTGAATTTTTTTGTAGATCTAAAGTGATGTAGTAATATATATGTGATACTTTTTCTTTTATGGAGTGATGTGGTATGAAACGTTTAACAATTCCGAATTGTACAAACAATTTCATTACAGATGAATAGTTATTCACGAACTTTTGTATATTATGTAGGTGTACTTAATTTCAATACTAATCTTATATTTTACATATGTCTCAATCTTTATGACCCCTATTCCACAGCATAATTATGTATAGTTTTATATTGTATGATTTCTTTTAAAATGAATTCGTATCCTTATAGATGATTCAATTTATTGTTATGCAGATTAGATGGCATTAAGTCCCACATTTGAATGCTTTTTATTTTGTGTCTGTTTCGACATGCGAGTTAAAATATTATTGTGCGCTGTGGAAAATCTATAATGACTAACCTGAACCTTTTCTGTTATATAAAAGTACCCAAATTTTGAAGTTACCATTTTGAAGCACAAAAGATACCATTTGGTAGAAGTGCGTAATCTCAGCCCTACTCTCAGCCCTTTGTCACGGTTCTAAAACCGTCTTCAATTTAAATTCGCGTATTACTTATATATTACGATGATTTTTAATATAAAAATCCATACACTCAAGATATATTTCACCGTTGATACTGTAACCTTTAAACTAAATATGGTCTAAACCTAAATATTAACCTACATCACAATGGAAACATAATCACAGAGATTGTTATTATCTATTATTTGACGATACAAGAAATACGCAGGTAGGTATAGATAGATTAGGTACTGTGTTTAAGTACACTCACACTAAAATATTAAAAACTGAACTATTGGCCTTTGAGCCAATCCAAAAACAATAAAATACATCTTTATTAATTATAATGTATTAAATTAGGCACATTAAATTTTTAATAATTATTCTGTACATCCTGGCTGCGCTGCTAAAACTTACCTCTCAATGTAAAAATGCACCAGACTTTGTATGGTGCTGTATTGACGGAGATGGAGATCCAAAATGGCGAAAAAAGGGTTATAGCCTACATGAGCAAGTATTTGTCAGTCCAAGACCGTAACTATAGCGTTACGGAGCGCGAAGCACTCGCAGTAATTGCAGCCATGGAACATTGGCGGTGTTACTGGACAATGGTAATATTACAGGTTATAGTTGTATATACATACCATTCTTCTTTAAAGTGGTTTCTTAATATTAATAACCCTACAGGTAGTCTAGCAAGATGGGGAATTCGACTATCGGCTTTCAAGCGACCGAATGTAAGTCTGTAGCCTGGTACCAGGCGCATTGTAAGGCGAAGGTTTACAAGTAAAGTATAATTATTCATTTGGATGCATAAAATCAGCATTTATTGATGAATATCTGTTTTCACCTGATGGTAGTAATAGGAGAAAATTCATGAAAACGATTATAAACATCACTTATCATCACGCCTCTATCCCCGAAGGAGTTGCCAGATAACCTCATGTAACAAATGGCTAGCCTGGTGCCATGCACCCGAAATAACGTGAGGCAAACGATATTCACAAACAAACTGTACTTATGGTTTTATTTAAACTTAGTTAAACTTTGACACAGGCGTTGGAATCGTGTATGTCGTGTATGTATATAACTTTCAATGATGAAGTTAAGAAAAAATTACAATAACATTTCTTATGAATCTTCCCATATACTTTTACTTGATCCAAAATAATTAACTACGAGTAATAATATCGAATTGGTGCGGTGAAGTTGAAAAATTTTTGCTCGTGTCTATACGCCCTAAGTCTAGTATATAATATAATGGATGACGCAACCAGTGTACAATGGTAGTCAATAAATAAAGAAATTAATTAATTCCAAAAATTCTAAACGAGTTTTGAGTTCACTCCAAATCTGAACTCTTAACTGACAGGTAAATAATGATACTGCTAATACCGACTACAACATATTAACACAAAAATTCATAACAGTAAGGCCCACTTGCGCAGTCTAGAGTTAGGACCTAACCCTGGGGCAAATTTATATAATATATATTTTTTTACATATGACAGGTAAGCACTTGGCCCTTATCTTACCTGATGGTAAGTGACGATAAGGCCGAAGGTGGAAGCGAGCTTCACCTGTAATCCTCAACAACTGAGGAACTGGCTATCTTACCTATGATTTCCGGAACACAACAATGCTTATAATATTACTATTATGGCGTCAGATTTTAAGTAAGACGGTGGTAGCTAGCCAGGCGGGCTTAGAAGCCCTACCACCAACCCGCATTGGGCCAGCGTGGTGGTGTTACGGCCCATACTCCTCATGTGTTGAGGAAGGCCTGTCCCAGCAGTGGGACGTATATAGGCTGATGACGAAACCAAAAACCGCGCCTAAATAATACGCAGATGTTTTTTTTATTTCTAAGAATACTTTAAACATGAGATCGCAGTCTAAAAGGAATATGGATCGACAAAAAGCTACTGAGCATGAAAAAGCACCATATTATCTAAAAAGATATCAAAGTATCTGTTCCAACCATTTAGGCTCTCATTCAAATGTAAGCGTAACATGTAAATGTCGGCATAGTAATATATTCGCTAACGCCACTGGCAGAACAGTAGATTCACTTCCGACCAAATAGGTTCAATAAACCTATACGAGTATAATCGAGTCATTAATAATCTCTTAAGTCAGCAGTTAAACCAAAGCAGTTAATATAAATTTTGGTTTAATAGAACCATTTTAAATGTGTTATTATGCTAGCTATAAATTAAGCAGTGTCAAAATTTTGCGTCAGGTTGGTAAAACAATTTTAATGTAGGTAACATTGATTGAAAGTTTATAAAAAAGCTTTGTAATCTTTCCTTTAACAAAGAAAATGTAGCAATTTAAGTGAAAAGTCAATTTGATTTTTCCAAATGAATTAAGGTGTGTGGGTTTTTGAAAGCAATAGGCTAGTTGACCCTTTTTTTATTGGGTCCCAAATGATTCATTACTGTAAGCCATCACCTTAAAAAATAATATATTTTTTTTTGAGGCTTAACACAATAAATTTTAAATTACGTTTTGCTTAACTGTCAAAAACGCCTTCCACCATGATGGTCTATGAATCTGTGCCGTGAGGTCACGATTTTGGTAAACAATTCAATACGCAGGCTGACACAGCCGACAAATATACTTGATTGGTTGTGACTGGCGTTTAACGGATATTCGGCGTTTAAAGGATATTCGAATATTCAGTGGATTACCGCGATATAAATCTCATCACTTTTCACCGATCATCGAAATAAAAATCAGGTCCGATAACATGAAAGCGCAGAAAAATTAATAATACAATAGATTATTATAATATTCCTTTTTTCTTGAACAGGAACAGGAAATTAGTAGGCAAGACAGAGTATTTATTTGTCGGAGCGCAGGATGTTGTTTTATTTACTAAAAAAATAAAAAGGGAATTTATTTTCGAACTATAGGATGCTAATAATCGAATTACATTTAGAACTCAACAAAAATGGGCACGCAAAGCGAATTAAAAATAAAATGCACCAAAAGGTTCCGATTCTGAATTTTCAACAAATTATTAAAGGTTTTTCGATAAATTCAGGATCATGGAGTTAGAAGTATCTAAGGTAAACGCCACTGGACGATCGACGCGATCCGTCCAGTGTTGGAAGAGTGGGTTGGGCGCCGGCACGGCAGCCTCACCTACCGCTTGGTGCAGATTTTGACCGGACATGGGTGCTTCGGTCACTTTCTGCACCGCGTCGCACGGAGGGAGGAGTCGCCGCTGTGTCACCATTGCGACTCCCCCGATGATACGGCCGAGCACACCCTAGTGGAGTGCCCGGCCTGGCGACGGGAGCGCCGCGAACTTTGCGCGGTGCTTGGCAAGGGATACCTCTCGCTGCCTACCCTGGTCACGGCCATGGTGGGCAGCAAGAGAGTATGGGAGGCTGCCGCCTCCTTCTGCGAGAACGTGCTCTTGCAGAAGGAGGCAGCGGAGAGGGAGCGGGAGGAGGATACTCTAGCCGCTCCCCTCCGGCGTATACGGGTGGGCAGGAGAAGGCGGGCGCCATAAGTCCCTCCTTCTACCTGCCCCGCGAGCGGCCGCTTGCGTTGGATGGCATACACGCACGCATTCCACCGGCTGCCACGTCTGGGGATCTCCCGAATATACCCGGGAATCCCCCACTGGCGCAAACCCCGACCTAGTGTCTGACTAGATCGGGAAGCCCTGGGACCGGCTCGGAGAATTGCTTCGGCATACCCCGGGTCGCTCCCACGGACGGGCAAGGAGGTATATCGGGGAGTTTTAGTGGGTATTCTCGGCCGCCGCCGAGCGAGTCCCACACACGCCTTCCGCCTCGCCAGCGGTTGGTAGGTCCGTAAATGGATTTTGTCCTCGAGAGAAAAAATAAACGTATTACCGCGCTAGTTGAAAATCTACAGGTATTACCGAGGAAGTAAAGTTTTATGCAAAGATAACTTTTATAAAATGGTTATTAATCTATCTCTCTTAGGCCCAATTGTGCGATCGAGAGTAAGCGCCTAACCCAGGGTTTGCCCATATATTTGCCCCAGGGTTAGTTGCTAACTCTCGACCGCGCAATTGGGCCTCAATAGTTAAACTTTTTAAGTAGAACATGCCTGTAAATGCATTAAACTGCAATAATATTACATACTAGCCTCGGTAATACCTGCAGATTTTTGACTACCGCGGTAATACCTGCGACCTTACCTTACCTTAGGTTTAATGATGTTTTTAATTCACAAACTTTTCGCATGTGATGTTCTAAATATAAATTAACTTACCCCTCAAGAGGTCAAAAACATGTAGATTACTTATAAATACAACGTAAAACGCCATATAAAATAATTATGATCTCAATATAATTGCTCTTAAATATCCAAAAGATAAACATAATTGCATATAATTGCATTTTAAGAATCTCTAACAGATTTCCTGGTTTCGTGACAATATTATCCTCCACCTATCAACATTTACTAACTACTAAAAGCAATGGAGAATGGTCACGGTCCAAACAAAATTTACCCAGACCCAGGCCAACAACGATATCTATCAAATTTTTTTGGTTATGTTGAGTGTAACATAATTGTATTATTTTTATATTCAATATTAGTGGCTAACATATAAATATGTTGCTTTGTCTTTTCATCAGTTGCAGTATGAAAATGTAATGAGGAAACAATTTTTTTCTAGGTTATCTTAAATCGGGGTGTTTTAGGATGGTGCCCCCGATTAGAAGTTATCATCTGGTACTCCTACTACAACGAACCAACAAAAATTTGTATTTTTGCTGCGTCTGAGGAAAATCATTGCTCGGTTTTTTCCTCAGACGCAGAATGAAAAACGAATTTTTGTTGGAATTTTTGTTCAATATGAATACCAGATGATAACTTCTAACCGGGGGCATCATCTCAAAACACCCACACTTGAAAAATTCTATATAGGTATTATTACCTTTTTCATTCTGCGCCTGAGAAAAACAAAGCCACTAATATTGAATATAAAAATTAAATATTTATGATAAGTGCACTCTACAGTCGCCCGCGATTCTTGCCGCGAATTCACGCTGCAATTCGCGCCGTGAACTTCGCGTTTATATGTGTCTCTCCACACTCGCGAAACTTCGCAGTCTCGTTCGCGGCTTCAAAGGAAATGGATGACGACGTGGCTGTCGCTGCTGCGGTGACGCTTTGTGCTATATCTTATCCGTGTCCATGCATCGTGGATCTTATTTTTATGGTCTTTGTGTTTGGCCTGCCAAAATATTTCTTCACGTTTATAACACTCAATAAATTTTAATCCCACGTAGAACGCATATTTAAAAAGAAGCTGCTAACTACGCAATAATGCACAACCACTTGCGACGGTGTCATTTCAGCTACTGCGAACTGCGAGTGTGGATGATTCGCGGCGGTTCGCGTTCGTGCGGCGTGAACGAAGCGCGAACCCTTTGTCGCGGGATAAAAAACCGACAACGAACGGGGAACGACACGAAGCATGAACGTGAACACGCGAAACCACCGCGAATCTATCCACACACGCGTTTCGCGGCTTTCGCGGTCTTTCGCGCCGCGAGTGTAGAGGGCGCATTACACTCAATATAACAAAAAAATTAGCTCTCTCTCTCTCTCTCTATTTCGTGTAGGGCCTGGGTCCTTTAAAATTCTTAAGAACCTCTATTCTTATTAAAAAATATATATAATATTACGGTAGTATAATGAGATTCATCTCATTTCAACAATCAAATGAAGACAGCGACAGCCGAGCTAAGAAAAACTCGTGCAAGAGGTCGCTGGATCAAACTATGCCGCCAGTACTATAATTTGATTAATCTTTGCCGTTCTATTTAGCCGGGACCAACAGCTTGCCTTCCGAAGTACGGAGGAGTTCAAGAACACAAAGTTTTGGTCACCCATCCACGGCCTGACCATGGCGAAGGTAGCTTTGCTTTCGATATATCGAAAGCCTAAGCGTACTAACCACTACGCCACCGTGCTCCTCTCGCCACAGAGCTTTACACGATTAAACAAAAGTACAGTTTATTATCAAACTCCTCCGTGCTTCAGAAGGCACGATAAGCCGTTAGTCCCAGCGCCAGTGTGGTGGTGTTACAGCCCATACTCCTCATGTGTTTCTCCGTGAGGAATGCCTGTGCCCAGCTGTGGGACGTATATAGGCTGAGGACAATAGTTTATTGTCAATATCATGGTGCATGGCAGCATGCAGGCTCGCTGTAATATGATGACAATAACGTTAATGACTATTATACTTTTTACCATTCACCTAACCGGCAAGCAATACTGGGCAATATGGAAGGAACAGCGGACGTAGGGGCGTCAATATAAGTTTTTGTAATACATAAGTGTACTCGTACCCAGAGCTCAACGGACGCGATCTAATAATATTAGATGAAAGAGTATAATTGATCTGTTATAAATAAATAATCTCATTTGGATAGGAAATCTTCGGGAAAATACATTACTACTTATCTCCTAATGGTAGAGGGTAAATTGTAGTTTTTGATATTTTTAACGTAAAATAATTGATATTTGTCTTTTAATAAATTGTAAATTGTTTTGAGCAGTATGGAAATCAATTCAAAGACAATCGTTAATCTTCAAGACATAATTTAGTTTTATTTTGTAACTTATTTTGGTTTTGTAAGCGGAATTTGAGGATGGATATTGATAAAGCAAAAAGTAGATATAGGTATAAACTTTGCTTTATTTTAAATTCAATAGAATACAACAAAACAACAAAAGAATCCTTTGAACCTTCTTTGATCAAAAATAGATAAAAGGTTTACTAAATACCATTAGACCATCCACAAAAATATTTATTTACTGTTTTGCACTAAAATGAAGATACACGTCTGTAGTTGATATTATTATAATGTCTCGGGTTTCAATTCTGTCTCTAGTGTCCTGGACCCTATGGAAGGGATGCCTAAGAAATTCGTTAGTGGACGTTAGCTATCCATTACAGGTTTATGAAGGCGTATGAAGGACACCCAAGCTTTCTCCATCCGGGGAACCTGCAGAAACCACCAAAGGCAAAAAGCATACAGCCGTTTAAAAAAGGCTTACTTAATTTTTACCTGCCATTTCAATACATTTTAAATAAATTACAGATGCACCATTTTATGTACCTATCTAGTTGTTTTGAGACCTACAGTATCTGGGACGTTCCAAAACAACCGCTTATATTTATTTGATCGTGACTTTGAAATACTTCCATGCTCCAACTACACTTGCGGAATGTGTTATAAGCTCGAGAGACATCTTAGGTAACTATTAAAACTTAATACAAAAACATCATAATTTCTCATATAAATATCCCGAACACATAATGTATACGTAGCTTGAATATTAAATTGGCGGTTACACTCCAAGTGTTAGGATATTCTCAAAGCAAAACCGTTGTTGGATGTGATTGGTTGAGATAATTAAACGTAAAATCTCAAAAAGTTTAAATTATTAATAAAAAAATATATTGTCTAAAATACGAGGACAGCCGTGGTCTCGCATATAGGGTCGAGCCATTATCAGTTGCCGTCAGAAGCACACACGTCCGAAATTTACGCACACGCGCGAATACAGGTATATGCCAAATACGTTGCGGTATTCGACTTAACGTAAGAGGTAATATAAGAGGCGCATCTTTGACTTTGCACATTTTAGTTTTAGAAGCCGGCCGCTGGCGAGCGGGTGATGTTCGCGAAATTGAACATAGGCGGTGTTTAGCGGCGTCCCGAGCTTTATTAGTTGTGTGAGGAAGTGGGACTCTTGCGCAGCAAGGCCGCAGGGCCGCTCCCGCCATGAGGACGGGACTTTTAATTTACTTGTTGGTAAGTCACTGTTAAGAATTTTGATATTTTGCTATACATTCATAAAACTTAAAGAATACTATGAAAAATGTGTATTCTTAATACCACATTACATATCGTGACGAAGCTAAATAAAATAAAAGGGGTATAAACGCTGTATTCCCAATTTTTGTTTTTTGAGAAATGGTGATGATCATTGGCTTTTTAAAATTCTTTATTTCTTTTTTTTTAATTTAAACGTATGAGTTATTTGACCATGTGAAAACTTTAAAATGTGTACATTGATGTTGTTATTACTGATTATGTGTGGGTACGTATTTCACCTGTTCCTACCCCCTTCAAGGAAAGCGGCGTGATTATATGTATGTGCGTATATTGTTGTTTAATTAGGTTTCATATAGGCTATTAATCTCCCAATGCTAAAAAAAACTAGACACAATAGAACAATCGGAGGGTGTTCTCGCTGACCCTCAAGGGGTTAAAATGTACAAATAATATCTGAAAAGCTATTTATATCAATTCCTCAAAAGGTATACGACTAATAATACTTAGAGACATAACAAAACTTTATAGAAAAACAGAATCTATTTGAGGATCATTTAAATGATTCTTTGTGATAATAAACTAGTTTGGGCTCTAATGAATTTGTATAATGGCAAGACAAATCTTCATATTGGTCTAAAAAACTTTTTCATAAATGTACATAATAATTTTATAGTTCTGTTTATTTGCCAAAAGTCGAGTCATTCTTCCCGTAATGGAATGCGACACCTACACTCAAATAGATTTTCTAAAGGTATATTGCGGAGCAATTTTCATATATAACAAAATTAACATCTTCTTCTACATGTAGGATAAATTAGTATTACACATTAGAATCAGTAGTCTATTATTTGAAAAATTAAAACAAAAAAAAACTAAACTAAAAAAATCAGTATTAGTGCTGTACCTATTGATATGTATTCCTTTCCGCCATTTATACTGATCTTAAAAAAAACATTAGTTAACGTTATAACCTCATCCTGTTACGAGTAACCCACACTTAATTAATTAATCTTGAAAATGAAACTTGAACCGCGAGAAATATTGAATGAATAGACGAATTCTTTATTTTCACGAAATTTTTTTGTTGTCTGCTTTTCTTGCCTAGCATGTCTTAAAAGGCGCCTAAGGGCGTATTGGGTACTGGATCTGTGATTGTGTAGGCGATGAGCTAGCCACTTGTTACTACTCTTTCACAATTTTTCATCTGACCAAACTGAGGACCAAACCCAATTTTTGTATGGCTAAATTTGGTCTTAAGGAACACAGTGTTCCTTGGACTCTACCTACCCCTTCGGGGATTACAGGCGTGATGGTATGTATGTATGTATGTTATTTTGTAGTAACGCCATTACCGCCATTAGTTTGATAAAAAAATATAATATATTTTTCATTAAATATAAAATTAAGTTTTTCTCTCTTGTTATGTATGTAAATTTAATTAAAGGCGTCTAAAGCTGTTATAATTTATGCAGATAAAAACATCTTTACACTTGATAGTCCAATAATAAAAAATTCTCAGTTCACAACTACAAAAAGTAAAAATGTTGTGACAATGTTATTTGTTTGCAAGATTGAATAGGCCCCTGTATCTATCTATGGGAAACTGGCCCCTAGCGAAGAGTTATTTCTCATGTTAAATCAATCTTTTGATAGAGTTGAGCTTTAATGATGATAATTTTAATTTTGTGGCAAAAGCAATAATTTTTTCATCGTTTAATAATATCGAGCTATGGTCCTCATATTTTGGAAATGAGCTCTATATAAGGAACCCTACGGGTTGTAGAGGTCCCCTTTAGGCTTTAGAGAGAGTTTTGAAATACTTTGTATGAATGAACACTAACAATGCCGGGCGCATGGCAGCAGGCCCACCACCTGTTACATGGGACCTAACATATCTGGCGAAATGTGGGTGTTTAACACCTCTGCCTGCCCTTTCGGGAATTTAGAGGCGTGATAATATGTATGTACCCTGCCCTGTTCCTAATTTTATTTAGAGTCAGCGCGGAGTGTATTCGTTTTGCATTTCTCTTCTATCACTCGTAAGGTAAAGACTCACATAATAATATACAATATTTATGATGATTTTTCAAACAAATGCTAAGTTATTAGAATTGGAAGGGTAGCATTTAATAACCATCGTAAATTTTGTACCATTTTTGTTGTACGACAAACAATAGTCATAACCTCATCAAACAAGTTGGTAACTACGGTACTGTTTGTAAATTTATTTTACGACATTAAGATGTCAATGAATTTGATTCTCGATTTCATAACCATGAGAACATCATAAAGCGACAGAATGTGAAGCAGGTGTTTATCAGAGATCGTGACTATAATATGTTAGTAAACATATTCACATTTAACATTCTATATATAATTTGCTAAAAAGAATTCTCGACAACAGCCTTCTGATTTTTTTCAGATGCAATAGTTCAGGGACTTTGCAAGAGCACTAGTCACGAAATTTTAAATTTACATGCTTAGTTGAAGCATAATGTTAAAATTACATCATTAGACGTTACCGATCATCTTAAACCCAACATTAATGTCAACCAACAATACAACATTATAATTGCAAATAAATCATCTTATTACAATGACATCATAGCGAATAGAAATATCTTGAATGTCCGCATAAATGTCACAGAGATTTAATAGTAGAAGATTGCTCTAAATCATAAATCATATCAGAATCATTATTGTTACATTTTTAAGCTGTTTTATATAACAACGGGTTGAATGACCCAATACTATGACGTCACTGAAAAGCTCAAATTTTGAAATATTATTTAGAGAGGTCATCGATCAGTCGATTTTTGCAGTAACATTACAACGAAAAGCTCTTTGGGCATTCACAAATAAGAACCTACATCAAACACATCTTATTTGCATTAACACGCGAAACAGAGGAAGAAATAGTGACACTGAACCTCAATAAGAGGTGGATTTTAAGAAGAGTACCTAATGTAAAACCAATGTCATTCTAGACATACATCTTTTATCTAAATACATATACAGACTGTAGGACTGTAAGTTTCTAAAGAAAAATATTTCAAATGGCTCTCCGGTAGTGAAATGCCTAAAAAAATAATTTATATGTAATTTTTATTTAAGTCATTAAATTACTTTGAATTTTTTGTATTAAAAAATTATCTAAAAAGTTAGGATAAAAAATCTTGGGTATCGATAAAAATACATATCATAATATTTTTGATAGAAATATACAATACAATAATAAAAATAGTTCAAGTAAGCCGGCGACGGCGTTACTCAATTTTTAAGATCAAGTATTTATTTTAACGGGCATTACAAAAGCTCTTAATTTTGTATTTTTCCTGAAACATTTATCATTTTGAGTTAATTTTCCACTTTGTTTTTCAATAATAACAAACATTATTTTATTTTGTATTTTGCCAATTCTGTTTTGTTTAAACATTCAACATACAAGGGAAAGAGAAAAGCGTCTGGACATAAGTTTGACATTATTAACACTAAGTATTGTTTAGCATAGTAACAAATGGTGGATAGTAAAGCGTGCCGCACCACATTAAGCAACAATCGTGGCCCGTTACTGGATGAATGAATATCCAAAATGACGTCAAAAGTCCGTCACGAGACGATGCCAACCTGTGAATTGTCGCTAAGCAATTAGCCTGACTGAAGTGTATTTTATTGTTATACATTAATGGTCCATTCAATTGAACATTCTAATGAATGAATACCTGAAACTAGGTGACATTGTCTCGTATTTATATTAGTTTACATTCTTTTAATCCTTTTGATTTACATTATTCAGTATAAGTTTCTTTCTCCCTTAGTAACTAACACGATATACAAGTTACGCGACAAAAGTTAAACAAAAATCGCTGACCCGAAAAGTTTGAAGGAAATTAATTGATAAAATAAATAAAGTAGGAGTAAATTTTACAGCAAATTTTTGTTTTGCTTAGCTATGTAAATCGTGACTACGACAAATTCCTTAAGGAGTTACTTGTTTTATTCGTCATAAAATAAGAGACCTTAAAGGCAACCTGATTTTGAGTAGGTTGTTATTTATAGCCTTAGTTACCAAAGCAATGATATTCCACGGAAATTTAATCAATATGTCGCTCCCAGCAGATGAAGCTCCTTATAAGCGATCCTTGTATATGTTTTTTTTTTCAACCAAAACAAGTTAAGACGCTGGACGCTGGACGCTGTAGGTAGGAAGTTATACCTGAGCATTCAATTCTTCTAGGTGTATTTTTTTTATAATTAAATAAATTATAAACATCGACAGTAATCCAAGTTATTATTATAACTATTGTGATTCAAATAGTTTCTGGCAATGTCTAGACAAACTGTTGTGTATTTTCTGTCGTTGATGCCACCTAGTAAACATCGTTTAATCGCGTTGATCACGTTAAAAGCTATTCTCGTATTCTTAATTATGTTTAAATATTTTCTTCGTGTATTGTCTTAGGGCTATTAGACGTCTGTCCACAAAAATTCATAGTTTACTGTATGGTTTACTAGCATGTTAGGGCGTGTCAGACAAAAATTGTGTGTTGGTACATATTTTTAGTGTCAAACTCCTTTGTTTTGCTGCCAGAATAACGGTGTACTTGACTACAGTTTTATAATAATAGGACATTGACATTGGACTTGTATTTCTTTATGGACAAGGTGGCATTACATGAGATAATTTTATATATATCATTGTGCTGTCAATCATATTTACGAACACGTTTTGGGCTGGGCGTAATAATAACAGTTTTAATAACATCCCTCATGATAACTGTTGACATCAATGTCAATATCAAAAATATAAAATCAAGCAAATTACTATTATTTTATTTTTATAATTTGATTTTGTGAACTCGATTGGAAATTTGATCATCGATATTTCCGGAGAATTGTAAATAACCAATAGACTCTAAACTTCATCCGTGTAATCTATTTATAAATAACTCAAACTGACTGACATAGTGATCGATCAACGCACAGCCCAAACCACTGGACAGATCGGGCTAAAATTTGGCATGCAGGTAGATTTTATGACGTAGGCATCCGCTAAGACAGAATTTTTACTTAATTCTACCACCAAGGGGATAAAATAGGGGATGAAATTTTGTATGAAACTTTGTCAATTTTAAACCGATCGGGTTGAGACTTTGAGAGTAAATTAAAGGGTTCCCGTGGGATAGTTAAAAAACCATAGTAACCGCGGACGAAGTCGTGGGCAACAGCTAGTAAATTATATATTTTTAAACACATACTTTTATATTTACGAATGTAATTTTTTTATTAATTATAACAATTCCCGATACACGAAATTAACTGACTTTTATGGGAGAGCAAATCCATTTTCGGGCCGTGCCGCTAGCTAAGCTAATTAAACTCGGAGTTAGTTCGAATATTTATTATACTTTACGTTGAGAATCATAGTAAACGCTATTTAGTTCGATTATTATACTTATATGATTCAAACCGAAGGGTAGTCTACAATAGAAATGATTCATTTTGTAATTTTTGTCATTAATAAAAATAAAGCGTGTTTATTAATAAAAAACTCGTTTCAATAATTAATACGGCATACAACCTTTAATATGTTTACTAGCGAACGCCACAATGACTCACGTCTACATTTAGGCAGGGACAAATCAAGATGAGAAGGTGCAAATCTTATGCAATTCCTTACGTTAATAGTGCAAAGGTTGAGAATGCAAGCTAGCTCACCTGTTAACGTAGAGCAAGCCATATAACCAGCGGGCGAGTGAGCGAATTTTTTCATTACATTCACACCGAGAACTACAATTCCCCTTAGTGTAAGTTCATCAACAACCTCCGCTCGTCCACTGCATGACTTTATCATCAACAACTTCTGCTCGTCCACTGCTGGACTTCATCATCAACAACCTCTGCTCGTCCACTGCTGGACTTCATCATCAACAACCTCTGATCGTCCACTGGTGGACATCATCATCAAAAACCTGTGCTCGTACACTGCTGGATATCATCATCAAAAACCTGTGCTCGTACACTGCTGGACATCATAATCAAAAACGTCTGCTCGTACACTGCTGGACATCATAATCAATAACCTCGGCTCGTCCACTGCTGGACTTCATCATCAACAGCCTCTGCTCGTCCACTGCTGTAAGTTATCATTGTAAAACACTGAAATTTTTGTTGCGGAACCTTTCTATCAGAAATCACGATTCCCATAGCAATTGAGTGAGCTTCTTAACTTAACTTCTCATTACATTCTTAACTGAAATGTGAAGCGATTTTTTTTTATATTTATGATTGGCTATTTAAAAAAGTGGCTCATGAGTTTCTTCCCAGGTTCTTCTCATGAAAATCCTTACTCTCGGAATCCAGTCGCTTGTATCGATTACAACCACAGTCAACGACGTACTTGTACTGTGCTGTACTTGCTACAAGCGCACGCGGTAATGAACTTTAATACAATGGTTTTAAAATAAATAAATAAAATAAATAAATATCCTCAGACATTCACACCTATCAACTAGTCCCATTATTATTTTAACTCTCTAATTTTTAAAATAATTTATAATAAACTATTTATTTGTAAAATGCATAATAATGTAAAATGTTGACGATTTTAAGTGCCAAACATGGCCTATGAATTTAAATTATTTTTTGATTTGATCTGATTTTGAATTCAGCGAACATTTTACTTTTCAGCCAAATATCATTAAATTTTCATTATTTAAGTATATTTTTTATAATAACGTAAAAACCTGGGTGGCCATGCTCAATAAAATGACTCTGCTGTGGTGTCGTGTGAGTCGGGTCGTTACGTTCCCTAAAATATAGTAGACCGAAGCGATGGCTGATTCATACGTCAAAAAAGTTTGCTTCAGGACTGTATGGGACGGCACTTCTAAAACTTCAATGACGTAGTAGTTTAACGCCTTGAGTTCGCAAACAGTTGATGTTTCTATTATGTCTGGTTTTCTGACCATTGAAAGGTTGTCATTTTTTAAACGTTGCCAATATATAGGGAGGGTTGAAACTTGTTAAGTTTCTTGCCTGTTCTTCTCAGAACTACTCCTGGTAGTTTTGTGAACGGATGCCGTAGTTTTTTCTGTTTCACGAAATATTGTAAATGTTTATGACATTCATAAGCATGCGTTAACACGCATCTAAATTGAATTATTGTTCTTGAATTTTGACTTTGTTCTCCAAAGCTTCGCTTATCATAATTTCAGTCTCCTCGCTCATCCGCCCTGGCAATGGAGCCTGCGCTTTAGCTTGTGACGTCGTTCTCAGCCTATATACACCCCACTACTGGGCAAAGGCCTCCCTCATGGAGAAACATATTATGAGGAGTATGGGCCGTAACACCACAATGGTTGCAATAGCGACCTGGACCAACGGCTTTACATGCCTTCCGAAGCACGTAGTTCGAGATCACAAAGTTTCGGTTACCCATCCAAGGCTTGATCATGGCCAAGGTAGCTTTGATAACGGTATCGAAAGCCAAAACGTACTAACCACTGTGACGTAGGAGATACCGATGTTGGATTAATAGGACGGTTGTCACTTATCGTTTATCGTTGACGACTTCCGTGGTCGAGTTGAGTGTACGCCGGCGTCGCCATCTCGAGAGGATCTGGGTTCGATCCCCGGTGGGTGAAAATGTTTGCGTAATGAATACAGGCATTTCTTGCTTGCCTCTTTAGTGGTGTAACTACGCCATCACCGACCTTTCAAAATAGAAGGCTCAGCTTTACCTATAAAATGTAGGAAATCTGATAGATACTTAATAACGTGACAAACATGACATCTCGACGATCTTCCATCTCAATAATGTCTTAATATATTTACTTCTTGAATTTCAATAATGCTATTATAGCTGTTCAAGGTCTATTGTAATATCCATAACTACTTATCATTGTATTATATCTCAAAAGGACCTTTACGAAATGTATTAATAGCTCTCACTACTCTCGCTCGCACAAGTTCTAAAAAATAATACTAGTTTTAAAACGATATGTAAATCCCGATTAAGTGAAGCCAAAAACTTCTATTCTGCCTCACTTTTTTTCCATTCACGTTCACTAAAAAGTTTTTAACAATTTCATGCCACTTATTCGCACTCATTCAGTAAATTTTCGATTTAAGATATCATATTTTAAAAGTTACCAGTAAAAGATTAGGCTTTTACTAATTATTGGGGATAATAGGGGGTAGTTATGCAATTCGTTCCCATTCTCACGCGATGTCCGAGATGTGCGTCAACCAATCGCAATTTCTTTGCCCCGTTCACCTATTGAGCCACCCGGTTACTTAGAAACAATGCGAATGTGGTACTTTAGATAATCTACTAAATATAATTCGCCAAACTCTTAAAGCAACTAGGCACATAAAAATATATTGCGACATACATGATATCACTAAAGCTCTTACGTAGTAGATATATACTCGTAATAAAATGTTAACAAGCCTATGTAATAAAAAACAAGAAATATGAAAACGCCTTCATCCCGAAGAGCTTTTAGAAGTGTAAAGTCGATGCATATTCGTAATAAGTACAAATTGAAAAAAATACGGGAGATCTTTGTCAACACAAGCCAAAACATCTTTATCTTTGTAAGATCATGCAAAAGCTGCGGCCTTTTTGAATGCAAATTTTACCGTATAGAATCAATACGGCAAAAATTGTATTAGCATAAACATAAGTAAGTAGTCACAGAAAAATCCAATAACGCACAGGAATTGAACATAATTAACTTGTATCGTGAAAAAATAACTTCATTTTGTATTTGATGTGAATAAAAAAGGATTTTAATTTTGCACCTTGTGGGTCATGTTTACGATGAAAACCTGCGTGATCATGTTAATTCGGGTAGCATAAAACCACTTTTTGGCACAGCAATAAAACTTCAATAAAATATACATTGACTCATTTCAATCATACTTTTGTTAGAATAGGTAGGACATTGTAAATAATTAATAATTTAACGGAAGTTCCATACATTAGAGCCATCTTTAAAGGTGCTGTAACGCAAGGCTTATAAACAGGATTTTTTTTTGTAACAGAGTTTGTTTTGATATAATCGTAATAGTAATCAAGAAAGATCGCAGTCAAATAGTAGAGCTTATTATGCATATTATGCATTTTATAACTTTTCTCGTGATATAAATGAATAATCTTAAATTCATGTGTTTTTCGTTTTCAAACACTTCCTAATTTAATACTACCGGGTGACCGCAAAGTCTAAATAATTAGTTTAAATCTCAAAGAATATAATAATATAGAATATCGGTCAAAGTTTTGACTGTAGTTGCGTTTTCGACTAAAATACTTAAATATACATAAACAACGTGATTGAATTTCCGATGTTCATTGGATATAATAAACAGTCATATTTCTTTTGATAATTAATACAGAAATAATGGATTTCTTGACTTCCCAATGACAACCAAACTGGGCATCAACCAACGCACGACAAAGTTAGGAAATGTTGAAAAATATATTTATTTTAAGATTATATAATTATTTAAATTACAATGATGCACAATTTATAGCTGAGATTATATTATAAACCTGCCTTACAATGTAAGTTTCCATTTTAAGGTAGTAGTTCTTAAACATTGCAAAATTTTTGCAGCACATTTAAATTGAAAATCGATGTTTAATTTACATGACATTTATTTAACAGATCTAACCTATTCACCTTTTCGACGTTATAGAATTTACAATAGATAAAAATTCTAAATATCAAGCATATTTCTTGTAATTTTGCAATGGAGATGTGGACAAGATACGGTAATGATGGATTGTTTGATTGTGATTCTAGTCTTGACCTATAGATTGGTCAGCTGATGTGTGAAGTGGCTAATATCGAAGGTGAGGTACTTTCCCTGGTGTAAGGCGGTACACACTATGACTACCGGATACGCACGACCTTCAAACGAGAATATTTAGCGCCTAGATTAGACCATCGTCTAGAGTGTGATATAACCTATCCGTCGCTGGCGTCATCGACCGCACCTTGACATAATAATACACATCAAACAAGTCTCGAAAATGTCTCCAATAATTCTCTTAAAATCTTTTCAATATTTGTCATCTGAAAATAGTCACAGGTGTCATGGTCGTATGCTGAATCAATGACCACATTTCATCTGTCTGTTGATACCTTGTCGAGTACCTAAAATGATCTTTCTTACATCACCTTATTGTACTTACTATCAATGATATTCTTAAAGTCAACAAGATAATTTTATTGTTAGAATTTAATTGTTTCACTTGCATTTCAATATGGTTGTGGGAACATTTAACTCTTAGCTAAATTGTCAATTACATATTCCATTTGAAATTAATTGACCTTTAGTGGTCTTAATAAATTACGCAGAGAATAAATAACGAAATTATTATTTACTTTTTTTACTTTTCCAGAGGTCATCCTTCACACTGACAGTTATAAATGATATTGCATAATTGAGAAACATTAACGGCTATTTTATTATCATCTCTCCCATTAGACTTGAAGTTGACTTGTTTAGTCATACTTATAAAAAGATACAGCATCAATATCATTGCATATTTTATAAGATTACGTGTGTTTCATGTTTTTTATTGTTGTTGTCAAGAATTTTTAACTCATTCTGGCATTTATCTGTATTACGTGTTATATGTGTTATAAGTATTTAGTAATTTCTTTTAATTTTCCTTAAGTGCTTTTAAAAGACTTTATTCTGAGGATTATTTGCAAGTTATTTTAAGTACACAAACTGCAATTTAAAAATTAAAAAAAATTGCAAATTTTTATATTTAAAAATTTAAAAATTTGCATTTATTACACAAACAAACTCCCCCGGAATTTGAACCCAGAACCTCAGAGATGGTTACCCCTTGAAGCGTACGTACCAACCAATGGGCTACGGTCACGGTCAAATGTATGACGTAAGTAGTTTATAGTTCCCAATAATATGAACTTTTATCATTACTTATTTAAATTAAGTACTAAAATATTACTCCAAACTCTAAAGCAGAGTTTCTTGTCTGTATCTTCTCTAGACAAGGCCTCCCGGTAGTGAACAGGCCGAAAAAAGAGTAGTGGTATTATCAATTTTAGGATAATTATAATTTATTTTGTTTTGACTTGTCAAAAGTGTATTTGATGATACCAATTTGATTAAATGACTTTGAGTTTGAGTTTAAAACATCGAAAAACTTCAACAATCGAATGGAACGCTGATGTAACAATCCGAATGATAAATGCATCGTTATGTTTGCTAGTTTCATCACGAGTTACTTTACACCTGACACGGATGGCCTCAACTCACAACAATAATGTATGTTAGTCCTTACAGGGACAACGGGGCCGTCTCATCATAATTTTTATTATGAAAAAGTTATGATTCAAAATTACTTCAACGTTTATATTTTGTAGGTAAGCCTTTTTTTTTTTTTTTCACACCTACAACCACTTTTTGATTCAACGATGTGATATAGTAAGTTGATACATTACCTTTATAAATACTACTACTACCGTGTGATAGTTAGGCTCTACAGTCTGAATAATTTAATAGGTGTATTTTGACAGTTATTTGTAGTGCATTTTGACAGTTGTTTGTAGTGAGATTAATCGATTCTCATACCAATGTAAATGGTCCATGAAGCTGCTCAAAATGCACCTATTAAATTATTCAGACTGTAGTTTTCGTGACTTCAAATCACCACATCTATTCCTTGTTTATCTTATTTACCCATATCATGTTTAACTCACTCAAACATGGGTTAATTGTTAATATCTCTAAACTAAAGGACGACCGTAAAATAATGACACATTAAAAAACCTTTGAGATGTCTATGGAATAAATTATTGAATCATAATAAGCAAGGGCAGACAAACTTGTATTGAAGATCCGCTTAGAAATAGAGGTAAGTTACTTATTATGTACACATGCATTTGCTAAGTCATAAAGATTCAGGGATAATATGCATACTACTTGGGATACATTACCACAGCTACATTAAATAGTCTATATTATACAGATTAAAATACTGCAAAATTAAATGTCAGATATCTCATGATAGATTATAATTGCAGGATTGATTAATAAAATAGCCGATAATGAAACAAAATAGTTATCTAAACATACACGTTTTTTTAATACGTGAAAAATTATAACACACAACGCTCATACCTGTAATCATTTTTTTCCAAAAATATTACACTTTGCTTGCCAGTTGAAGCTTTGAATAAAACATATCATAATCAGCACGTCTTTTCCCCGAAGGGGTAGGCAGAAGTGTTAAGCAACCGATAAAACAATTTAAATATTTATCTCCCAATTACAGTGATTAGTTGAGATAAGAAAGTACCATTACAAAAATGGTTTTTAAATGTGAAAAGTGTTAGAGAAAGTAAGTAGCAAACGTGTTTTAAACAGTATCATCTCATTTTAAACTTAAATAAAATAATATCATCATATCATATCATCACGCCTGTTTTCTAGAAAGACCTAACCCTTCTTACAGGTGATAACACCCACCTTTCGCCAGATATGTTAGAATAATATCAATAAATGTAATCTAATACTTTTTAGGTCGATAAACAAATAAATTTTGGTGGTTTACATAATAAAAAGTATTACGTTAAATTCGTGTTATAGACAGCGAACGAGGTCAAACTGATTATTATGTTTTGGAAACGAGAACCTTTGACTTTAGTTTTGCACATTTAGATGTTTTAGAGAAACCGATTTTATGCGACCCTTTTAACCAACTAGTTCATTAACAATTAGTTCATAGGGAATGTGAAATAAAATACTGTACTCAATAGGTCATACAAAATATATAGGTAGGTATGTGTCAGTCTCGCAGTAAATATTTTTTGTAGATAATTGATATCCCTTTGACAAGACAAAGGAGGTCCCTTTGACAAAAAGCTAAACTATAAGGGGAATAAATTAAATTTCCCTCTCGTCCTTTTAGTTTGAACAAAAGAATCTATTTATTTTTTTAAGGTGAGCGCTACCGCTACAAAGGACCCCTAAGTGAAGAAGTACCCATAACTGAAATATAAGATTACAATGAAGTAAATAATAGATACTTATAGTATATTTAAATATATTTTGCATAGTATTCTATTCTTTTTGGGGGAAATGCGTGACCATTGAAACGCGTTTTAAAAATGTCATACAGTACACAGTACGTGCCTAGAGTTAGTAACACGAATGGAATTTTTACCTAAGTAGTCCGTAAATCCTGTTTAAAATAAGAATTTAGATCAAGATATCAAAAGCAGGTGAGGTACAGCGTAAGCGAATCGCTGACTAACTCCAATTTATTCTGCACCATGCCTTCAACAGTTGCGCGCGATTTACAGCTTTGTATGTTAAGCTTTTGTTTTGCGAATTTCGATATTGACTATAGCCGTTTTCGGGGCATGTCCCACATCAAAAAACAATTTTCTTTGATGCTTGTCTCGAACGTGAGTGCGAAGCATAATGTGTGAAAGGTTACGGTCACGGACTCTATATGGCATTAGCCAAATGGTGGACTGCATTCTAAATTAACCGATTTGGCCATGAAGCAAGTGCATTTTTATTTAGGCTACTGACACTAATCCTAACCCTTCCATTTTAAAACAAGCAAATAATTTTTTTTCTGTAAATTTTAATGCAAAAGTAGAACTGCGCCATCAATTCGCAAGTGTGCCAAAACGTGAAAAGTTTTATTATAAAAATATTACACTTCGTTAAGAATTTATTAGAACTGAATATACCCACCTAAGAAACATTCCGGTATTAGTTACAATGTCTTAATAAATTGTCATTTACAATTTTCCTATGAATTAACACAGCTTACAGGAGTACGAAGAGGCGGTTAGTAGTTAGTGACTAAGTTACTTATGTCCTCGTTACGTTAAGTTACTTAGGTCCTTACCTATGAAATTGGTGTTTTTTTTCTATCTTAGTATTTTGTCTGTAACTATTAAGATTCAGAGTATTTCTAAAAAATAATTACCTCGTCTAAAAATAGACTATATTTTTGAGCTCTTTTGATTTGTTTTGATAATTTGTTGTATGTTTAATTGTATTAAAATTGGACACGAAGACTACTCTTTTTAAGTGCCTCCCGAATACATCATTTTATTTGCATTCACTTAAAAACGATAAATAATTTTTATGAAGTGTGATATTACACATATTACTAAAGCTTGTCTAATGATAGATATATACAATATCTTTGGATTTGTTGTTGTGAAGAAAACTGAAAAAATGTTAGTATGGAAAATGCAGAATTCCCCAAAATCTCCATACAAAACACACAATTTCATAGGTAAGGACCTAATATTAAAATTAGGCAATAATTTAAGATGTATTTGCAAATACCTTTACTGCTACTAAGCAAATACTGTTTGTGACATCATATTAATAGAACTTCAAATTAAGCAGAGCAAACAAGAAACTTGTAGGTATACTACATACCAATTGACCTATACTAAAAATTGATTTACAAACTTCAATATTTGGTACATGTTTCACTTGAGTTGACTAAATTGACGGAAAATGCGTATATTATCTAAGGAATAAATAGGAAGACGTTTTACATGCTAATGAACACATTTTAATATAAATGGTTTTTCTTTTGATACTTAGCTTTGTGAGTCATACCCTTGTGTTCTGGTCTCGTGATTGAATAATTAATGACATTTTGAATGCAATTTTGAATGTTAGAAAAAAAAAACAATTTAATAAAAAAAACCTTCAAAACGTATGATAATTTAAATATTGTGACTTTCAATGACAAAATTTAAACGATTCAAGTGAATTGTCCAGTCAATAATAGTCGTATCACGATCTTTATCTTTAATATTTACAATAAGATTAATTAGCCACACTCGTCACGTTTGTTTTTTTATCGCCATTTATACATTAATTTACAACTTACTTATCGGCATAGTTTCAAGATGGGTACGAAATAATAATATTTCTAAAGAATGGAAAGTGTACGGAGTTTTCGTATAACGATTTTTTTATATAGAATTGTATGGACGGGTAGAAAAATGTAAGATATAGTGATATTGTACATAATGACAATTAATTATGTTTTTTTATTCAATTATCGCTTGCCTCACGCTCACACTAACATCTGATTGTCCACCTCTGTCGACCCCGTATATTTGTTTCGTTGGAATTAGAACGGCTTTCTTGAAAGCATGCACTTAAGAGCCTGTATTAAAAGAAAAATTTAAAATTATATTATGTATAACCTAGATATTATATAAAAATAAACACTACCTATTTATATGAGCTTTTTATGTAGGAAGCGTGTGGAATTTTAAATACATACAATGTTTCACGCAATTAAATTCGCAGTTAAATATTTTAATGAAATAAAATTATTTAAGATCTAAATTGTTTAAAATTTAGCGCAGATATTTCCATGTAGTTATTAAGTAATTATAGTATATTTATTCAAAATTTTGCATAAAGCCTATATAATAAGATGCTGATTGCCCGTAACTTATTGCTTAATCGCTAATTAGGTAAATTAATCTCAATTTTCGAATGTAAAAAATTAAATAATCTAGATATATTAGATAAGTATAAATACAAATTTATTCAAGTGTCACGTATACTTAGCCAGTTTTAAATTAGACTTTTATAAATAAAAATAATGATGCTACACTTAAAATTTTATTACAATTGCACTTGAATGATGTTTCTTTTCTTTCCTTAAAGAGAACGTTTTGTTTTAATAAACATATTAACTTATTGTGTTACAAAATACAAAATTTAATCATAATGATTTAAATTCGTAATGTTTTCAACTCGATGCAGGGCATCATAATAATATCACAAAATCGTGCTAAGATCTAACGTTAAACAATGTATTTAGTAATCGATTGGGTAAAATGCCCATCCCAGTAGGCATTGAGTAACAGCAACTATGAAACTTAATTTGTTCTGTCAACAATCATACAGCTATGAACGCAAGTAAGAACATTCTGCTGGTTTAAGGTCAAATGTCACACGTAGGTAAAATACAAAAATAAACTACAGAGCAATAGGTCTGTTTAGACATTCTATTCGATAGGGGACTACACTTGCGTAATATTAAAGTTTTGATTATTTTAATTTAAATGAGAGCTCTTACAAATATTGTAATGTGAGAAAAATATTTACAATCATTCAAGAGCATCGGTAAGGTAATCACAATTCTACTCTCAAGCAATTTCATAATTTAAGAAATTTTATAATATTCGCCAGCGGCAATATAAATTAATACGAGGATATAACATTAAAACTTAGCTAATATTAATTACCATAATGTTAAACAGCGGTATTCGCTCAATTATCATGCGGCATACGATATATGATTCAAATATCTTACGATAAATTTGTTCTTGTTTTAGTTGATCTTATTACCTCTGTATTTATCATTTGTTTGTTCGTTTGTTTTAGGCATCGCTAGTTGTAATACACGCTAGCGAAGAAAAGCCAGACAGTGTAAAAAAGACTGAAAAAAAAGTAGAAGATGTAGTCAAGACAGAAGCGCGAGAGGGTCGGCAGTATGGCGGACCTTCCGGTCAGAACGACAACGAAGTGGTGGTGGATATTCAAGATGACGAGAAATCACAGTACTACGAAACCAACTATGACACAAGTAAGTTTTAGAATAGAATATAATAATAATAATAAGCCTATGCTTTCATATCAAATTTAATTTTAAAAAACACACAAAAGGTAACCAGACCAGGGTCCTGAGTCTGCTAATTTACAAATGGCACAAAAGGACGGCAATCGGATCTCAATGGTCAAAATTTTCACATTTTGTAGTCTGATAATCAATTTTATTCAGATTAACTAAAGCAATATATTGGAAATAGTGTCTGAATGGTAAAATTTTTGACCATTTAAATACTATTGCCATAATTGTAAATTAGCAGAATCGGGGCCCAGGCCAGATGACTATGACCCAGATTTGATGTCATGTAGATAATTGATCTTATTTAATAAAATCAATGTGAGAATCATGAGACGCAAACCAATATCCTCAGAATTCTTCTAGCAATCTTACTATTCCTTTCATAATCTATTTCTTATCAAGCAATAGACAAATACGAATAAATTATTTTGAAAATCCTTTCACTTACCATTGTCGAGGGCAAATATAAGAAGTGTCACTACAATCCAAATTGACCCGGTGTTAAATCAACACCTCAGTAAGTCCATGATTTATTACAAAATTCATATTATCATTTATCATAACAAGCTATAATAAAACTCACTGGACAACACAAAAGCTTAAGAAATATGTGAATAACCAAATAAATTTTCGACGTTTCTATTAAAATCTTTATTGAAAAAAAAAAAAAAACGACATAAAAAGAAGAAGTATACAAGGGAGGACTTATCTCTAATAGGGATATCTTCCAGTCAATAAAAATATCTTTCCTATCTATCAAATTTCTATCAAAATATCACAATATTAATTATGTTTAAATGACAGAAAATTTTATCTAGGTATGTTATGCAACATGATCTTCTTTTTTCGCTTAGTACGTAATTATTAGTACGTAATTAAACTAGTTCAGAGACAATTATACCTATAAGTATAAGTTATATACCTATAAGTTATATCCATTACTAAACTACATTAATATTCATAAAAACAACATAAATTAGCAGTAAAACATCACCTAAAGTTTGTTTTCCCAAATGTTTAATACGTACGAGTAGATGTGGAGGAATGTGATCGTTGTGGAGAATGTGAAGGATTTGTTCGTCCACTCTTGTTTCAATATTAAAAACAAAACAATTTTCTTGGCCTTGGCTGCCAAAAGCCATTTGATGTAGAGTTCGTCCGTGTTTCAAAAAGCACGCACGGAAGCCGTTAGTCTTTGTTGCGTAAGCGTTTCAATTCAAAAAATTCAAAATCATTTATTCAGTTTAGATGCGTCTTAGCGCCTGCTTATGAATGTCATAAACATTTTACAATATTACGTGAAAGAGAAAAAAATTTTTTCATGCCACCAATCCGTCGGCAGCATGGTGGCGTTAGGGGTCAAACTATTTAAGTGTTTCATGGTGTGCCTCTAGCATCGGCACATGAAGTCTGGTGATTTTATGAAACATTAGACACTTAATTCGTTAAGAAACAACCAGTCCCATTATTCTAAACGGTCGGTTCACGGATTCGAGTCGGAAAATCACGTCCCGTCTCGCTCTAATTCACTGCATTATAAAGAGACAGGTATAGAGATTCCGTAATTCGTTTGTTTTCCGACAGTTTAGAATAAGGGGGCTGGGTTACCTATAACAAATATCATAATGATCGTTACCATGCCAAAGGCAATCTTCTTTTTCCTACCATGTTCCCAATTATATTTGGCGCAATATATTTTGTTCGTAATATTTTGCCCTACCACTTTGTCCTATCGCTCGCCATTAACTCGCCACCGACTTGGTGACAAGTACCAACCACTACCAACCCGATTATAATATCAGTCCCGCAATTCATCCATTTTTCTGTCTTCCTCTTCCTGCACGCCCATCCACTTTCATTGCCACAAATTTCCTGATGCCATGACCGCTCTCTCTTTTCACTCGCTCTCCTCTTAATTTATCAGTAATCGGGAATTCCCTTAATATATTCATTCCTTCGCTTTTCCACGTCAATAATTAAAATAAATTATATTTCCAGGTGCATACGGTTTCGGCTACGATGTAGGTCCACACGGACAGTTCCACCACGAGAACCGGGGTCCGGATGGCGTGACGTACGGTTGTTATGGCTATGTGGATCCGGACGGCATCCTTCGCGCTACCCACTACGTCGCTGACAGCCACGGATACAGAGTCGTTGAACCGGAGAAGCCTGTCGAAGTATTTCCTGATACAAACCATGAGTATGACGAAAAGTAAGTGCAAATTATATGATGAAATTCATCATCATCAGCTTATGTTTGTCCACAACTGGACACAGGCCTCCCCTTATGCACGCTACCGCTTTAGATTTTCGGCCGTTCTCAACCAGACCACACCAGCCAGCATACGAATATCGTCATTCTATCTTGCCACAGGGCGTCCCACACTAAATTTGCCGAGTTGCAGTTCTAAGGCAGACGTGACCAACCCACTGCCACTGTAAAAACCACCACTGCCGTAACGAAATTGCTTGTTAAAAATATACATTCTGGGATTCTTTTTTCTTAATTATGTTTCAATGCTTTCCATACAATATTCGCTACAGGTGTAATATTTTCTCCCAATGCACCTAGATTGTAAAATGGTTGTAATAGGTTATTAATAAAAAAGATATTTTCAGCATTTTAGCCTATTACCTGCGAAACAAATCTGGAGCCATTCGAAGGCATGTCCCAGTGCTCATTGTTAACACGTTTTAATAACTAACTAAAACATAACTTTCTATCCTAATATTATTATCGTTGTTTTGAAGATCTAATTATAATTGTATATGTGTTGTTTCCAATAAAAGATCTAATTGGTTCAGTATGTACGCAACAAGTTGGACTCATTATGCAACACTTATTTTTCTTAAAAACGTACAAAACAGCCAACAATAAATAAATTTAATACATACAAATCGAGCGATATAGGTAATACAGCTTTCCCTGTGTATGGGAGACTCTAATAATTTATCTGTTGTTGATATTTTTGTCATTTCCTAGCTTATTAAATCTAATAATAAAACGTTTTAGACCTTTAATTATTAATAATATTCTTTACAATTTCTTATATCGAATGAACCGTTTGTCACCGACTTAACGACGACATTGTATTTCTTATCATAAAGACAGCTACGACTCTGTAGTCGTGCGACTACGTGCTACGATCTAAATAAGGATCAGAATAAATCACTAGCCTTGAAATAAAAAAAATGTTACATATAGCAGTCAGGAATTAATAAGTACCTAACTGTTACAGTTCCGGCAACGAAGTGGCAGACAAAATTCCGGGCCAGGTCATAGTTTGGCAAAAGCTGTACTTCCCCAAAGGCTGTGGCCGAACGCCCGGTGGCGTGCCTCCCAAGCCTCCCCCGCGACCCCCTCCGCGCCCACCGACACGACCCCCGAGACCACCCATTGACAGCTCTGGACAACCTAACAACCCCTCGCCAGGAGTAGCCTACCCTGGACAAGGTAAAAACAAGCAGATCACTTGTAGCGGTAAGGTCCGTAAATTCTGTCAAATTTTATTAGTTGGCGATAATTAACTGGAGTACTGGACTAGTCCACGACATAATTTGGCACAAAAGTAATGCGCAAATTTTAAACGTTTGATATAAAGCATAAGATTCCGGATCCATTACCTTATGGCTACGGATTGTTATGCTTTATTACAGATAGCAAAACTAATTTCTTAAGTTCTAGCTTATTTTGTTTAGTTTTGTCTAATCTGTTTTATTATAAAATTATCAATATTTTATTTACCATCTTGACGATATTAATGATATATAATTGTAATTTTAGGATCAGGTTCCGGTTATTATCCTAGTCAAGGCGGACAAGGAGGTCACCCAGGATCTGGTGGTCATGGGGGCCCAGGTGGACCTGGTGGTCCAAGTGGCCACCCAGGATCTGGTGGTCACGGTGGCCCAGGTGGTCACCCAGGATCGGGTGGCCATGGCGGTCCAGACGGACATCCAGGATCGGGCGGCCATGGCGGTCCAGGCGGCCATCCAGGACCAGGTGGACCTGGTGGCCCAACTGGACAACCCGGACCAGGTGGACCTGGTGGCCCTGGTGGCCACCCAGGACTGGGCGGACCTTCAGGACCAGATGGATCATGTAAGAGATTACTATCACCAAAACGCCTAATGATTTTTTTATCAATGAGAATGTAAGATGGAAATCAGTTTTAAATAAATTTACCCATTTTAATTTTATATATATGTAAATATTATAGGGCACGGCACTCCTGGTACTCCAGGGACACCTGGTACACCTGGCACTCCGGGCTCTCCCGGCGGCCCTGGAGGACCTGGTGGTCCTGGCGGCCCAGGATCTCCTGGATCCGGTTATTACCCTGGTAAGATGTAAACAGTAATTATTTTTGTAAATGTTAACAACTCAATTCATACGACATATTAAGACACCTTTAAGATGTGAACATTAACCCCCTTTTTCATAGAAACTATTAAACAAATACATAACATATATCTTATCTGACGAAAAAAATTTTTAACAGGACAAGGTGGTTATTATCCTGGTACTCCTGGCACACCGGGCAGTCCTGGTAGCCCAGGTGGTCCGGGTGGCCCAGGAGGCCCCGGTGGCCCTGGCGGACATGGCCCGGATGGATCAGGGGGCTATCACCCAGGTAATGTACTTGAATTTTACAAGCGCGCCATAAACTTATAACTGAAAAATATATCTAATTACAAGAATAAACATCAATCTGAAAACATACCGAAAAAAATCATGTAGCGGTAGGCAGAAGGCACCATTCAGTTATTATAATAAACAACAACAAAACATCAACACACCTCTTTTCCCAAGGGGAAGGCAGAGGTGTTATACACCCACATTTAGAAAGAAAAAAGAAAGAAAAACATTTATTGACCAACAAATACAACATTGAAAGAGAGAAGCCAGATTTCGCCAAATGTGTTAGGTCCCCATGTAGCAGGTGGCGAGTCTGTTGCCATACACCGGGCAAAATGTGAGGCAAGCGATATTCACAATGAACTGTTCATAAGTTCCATTAAAACTCAGTGGTACAGGCGGTGGGATCGACCCGTGTTTCCCGCAGCCTCTCGAACGAGTAGTTTTAATGCAACCGATGCCGTATTATAAGTATTTTGTCATAATCCGAATCCGAATAGACATGACAATTAATTAACTACTTCAGTATAACGATTACAATCACTTGTATAATATATATTGATACGTCGCTTTTGGAGAATTTCTTTCCAATTCAATTTTGACATTTGTGACATTTGCACGATCGAGAGTTAGCGCCTAACCCAGAGTTTGCCCATATATTTGCCCCAGGGTTAGGTGCTAACTCTCGACCGCGCAATTGGGCCTAAGAGTATTATATAATACACGTAAATTTTATTAGGTTGTAGAACATATTGATGTAAAGGGAGGATGGAACCCTTGCAGAGTTTCTTGCCTGTATCTTCTCTAGACAAGGCCTCCCGGTAGTGAACAGGCCGAAAAAATGTAGTGGTATTGTCAATTTTAGGATACTTACTTATAATTTATTTTGTTTTGACTTGTCAAAAGTGTATTTGATGATACCAATTTGATTAAATGTCTTTGAATTTGAGTTTGAATCCTTATTTCGTCATCCATTTCTTCTCTCTCTTCCATATTTTACTTAAAATTAGTACAAAACAAACAAACTCATTTTCGAGACATTGCAATGTTGGTCTTATCAAAGATTTCGGAATTTCACAAACTCGGGGGCGTTTCATAGGTACGCTAGCCGCCAACTAACACTCGCTAACAGCATCGGCGATATTTTCATAAATTTAGAAGCGTAAGCGCGTGCGTGTGGCTGTAAAACGATGTTGGTAACTCCGTGTAATTGTAAGCGCGTGCGCGTGGCCAGCGCTAGTGGCCAACGTATCTATGAAACCACCATCAATCATTGGTTTTTTGAATGAGGCCTTTAGGGCTGTCTTTATGACATTTTGTCCTAAGTTTTTATCCACAATTAAAAATTCATCACATTTCATTTCCATACATTTTATTTCTGCACAGGACCAGGACAAGGTGGCTACTACCCTGGAACACCTGGTACTCCTGGTTCTCCAGGCACTCCTGGTACTCCCGGTGGTCCTGGCGGTCCCGGTGGCCCTGGTGGACCTGGTTCAGGAGGTTACTATCCAGGTGTGTAAAAATAGCTAAAAGTACAATACTATACCAAGAACGTCAGTTGTAAATAAAATAAACACAATATGTAGGTACATAATATAACGTTATCTTGAAAAATTATTACTAAGAAATTGATATCTAAATCATAACATTTCAGTGTTCCGTGTTTCCATCTATTTAGAAAATCATGAAACAACGTTTTCTCGCGTTTAATTCCGGTACTTTTTAAAACTAAACAGGACAAGGACAAGGTGGCTACTACCCTGGAACACCTGGTAGTCCAGGTTCTCCTGGTACTCCAGGGACCCCCGGTGGCCCAGGTGGCCCTGGAGGACCAGGTGGTCCTGGCTCTGGAGGTAAGCGACAAAATAAATAAATATAGCATAAGAAAATCATGCGTGATCTTTGTAGTTACTACAGGCAAATGTCCTCTTATAAGGCCCAATTGCACGATCGAGATTTAGCGCCTAACCCAGGGTTTGCCCATATATTTGCCCCAGGGTTAGGTGCTAACTCTCGACCGCGCAATTGGGCCTAAGATTTTAATCTTTCGCGTTGCATTGTATATAAAAGTTATAACACCGGGACTACACGCGACGTACAAAATGTAGCTCGTAAAGCGATTGAGTTAAAGAAATATAAGAATTTCAATCGGGAGGACGCATTTAAATTGTCATCAGCGTGGAATCCAGTGATTAACAAGTGTACGCCGCGGACTGTACCTTTACAAACCAACCCAGATACTGTTAATGTGGTATGCCGTAGTGACTAAGATATTAATAATGTGCGGGTAGAAGAATATTCACGGGCCCGCCCGAGCAGCCGTCGCCGCGCGCCAGTCAGCTCGTGACCACGGTTGGTGTAACCCAGCCGAAACGCCGAGCAATAAGTAGTATCTATATACTACATTTTGTACGTCGCGTGTTGTTCCGGTGTTATAACTTTTAAATGTCCTCTTATACCTATGTCACATGTTTTGTATAACCACGAAACGTCAGTTGGACATTGATTGTTCTAAATTATTCCTAATCATACATAAGCAATTTTTGCGAAAAGTTATTATTTTTATTCATATAAAATATAATGATTATCTTATCTTTTAACGTATCTTATTAAATACAAAAAAAAATACAAAATGACATTTAGACTCATTGCAAATTCCCATAACTTACGTAATGTACGTTATGATAAAACCGTAGCGCCATAGGAATTACATTTTTTAGTGTTAATAAGCCATACCCATATAGCCATATTTACCCATACTATTGTTATCAGGTCAAGGCGGTTACAACCCCGGAACACCCGGCACACCTGGCTCACCTGGTACCCCTGGGACTCCCGGCAGTCCTGGCGGACCAGGTGGCCCTGGCGGTCCTGGCGCTGCTGGACCAGGAGGTTGTAATAAAACAAAGCATTATAAACATATAAGATAATAAATTTCTCGGTGTGGCATAGTTGCTAATGTTAATTTGAAATAAGTACTGTACTGATGTAAATGCTTAATTCATAATCTGATTTTTGCAATTTATTTGTTAGTTCGACAACAAAAAGTTACACCCACATTCCACAAATATGGATTAAATTGGTTTTAGATATTTTAAAAATTACTTATTAAAACTATTTTTTCAAATTCATGTTTCTACATAATATTATGTACAATTTGTTGTAACTATTGTTGTTTGTTAATGTAATTATTTTTGTTCTAACTATACGTGGATAATTTAATTCAAACTGTCTCTATACATACACATATAACATACACAGGTCAAGGTGGTAACTACCCCGGCACACCGGATGGACCAGGCGGCCCTGGAGGTTCCGGCGGACCTGGAGTAGGCGGCACTGGCGGTGCTGGCACAGGAGCTTACTATCCAGGTTTGTCTAAAAATACTAGTAGTATCGTTTATAATGTTTAAGATTTTTTCTACAACCTAAAGGCACCGGTAGCCGAGTTGGGAAAGACTCACTACTCACTACTCGATCCCACCCCTATACCACTTTGTGTGATTAAAACTTCAGTACAGTTGATTGTAAATATTGCTTGTCTCACGTTGTGCCTGGTGCATGGCACAGGCCCGCTACCTATTACATGGGGTGCTAAACATATCAATTTTTTCAACATATCAATCAACATTTATACCATTTCACATGTCGTCATAGTGACGTGTTTTTATACTTTAATTGTAACAACTTTGTTACTAATTATACACTGACTAAAGATACATTGTATCTTTCAAATAAATTTAAGAAACAAATTGCTCATTTGTTAGCATATAATTTAAAAGACACTGTCACAATGACAAAGAAATAGTATATTCATGGGACTACATACGTATCGCCGACATGTAAAACTGTCGCACAACATGTACAATTTACAACTTTAAACTAGGACATAAGACAAAAGTTGTTTATTAAATATTGTCTGTCAAAATCTACAAGACTTGGCTGGCAAGGAGTTAGAATTAAAACTTTTTACAAAAAGTCGAAGTGAAGTTATTTGCATTACTGAACATTGGTTAAGAAGTAGTGATGCTATTGTTTTTGACAACTTCCAATTGTCTAGTGTATTTATGAGAAGTAGTTCTATTCGCGGCGGTTCGTACTAATACTATTAAACTATTAAAGAGACTAATACTATTAAAGAGCGCACTAATATATTAAGAGCGTAAGGATATAGTTAGTCTATCGATTGAAAGTGTTATTGAATTATCTTGTGCAGAACTGGAGAACTATGTTATTGTATGCGTATACCGGCCCCCTTCCAGAGATTATAACAAATTCGAATCAGTAATAGAAGATGTACTTAAAAAAATAACTAAGAAACGGAAATCTGTCATAGTTTGTGGAGACATCAATGTTAACATACTTGAAGATACCATATTGAGCACTAGATTTATATCAGTGTGTTAATTTAATTAACCTTTAAGTGTTTTAATTTCTCAAAACCCACAAGAATTACTTCCCATTCAGGGATATGCCTTGATAATATATTTTCAGATAATAAACCAGTTACTAAGTCTGTAATAACAAATCTTACATCAGATCATTGTGGTCGGATAGGTAGCTTCCCTGACAATATAGTTGATGAAATCAAGCGCATTAAATATCGTCCTATCACTCAAAGTCGTAAAGAATGGTTCAGGCAGAATATTGATTCAAAGGCTTGTGCATTAGATTATTCTTGTCTGAATGGCTCAGATAGTCTATATAAAAAATTGTTTACAGTAATCCAAAAGGAATTTGATAGCGTATACACAGTGAAGACTATAAAGTGTAGCAATAAAATTAAATTTGACGACTGGGCCACCAGTGGCATTTATAAAAGTAGGAATAGATTATATGAATTATATGCATTAAGAAAATATAATCACAGCGCAGTTTTTGCTGAATATGTTAAAAACTATTCCAAACCCTTTAGGAAAGTCTGTAAATACACAAAAGCTTTGCACTTACGCGAAAATATTGAAAAATCAAATAATAAAATCAAAACTACTGGGGATATCATAAATAGAGAGACAGGTAAACTTAAATCATGTAGAAATTCAATATGTTTAAAAGTAAACAATAAGATTATTGTTTCCAGTTCACAAATCGATACATTTGAAATTTTTTTTACTAACATTTCTGTAATAGCTACATCTTCACTTAATTCCTCTCCTAAAGAGGCTATCAGCTACCTTAAGACATACGTGCCGGAATGCAAAATTAATTTTCTATTTAAACATGTTAACCCTGTTGAAGTAATTAAAACTTTTAAATCTTTAAAACTTAAACATTCCGGAGACTTGTGGGATATTTCTGTGCATATTATCAAGGATATTATTTATATACTTGCCCCAGATCTTGCGTACATTTTTAATAATTGTATTGATGAAGGCAGTTTTCCGGATTTAATGAAATATAGTAAAATAATACCTTTATTTAAGTCCGGATGCAAAAATTACCCGACCAATTTTAGACCGATTTCTATTTTGCCGACTTTTAGTAAAGTTTTTGAAAAAATTATACTTGAACAACTGATGGCATATTTTAATTTAAACAGTCTTCTTCATGATACACAATACGGTTTTACTAAAGGTCGCTCCACTACCGATGCTGGAGTATCACTGTTAACACATATATTTGATGCGTGGGACAAAGCTCAAAATGTGCTGGGAGTTTTCTGTGATTTATCAAAGGCCTTCGATTGTGTGAATCATGATACTTTAATTTGCAAACTTGACCATTATGGTATAAAAAAAGCTCTTAGTTTAATATGCTCTTATTTAAGTTGTAGAACTCATAATGTTGATATAATTGGGACGAAATCATCTGGATCTCATATGAAAATGGGAGTCCCGCAAGGCTCAGTACTAGGACCATTCTTATTTCTAATTTATATTAATGTGGTAAACTGCAGAATATTACTCAAATTAGATATCTATTTTTTTATTTTTAAACTTCAATGACGTTGTAGTTGACATTTTTTAAATGTTGCTATGTAAAGGGAGGGTATAGAAACTTGCTGAGTTTCTCGCCCGTTATTCTTAGAACAAGGCCTCCTGGTTGTTAATATTTAATACTTGTGCCTACCGCTTCCGGGATAGAGGCGTGATGTTATGTTATGTTAAAAACAAAATAACAAATTAATAAAAATCTAAGGGTTCGTTTAAGGACACGCGGCGGGGGCGGCGCTTGCGTTTTTACCGTTTATAGTGAGGCGGCGCGTCAAGCGACGCGTCAAGCGGTATGCACAAAGTCAAACATATAGAAATGTAGGGGATCGTTTACGGAAACGCAGCGCGTCAAGCGTCGCGTACAACGTGGCTTGCCGCGGCGCGTAGCCCCCGCTTCATCCGCTGCGTAGGACGTAGCGTTGTATACGGCTAATTGCATGAAGTTATTTATGATACACTCTGTGGTAAATGACTTACGTGTGATTGGTCGATAGATTGGGAATCAATGTGATTGGATGCTCCAGAACACTGAAGTTGGTAGCCGCGTCCTTCGCGTCGTCGTCCGCCGCTTAACCCGCCACGTTCCCCTTTGCGAAACTCACTAGTTCTCCCGCCGCGTTCTACGCGGCTTCCCCCGCCACTTCATTTGCCGCGTCTGACGCTGCGCTGGTCGCTGCGTGTGACGCTACAACGCAAACAAACGCTTGCAAAAACGATTCTCCGTGAACGCTCCAATCATCGCCGTATGTTCGTTTTTCTAGCGGCACGCTTTTTAGCCCGCGCCGCTCGACAACCAGCGTGTCCTTAACGAACCCAAATATGTTTTCTTGGAGCTTATCCGTGCCTCGGAAGGCACCTTAAGCCGTTGGTCTCAGTCGCTATTGCAACCCAAATATTGTTAAGGCCCATTTTCCTCATGTGTTTTCCAAGAGGAAGGCCTGTACAAAGCAGTGGGACGTACATAGGCTGAGGAGGACCAGTGTACACGCATCATATTACAGTATCCAATTTAAAAAAAATAAAAATAATACAATACAAATATAAATATAATATAACATTTACATACATTAAATCAAGCCTTTTTCCGATAGGGGTAGGCAGAGATTACATTATAAATGCCATGAGTGTAGATAACAGTATTTATAAGTCAGAGCAATATTTCACTATTGTTATTCTTTTTTGGCCTAAAGAATGCACTCAAATTTTGACTATGATCTTTTTGTGTATCTGAATACACCATACCATTAATAAATACAAAAGTGGTCAATATTAATAATATTTTTTGTTTTTCGACAACAAAGGGCCGATTCTTAATCCGTTGTAACAGTTAACTTAATCAAAATCATATCAAATCAAAAATAATTTTATTTCATAGGCTAAACATAGCACTTAAAATCGTCAACATTCATAAATAGTTACATTTATTATACATCAAGTAAATTTTCACTGCCGCGAGCGCTTGTAGCAAGTACATCCACACAGCGCTTTGACTGTGGTTGTAATCGATACAAGCGACCGGATTCCGAGAGTAAGGCATTTCATGAGAAGAACCCGGTAAGAAACTCATGAGCCACTTTTTTAAAATAGCCAATCATACAATCTATTAGTCACAGTGTTACATTTTTTACAATTAGAAATTATATGTCAGTATATAATCAAAATAAGATTAAACATTGTTATCTCTTATTACATTAACTTGTATGAATGATACATGTATTAACGTCTCATTACTTTAAAGTGGCAAATTAAACTAAACATTATGAAGATTAAGCAACGGATGTCCACACATGCCTATCATCTAAATAATCCTGAACTTTGTAATATGCGTTTCCCATGAGGGTTTTCTTAATATGCGGTTTAAACCTGTGCAACGGCAGTTCAGTTACATGTTGTGGAATTTTGTTATATATTTGTATGCACTTTCCCATAAATGAGTGACTAGTTTTACGTAGTCTGAAACCTGGAACAGCAAGCCTGTTCCTGTGTCTTGTGTTTAGACTGTGACCGTCGCTGCATTTTAAAAATGTTTGTTTATTTTTATAAACGTACATAATGTTTTCATACACATATTGGGATGCAACTGTCAAAATATTTATTTCTTTAAATAATTCCCGTAGTGAATCACGAGGTTTAAGTTTATAAATAGAACGTATTGCTCTTTTTTGTAATACAAAAATGTCGTGAATATCGGCTGCTGTGCCCCATAACAGCAGACCATACGACATGACACTATGGAAGTAACTAAAATATACAAGTCTCGCCGTTTTAACATCCGACAACAATCTAATCTTTTTTACGGCATAAGCAGCCGAACTGAGTCTTGCCGATAGGGTGTTAATATGAGATCTCCACTGCAAACGAGAATCCAGGGTGATCCCTAAAAATACCGTTGTATCAACACATTGAATTATCTCCTCATTAATTTTAATTTTTGTACTGACCTGCTTTACGTTAGGCAAAGAAAATTTGATACACTTTGTTTTTTTAGAATTTAATAATAAGTTATTATGAGTAAACCAACACATTACTTTGGAAAGGGTGTTATTTACATCGTCAAAGTCTTCTACGTTTCTATTGATTTTAAAGATAAGAGATGTATCATCTGCAAATAATACCGTCTCACATAGGTTGTTTATATAGAATGGAAGATCATTTATATAAATAAGAAATAGTAGTGGGCCTAATATTGAGCCCTGAGGTACGCCCATTAGAATTTGAGCCCCTGAAGACTCAGTTTTATTTATAATCACCTTTTGTAAGCGATCACTTAAATATGATTTTAATATATTTATCGCATTTGCTGAGGCGCCATAATGGTGTAATTTTCTTAATAATGTTTTATGTTCTACACAGTCGAAGGCCTTGGAAAGATCACAGAAGACAGCTAACGCATCCTGCTTATTTTCCCAGGCATCAAATATTTGCTTCATGAGCTCGACACCCGCATCAGTAGTACTTCTACCTTTAGTAAAACCGAATTGCCTATTATGAAATAATTCGTTTATTCTAAAATGAGAAATCAGCTGATTGTAAATGACTTTTTCAAATATTTTGCTTAATGTTGGTAATATTGATATAGGGCGGAAATTTGAGGGGTCTGATTTGTCTCCAGATTTAAATAATGGGATAATTTTACTATATTTCATGAGATTAGGAAACACCCCATCGTCAATACATTTATTGAAAATAACCGCTAAACAAGGAGAAATATAATTAATTATTCCTGAGATAACTGCCACTGATAAACCCCAAAGGTCCCCATTTTTTTTGCTTATTCAAGGATTTAAATGCCTTAATTATGCAATCAGTTGTAATTTTATGGAAATCAAAAGGACTATTAAATTTATTGACACTACATTGTAAAAGTGAAAGTGCATATTCTGTAGACGAATTCAGGTTACTTGTGATTTTCGCGGGAATTTCTGAGAAAAAAGACTCCATAGCATTTGCAACAGCTTTGTCTGTTATTATTAATTTGCCATCAATGTTAAGTTCAAAAGAGCTATCATTAAATGATGTTTTACCGGTTTCTTGATTAATAATTTGCCACGTAGTTTTAACTTTGTTGTCGGATTTTCTTATTTTATTACTAAGAAAGTTTGCCTTTGCAATATTACACACTTTTTTAAATATTTTAGAATAATTTCTGACATAGTTTATAAAAGACTGGTCGGTTGATAGGGACTTTTCATAATATAAATCGTAAAGTTTTCGTCTACTAATATAAATACCTGGAGTAGCCCAATCACTGAATTTCTTTTTTGAATTTATTGTAATAGTTTTTTGCTTAAATATGCTAGTAAACTCTGCATTGATATGGTGCCATAGATTTTCATACAGTTCATTTATATCACTAGAATTTTTTAAAAGGTGGAGTCTGTTCTCAATATTATTTTCAAAGCTCTTTAAGCGACTGTCTGTTATTGGCCTAAAAGTAATTTTAATATTTTTGTTAGCTTTATGGCGCTTTACAATTATTTTCTGCCCAGTGTGATCAGAATCTAACCAGTTTGCAACACATTTATCCAGTATAATGGAATTAGAAAATGGTTAAGATCTAGTCCAATGGTGTCAATAGAAACACCAAAATGTGATGTCAGCTTGACCAATGGTTTAAGCGATGAAAAAATTCAAAGCAATATACATCAGCTGTGCCGCTGTGTGTGTGTGTTTATTTCACTAAGCGCAGTATCGTTTTGTGGTTAAATTGTCTATGACTATTTAACTCTAAAATTTGTACTAAAATTACTCAAGCAGACGTATCACGATATCATATGTTAACGTTATTTGTTAGTTTTGACCACTTTGTAAACCTAACCATAGATCAAAAAACCGACCATATCTCTATGTTACTTTAACCACTTTTGGAAGGCTGTTTTTATACTTAAAATTTCTCTTTGTTGTTATTACTAAAATTAATCGATTTGCAGGACATGAAGGCGGATATTATCCTGGTTCTCCTGGAACTCCAGGCTCTCCAGGAACACCAGGCACACCCGGTTCACCTGGCAGTCCTGGCACTCCAGGGACTCCTGGTGGTCCTGGTGGCCCAGGTGGTCCCGGAGGTCCGGGTACTGGTGACTCAGGCAGTTATAAACCAGGTAAAAAGATTTGAAGCTGCTAAAACTCAGTGTAATTAACGTTAGACTTGAATTCAGAGTGTTTGTTAGGTATATTTTGCCAAGTTGCTCAATTTTCGGTGTACTTGTAAGCGTCATCGTAACGAGAGTACTGCTTAACTTGTGGTATTATGTAGAATTTTAATGTAAGCAGGTATAACCATTTTCGTTGTCGCTTTTAACGATCGTTCTTACCATGAATAATAACTGATAAAGGGTTAGGTATATCTATTACATACTTCTTTTTTTATTGGAATAGATATTAAAATATAAAAGTGATCTGCTCGCAGGACAAGAAGGAGGATATTACCCTGGTTCACCTGGAACTCCAGGTTCACCGGGAACACCAGGTTCACCCGGTTCACCAGGCACACCTGGTACACCTGGCACTCCAGGCACACCTGGTGGACCAGGAGGTCCCGGAGGACCGGGTACCGTTGACTCAGGCAGTTATAAACCAGGTTAAAAGCTCTTTATAATTTCTTTCTCGTTTGACTCGCAAAATTATAATATATCGCACTATTTAGCCCCATGATCACGTAGATGATGGTGATACGGTAGGTTAATAAGGCCGTAGTTATTAAGTGGGTAGATTGTTATACATAGTAGGTCAGATATAGAAGAGAATGGAAGAATATAACAAACCCTTTCAAATTCCATTTAAACAGAAAAAAGAGTAAAACTCTTAATCTAATGCAACTATTACCTAATGTAACAAGCAGATGAAATTCTTACATAAACACAGAGTGTATGTGATATAATCAGTGAGTCACTCACTCTCGAGCGGGCTCTGCTTTTACCTATGCTAACAAGTAAAAAAAATCATTCACCAATAAATTTTTAACCATTAAAAGTATGCGCCGACAAAAATATTTGTAATCATTCTAACTGAGCGTTATATTCAAGTGAGTATAGAAGAGAAAAAGAAAGAAAACAGATTTATTCACACAAAGACGCGTAACAACAAAAACAAATACTTAACTGAAATCGATTAAGCTCTAATATATAAAAAATAAAACTAACAACAAAAAAAACTTATAAAAAGTACACGGTTACCTCTTGCGACTGCAGACGAACAGGTATAATGCCAGACTTGCAAACCTGGCGCTGACTTTCTACTGGCATCTTTGGTTTGTAATGGAGCCAACAAGTGAACTTATCACAAAAAATTTAAATATATAAATACATAATTATAAATAAATACTTTACAAAATAAAAGATCAGCTCAGTGTCGCCAATTCCCTCAAGCGCGGCCATACCCCCCGCGTGCAGCCGAAATTCCGACACGACAAACATTGAGACAAACCGACAGCCACAACAAACAAATATAATATGGTTCTGGTCTGTTCTATTCTGATGGTTGAAATTCCTAGCAACTTTAATATTTTTTACAGATGGCTCCGGGCAACCAGGCCAACCCGGTAAACCAGGGCAAGGGGGTCCAGGACAACCAGGACAGACCGGCCAACCTGGATACCCAGGACAACCAGGATACCCCGGACAACCAGGCCAGGCAGGACAACCTGGCCAACCAGGATACCCAGGTCAACCAGGACAGCCTGGACAATCCGGTCAACCAGGACAAACTGATCAAACAGGACAACCCGGTCAACCAGAATACCCAGGTCAACCAGGACAGCCAGGATACCCTGGGCAACCAGGACAGCCTGGTCAACCAGGAAAGCCTGGCCAACCAGGCCAACCAGGATACCCCGGACAACCAGGACAGCCTGGGCAACCCGGTCAACCAGGATACCCAGGACAGCCTGGTCAACCAGGAAAGCCTGGCCAACCTGGCCAACCAGGATACCCCGGCCAACCAGGCCAGCCTGGGCAACCCGGTCAACCAGGATACCCAGGACAGACTGGTCAACCAGGAAAGCCTGGCCAACCTGGCCAACCAGGATACCCCGGCCAACCAGGCCAGCCAGGACAACCCGGGCATCCAGGATACCCCGGACAGCCAGGACACCCCGGGCAGCCAGGACAGCCAGGATACCCAGGACAACCAGGCCAACCAGGCCAACCAGGACAGCCCGGTAAGCCAGGGCAACAAGGAGGCCCAGGACAACCAGGACATCCTGGTCAGCCAGGATACCCCGGCCAACCAGGCCAGCCAGGACAACCCGGGCAACCAGGATTCCCTGGACAGCCAGGACACCCCGGGCAGCCAGGACAGCCAGGATACCCAGGACAACCAGGCCAACCAGGACAGCCCGGTAAGCCAGGGCAACAAGGAGGCCCAGGACAACCAGGATATCCCGGACAACCAGGTCAGCCAGGATACCCAGGACAACCAGGCCAGCCAGGATACCCCGGACAAGCAGGACAGCCAGGGCAACCCGGTCAACCAGGATACCCAGGACAACAAGGCCAACCAGGAAAACCTGGCCAACCTGGATACCCAGGCGAACCAGGACAGCCTGGTCAACCAGGAAAGCCTGGCCAACCAGGACAGCCAGGATACCCCGGGCAGCCAGGACAACAAGGAGGCCCAGGACAACCAGGACACCCTGGACAACCAGGATACCCCGGACAACCAGGCCAGCCAGGGCAACCCGGTCAACCAGGACAACAAGGAGGTCCAGGACAACCAGGATACCCCGGGCAGCCAGGACAGCCAGGACAGCCAGGATACCCCGGGCAGCCAGGACAACCTGGACAGCCTGGTCAACCAGGATACCCAGGTCAACCTGGCCAACCAGGACAGCCCGGTAAGCCAGGACAACAAGGAGGCCCAGGCCAAGCAGGAGGCCCAGGACAACCAGGATACCCCGGACAACCAGGCCAGCCTGGACAACCTGGTCAACCAGGACACCCAGGCCAACCAGGCCAACCAGGACAGCCTGGTACGCCAGGCCAACCAGGACAGCCCGGTAAGCCAGGACAACAAGGAGGCCCAGGACAACCAGGACAGCCTGGTCAACCAGGATACCCCGGACAACCAGGCCAACCAGGATACCCTGGACAACCAGGCCAGCCTGGACAACCAGGACAACCAGGACACCCAGGTCAACCAAGCCAGCCCGGTAAGCCAGGACAACAAGGAAGCCCAGGACAACCAGGATATCCCGGACAACCAGGTCAGCCAGGATACCCCGGACAACCAGGTCAGCCCGGGCAGCCAGGATACCCCGGGCAACCAGGATACCCAGGTCAACCAGGCCAACCAGGACAGCCCGGTAAGCCAGGACAACAAGGAGGCCCAGGACAACCAGGATATCCCGGACAACCAGGTCAGCCAGGATACCCAGGACAACCAGGCCAGCCAGGATACCCCGGACAAGCAGGACAGCCAGGGCAACCCGGTCAACCAGGATACCCAGGACAACAAGGCCAACCAGGAAAACCTGGCCAACCTGGATACCCAGGCGAACCAGGACAGCCTGGTCAACCAGGAAAGCCTGGCCAACCAGGACAGCCAGGATACCCCGGGCAGCCAGGACAACAAGGAGGCCCAGTACAACCAGGATACCCCGGACAACCAGGCCAGCCAGGGCAACCCGGTCAACCAGGACAACAAGGAGGTCCAGGACAACCAGGATACCCCGGGCAGCCAGGACAGCCAGGACAGCCAGGATACCCCGGGCAGCCAGGCCAACCAGGTCAGCCCGGTCAACCAGAATACCCAGGTCAACCAGGACAGCCTGGACAGCCCGGTCAACCAGGATACCCAGGACAACCAGGACAACCCGGAAAACCCGGTCAACCAGGACACCCAGGACAGCCCGGTAAGCCAGGACAGCAAGGAGGCCCAGGACAACCAGGATACCCTGGACAACCAGGCCAGCCTGGACAACCCGGTCAACCAGGATACCCAGGTCAACCAGGCCAACCAGGACAACAAGGAGGCCCAGGACAACCAGGATACCCCGGACAACCAGGCCAGTCAGGATACCCCGGACAACCAGGTCAACCAGGCCAACCAGGACAACCCGGTAAGCCAGGACAACCAGGATACCCCGGACAACCAGGCCAGCCTGGACAACCTGGTCAACCAGGACACCCAGGCCAACCAGGACAGCCTGATAAGCCAGGATACCCCGGACAACCAGGCCAGCCAGGATACCCCGGACAACCAGGCCAACCTGGACAACCAGGCCAACCTGGACAACCCGGTCAACCAGGATTCCCAGGTCAACCAGGCCAACCAGGACACCCCGGGCAGCCAGGACAGCCAGGATACCCGGGGCAGCCAGGACAGCCTGGACAGCCCGGTCAACCAGGATACCCAGGACAACCAGGACAACCCGGAAAACCCGGTCAACCAGGACACCCAGGACAGCCTGGTAAGCCAGGACAACAAGGAGGCCCAGGACAACCAGGCCAGCCTGGACAACCCGGTCAACCAGGATACCCAGGTCAACCAGGCCAACCAGGACAGCCTGGTAAGCCAGGCCAACCAGGACAGCCCGGTAAGCCAGGACAACAAGGAGGCCCAGCACAACCAGGACAGCCTGGTCAACCAGGATACCCCGGACAACCAGGCCAGCCAGGATACCCCGGACAACCAGGCCAACCTGGACAACCTGGTCAACCAGGACTCCCAGGTCAACCAGGCCAACCAGGACAGCCTGGTAAGCCAGGACAACCAGGATACCCCGGGCAACCAGGACAGCCTGGACAGCCCGGAAAACCCGGTCAACCAGGACACCCAGGACAGCCCGATAAACCAGGACAACAAGGAGGCCCAGGACAACCAGGACACACCGGACAACCAGGCCAGCCTGGACAACCCGGTCAACCAGGCCAACCAGGACAGCCCGGTAAGCCAGGACAATCAGGATACCCCGGACAACCAGGCCAGCCAGGACAACCCGGACAACCAGGACAACAAGGAGGCCCAGGACAACCAGCACACCCCGGTCAACCAGGATACCCCGGACAACCAGGTCAACCAGGGCAACCCGGTCAACCAGGAAAACCTGGCCAACCTGGTTACCCAGTACAACCAGGACAACAAGGAGGTCCAGGACAACCAGGATACCCCGGACAACCAGGCCAGCCAGGTTACCCCGGACAACCAGGCCAACCCGGACAACCTGGTCAACCAGGATTCCCAGGTCAACCAGGCCAACCTGGACAGCCTGGTAAGCCAGGACAACCAGGATACCCCGGACAACCAGGCCAGCCAGGATACCCCGAACAACCAGGCCAATCTGGACAACCCGGTCAACCAGGATACCCAGGTCAACCAGGCCAACCAGGATACCCCGGACAAGCAGGCCAGCCAGGGCAACCCGGACATCCAGGACAACAAGGAGGCCCCGGACAACCAGGACAGCCTGGTCAACCAGGATACCCCGGGCAGCCAGGACAACAAGGAGGCCCAGGACAACCAGGACACCCCGGACAACCAGGCCAGCCTGGACAACCCGGTCAACCAGGATACCCCGGTCAACCAGGCCAACCAGGACAGCCCGGTAAGCCAGGACAATCAGGATACCCCGGACAACCAGGCCAGCCAGGACAACCCGGACAACCAGGACAACAAGGAGGCCCAGGACAACCAGCACACCCCGGTCAACCAGGATACCCCGGACAACCAGGTCAACCAGGGCAACCCGGTCAACCAGGAAAACCTGGCCAACCTGGTTACCCAGGACAACCAGGACAACAAGGAGGTCCAGGACAACCAGGATACCCCGGACAACCAGGCCAGCCAGGTTACCCCGGACAACCAGGCCAACCCGGACAACCTGGTCAACCAGGATTCCCAGGTCAACCAGGCCAACCTGGACAGCCTGGTAAGCCAGGACAACCAGGATACCCCGGACAACCAGGCCAGCCAGGATACCCCGAACAACCAGGCCAACCTGGACAACCCGGTCAACCAGGATACCCAGGTCAACCAGGCCAACCAGGATACCCCGGACAAGCAGGCCAGCCAGGGCAACCCGGACATCCAGGACAACAAGGAGGCCCCGGACAACCAGGACAGCCTGGTCAACCAGGATACCCCGGGCAGTCAGGACAACAAGGAGGCCCAGGGCAACCAGGATACCCCGGACAACCAGGACAACCCGGACAACCAGGGCAACCAGGAAAACCTGGCCAACCTGGTTACCCAGGACAACCAGGACAGCCAGGACAACAAGGAGTTCCAGGACAACCAGGATACCCCGGACAACCAGGCCAGCCAGGATACCCCGGACAACCAGGCCAACCTGGACAACCTGGACAGCCGGAATACCCAGGTCAACCAGGACAGCCTGGATACCCCGGACCACCAGGTCAAACAGGCCAACCAGGATACCCAGGACAACCGGGACAGCCTGGACAACCGGGCCAGCCAGGTCCTCCCGGACAACCAGGATACCCGGGGCAACAATATCCAGGTAAAAAAAATACGTTTTAATATTTTCGTACACTTTTTAAAACTTAAACAAGAAACTTTTCAATGAGATCTTTTTTGATTCAGGTTATTCTTGCTATGCAAATTTATAATAGCCAATGAAAATATTTCATTAAGAAAAGTTAAAAACTAGAACATTTTAAAACTAAACAGCTCACTGATCTTATTTATTTTTTTCATAGTTTTTCCTATTTAGGTAAACATTCCAATCAATTTGCAATTCATATTTTTTTTTCAGGCGGAGACTCCGTCGGAGAACCAACAGGGACAGGCGTTCAACCTCCTTACTATCCTCCACCAAATGGTCAAATGCCACCATTCCCAATCTACGTCATACCCTATCCAATGCCGATTGTTCCCAATCCCGGGTCGTGCCCGTGTTATCTAGTGAACCCAGGAAAAAATGACACTACTGCCGTGCAGGGGTCAGGTCCAACTCACGGACCTCCCACCCACAACACGCCGTACGGAATAATTGGATTTATTCCAGTTGTCTTTGTTCCTTACTGTCCTGGCAATGTGTCAGGAATGAATACTGCTCAACAAAATTTTCCTAATGCCGTTCCAGTGCCATATAACTGTGCCCAGTGTCAAGCTAGCAGAGACATTTTTAAATACGTTGGTAGATTTAACAATGGACGCAGTACCAACTTTGGTGATCTAAAAGAAATCACTTCACTGACTGAATTAGAAGACTTATTAAAAAAGCAAATAAAACCTATGAAAAAAAGTTTACGGAGAATATCAGTACACCCGAAAATACTCGACGACGACGAAACGAACGACAGTAATAAGTCAATTGAAAAAGAAAAGAAAAAAGAAGTAGCATAAGAATGTCTATATTGATGACTAGAATTTAAGTAAACATAATTTTGAGACTGTCTGATTACAGAATAACTTGGACGATCTCAAAATTTCAAGCATGACGCATGACTAAAATATTTATTTATATTAATCAAATGTCAAATACGTCGTAATGCTTAAAAATTTAAGTGTGTAATTAGGTATATAAAAATCGCGTGGTCTAAGCGTGAAATAGGCTCCCACAAGAATATGTGACTGTTCAAAATTTTAACCATAATATAAACTGGACAGATCTCAACGAAAAGAAGACAATACGGATTACAGATTAACACGATACAGGCAATGATAATAATATGTTGTAGGAACCAAATGCCTGCCTGATAATTTAAGAATGATGTTATTTTGTCAACTCGTATGTAATATTTACATGAATAATTTTTCTCTTGTTTGATCTTATTTATCTTTTTATTTTTGTAAATTGTAGTATTAAATTTTAAAAGTGTAAAAAGTTATAATAAAGCCATTATGATTTAACTATGTAACGATAAATATGTCATGAAAATGTACTGACTTTCATTTCGTCATGGTTTATTAGACTCTAAACTTTTGAGATCAGGAAATAGCGCTACGGTATTTATTACCTCTAGAAACACTTCCATTTGTGAACTTATTGACAATACACAATTTAATACGACCCCTTACCTTACGGAGTCGCATGCAGGGCCACTCAAGCAAATGTTTATGGCTAAGTTTATTAGACTTGTGACACGCATAGGAATTACTGCTTACTTCTTATAAACAATAGAATAAGTACTACAGTTTATCTTTAAATAGTAGGAAGACCTAATTTGCATTGATATGAATAGGTATGAAGATGAATGTGAAAAAAGTTTTGTTTGATTAAAAATACGCGAAGGTCAAGTTACAAAGAATCATAATAATTACCTAGTTACATCAAAAGTTCTTCGGTATGCACTTTTATATCACAAAGATAATGACAATAATATTCAGCATTATACCTACTGTTTTTATGTAATTATTCAAGGCAAAACGAACAATGTTTTTATAATAGTCTGAATTAGTCCCCTTCGTCATGAATATCCTACAGGTAGATAAATCTAATTTCCATAATTAAAGTAAGAAAGAGAACTTCTGTAAGATCGTTACATGCCACAAAACACATTTCACCTCTACAAAACAACACGAAAACAATTTCGACGGAGATTGACAAATCATCTCGAACAACACATTTCGATCGACTTCCAAAAAGTCGAACATTTTATAACTAACTTATTTTAGAAATGCCCTTTTTATGCTCCGACATACTAGAATCACAGGAGTCCTCGTATCCAATACATTAAAAAATATAAAAATGTTTCACCAATATGATAAAGATCTTGTAGACTGTCAAAAATCATGTTTATTCTAAGTGCTAAATGTGTTTAAACATAATACAATCACGCCATTTTCGCGATGGGATAAGCAGAGATAATTTATAATAAGGTGACATATTCTACCATTACATGTAACACAGTGATGTTGTCGTCTCCTTACGATAACAACGTAATGGCCATGACTCGGTTGCGTCGTCACGGACCAGTGCGAGGCCCCCACATCTTCTATGTAAAGATACTTTACTACTGCACGGTTAGCTTGCCTTTTTTCGCATATTACATGCTTAAATATTTAGACTTTCTAGAATTTTCGTACCTAGTTAATTCTGAAATCTGTCACCTTAAAATAAATTGATTTTTTAATGTTTTTATAGTCTGGCCAGGAATATGAAAAAACCTGCTCTGGGGGCCCCAGGCATTTTCATGGCAACACTAAGAGAATCACATTCTTCTATTGGGTCCTTACCTATGAAATTGGTGATTTTAATCTGTCTTAGCAATTTGTCCGTAACTATTAGGTTTCAGAACATTCTTATAAAATAATTGCCACAAATAATAATAAAAAATAGGCCATATATTTGAGCTCGTATTATTTAATTTGATAATTTTTTGTAAGTTTAATTGTGTTAGAATTAGACACAAAGACAATTATTTTTAACTGCCTCCCGAATACATCATTTGATTTGCATTAACATAAAAACGATGAATAATTTTTATCAAGCGTGTTCACACACATATTTCTTAAGTTTGTCTAATGATACATGCCAAATATTATTATCTAAGGACCTAATTAGGTCCTTACCTATGAAATTGGTGTTTTGTATGGAGATTTTGGGGAATTTTGCATTTTCCATACTAACATTTTATCAGTTATCTTCACAACGACAAATCCAGAGATAATAATATTTGGCATGTATTATTAGACAAGCTTTAGTAATATGATGTGTAATATCACACTTCATAAAAATTAATTAAAGTTTTTAAGTGAATGCAAATAAAATGATGTATTCACTTAGGGAGGCACTTAAAAAGAGTTGTCTCCGTGTCCAATTTTAACACAATTAAACACACAACAAATTATCAAAACAAATCAAAAGAGCTCAAAAATATAGTCTATTTTTAGACGAGGTAATTATTTTTTAGGAATACTCGGAATCTTAATAGTTACAGACAAAATACTAAGACAGAATAAAAATACCAATTTCATAGGTAAGGACCCAATATAATCATAGATATAGAATATACTGACTTATAGATCACCTGACAGCTCGAAAATGCGTTACCAATTTTGAATTGTGAATGTGTGCGCTGTGTTGCTAGTTACGAAGCGATACTGCTTACAAAAAATATCGATAGTTGTAGTAACACCTATGTTTAAAATAGTTGTTTTTTATTATCTCTTTTTAATTTTTAGTAATTTTTTTTAATTAAGTTCTCTCGAAAGTATAATGATAGCGAAATTTTCAATGTGACAAAAAATGTATCACAGTCATCAATGGGATAGATTTTACCAAAAATATTAAAATATACTAAATATACTCAATATTGTTTTATTGATAAATAGACAATTATTCTTTTAAATTGTGCTTTTAAAGGTTAAATTACATCGGATCCTTAGATTTAAACAAAATTATGTTTTAGCACCGATGTGTTCGAATTTCAATATTCACAAATAATAATATTTGCCAATTTTTCATTGTTAATTTATTGCGATTTTCTCTCCTTTAGAGCTCCCTGAAAATGAAAAACAAAAGTGTACAAATTGATTTAAAATAATAATGCTCTAGATTCTTATTTTATATACTATATATACCTCAAACAGTTAAGATTTTTTGAAAATAGCTTTTCTGGTCGAAAGCTTTCAGATTTTAAATCGTAATTGAAATAAAAATAATAAAAACATTAATTTTCGATTGTAAAAATTCAAGATAAACAGCGATATTAATGTCGATCAATTTTAGTGAAGCACTGACGTATGTGTAAATGGTAAATTATTCCTCAAAATCTTGTAAACTGGAAATAAAAATAACTTTTGTCTATATAAAATATTGAATAATATTACTTATATGATTGATTTAATTTTATAGTAACATCATAGGAAAGTCCAATTGCAAACATAAATAAACGTTTTATTGCTGTTACAATTTTGTAAGTATTTACCTGTGAAAACTGCAGTTTTCTGGATTATTCCTTTGGTTGACACCTCAGTCAATTACAGCACAAGTAACCATTTATCGTAAAAAAAATATAAACTAGAAATATTTAACGATTTTAAAGTATTATCAAATCCGAAGAGATAATTTTACGCGTGCCGAATCGTGTAAATCTGTGAATCGAATGTGGTTATAAGTGACGGTCAAACGCTTTCTCATTCATGCTTGTTATATCTTCGTAAGCGATTTTTTTGTCTCTATTTTCTTTGGCCGTCTAGTTAAATAGGTATATACGTCTATCTATAATCGTAGTGCTCCATGTTGCTATTAATTAATGTAAACATCTAAAGCATCTTAACGCACAAAAACAATTACGAAATTTAATTAAAGAAGATAAGAATACGTGAGAGATGACACCAAAAAATGGAATTGACGAATAAAATTACTTTATCTAAGTAGTACAAGAAATTAGTCCTCTATCAATATTCCGCAATAGGGCGAGGATTTTTATATTTCTGATCACTACAAACTATCGATATTAAACCGCAACTCTATTAAAGGTTTAGTTAGATTTCAGCAGCGCACAAAACACAAATCTAACAAAGTAAAGTTAAAACAATCAGATAGAAAGAAAACAGTTCTTAAACACAACCATCCAGCCAGATCGTTCTTGATTTTTAACCATCGACCACTTATCCCTTTGAAACTCACCAACTTTCAAATTAGTTAACTTCTTTTCCAAATGTCATGAACGTACTTAATTTATATTCTAAACAAGCTTGTTTAGAACTCTGGGAAACATTACAACATTAAATGTCCTTAATTATTTCTCCAATTTGTAAAGTTTTTAAGTACTTAACAATTACACGCTTAGTTGCTTCACGTAGTAACGCACAGTTACACTTAGGATCGGTTTTTTGATCCGTTGTCAGGTTAACTAGTAGGTAAAAATATGGACCAATGGCGAAAACGTATGATAACGTTATGACAGTTATCCAATGCGCGAATTTTCAAATATTACCATAGTTAAATAATCATAGACAATTTACTAATCAAAGCATCAATAGAAAAATTACAGCTAGCGGCACAACTGATTTATTTCAGCTTAGATTACAGCATCGAATTTTCATCAAATCAAATCAAATAGAATGTATGACGTCAGCTTGACAAATTATGGTTACTATTACTACGGATCAAGAAACTCACACTTAGTCACACCTAAAACGCTTTTCTTGTAGTGCAATTAGTATTTACTACTTACTAACTTTACTTACCAGATTGCGTAAATTGCTTATTACTTAACTCACTTTGTTGTTGAAAACTCGCATTATTTGGCATAATCATTTAATAAATTATTGTCTCTGAATGGTCGATACTTTAACTGTAATTTTAAGAAAAGATACGACACAAGGTATAAAATTTTGCAATAAAATGCCTACATAAATATTCATATTACTTATTGCATAATTACTTATAATTATATATGTTATTTATAGAGAAGGACACGTGGCGCCGACCCCAAATGAAATTGGGAAAAGGGCGGGCAGTGAAATGATGACGTAATTTCTAAATAGTAGATAGTGTACGTACTTAGAAAAAGAATTACTTAGAAATGACATGCTGATGACAATGTCAAGAGCGAACAAGCTAGTTAATACAATGTTTTCGTAAGTGCGATAGAGATAGGTATACTATTTTCTGTCCTTATTAGAGTTCGTGTTTTTATTTGTCTGACACGTACCGTATGTGCCAAACAGTAATGTGTGTTTCTTTATGTCGTTGTGAAATATTGCGTTTTGGGCTGTAATTACTGATTACCATACAAGTATTTATTGGGTTTTACTCCACTACCTTTATCAACAATGGTACAGTGTTGCATTATCGGCTGTAAAAGTAGCAGTGAACGAAAACACGAAAACAACGTTTCACACGTAAGTCCCATATTTCATCGTTTTATCTAAATCACTTAGTGTACTATTACTAGTTACCGCTTATTTACATTAAATCGTGTACAAAATAGCGGAAAAATACGATAAATAGCAAATGAAAATTTATTGCTTTATCGTATTTGCCGACTAAGAAAAAACGTCAACGAAAGTCAAGGGGGGCTGCCATTTTAAGTGTTATCTGAATTTTGCCGGGTTTTATGCGTTTTAGGGATACCAGTCTAAGAAAATGTAAATTACCCATTCTGAAAGGGAAATATTTAAAATTAGTTATTTTAAATATTCTTAATAAATTTTCTATCTACATATTTTGCACGTTTTGCACACTAGAAACATAGCCTGGTACATTAAAGATATTTTTAAACTTTATTTTGCCACCAGGCGGGGATCGAACTATCACCGTATGCTGGACGGCAGCCTTATACAAACATTATAATGTTTATATTATTTATCTATATTTTAGGTTCCCTAACGATGAGAAAGTGCGTGATGAATGGGTAAAAGCTACTGGAAGGCTGAATTGGAAGCCAACTGCAAACACTCGCATGTGCTCTAGGCATTTCGAGAGCCCATTTCATTCGCAAGACTCTACGCTCTGTTTATTCTCCCAAGAAAATTTAAATAAAATAAATAATAACAACAATACAAAAGTGTTTTATTTTTCCAAATATGTTACTGCTTATTTATTAACATTATGATTATTGGGAAAAATTTTATTAGCATAGCAACATAGTTTTGATTCATACTTTATTTGTCCTTTACGGGTGTACGAGTATGTCAAATCTAAGTCATCCATAATCTAAGATAGTGTAAGTAAGTAGGTTGACAGAATCCTTACAGGTTCTGAGGTTTCTTAAAATGTCACCATAAAAGTCTACCATTGCGAAGTATCATAGAGTTAAAAAAGTACATAAGTTTTATCTAAAACTTTTACTTAATTTAAGAACAAAGGAACAGTCCATAAAATAGCCGAGACTCGGCAGGTTCCTTTTATAATCTAGATCTGTCAGTTACATTTTAACAGCGGATGCACTGATTGTGTCAAGTGCTCTTGTTGCAAATAACTCAAAGATACTAGGAAAGTTGTTTGTAACATTGTTAACAGTAACTATCAAGTGATATGGCGCTCGTGACAGTCAACGTAAATCCAATTGGATTATTGGTAGATTCAAAATTTTTATAGAAGATCGAAAATTTTCTTCAACTGAAGCATTGATGTATATAACACTAGATTTGCAAAATGAACTGAAAGATATTCGTATGAACAATGAATATATGTGGTTCAAATTTATATTGGATGCAATATAATCATAAGTCTTAAATATTGGTGTTCTTTCACCTACATTTTTTTAACCCCCATCGCAAAAATAGGGATGGCACCGTAGGTAGGTCTCCTTCGCCTATGGTGAATTGGATTCAATGTATGTATGATATTCTGCCGAAGCTCTTATTTCTCTAAATAGGAATGAAGTGCGATGTCTCTCGGGTTCTTCTTGGCTTCAACCTATAGTATCGTGAAGAAATAAGGAGCTATACAACTTGAGAAATACTATCAAAAAAAAAAAAAAAGAATGCATGAAAGGTATCGGATTTGGTTTCGTTATTCTAGCGCTCTGAATAAAACTATTTATAGTCTATCCATTTTGATCTGAGACCAAATGTAAACAAACCACAAAAAGGGTATAAGATGTCGTTACTCATTGTCGAAAAGTTTTATCAAAAACATGCGATTATTTAATATTTTATTATTACAAACTTTTTAAATGATGTAAATTAAGTAATTATTCGTCACTTTCAATAATTTTTGGTATTTTTACTTCAATGTTATATTTTTAACGTAATTTTAGATTACTAAATTAATCATTGCTACTAAAAAAGACCAATTACGAATAGTATTCTCAAACTTTTATTATGAGTATAGAATACTTCCAAAAGAAGATGAACAATCATAACATGTTCATGACACCTTGAATCTACTTTGAATTTAATTGATATATTTAGTATCATTTGGATGATAGCAATGATAGCTTGTTTTTTAAATACACTTAAATACCTAATACTCATTACAATACTCAAAACATTACTTCATTACACAAATAAATAATGTTTATATTCGATGACGATATTGGTATATTAAGTACGGCTACTCCTTTTCTATTTTATTAAAAAACATTAGAGCCCATATTATTTTGTCACAGAATTGGATGAAAAGTTTGAGAACCACAAATTCTTTGTTTACCTTTTATGGAGTATAGTGAATGAGCCTAAAATTACAATTTTAAATAGTAAGTACATTATTCTACAAGGGTTAAAAGTCACTTATTTAGGTTGAGGGACGAAATAAGTCGTTCACACAAGGGGAACGCTCTACGAGGAAAGAAAAATATTTAGTAAGCAGCACAAAATTCACCTCTTTACCAAATTAAAATACTTTTTACAATGGCCTCCTTGGCTCTGTAGCGCCATCCAGTCATATATGTGGACAATAAAAGTATATAAACCTACTATTTTACCATCGGAAAAACAGAACAATGCTGACCTCCTTGGGCGTCCTAGTAGATTTTGTATAAATAAAGGGATGAAAAGTAGTACCTTCATCCCTGTTTTTGGGGACCTACTTTCCGAGCATCAGTGATGAAAAATCCCTTACTTAAAACAATCTTAGGTATTTAAAATAGGTAAAGATCTAATTGCAATGATCGTTTATCTCGTTATCATCTCAATCAATCCACACAACAATTCCGTCACTGTCCACGTGCCTAGCGCACTTGACGTCATTGACGTCACTGCTAATAAATTAATGTCGTTTATATTATATTCGTATATACCCGATAATACTCCATGCAATTGTAATGTAACTACTGACTACATGTAGAGTTGAGGAGGAGAAGTTGAAGAGGAAGAAGGAGAAGTTGAGGAGGAAGAAGGAGGAAGTTCGCAGTAGAGCAGTGGAAAAAAACTTCCTACGCAGAAGTCTACAACTTTTCGCTACGTAAACTTTTTTTTGAACTAAGAATGTCATTTATAAATGGACAGATATTTAAAAAAATGTCAGTTATACCTTAATTACTTCTTAAACAAACTCTACCACATAATCGACTACGAATTTCGACGAATGACAAAGAGACGCTGAATATAAAATCACGCACAAAAGTTTTGAACCAGCACACAACGGAAAGGTAACGACGCAACTGATTGATGGGGTGGTTTACACCTAGTAAACTCACCGAATCCGCCACCATTCAAATTGGTGATGTTTGAAACAACAACTTATACCCAACAACAATACTCCTACAAACCAACAACAACGAGCCTACCTACACAAGAATTTGAGTTTTGCTCAACCCTCACCTATACTATTGTGTGCCAAAACCATTAAAGTTCAAATGTTGAGGATGTTATTGTAGTGGCCTTGTGTGGGCGACCTTCATGCAGTCGGCACTGACACGTTAGAGTAATTCAGTAGTCCAAGACGTAATCATTTCACCGAATTTGTCATACTATGTGCGCTTCCGTCAGTTGTAAGACCAGGTGTAATTTGTAAATAATTGATTTCAACATTTCGTAAAAAAGAAGCAAACGTCAAGAGTAACAAACCTTAATCTTCTTAGCAAATCGCTAAAGGTACAGTCGAGGAGTTTTTTCAAGACGCATTATTTAAAAAAGTTGTGAAGCTGTCACTCATAATTTATATAAAATAACTACGGGTATATTATGTAAGTAACCAACGATTTTACTTTTTTATTTTGAAATAACGTTTCCTAAAAACTCTAGCTGACCAAACGCGAACATCCTCGAATGCAGGTATATATTTCTATGCAATGTAGAGTTATGTATCCCTAATAGGCAGGTATTCGGTTCTCTGTATTTTTAGGAGCATTACCTACATCGGTACATTTGCACTTTGCTGTGACTGGAGCTTCCTTTTAAGCAAAGAATTTTCCTGTGCTAGATAACACTCATAATAATATAGCAACAATCGCAATTGTTATAAACAGATGCTATTCAGTCTCTATAGATTGCTGCATATTAGATAATTACAAACCTCCGCCTTCACACGGAAATGTAGAAATAAATCTGTATCAGTAGGATACAGACAATGTGAGATTTCCGCAGCGTGATTTGCCAAAAAGCAATTGTCGAAACAAACTGTAAGGTTAAACAACTAATTATCAAGGTTGTGATCAGGACCAGGACCCCGATAGCGTTAAGTAAGAACTATACCACAACCAAATACCACTCCACGAGAGAACGCTAGTAGGTACAAGAGTTTATAATCAGCGCGATCGGGGCATAGACCTACGCAGGACCAGTCCTTGTGGAGATCCTTAGTGGAATGTGATGGGTATCTCGGGCTAAATAATAATACATATATACTCGTACATATAATCACGACTATTTTCCCCTCAGGGTTAGTCAGAGATTAGGCAAAAGGACCGCAAAAGCAGTCCACTGCAGCAGTGACAGCACATGTGCTCAGCGTAACAGGTGGTGAGCCAGTCGCTATAAACTATTGGATGGTTGTGCAATTCCAAGACCTAGTCGGCTTTTACGACACCCAAGGGAAGAGATGTGTTGGTAGTTTTCTTTTAATGAGCTGCTACCACACGACTCTACACGACTTAGATAATGATTATGATGAATACTATGTAACTAGGCAAATGTTTCTTGAGCTACGCAAATGTTTCTTGAGCTACGTATTACAAAAAAAGAAAAGAATGTTTATCATTTTTATCGAAAACAAACACTCCCGATTACGATATGGGAGATGAATGCTAGAAACGCAATAAAACAGAGTAGCGAGTCGTCAGGTGATGTAGATTATTGTGGATAGTATTTTTCAAAAAGGCCAAAATCATTTTCTCAATAAAGCTTTCTGAAGCATAGATTTTGTGTTTGTAAGAAGTAATTGAATTGTTTTTATTTATGACGAAGCGCTTTAAGTACTGTAGGGTGACATCTTTGCACTGCGTCATACCATCGAGGAGAAGGCCGGCGTGACTACAAACAGACTCATTACCTCCCCTGTGAGGACTGTCAATTACAAGACAAAAACTCTCACGGTTTATAAGGTTTGAACGCACGCGAGCGCACGCAGAGCGCATCTCCTTTCGTGACACGCTGCCTGTGAGCGGGATTTACGAACAGTGCAACGTAAAGTTTTACAGTACTAACAACTTGGTAGTTTTACAGCACTCAAAGTAAGTTTTAAAAAATTTTTTTTTTTATATTATTTTTTTACATTTTGTTTGTAATCAATATAATATACTTAATTATCTCAAGTTCTTAACAAATTAGATCCAAATTGAATTAAAATTCCTCGGTGTAGTAAACCTCAGATATAATAAAAATTATATAAGTACTTAGGTAGTAACCTATACTTACGTAATAAATAAAAAAAAATCTTCGACTTGTTTTTAAAAAAAAATCTTTTGTATTTGTTGGAAGAAGGTATGTCTCTCTCTCTCTCGCAACTGTTAAAGTTAAGTACCTACGACACAGAGAAATTGCAGTTTTTAATGGGTGTTATTTAAACGGTCAGCAAAATATTCGAAGTTTGGTCAGCAATAAAAACAATTGGTCAGCTAAAATACTAATTAGTCAGCAACAAATATTTCTAAATTGGTAAGAAAATAACTAATTGGGCAACAACTTAAAGGCAGCAGATATTTAAAATTTTTCAGCAAAATAACTAATTGAGCAGTAAATTAAATGTGTTTTCTGCTGCCAAATTGTGTAATAATATATGTTTTGATGACACAAATATTGTTTTGAAGGGTCATAAAAAAAAATCCTAACCTAATCTATCAGAATTTCCCAGGAATTGATTCTTGATCTTTCATTGATCCTTTTCTAAGATTTTAAATATTTCCGGTAACATATATGTACATATATCTTATCGATACGAGCGGTTTCCGCGACTCGTCGTCCAGTTTGCGCCTGTTTTGCGTCGGCAAGCAGCTCAACTAATTATTTTGCTGCCCAAATTACTATCTTGCTGCCCAATTAATTATTCTGCTGACGAAATAATTATTCTGCTGATCAAATATTTATTTATTATTTTGACAAAATATTTGTTTGCTATTTCGGCTGACCATTTTGTTGCTGACCAAATAATTAAATGGCTGCCCAATTAATTACTTTTTGTTTTTAATTACTACTACATAAGTAACACTGGTCACAAATAACTTTTGAAAGAGCGATAACTGAGTTGGGAAAAGTAATTCTTGGTAAAAGGGCGGGCAATTCACGAACTCGTCCCACATTCGGGCTAATTGTTATTTTTTCCTACGGCCTATTTGGATTTTATGCAGATAATCAAAATTAAAAAAAAATGGGCCATACGTAGGAAAGTGGGACAAGTTCGTGAACTATCACAAAGGGCTCGCCCCATGTTACTTCTTGGTGTTTGAGTTCGTTCCACCATATCATTTTAGAATAGGACACGTAGTACCCGTGCTTTGGTGGCTATCTCTACAAGTCTCAATTTTTTTAATTAAAATTATTAGGTATTATGAATATTTTAATAACGTTTTGTATTTGGACGTAGCCATATTTTAAGTTAAGTTAGACCCTGTGGCTAGACCTAACAAATATTAATGCACCAACTAATGGTTGGTGCGTGATGTGTATTATATAGTCAAATAAAATTAAGGGTTATTTTAGTTTATTTTGCACTTTTACTTAATAAGACATTTATCACAGAATATGTAATGTATTTTCTTTCGTTATTTGCAATTTCATTGTGGTTGTTAACGCCTCTGCCTACCCCTTTGGGGAAAGAGTAAAAAGAGTAGCGATGATAAGTTGTTGTGTGTTATTGTGGTTATTTGCAGACTGCTAGCCACAAACTTGGTGTTCCTTATACCTACTTAATAAGAATAAATTGTAGGCACCAATTCGGTATCGCTGTTTTCATATCGAGCCTTACATAGTCTATTCATTTTATATCAGTAGGTATTATTTTATATTTCGGAGGGTGGTTTTTATTTAGTTCTTCATATCTTTAGTAATATCGAAGAGTAAGTAATTTTTTACGACCCATATTCAATCCATTAGTAGAGTACCTAGTTATCTGTTATATTCAGTTATTTCTTTCGACTCAGTTTTATATCTCATAAAAATTATATTCATTGCAACGAATTAGGTATATTGATTCAGTGGTTTATTTTTATTCAAAAACTTTGGGGACTTCAAAAAGAATTTTAAATTGAGCAGTAGATATATAAACCCAGCTACGATTTAAGCAAAGCTGTAAAGCGCCATTGTGTGCAAAAATAAAAAGAAGGCAAATCCGTCTAGGATAACACGTATTATAGTATAGGGAGTAATTAATTGGGCAGCCATTTAATTATTTGGTCAGCAACAAGGTCAGCTTAAAATCATTCGGGCATCAAAAAAATATTTTGATAGCAATATAATTATTTGGGCGGCAAAATAATTATTTGGCCAGCAATATAATTATTTGGTCAGCATAATAAATAGTCCCGTGTTGGTCCAGGACACAAAAAGAATGTACCAACTGCTTTTCTTGCCTAGCATGTCGTAAAAGGCGACTAAGGGCGTATTGGGTACTGGGTCTGTGATTGTGTAGGCGATGAGCTAGCCACTTATTACTACTCTTTCACGATTTTTCATCTGACCATACCCAATATTTGTTTGGCTAAATGTGGTCTTAAGGAAAACAGTGCTCCTTGGACTCTGCCTATCCTTTCGGGGATTAAAGGCGTGATTTTATGTTTTTTATGTATGTAATAATTAGTTGGTCAGCAAAATAATTATTTGGGCAGAAGAATAATTAGATGAGCTGCAAAATAATTATCTGGGCAGAAACTTTAATATGTTATCCGAATCCCTATAGGTATAACACAATTTATCAGCAGAGAAAACATTTAAGTTGCTGTCCAATTAGTTATTTTGCTAACAAATTAGAAATATCTCCTGCCCATAAGTTGCTGCCGAATTAGTTATGTTGCTGACGACCAATTAAGAAATATTTGTTGCCTATAAGTTTCTGACCAATTGGTTATTTTAACTGATCAATTGTATTTTTTTATGACCAAAATTCGAATATTTTGCTAACCGTTTAAATAACACCCATAAATGTATAGGTACGCACAGTAGAGATAGTTGCTGTAATAGTTTCGGAATGTTTGAGTATTTTTATTTTAGTTTATATCAGAGAAAATATTTTGTAACGTTTATGTAACTGCTTTAATTTCATTCCTTTTATAAATAACACTTTTATTGATCCCTACATTCATAACTACATCAAAGTGCGAAGTAATTGCCAATTGACTATTTCTATTCTGTATACCTTGGTATACAAATTAAAAATTTAAAAAATGTTGTATTCGACGACCATATCGGGAGCGAATGACGAAAGATCTTGAACTATGGTAATGAATCTCTGAGCATGCACAACATTTGTAGGACATTACCGTGGGAACGATCTAACAAACAGACGATTATTTTTTGAGGGTCAACGTTTAAGGTTCCCCATAATACATTATTATGAGTATAACCATAGACATGTATTCTAAATCTATGAGTATAACTCACTCGTAACACATTGTTTTAATACAACATTTTATATGATAATTTGATACGGAACCCTCGGTGCAGACTAACTCACCGCTATCTGGTTTCCGAATCATCTACTTACACTATAATCAACACAATTTTAAACATTTGGAAATGAAGTTTTTACACTGAAAATTTTCTACCATCCTGAATTTTATGACTATTACCTACTTACGTCGTACTTATTTATTATTATTAGACTTACCTACTTGTTTTATGTAGGTTTCAAGGCGTAGCTATCTCTAAGGTTGCGGGTTCGAGTCTATAATTGTACTTTTTTTGTACTAATAATAAGGCGGCAAATAAGCCCACCTGATGGTAAGTGGTTATTGTACTTACCAATTTCTTTCTTTGAAGATGACGTCTACGGTCCTGATATTTGCCGTCCTGTTGGGATGTGCATGCGCAGCACCGGCTAATGACAAACGCCAGGTCGCGCCAGAAAAACAAGACGCATCACCGACTTTGCAGCAAAATACAGATGACCTTAAAGCGGACGCCAGTACTGCATGTAAATACATACTTTTTTAATATAATTAAAATTACATATAGTTATATTGTGTCTGTTTGCAATACATACACTCGTTGATTTTTTGTAATCTTTCCGTCCTAACTTAGTACGTACTTAATTATGAGTATTTTAATTATTCATATATGTATTATTTTTTGTAGATAGTCGTCGATATCTTGACTGGACGGGGTACCCAGGCGGAGGATACAATTCACAAGTTACTGGATATGGATTATTAGACGATAGATACAATCCGTACAATAATGGCGTGTATAACAACATTGGCTACAAAGGGTACGATAGGGAATATTCGGGAATAAACGGTTATTCTGGCTACGGCGGTTATAAAGGCGCTGCTGGATATAACTCTGGTGTTGGAGGATATGGGCAAAGCCCCTATGTCGGTAGCGGTGGCTACACCGGTTACGGTGGTAGTGGTGGTTATGGTGGCAGTAGTGGTTATGGTGGCAGTGGTGGTTACGGCGGTAATGGTGGTTACGGCGGCTTTGGTGGCAACGGAGGCATTTCTTCCTACAACGGATACAGCAACCCCTACTACCAAGGCGCACAGAATCTCGGCTACGGATATTATAACAAAAAGGTCGGATATGGCAACATTTATAATGGAATTACACCAAACCTTGTGACAGGGTACAGAGGATATTCTAGGCGGTAAAATTTATTTATTTATAGGTGTATACTGATAAGTACGTTTTAGTGTTTCAAGGTAGGTAAACAAGTCATAGTTTTGCGAAAATATGTTTTACCCATAGGTTTTACCTAATAGTTTTTTAATAATTTTAATCAAGTTTGTTATCGTCCGAACAATTTGATATTGTGCACAAAATTAAATCTTAGCATAAAACACGGACAGTTAGGGTTATTTGCGTTTCGAAAAAAAAAGGTACTAAGGACTACATATTGAATTGAATTTACAGAAGATAATGATCTATATTTTTATTTAAATTAAAATAAGTGAAAGGTAAGTACTTATGTGCTAAGCCATAATATTGTATAGGTACTATTTAATCTCTTGTATATGCTACTTTTGTACTCATTTGCGTGTTTGTTGTTTAGTCAATAGATTCCTCAATCAAATGCAAAAAAATATATTATGCACTTTAAGTTAGTTGTAACTGGAAAGTAGAAAATCTATCAGTACAGCATCAGAATAATTATTTTACATCAAAATAATTCTTGAGTTATTATTTCCTATTAACCATTAAATAACTGCTACTATGAACTTATTGTGACCGGCCATTCCGATATCAGAATGGCCTGTCACATATCCAGTGATTTTAAACTGCGCAAACATATTGTGGAGTTATTTTTTAACCAATACGTGCTACGCAAGTGCTTCCTTAAGTATCGTTTTGGACTTTAGAATAAAAATAAAAAGTTATAATCATTTGAATACTTACTTCAAATTCTATGCGCCTGTAGAATTGCGAAATATTGTGTATAGGCGCAAATTATTAGAATTTATTACAATAACTATTGGTGACCAGAATATCAGATTGGCATCTAGAACAAACATTCTAGAATTATTTCAATGTAAAATATGAGTGGCGATGTTCCATTCTAATGCTGACGAACTTAACAGTTTTGTAGGTATAGTCAGCTATGGATGTTATACTGTAAGTACAAGAATAGGCTAGTTGACTCATGACAAGTTATGAAAACACTGTTTAATTCACATAGTATTTAGTACAAGTGGTCGAAATATACCAAGTTCAATAAATATATTAGGTCCTTACCTATGAAATTGGTGTTTTGTATGGAGATTTTGGGGAATTCTGCATTTTCCATACTAACATTTTATCAGTTTTCCTCACAACGACAAATCCAGAGATAATATTTGGCATGTATCATTAGACAAGCTTTAGTACACTTCATAAAAATTATTTATCGTTTTAAAGTGAATGCAAATAAAATTATTTATTCGGGAGGCACTTAAAAAGAGTTGTCTCCGTTTCCAATTTTAACACAATTAAACTTACAAATTATCAAAAAAAATCAAAAGAGCTCAAAAATATAGTCTATTTTTAGACGAGGTAATTATTTTTTAGGAATTCTCTGAACCTTAATCGTTACAGACAAAATACTAAGACAATAAAAACACCAATTTCATAGGTTAGGACCCAATATTAAGGGATTGCTGTAGAAATTCAATTTAATCATGTTTTATTTTTACTTTTTATGTATAAAAATTTAGTAGTAATTTAAAATGTATTGTGATAAAGGCCTCAAAAAAATGTATATTATTTTTAAGGTGGTTGTTAAAAAATAAAAAGGGTCAACTAGTCTATTAGAAAAATATATTATTGAAAAATAGTATTAATACATTAGAATTCTATGCATTTGCTGTAGGTACTGTCGTACTAATAATAATCTCTTATCAATAAATCTATCTTACTTTATGAAACTATGGTAGATATATCCGCTTTATTTTGGTGCTTCATGAAATAAATGCTCGTAATACACTGTAATTATCTACAGTACATTTTGTACTGAACACCGGTGCGAACTATAATGGGGTTTGTTCAATATGGAACATTTCACCCTAATCTCTACAACACAGAGCTATACCATGTTTTACTACTCTACTAGTTTACCAAAGTACTGTCCAAAGTTATTTTTATATTTATATTGTAGTGTTATGTAGTGGCTTAAGCAATTTATGTATGTAAATTATAATTAAAAATAAAAACAAATTAGTTTTAGTTCTTTATTTACTAACAATGTGACATACACGTAATCTTACCGTAAATTGCTAGTTCATTTTAATAACATTTAGTTAAAAATAAAAACACGAATGTGACACATGCATACTGTGTAGTACATTATACTAAATCTATGTTTTATCCATTGGGTGGAAAATTTGTTAGCAAAGTGTGACTCTCTAGTCTGAGCCAGACACACTAGTTTGCTTTTTCATTGACTTCAATGCTCTTTCTCGAAGTTTTTTTTCCAGGTCTTCATTATTAACCTTACCATCTTCCTCTTCTTCTTCCACCTCCTCGCTGTCAGAGGAATCATCCTTCTTTTTAGATGATTTTTTGTGTTTCTTATGCTTCTTGTGTTTCTTAGAGTGTTTCTTGTGCTTTTTGGCTTTTTTAGATTTTTTAGGCTCATCACTGTCAGAATCTGATTCAGACTCTGACACTTTTTTCCTGGCTTTCTTTTTAGACACTTGATCACTATCTGAAGACGACTCTTCCTTCTCTCGTTTCTTAGCCTTCTTTTCGGTTTCTTCACGTGACTTAGTTTTATGATCTTCTTGCTTTGGTTTTGGCTTATCTTCGCCCTTTTTCGGTTTGACTACATCCGGTGACAGCTGTTTTTCTTTTGGTGGATCTCCTTTCTTACTACGCCTTACATCCTTTTCAGAACTAGAAGATTCACGTTTTGTACTTTTCTTTTTGCTCGATTTTTGATCACTATCAGAACTATCATCATGTGACTCTTCTGAATTATCAGCCTTCTTTGACTTAGATTGTTTGACGTCAGTTTTCTCAGACCTTGAGCGTTCCGCACTAGCATCTTTCCCGCGTTTCTTAGTTTTTTTCTCAGTGTCAGACTCTTCTGGAATGTTTTTCTGCTTTTTAGAGCTCTTGTGTTTGACTTCTTCCTCGGAGCTAGACTCGGAACTTGAAGAGCGTGCTCTCTTCTTTCTAGATTTCTTTGCCACCTTCTTCTTAGAGGTCTTTTTGCTTTTCTTTTTCCTATCTTCCTCAGAATCGCTTGAAGAAGATTCTTCAGATTCACTGTCACTACTAGAACTTTCCTTTTTAGGTTTCTTTGTTCTCTTTGAAGAGGCTTTTTCCTTTCTCTTCAATTTAGTTTTGCTCTTCGTCTTGGAAGTTTCTTCACTACTTTCACTTTCAGACTCGGAGTGATGTGCTTTTTGACGTTTGCTCTTTTTAACCTCTTTGGGTTTAGGCTCTTCTTCTTGATGTTCTTTTCCTGAGGCATCATCACATGACCTGTCAGATTTTTTAACGCTTTCAATCTCATGTTTTCTCAAGAATGGCGATGGTGTACGAGATAAACTTTTAGAAAATTCGCGTAATGTGGGAATAGGAATAAAATCTTCCTTGCCTTCATCTTCAGAGGTATGGACTGTCTTTGGCGGATTTTCATTTGGAGCTGCCGACTTATCATTGATAACTGAAGACTCTCTACTAGTACTGGAAATAATTCTTTCTTTTGATAGCTCTTCCCTCGATGCCGAAATTCGTTCTGATGACTTCTTAGGAACACTTTCTGTGGCAATAACATAAAATAAAATTTAATAATACAATAAAAAAATATGCTTATAAATAATATATCGCTGAAACTTTTTAAGTACGCACCCTTCCGGGGTATAGAGACGGACTTCTCCAAGCGTTCCTTAATGAGGTCACTGGACCTCTTATCGCGAGATCTTCTATCTCTAGATCTTCTGTCTCTGGTTCTATCCTTGGATCTCCTGTCCTTGCTGAAATGTTTTATATTTTAAAAATATATAAAACCTTTGCCGAAAATTATGAATACAAACACAACACAGAAGTTAAATACAAAAATTACCTAGATCTATCCCTAGACCGCCTATCTCTGGAGCGGTTGTCCCTGGAGCGTCTGTCTCGAGACCTCCTCCCGGAACGACGACGGGATCTGGAGCGTCTCCTAGACCGGGAGCGGCGGCGATCGCGGGATCTTATGTAACAAAATATTCGATTCAAATACTTTCCTTACGTAATTATTATTTAAACTAATGGCGCGTTTCAAATACGTTTTTTAATATTTCGAACACGGCATTAGAAGAGGTCAATAACAGCAGCACAGACATATATATACATACCACGTAATTAAGTAGACCATCACGTAGAAAGAGACTTTCTCGAAATTTGTATGAATTTGATAGTTGTCACCAAAATCATCTTACGTTGAATACAAAAACCTATAGCCTCGGTACCTATCATTCTACTTTGCAATGTGGAAACCTTATACCGCTAGCCATACCAAATGTGTTATTTTTTATTGGAATGTTTGTGTGCATTTGTTAGTAAGTGTTAATAAAATATTCTCATAGTTGCAAGGCAATTTTTTCCACCATCCACATGAAAACAATAAATTAAAATCAAGTCACGTGTTAAATTGTTAAAACATCAAAATTAATGTGGTTTGTTAAGTTACGAGGGTGGATTGAAAAGTAATCGGCCTAACCAAGAAAATAAATATATAATAATTGAAATATATTTTTATTTTTCAACGTAATCACCATCAAGTTCAATGCAATTTTGCCACCTTCTCTTCCAAGCATTTAGCCCGTTGAAAAAAAATGATTCTTCCTTAGAGTCAAAATATGCGTCTACTGCTGCTTTGACCTCGTCGTTTGTCAAAAATCTTTGACCTCCCAAGTGCTTTTTTAGGTTAGGGAACAGAAAAAAGTCTGACGGTGCTAGATCAGGTGAATAAGGTGGATGCGGTAACAGTTCAAAGCCACAGTTGTGAATTTCTGCCATTGATTGAACAGACGTGTGAACACGAGCGTTATCTTGATGAAACAGGACTTTTCTTCTGATCATTCCTGGACGTTTTTCTTTTATTTCCTCTCGTAAACGACGTAGTAAGGTGCAGTAATAATCAGAGTTTATAGTCTGACCCCTTTCAAGATAATCAACCATAATCACACCCTTCGAGTCCCAGAATACTGAAGCCATCACCTTACTTGCCGACAAAATCGACTTAGCCTTTTTGGGGGGTGGTGAACCATGTCTTTTCCACTGTTTTGATTGTTGTTTTGTTTCTGGTGTACAGTAATGAACCCATGTTTCGTCCATAGTAACAAAACGATTAAAAAAATCACATTCATCAGCTTCAAATAACTCCAAACAGTCGCGTGCAATAGTCAATCGCATCCTTTTTTGCTCAACTGAAAGCAGTCGCGGAACCCACCTCGCAGACACCTTGTGGAAACCCAACACGTTGACTATTATGTTTTGAGTACGTTCATAAGAGATGCCTATAATCTCGGCTATCTCTCTAATTTTCAATCTGCGGTCTCCCATAACTAAGTCGAGTATTTTTTTAACATTTTCGTCAGTAGTGGATGTCGAAGGCCTTCCAGAGCGGGGTTCGTCTTGCACACTCTCTCTACCACGCTTGAATTCTGCAATCCATTTTTTGACGGATGAATATGAAAGAGCACAATCCCCTAATGTACTGACCATATCATCATGGATGGCTTTTGATGACAGCCCCTTCTTATGGAGGTACTTAATGACGGCACGCTGCTCGATTTGCTCCATTTGCGAAAATGATGTCAGATTGCTTTGTTAATAAATTTATAAAATTAAAACTAATTATCTCATACGTTTCAAACTTCACACAATTAACAGGTCTGAATTGGACTAAATAATGTGGGTAGATTTGATTTTTAGAACTAAATGGATCAGTGTTAGGCCGACTACTTTTCAATCCACCCTCGTACTATTCATATTTTCTTATGTAATTTTAAGATGCAATAGAAATTGTAAGTTATGGCAGGCAAACAAAATCAGAGACAAGTTACCTTTCTCTAGTACGTCTTCGCGATCTTGAACGAGATCGTCTACGTTTTTCGAGCGACCGACGACGTTCACGCGACCTGCATTAAAATAGTTAATAATTACCAAAGCTTTTAAAAAGTTAAGTCATCATACGAAATGACATAAAAAAATATGACCATTTACAAAAATATTCTGATTATAAGAACTGTAATGTAGGTACCAAACACTAACAGTTACGGCAAATAATTTGTCTTGAGAGAGATGAATATCTAGTATTGTATATTTGAGTCTTTCCATTAGTCTGAAATGGTCAGAGTGTAAAAAAGGACTGTAATGTCTATCTGTGTGCTTCTTTTCATGATTCAGCACATGTGTTTTTATTTTATTGAAAAACAAGGTAACCTCTCTCGTCTCTCTCTTTCGCGACGCCTTCGTTCCCTTTCTCGCTCCCTCTCGCGTTCGCGTTCTCTTTCCCTCTCACGCTCTCGACGATCCACCGATCGACGACGACTGCTACGTCTTCGAGATTTGCTTCTGAAAATTAATTTTTAAATAACACAAAAATTTTCATCCACCTTAATCTATTTCAAAATCAATATGAAATGAAATGAAATCCCTTCTTACTTTATTAGTCTTTTTGTTTTATTAGAATAAGAAATGACACTTAATACTAATCAGATAAATACATATTTTATGTAATACATTGACGATCCTCCTTACCTCTCTCTGCGTGAACTACGTCTGGGACTAACACTGGTGGATGAATCTCGGTTGGATCGGTACTGGCGCTTCTTATGCGAGGATCGCTTCTTAGCACTTCCATCTGGAAATTTATTGAGGCGCCCATCTATTAATACAATAAAGCAAGCAAACAAATAAAGTCACTGTTACTATAAGCATAGAGAATAAATTTCAACTAACGTGATGAAGCTGACGAAGATCGTCGCTCGCTCGAAGAGTGGCGTGCTTTTTCAGCGGGTTTCTCATCGGCAGGTTTTTCTTCTGTTACGGATCTGTTTGAGTGAATAATAATTTAAATATAAGATAATGATACTTATTACCAGTGCATTCGCAGAACTAGTATTTATTATCCACGAAACAACAAGCACACGCTTCAAAAAGCAAAGCGAAATTAGATTTTCAAAATATGCAAAAAAACTTGCACATAAGTATTAAGGATGAAGACACGCTAAACTGTTGGTTCCGGTCAGTATTACAACCGATTCTACCCACCAATCTGCATTGGCCCAGCTTGGTGATGTTACAGCCTTTACTGCTCATGTCCATGAAGGAAACCCGGAGCCCAGCAGAGGGCTGTCTATAGGCTGGTGACGTAAGGAGATTAATTACTTAGCAGGTGAAGCAGATCTTGATTTCTGCTCGGGTTCCTCCGCCTTCTCCTCCTTCTGCTCCGCCGCCTCCTTGGGCTCCTCCTTGAGACTATCCGCCGTAGAGTTGTGGTTCACCTCCTCCTTGTCTTCCGGCTCTTCTTTCTGCTCTGGAGATTTCCCATTTTCTAAAAATTATTTAACTTTCATTATGAAAAGTAAAGAAAATTATATTTATTTTTATAGTTATGACATTAAAATATATTGCGATACTTCTAGCAAAACATTACAGAAGAAGTATAAGCCATTCACAAGCTACGAGGTGGCTTAACTCTCAGAAGAACTGACAAGAAACTCCCCATTTCACCCTCCAATAAAATTTATATCTATAACACATTTACTGTCCAATAAAACAAAGGGGTGCATTGTTTTTAGGATTTTCAGGCTGAGACTTGTATAACCTGCCATTATATTCACTGGACATTGAATATGTTAAGTTACCTTTAGTCTCTGGAAGTTTGATGTCGTCAACATGTGAAGTCTTGGACTGGCTGCTCTTGTCGCGGCTCTTATCCCGGCTGCGTCGCCGCGACCGCCGCGGGCTGCCCCCGTTGCGATGTCTACGACAAAATAACAATCATGAGTATACTACAACTACAACAGCAACCAAGACCTATGGGACCGCTGCAACGAGATTCCAATCAACGTGCAAATCAAACGCCGCAAGTGGAACTGGATCGGCCATACGCTCCGAAGGGCCCCAGACCACATTCCATGACAAGCCTTGGACTGGAACCCCCAAGGAAAGCGTAAACGAGGCCGCCCTAAACAGACCTGGCGGCGGACGGTCATCGCGGAAGCGAAGAAAATTGGGAAGACTTGGAGCGAAATGAAGCGCGAAGCTCAAGACCGACCGGGATGGCGAAGCACTGTCAAGATCTTAACGGGGATGAGTATAATACATAGTGAAAATACCAGTAAAATTAACAAAACTGAAATATCACAACGGAGAAGAAATATCACACATTTACTAGACAGAGACTATTGATACCACAAACACACTTTTACGGAGATAAGATACCAGATGGACGGATCCTTCATAATCGAGGAATGTATGGATTGCCGATTCGTTCTCGCGCTCGCCTGTTCTGTGATTGGTGTGAAATGAAACGAAAAATAAACTTTATTGTGCACCATTTAAAGTAACAATTTCTTAACAAGAGCACAATATGGCCGCTTTAAAGGATTTCTCGGTTAAACTTCTCGCCGAGTCTTCTCTCCGTGAGTTTGGATGGGCTTTCTTGAATAAAAACATTATTTTGTTCTACGACGTATAATAATTTGACACATTTTACTTTCATACGAAAATAAATATCAATTTCTTAATGTTTTTAGCTGTGCGCAACGCACGCGCGAGCGTCGCGCGTGTAGCCTTATCGTATGAACGGAACACAAAGTTAGTAATGTCACGACTGTACATTATAACCGCGTAAAATCATTTTTATTAAATGTAACTTATGATAAAATTCATAGAACAAAATGTTGTTGAGGTTCAAGGTTGTTGATTCATTAAAAGAAATCATGCATAGGCTGGTGAGATGACGTGAAAACTGGTACATTTGTGAATGACTTACTTCCTGTCAGAAGAGCGGTCTCGAGACCTAGAACGCGACCGGCGCCGGTCCCGCGAGCGCCGCCGAGACCGCGAGCGCGACCGCGACCGCCGCCGGTCCTTGTCCTTATCCTTCTGCTGCTCCTCCTGGCATTACAAATTATTAGTCAAAACAATGTTACTTATAGGAATAACTGATTCAGCCACTAAAATGACACGAGCGGAAAAGTAGGCCATGCTTCCTTTGTTTCGGGGTGATGTCAAATGTAATTTCTAGAGTGATGTGAAAATTTTACTTCATTCCGTTGAAATATAAAAATCGCAGGTATTCTCCGTATTTTATTAATCGATCCCGACCTCAGAGTAAACAAAACTGGAGTAGCCTTTGTCTAACATTCCCCTCTGCCAAATGCACAAGCATCGGATGCTTGCACGTTTAATAAAACTAGTTGAGCCGCCATTTTGACAGCCATAACATTGTAAACGTTGCGGCGAACAGAGCTCCCGCAAAAATGCCTGCCTGTGCTGTTTCTTGTTGTAAAAATAAATAGAAAACATCGAGTATGGTAAAAGATGGCGTCACCTTTTATTTCTAATTATAAATTTTAAGATTTCATGATTATTTACTTCATTATTTCATGTTTTAGAATTCTACGATTTCAAATTTCGAGCGCTAGTCTCGTGGGGAGTGCGGCTGTGACGTTGTCAAAACGCACACCCCACGTGACTATTTTAAGCGTGTGTGTGCGTGAAATTTAAATTTGTGTCGAATTATGCATGTGTGCATTTGTAAAAACGTTGTGCGTTGTGCTGGCTTTGAGTGTAGTGGTAACCTCACCCCCCGCAAGAAATGGCAGAAAAAAATGTTTGAGAAATTGACTAATGGCTACTCCAGTTCTGTTTACTCTGAGATCCCGACAGTATTGTATATTGTAGCCCATGCATAAATTACACACTTACAATTTTAGGCCGGTATAGCATTACCAAACTCAAGCATAGACCTTGGCTTGTAAGCAGTTGAGATTGGTTTTGTAATACAGGTCTTATAGTGACTCTTATAGGTATTTTTATTAGCCTGAATAATTTAAGAGGTGCATTTTGACAGTTGTTTGCAGTGAAATTAATCGATACCCATACCAATGTAAATGGTCCTTAAAGCTCATCCGTCAAAATGCACCTATTAAATTATTCAGCCTGTAGGTAAGTTTAATAAATTTGGTGTCTTAGTTAATTTATGAGAAAAGCCAAAAACCTTAAATGAAGCCATCGTCAACATACCATGCGTTTCTTGATTTCCTCTTTCTTCTGCTGCGTAAAGGACTCTGGAATCCCGTTCTCACTGGCCTGCGCGCTCAGCAACAGCTCCCATAGCTCTCCCATAAAGAGGCGTGCATTCTTTCCATTCAAAAATCCAGTCAGATTGATCTGCATTTTCTTAGGACAGGGGAACTAGGGAGCGAGGACACAGGATCGGGAAAGAAAGAAAATTCTAATTATTGATCGCGTCATTATCAGTAACAACACACCCTAAACCTACATCGTATCACAATGTATATATCTTGCTTTCCATCATCAAACATGTTTAGTATGACTTGTATTGTTGGAAAATTTTAATTGATTATTTTAAAAAGCTGTTAAGAGCGCCGTTTGTTTAATTGAAAGAACGAATGGGCGTAGAAATGACTCTGGTAGGGAAGCTAACATGAGAAAGAGTTCAACGAGTGATTAGTTGTGATGTGGCGAGGCAGCGGCCGCCGGCAGCGGCGGCAGACGCGGCGGCAGCGACGCGCGCCGCCCGCCGCTCCGCATACCCGCGACCACTGCTGAAGACACACCATAATGTTCTCTCTTCTCTCTTCTGTCTCTTGCACCTGTAAGGGTTTTGCGAACACAACCACATTATGCTGAACGCAAGGCCTAAATACGAAACTTCCTTACCCCGAGTCAAATCAATCTCTTAACAACTTTGACAAGATTCATTTATTTATTATTATTAAATACAAGTTCATGACAAACTAGGGAACTCCTCAGCGCATAATCTTTTATACTGAGTTAGCATTTAAGTATTTAATTTCCCCGTAAATACCGATTTAGTATGCTAAGGCCTCCGAAAGAGTGGAGCCGGCGGGCGGCGGCTGCTAGCGGGCGGCGGCGGGCGGCGGCAGCGACGGCGCGCTAACCGATGAGGACCATAGAAATATCCATACGCAATCAATATACATATGACACCATACTTCAATTGCAGTTTCTTTAAGAAAACAGTATCGCGTCACATTGTAACGATCCTAACACATACTATAACTGTGACAAAGAAACTGCAATGATTACATTTCGTTATTAATATTTTATGCATGCTAAACTGATGTAAAAACTACCTTTTCCTCTAGTTGATTGTTGACATAATCGATGACCACATCGTCTTCCATCTTCAGAATTTCTGTGATTTTCTGTGTGATCCATGGCTTCAAAACATCCAGCTTCACCTTCGTCATGTCCACCTAAATTAGGATAATAAATTAGCACAAAAGGCGTAGTTCATGATAAAACTAGCGAAAATAATGTCACTCTGTTAAATCAAATGCTGCCATTTTGTAAAACTCAACCTTAAAACGCGTAAAATTAATAAACTGTAAATTCCGAAACATTACTATTTTTACAAGTCTTGATTTATAATATTGCTCAACATGAATTACATTTTTCTTTTTATATATGTACTTTAAATAAAAAATATATCAAACAAAAAACAAGGATTTTGTTTCATTCATAAAAATTCTTTGTTTGTAATTATAGTATTACAACACATGCAAATCAGATTTTGGTTATAATTTCCACACAATTAAATAACATAAAAAGTTATTACAGCCACCATTCCTGTCTATAACATCAGAGTATGTGCCATTATATAATAGGGACATAAAATAAATAAATCAGTAAAGCATCTATAGATAAATATCAAGACCTGCTGAGTCAAACAATCTCCAAACTTCATTTGCTTCATTAGCTTCTTTTCCTTATCGCTGAACCGGGTGTCTTGTTCCGTGCTCGTCCCCTGATTAAACAAAAAATTATGTTATAGAAAAGACATCTTATTGAAGTAAACCCAATGCAATCCACAAACCCAATGCAAATGAGATTACTTTATTTTTAATCGCCGATGCAAAAACAGTGGTGTTATAAGTTTAAAGTGAGTGTGTGTCTGTCAGTCTGTCATAGCTCACAAACAGATGAACCAATTTCGATTCTGTTTCTTTTGTGTAGAGTTAGCTGGAAGAAAAATATGTAGTATTTTGTATATACGTGTATTGACGAGAGACAAGAGAGAGTAATAAACATTCACAATATAAAATGGACGTAAAAACATATAGACAGCCAGGGTGTCCTAAATTAAAAAAGGTTTGATAAACAAACAGGTCGAACACCTCCCCGTAATTTAGTAACACCCTGTATAATAGTTAAATAAAACAATAACAAGGTACGTAACTAAATTAACTTAAGTACTATACACTAATATTAAGAGAACACAAATAAAAGAGAGCTTAACATAAAATATAAATTTAAAAATCAAGTAATACCTAACATTTTACAAAATTTATTTTGTTTCAGTGTAGGTAATGACTTGGTTAAGATGTCTGCTATCATGTCATTAGTGCTGATGTACTTAATGAAAATGTCTTTAAGTGCTAATGACTCGCGTATGAAATGATGACGTATGTCAATGTGTTTCGTGCGAGCATGATATGTGCAATTTTGTGTGAGTTTGAGTGAACTCTGATTATCGGAATGGATGTCAATGGCTGTGTTTATGTCGAAGATTTGACTGATCAGTGATTTGAGGTATATTGCTTCTTTGCAAGCTTCCCCTAACGCCATGTATTCTGCCTCTGTAGTTGAGAGAGCTACGGTCCGTTGTTTTCGGGCCTCCCATGAAATACATGCGCCACTCATAATAAAAACATAGCCAGTGTATGACCGTCTGTCAATGACGTTACTGCCGTAATCTGCGTCAGCAAAACCTACAGGATACTTTTGACCATGCTTGGTGAAAGTCAACTTCCTGTCCTTGGTTGCTTTTAGATATCTGACAATCCTTTTTGCAGCTTTCCAATGCACCTCCCCGTGATGTACATTGAATTGGCTTAGGTAAGACACAGCAAAAGAAATGTCTGGTCTCGTGCCAATGGAAATATACATCAAAGAGCCGATAAGCTGCTGGTAAGGGATGTCAGTTCGTTCGTCTTTGTCAGGTACCGTCAATTTGACACCAGGTTCAAGAGGAGTAGAAACAGGAATTGCTTCAACCATTCCGAACTTTTGAATGATCTTGTCAATGTAATTGCTTTGATCGAGGGAAATGGAGTGAGGAGTTTGAGTAACCCTCATTCCTAAGCAATCACATAGAGTGCCAAGATCTTTGACGACAAACTTTTCACTCAACGCCTTTTTAAAATCGATTTTCATTACTTGGTCGTTGGAAAAAATGAAGAAATCGTCAACGAAAACTGCGACAACGAGTAACTTTTTATCGTTGCGTTTGAAATATATGCATTCTTCTGATGGGACTTGTGACATGGAGAGAGATGACATGGCTTCACGAACTTTAATGTTCCACTGACGTGGAGCCTGCTTGAGTCCGTAAAGAGATTTTTTCAACCAGCAGACTTTAGACTTAGAGTCAGTTGCGAATCCTTCGGGTTGTTCCATGAAAATCTCTTCGTCTAAGTCACCATGAAGAAATGCAGTTTCCACATCGAGGTGATCTATTTGCAAATCTAATTGCACAGCAAATGCTATCAATAGCCTGATTGTAGAAAGCCTTGTGACTGGAGAAAAAGTTTCGTTGTAGTCTATGCCATGGACTTGAGTGAAACCTTTTGCGACCAGACGAGCTTTGAATTTAACTATTTCTCCGCTCGTGTTTCGCTTGATTTTGTAGACCCACTTGTTCTTTACGACCTTACGGCCTGTAGGTCGATCAACCAAACACCAAGTATGATGCTTCATTAAACAGTCATACTCAGTAAGCATGGCTTGTCTCCAATCTTCTTCATAAGTGTCCTGAATAGCAACTTTGTAGGTTTCAGGTTCACTATAATACGAAATCATGTAGGATTTCGTAGAACTCTCTGTAGGAGAAAATCTATCAGGAGCTCGTCTTTCCCGTCTTGGATATCGTAGTTCAGTTATGACGTCTACTTGTGTTTCTGATACAGGATCGACAGAAGCACGAGGTTCAGACTCTTCTTGTTCAGTCTGACATGGAACTTGAGTTTCCGAAACATCAGGCTGAGCAGAAGTAGAAGGTTCTGAAATATCGGGTAGATTTGAGTCATCTGAAATAGGCTGGGAAGATGTGGTTTGATTTGGTAACGATACTGCCGGGGATGAGGAATCTATGGCGGTTACGTCTTCGAGAAAAATATTGTCGGAGCAGGGGGTATTTTGATTGGAAACTGGAGTTGGTACTCTGTCTTCAATAAATACGACATCTCTCGCGACAATGATCGATCTAGGATTATCAATGCTTACGAGACGATAACCTTTAGTCTCGGTTGAATAACCAACAAATATGCATGTTTGTGTTTTCGGCTGAAGTTTCGTACGCTTCTCTTTTGGAATAAGGGCGTGTGCTTCACATCCAAAAACACGAAGATGAGACAACATGATTCTTTTTCCATACCACAGTTCATCTGGAATTTTAAAATTTAATGACTGCGTCGGAGTAATATTTATTAAATATATTGCAGTATTTACCGCTTCGCCCCAATATGCTTTAGGTAAATTAGCATCTTGAAGCATGCATCGAGTTTTCTCGATAATGGTTCTGTTAAGCCTTTCGGCGACACCATTTTGTTGTGGGCAATATGGTACCGAAGTTTGGTGAATTATGCCGTGTTTGTCCATAAAATTGGACATTTCACGATTCACAAATTCACGTCCATTATCCGAGCGAAAAATTTTAATTTTTAGGCCCGTTTGGTTTTCTACCAAATTTTTGAAATGGACGAATTTAGAAAAAACTTCGCTCTTTGCCTTTAGCAGATAACCAAATGTCTTACGAGTATAGTCATCTGTAAAGGTGAGAATATATAACGCTCCGCCCCACGATTTTGTACTCATAGGACCACAAAGATCGGAATGAATAAGTTCTAGTTTTGAGGTCGAACTAGTTTCCGATTTTTTAAACGGCCTCTTTGATAATTTGCCTTGTAAACAAGGTGTGCATGTAGCATTTAATTTATGACAGCTTTCGTAGGAAATGCCCATAGAGTTTTTTCTTAGAATATTCATGGTATTGACATTCAAGTGTCCAAGGCGCCTATGCCAAAGTAAAGCAGTGTCTTTGACAACAGTTGTCATGTTAGCCTTTGCATCTTTTTGTAAATTTAATTTGTAAAGGCTTTGATGATTTGAAGCAGAAGCTACAAGTGTGCCTGATACTTTACACTGATCTTTCAGAAGAATATGGGCACCTTTCGCAGAAAAAACAACTATAAAACCTTTCTGTACTAAACTACTAACTGATAATAAATTTACACCTAATTGTGGTACAAATAAAACATTAGAAATAGAGTGTATATGATTAGAAACATTTAAAGAAACTGTACCTTTACCTTCGCATAAAACTTTCTCTTTATTTGCCACAGTAACAGTCTCAGACAGACGGGTCATATCCCTAAACATGTCTTTATTGTTACACATGTGAGAAGTTGCACCAGAGTCAATATACCAGGTTGAACGTGATGAATGACATGTAGGAGGTACACTGAAACATGATAAAAGTGTAAAATTTGTTGTATAATTAGATGAATTATTATTTACATTTTTATTTTTGTTTTTTGACTTCCTACACACTTTTGCTTCATGGCCAAACTTTTTGCAATAGGAACACTTCACTTTCACTTTTGTAACGAACGCACTGGTACTGGAACTGGTAGATGAATGACGTTGCTCTTCCTTAAGGAGAACCGAAGCCACGGAGTCGCTGCTAATTTTTGTGCCGGAATTCTCGAAAGCCATTACCATTGGGTTGTAGACTTCCGTTAGGCCTGCCAACATGATGACCCCGATGAACTCATCATCTACAGAGCTGTTGATTTCGACCAATTGTTGCTGTATTGCTCGTATTTCATTAATGTAATGTTCCATTGACTGGTATGATGATAATCTGGTGTTGAATAATGAACGAAGTAGGCGAAGACGACGTAATAAGCCGTTGTCTGCGTAAGTTTCTTGTAGTTTCTTCCAGGTTGCTTTTGCCGTTGTGGCAGTCATCACTACTGGGTAAACACTGCTATTAAGTGTGAGACAGATTTTAGCCCTTGCCTTTGCGTCCAGTTGGTGGAACTTGTTCTCGTTGAGTGACGCTTGTTGAGCTTCTGGATTCTCAACAAAATCCCAAAGGTCACACACTATTAGGAGATTTTTAATTGCAAAACTCCAGGACGAGTAGTTTTTTGTTCCTTCAAGCTTTTCAATTGTCGGTGCTGATGTCATGGACATCGATGGTGTGGGATTCGAAATATCACCAGTTGCCATTTTTACACTTTTAATTGAAATTACCTACACAATTAATATACACGAATGATACACTTTATTTTTATATTCCTGGGCCCATAACCTGTAGAGTTAGCTGGAAGAAAAATATGTAGTATTTTGTATATACGTGTATTGACGAGAGACAAAGAGACAAGAGAGAGTAATAAACATTCACAATATAAAATGGACGTAAAAACATATAGACAGCCAGGGTGTCCTAAATTAAAAAAGGTTTGATAAACAAACAGGTCGAACATTTTGTTTGAAGGATGAGTTGGTTGAGTGTTCTTAGCCATGTTTCATAAAAACCGTTTTAGCCATTTGAAAAATATGAAAGTGAGTGAAAAAAAATGTGAAATATGGAAAATATCACCAGTGAAAGTGACAATGAAAAATCGAATGTTTACAAAAATACTTTTGCTTGGTACGGTGATATAACTTGTACATCATTTAAAAAGCATGATATAATTTTTCTTATAAAAAAATAAAATAAATAGAATACCAAGGTACTTTTTTTTTGGTGGGGGGTTTTTAATTTTTTTATTTTATTGTAACATTAAATAACAGGCAAAATTAAAAATCCAGGAAAAACATTTGAAATGGTTACTACATAACAGAGGATTGCAAGCAGGCAATGGCCTACTTGCATGCAAGGGCTCTTTGACTCCCCAAGAACATCCATAAACTAAACAGGAAAGAACTCAGGTAACAGCGGCTATAACAGGCCATGGACCACTCAGCAAACACTTATTTAATTTAGGTCCGACAGCCTGTGCAGGGTGTGCATGGAGGCAGAGGCAACAGCTGCACACGTGATCATGGAGTGTCCACATGTTCTGAACTACCGGGTAAGGCAATCCGGACAGCAAGGTTCATTACCAGAGTTCTTTGGTAAGTTGAAAAACCTTCTGGAATTTTTGGATGAGTGGGCTAGCAAGAATAGAAACAACATTCCCACACACCAAAATAGTCCAGTCCTGGACTTGCAGAAAATCGCCAGATTAACCTTATACCTCAACATAACATAAATAATATAATTATCTTCATGCCTCTTTCTCTGAAGGGGTAGGCAAAGGTGTTAATACCCACATTTTGCCACATATTGTTCCCATGTAACAGGTGGTGAGCCAGTTGCCATACACCAGGCATGATGTGCAAATGGTTGAATTTGAAGTGTGAAATGGTTATAAATAGCATAAATAACCATCAATTTTTAAACTTATTTAGAAAACATTGAAATAGGCATTTAGCACCATAGCATGAGAAGGATGTGAAATTGTATACATTAAGATGCTATATAAGTAAACATTTTAGGATAAACAGGCTGCACAGGCATATTTCACAGAATATGATTTTAAAACAGTAAAAAGAAAACAACCCTGACCAAGGCAAGTGAAATGTGGGTGTTATCTGTTAAGTGAAATAAAATATTGAAATGATGTATAAATGAAACTGTTTAACCAAGTACAAAATACAATATATCAAACAGCATGCAAGAGACTTATCTCTAACAAACTAACGAAGATAAAAAACCAGGATGCGGACAGTGAATGAGTAACCTTAATAATAATATTATTTAATAGGTTTTTTTACTGAAAAGATTTTCAATATGAACAACAGCAAAAATTGCAGAAAGAAATCAATTCAAAGCTATGCTCCTATATGAATGAATGAACCAGAAACATGGACTGTTAATATTGGGTCCTTACCTATGAAATTGGTGTTTTTATTCTGTCTTAGTGTTTTGTCTGTAACTATTAAGATTCCGAGTATTCCTAAAAAAATATTACCTTGTCTAAAAATAGACTATATTTTTGAGCTCTTTTGATTTGTTTTGATAATTTGTAAGTTTAATTGTGTTAAATTTGGAAATGGAGACAACTCTTTTTAAGTGCCTCCCGAATACATCATTTGATTTGCATTCACTTAAAAACGATAAATAATTTTTATGAAGTGTGATATTACTCATATTACTAAAGCTTGTCTAATGATACATGCCAAATATTATCACTGGATTTGTCGTTGCGAAGAAAACTGATAAAATGTTAGTATGGAAAATGCAGAATTCCCCAAAATCTCCATACAAAACACCAATTTCATAGGCAAGGACCTAATATAAATAATTGAACGTAAAATATTATTACAATACTAATTATAGCGGAGGCTCGAAAACTACAATACGAAATCTTTATGCAATGCAAAAATTTCAAAATATTACGATTCTACTAGTAATTACAGTGCAGTATCTACTTTTACATAAATTGGTCTTAAAATTTCGGTTACATATTCTAAGATCTAGTTTATTAAAATGTCCGCAACAAGCATGGTTGTTTTTAATTATCAAGTAATGACAGTAGAATATTCAAATAAAAGGCGTAAAGGATCATTTTAAGAGAGATAGGTAATTATATTTAACTTAAACTCACCGTGTACATCATCATCTTGGTGGATTGTAAAAATCAATACCAGAAGACAGAATGGCTAGGGTTATCCACCCTGCCGCTGCGTAACAATACAAATTTCTTGTACCTTGTGTTTGAATCAAATATATGGACGTATACTTAAAAATCAATTGTTATTAAACGTAAATTTTCGTTAATATCATTGCAGTTTGTGCCACATATCCTTTATATGAAAAACCAAAAATCGCACACCACAGGAGAGATAATGGCCGCCATATTTTAGAACAAGAATGAATGATTGATTGGGCAGCAGTTAGTGGTTTTGGTTTGGCAGCACTAACAAAATGCCGCAGCGTTGCCAAGTTGCCAACTAAACAAAACAGTGTTTTTGTTGTTGTAACATTCTCCCTTGTAGGGAAGGCAAAGGGAACGAAGCCCATACAGCCAAATCTTCAGTATTTTATTTCCTCAGTAGTTTGCATTGAAATGCTAGTGTAATGCATTTCAATGCATCTTGGGAGAGTTTGGCGTCAAACGATCGATGGCAGACACTGTGGTGCTACTTGGATGAGGTGGATTACCACGATAAAAAGTCATCACTTTTCACATCACTTGACGCTTATTTCGATAATCCTCCACATTGTACATCATCACAGACAAAACTACACTGATTTGACGTAACAATACCTACTCCGAAACAATATTATAACCATCGAAATTAAAATTGTAACAGTAACAAAACGTTTATTTTTGATGGTGATGTTACTATAAAATTAGGTCAATCATGCTATTTAATATTCTGTGTAGATAAAAGTTTATTTATTTGCAAGATTTTGAGTAATAATTATTATTGATTTTGAGAAAATTTATAAATGTTTATCTTAAAGTTTTACAATCGGATACGTTTCCTTTGCTAATTACTGATTTTATATTTTGCAGGAGTTTTTGGCGGCATTCAATTATGGCGGACGTGATTTTTATTTCGATGATTGTAATATTATATGGAGTGGATATTGTTACGTAAAATCAGTGTAGTTTTGTGTAATGTCTGTGATGATGTGGTGTGAAAAACGATGGGATTTTTATCGTGGTAATCCACCTCATCGAAGTAACACCACAGTGTCTACCATCGATCGTTTGACGCCAAACTCTCCCAAGATGCATTGAAATGCATTACACTACTGAAGAAAAGTATTCTACTGTTAACGTGTGGCTCAAAAGGCCCTGCAACCAGAGCCGTAAAACTGAATAAAAAAAATATTTTGCATGCATGCAAATATGGTTCCATCTTTTTCTGCACAAGTTTCAAAATAAGAACCCAGAGCATTATTTATTTACGATTCTACTTGTATGAATTTGTCCACTTATGTTTCTCATTTTCAGGGAGATGTAAAAGAGAGAAAATCGCAATAATTTCACAATGAAAAAGTGGCAAACATTATATGTGAAAATTGAAGTTAACGCTTAAAAAGATCAATGTTAAAGAATAATTATCTACATAATAATAAAACTATTTTACACTTAGGTGTAAAGCCGCGATCAGACGACACGATTTATCGGGAATTAGGGACTTAGGACGGTCGGGCACTCTCGATCGCCCGATTTGGGAACACTAATTACGTAGTTAATGTATACTCTTTGAACACTAACAGCCTAACAGCGATCACACCACCCAATCCATCGGGACTTAGGGTTAGGGCACGATGAATCGTATCGTCTGATCGCGGCTTAAGGTTAAGGTGTAGTAACGTATACGTATTTTCTCTAATCTATGGTTTAGTAGTTAAATGTTTTCAGTAAGTGTTATTTTTGAAAAAAAGGGCGGGAAACTTTTGAGTGAGCGACCGCGTTTTTTTGGATAAATTTTTATTTTTATGGTTTAAGTGATCAGTTGAGTAGAATTTAGGTTTTTATTATTTATTTTGTGTATTTTATTTATTAAGTGTATATAGTAGCAGCTATTTGGTGAGTCAAAATTTGAATTTTCTGTAAAATATGAACGATCCCCCTGATCCAGGGGGATTCGTTCCCCCTGCAAGTAATTATGTTACTATAGTCTCAAATGAATCGGGAATGGAAACCGATACATCTACATCTAATCGTCCTCTAAAGCGTAAGAGCCGCGTGCATGTTCTAATATGCAAACAATGCAATAAAAGAAGGAGGAAACATGGTGCAGAAGCACGCCCATCAGACTGTGACTGTGAAGAAAACATCATTCCAATTAATAGCCAACATCAGATTCCTCCGGTTGTTGAAAACAAACCCGTTGATCCTACACTATCTACATCCATTCCCACACAAATTGGTAGAAAACTGTATGATAAGACTGATTTGGCTCCTTATGTAGTTCATGTACATCAAAAGCAACAAAATCCCAATGACGGAACCTCCATACACCCAATGTCTTTTGGAAAATACCTCAAAAAGTATTCTTTTAAGAATGTTATAAATGGTAGTGTTATTAAAATTGGTCGTAATAAGATATCTCTTTCCTTTTCAAATTTTAATGATGCAAATAATTTTATAAGTCATACAAGTCTAGAGTCTTATAACTTGCGTGCATTTATTCCTACTTTTAATGGGTATAGTTAGAGGCATCCCCGCAGATTGGTCTCTGGAAGAAGTTAAAGAAAGTATTACGGTCCCAATTGGTTGTGGAGAAATCTTAAAAGTAAGGCGGCTTAATTATAAATCTATTGTAGATGGGTCTCCTCAATGGAAACCATCACACACTGTGGTTTTAACTTTTGATGGTCAGGTGTTACCTAAACGAATATTTTGTTGCTTCAATGCTCTTTCTGTTGATTTGTATATTTACCCAACAATTCAATGTTTTAATTGTTGCCGTTTTGGTCATACTAAAGTTCAGTGTAGATCTAAACCTCGTTGTTATAAATGTGGCAAAGACCACAGTGGTGAGTCGTGTGATATAACCGAGGAAAATGCTTCTTGTTGCTCATGTTTCAGTCTGCATTTTGCAACTAATAAAAAGTGTCCAGAGTTTGTGAGACAGACTCAAATTAAGTCCTATATGGCTCAGAACTCTGTTTCGTATGTAGAGGCATCCAAATTACACCCACCAATTACAAAATCTTATGTTCAAGCTTTAATTTCTACACCTATGCAAGAAACAGCTAATATAAATTTCCCTATAAACCGAGGAGCGTCATACAAAAAAACTTTTACATTGAAACCTAAACCACATAAGCCCTATTCATCTAAGGGTTATGATAAAGCAGCCCATGATGCAATTATAAATGAATATTCTTTCTCTCAGGCACCATCCAGTAATGGTGTACTAAGTAGACAACAAACTGAAAAGTCTGATTTTCAAGTGCCTAATGATTTTGTTACAGCTCTTCTTGGGTTGCTTTCTCATTTTAATATAACTTTACCGTCCAACGATGCCCCACTTAATGTTAGCACAATTCAATCCTCCAAATATGGCCCTTCACCAAATATTACAATGGAACTGTAGAAGTATTATAAATAAAAAAAGTGAACTAATTTATTTACTGAACAAACACAAACCATTTGTCTTTGCCTTGTCAGAGACTTGGTTAAAACATAATTACAATTTTAGAATAACTGGGTATAATATTCTTAGAGAAGATAGATCTGATGGGTATGGTGGTGTAGCCTTACTCGTAGAAAAAAGTATATGTTATTTTCCTATTTCATTACCTACACATAGTGAGGATTTGTCAATAATTGCTGTAAATGTAAATAATATCTGTATAGTGTCAGTTTATATTCCTCATCCTTCCACTTCAATTTTCAACGAACTTAATAATATTATTATGAACCTACCTAAACCATTTCTAATACTTGGTGATTTTAACTCTCAACACACAGTGTGGGGAAGTTCTGTATCTAATAGCTTTGGGGAAGAATTGTTGGATATAATAGACAGCCATAATTTATGTATTTTGAACACAGGTTCTCCAACTAGATGTACAGACCCAAGTCAAAATAATAGTGCTGTAGATTTATCTCTATGTACCCCTAATTTAGCTTCATCATTGTCATGGTTTACACTTTCATCTACGCATGGTAGTGATCATTTTCCCATAGTTATTTCATTTCCTGATATGAATCTCCCTAAATATCAAAGAATGTCAACAAGAAAATTTAGGTTACCTGACAAGAATTCTCAGGATTGGGTACATTTTAAAAATCTAGTTGACAGTAAAATGTCATCACTTCCCAATGTTATTAGTAATAATGAAAATAACTGTGCTGATGCATTAATTACCACATTAAATGAGTCTGCTCATGATATTTTTCCTGTTTGTAAAAGGTCGTCAAAAATACCATCTCCTCCTTGGTGGGATAGTGAGTGTACTGAGGCTATTAGGGCTAGAAAGGTGGCAGAAAAGAAGTACAGAAAGAACATGACCTTTGAGAACTACGATGCTGCTGCTTTGATTGCAAATGAAACAAAAAAATTATTTAAAAGGAAAAAGTTCGAAAGCTGGCGCAAATTTTGCCACTCTATTGCTCCTGATACCCCTCACTCTATTGTATGGCGTAATATTAAACGCTTCAAGTCTGCTTTTAATGTTTCAAATCATGCTTGTATCTCTCCAACCATAGTTAATCAGTTTGCTGATAAAATAGCTCCGCCTTGGGTGCCTAATTATTTTACTCTCCCTTCCATCCCATTTGTTCCGAATTATGATCATTACGAAACAAACCTAAGTGCTCCGTTTTCTCTATATGAGTTAAAAGGTGCTGTACAAAATACTAAAAATTCTGCTCCAGGAGAAGATGGTATTCCTTACGCATTTTTTTCAAATCTTAGTGAAGACATGCTGAATTATTATTTACATTTGGTTAATACTGTCATAATGACAGGTAATGTTCCACTGGCATGGAAATCTCAAATAGTGTTGCCCATTATAAAACCAAATAAACCTCCGACTGAAGCCTCGTCATTTCGTCCAATAGCCTTATCTTCTGTCCTGTTAAAACTAGCTGAATATTTAATTAAAAATCGTCTGGAATGGTTCGTGGAGAGTGAAGGCCTTTTGTCTAACTCCCAGTTTGGATTTCGAAAAGGGAAAAGCACAATTGACAGCTTAAGTATTCTTATATCAGACATTCGACTAGCTTTTACCTTTAATGAATCTGTTGTTGCTGCCTTTCTAGATATAAATTCAGCGTATGATAATGTTCTTCTTCCAGTTTTAAAAATAAAATTGGATAAGTTAAAAGTTCCGTTATTTCTATCAAATTTCATTATGAATATTTTATTTGAACGCCAAATAATTATCTCTCTTGCTCCAGAACTTGAAATTAAAAGACATGTCTGGAAAGGCCTGCCACAAGGTTCTGTACTTAGTCCTTTATTGTATAATATCTATACCTACGATTTGGATGCTTCTCTTGAAAATAATGTTAGAATTTTACAATATGCTGATGATTTGTTGCTATATTCCACTAACCGGTCTATTGATGTTGCTGCATCGCATATATCTTCTTCTCTTCTATCATTAAAAACGTGGATGGATGATAATGGCTTGGATCTTTCTGCTGAAAAAAGTCGTATAGTCATATTTTCTCGTTCAAAATCCTATTCCCAAGTAGATGTTCTTTATAACAATTCTGTTATTCCTGTTCATTCTGAGTGTAAGTTTTTAGGTGTAATTTTAGATTCAAAGCTGTCTGGTAGATCCCACTGTGATTATATTGTTACTAAATGCGAGCGTGTAATCAACATGTTACGATGTTTATCTGGAGTTTGGTGGGGAGCTCATCCACAAAGCTTAAAAATAATATATAATGCAATGATTCGCAGCGTTTTGGACTACGGTTCATTCCTTCTAGAGCCTTGTAACTTAAGTTCCTTGCAGAAACTCGATAAGCTTCAGTCAAAAGCATTAAGGTTAATATCAGGTTGTATGAGGTCTAGTCCTATAAATGTTCTGCAAGCAGAATGTTGCGAGCCTCCGTTATGTATCAGACGTCAGTATTTATCTGATCGATTTTTATTTCGTAGCCTTCAATTTTCAAACCATAAAATCTTTTCTACATTACAATCTTTAGTAGAAGAAATAGCTTCATCCCCTTATTGGATCCACAAGTCTTGGCCATGTCTTATTATAAGTTATCTTAAATATAAAAACCTCCAATCTCCTATACATCTCTCTAATCGTCTGCCTCTTTTCGACTGTAGTTTTGACTCTGTTAGTACTGCTCCAGTTATCCGCTATAACTTATACGATAAAGAAAATCCTAGTGCTCTTTCTTCTTTTAAACATAATATGGTTTCAACCTACAGTTATTATTGTCAAATATATACAGATGCTTCCAAGCCCTCTGCTTCTGGTTGTGTTGGTATAGGAGTTTACGATTCTTTCTCCGGTATTGTGCAAAAAATAAAACTTCCTCCGGAGACCACTGTGTTTACAGGCGAATGTTATGGTATTTTCAAAGCAGTGGAATATGTTCACCTGATGAAAATTAAAAAAGCAATTATATTGACAGACTCTTTGAGTGCTTTACAATTATTGGACAAATTTCCATTTAAAATGCATTCATACAGCCCTGTAGTGTATGATACACGTACTGTTTTAGCAAAATGTTTTTTAAAGGGTTATGTTGTCAATTTTGCGTGGATTCCTAGTCATTCCGGCATTGCACTGTGGGACATCCATAGGTCATAAATCTTAAAAACCTGCTTTCTAGTTTTACATTTTATTCCTTGTCGTTACATTGGATAGTTGCGGTACCTTCTGAAACTATAAATAGGTCAGTAATTAGAGTGCGCCTTCATTATCTATTGTGCATTCAAAGAGAGCGCATCGCCAATCGTAAATACTGTTATCAGTGAGTCATTAAAAAGCGTGACGTCATTTGTTGTCATTGCGGGACCTGTGAGTGCTGTGTGAGTTTTTTCTGAAATGGATATCCAAGAACAGGGTATGTAATAATTAATATTTTTATTTTAATTGTATCTTAGTATATATTTTCTTTAGTATGTCATTGCTACGAGGCGACTTTTCTTGGAGTATTATATTTTAATATTCAAAGTTTGAATAAACTTTTAAATATGTTCCCACTCGCTCCGACTATGGAGGTATATTGCACCATAATCTTTAGACTTTCTTATCTTAGGAAAATTAAAACTTGGCTGCCCTTATCTGCCCTTTTGGCGATGACAAGGGTGCTACGGTTGCCAGATTATCTCGTAGCATTTGCTACGAAATTAGTTTATTTAGTCTTAGTGCTTTGTGTAGGTTTTGTGACTGAATTTTAACCGTTTTTTTTTTGTTTTAGGTAATTTATATATATGCTCGTTTTCAAGAATGCATATTCTTGAAATATGGCTAACTGCCAATACCGATAATGACTCGGAAAAGTGTCGTCAAGTCCTACAAAGTTTGTTGACTACTCTGAACGATGCTGAGAACATTGATATTCATTATTTAGAGAAAATTGTTAATAATTTATGTAAAGCTATTGCTCGATTCTGGAAAAAATGTAATAGGGATAAAACCAAGCTTTTATATAAGAATTCCGATTGGTTTAATGTTATTGAAAAAATTCAACTTGTGAAAAACAATAAGCAATGTACTCCGTCTGAAACGTCGCCGTGTCATTCACGTGGTCGTCCTCGAAAACCTTTTACGCAATGTAGTAAAAGGACTAAACGTCGGAGAGTAGCTGGTTTGTCAAAGTCTGATGATTCTACTGTGAGTGCATTGCTTGATGTTTCAGACTGTTCATTCGATTCGTGTATATCTAGAGTTAGCACTGATGATGTCTTGTCACTTGTGACTGATGCTCAGTTGACAAAACATCAGTATTTATTAATTAAAAACTTTGTTAATAGTAAGATTTCTCCTAATGTCTTACCATGTTACCAACAAATTACTAAAGCGAAACAGAGATGTTATCCTTCTAATATAACTGTTTCCGAGTCTTCAGCTGAAGTTGAATTACAAAGTCTTTTTGATCACACAGCTTCTCGAATCCTTGAATCTCAAAAAGAGGTTTTAGATCAGATTCCTGATGATTGTTTGTCTAATATCTCTTTACTTGGGAAATGGGGATTCGATGGCAGCACTGGACATAGTGAATACAAACAATTTTTTTCTGATTCAACTTTAGAAGATAGTAGTTTGTTTGTAACATCTTATGTACCCCTTCAAATTATTGTAAAATTAGCTGAAGATAATTGTAAAATTTTATGGAAAAATCCTCGACCCTCTTCCACTAGGTACTGCCGTCCTATTCGATTTCAATTTTTGAAAGAAAGCACAGCAGTATCTTTGCAAGAGGAAGCTTATTTTAAGGATAAAATTGAAAGTTTGCAACCTACTTTTATTCAGATCGACAATCGTGAATTGGTCGTTTCTCATAAGTTGCAGCTTTCAATGGTAGATGGTAAAATTTGTAGTGCTTTAAGTGAAACATCTACAAGTAGATGTTATATATGTAATGCTACCCCTAAAGAGATGAATAAAATAGACGAATGTTTACAAAAACCTGTAATAGAGAGTAGATACCAATTTGGATTATCACCACTACATTCTTGGATACGTTTCTTCGAATATTTTATTCATCTTTCATATAGATTAGACATAAAAAAATGGCAAGTTAGGCTAGATAGTGATAAACAATTGTTATCAAATAAAAAACAATATGTACAGTCCCAGTTTAGGGAACGATTAGGTTTAATAGTTGACAAGCCGCGTAGTGGTGGAAGCGGGACGTCTAACGACGGAAACACGGCCAGGAAGTTTTTTTTGGAATCAGCTGTATCTGCTGAAATTACAGGTTTGAATAAGGATCTCATAGATCGTTGTTGTGTAATATTACAAACGTTATCTTCTGGACATAAAATTAATGAATGCAAGTTTAAAGACTATGCATTACAAACAGCATACAGCCTGGTCGAGGAATATCCGTGGTATAGTCTTCCTGCTTCTGTCCACAAGGTGCTCGTACATGGATCAGATATTATAAGTTATGCATTGTTATCTATAGGAGAACTTTCCGAAGAAGCTGCTGAAGCGACAAATAAGTATATCAAAATTTATAGACGAAGTCACATTCGAAAAATGTCACGTGAAGTTACCAATCAAGATTTAATACAACGACTATTATTACATTCAGATCCTTATATTACAAGTCTTCGGAAACTTCCCCCTAAAAAGAAAAATACTCTGTCACAAAGTGTAATAGAATTGTTACGTGTTTCATATTGTTAGAATAAGAATAATTTATTTGTATTTTGTTAGTTGTTTTGTTTTTTTTTGTATTTAATTAATTTTAATTTATTTATTTCTATTATTTTATTATAATTAAATAATGTTATCAATGTTTTGACTCTTATTTTATTTAAAATATATGTTTTACATTCCAATTTTTAAGTGTTTGTTCATGATAAATTTAGGTAAAAGTATGTTATTGTTTATATTTGTTTTTTACTGAAGTAAACGTTTTTTTGTCCGTAAATACATGTACTTCTTTCATTTTAATGTTCCTAAAACACTTTTACAACTATAAGTCACTAAAATAATACAATGTATTGATAGTAACAGGACTTTAACTATTTATGACCGCCCTTGTATGGAGCGTGTCCCTCCGTGCATTGTAGGGAATGAGATATCGGATCGACTTGCTAAAGATGCAGTACATTGTGGAGACGTTTTTCCTTACAAGGTTTATGTTCATGATTTACTTAATCTACCTAAATTATTCATGACAGACTCTTGGAATAGTAATTGGGAAAGTAGTTGTTTAGTAAAGGGCAAATATTATGCAAAAATTCAACCTAATATTTTAAGTAAGCCTTGGTTTTGGAAGGCTCAAATAGGTAAAACAGCAACTAGTATTATAATCCGATTAAGAATAGGCCACGTTTGTTCCCCGACTTATCTTGCTAAAATAGGTATAATCAGTGATCCAATGTGTGATTGTGGAATGGATGTGGGTACCATTGATCACATCTTTTTTTCATGTGCTAAATACGATCGTTCCTCCTTCTTTAATGACCTTACTTCCCTTCACGTTCCATTCCCTACCTGTATTGCCACATTACTATCGTCCAATGATTTATCCATTTATAAATGTATATCATCATTTATTATAAATAATGGTATTAAATTATAATTTATTTAACATTCGTGTATAATATTATTCTAGTTATTATTTTGTTTTTATAATATTAATTGTTACTATATATATCCTAGAAATTCTTTCTTTCCTGATCCATTTTCCTTACCCAATCCTACTTAACCGCTTGTTTCCCTAACTTTTACATTGGCTGATTGCAAAAAGCAGGCGATGCCATATAAAAAAAAAAAAAAAAAAAAAGTGTTATTTTTTAAATTGTATTGTTTGAGGACAATTACAAGTATGTTAGGATTATTGTGCTCATATTTTCATTATAATTTTTTTTTTTTCATCGGTGATCGCTAAATACATAGGTAACTCAGCCTAAATATTATAGTATGAGCAGCGCGAATCAGCGAACGTGATAAAACCCCGATTTAAATCATATTGCGATATTCATGCTAAGAGGTCAGCCTAAGTAACGTGAGCAGCGCGATATGATATTATCTTCTGTAGGATATTATCACGTTTTAACTCACGTTTTAATCATGCCCATTTGTCAAATTCCATAGTACTTTGACAGTTGAACGTGATAAAAACCCGTTAATATACTAAGAGTGCTATCCCTACCTACATTATTATTTATGTAGGTACTTACTTATTAAAAATCTGAGATTCTTTGGATATTATAGAAATAGTAAGTAGGTACAATATTTTTATTTTAAGGTACAAAATTACGTAGAAAATTGTGTTAAAAGATTTTGAATAACCTATTTTGAATATTTTTTTTACATTTACAGTGTATAAATTGTCCAACTTGTTGAAACATTGTATTAGTTATATTTTGTGAACTTTAATAGCATTCGTGTATTCATAAGCCTTAGATTACATGCTACTGTTAAGTAGGTGTCCTTTTTGAAAAGTTTAGATCTTGGCATTAACACATGTGCCCTATGAGTCGGTGGATAGAATGGCCAAAAACATGGCTTGTGTAGTTCCAAGTTAAAGGTATTTTTATTTAAAACTAAAGTTTAATTAGATTACAGAAATTATTTGTTCCTACCAACTGATTTTACATTGAGGGTCTTCATTGTAAAATTAGTTCATCAATGTTAGGAATTAAATCTCAATAGTGTTTTATGTCCTGTAAAACAAGTCCTATTTCAAAATTCTCAGTCCTATATTTTTCTAAGAACTGTAATAAATACTTCATGTTGACTTGTAATTTTAGTGCTGTCTTTACTATTAGGTTTTATTATGATGTAGGATTAATACACAGAACTTAATGTAAAACATACAACTAACAGCTGCTGGAAGCCTGGAAGAGCCTAATGGCCTAAATTATTAGTTATATATCAGTATAGAAAGCAAATAAACCATGGCTGAAGTAGGAAAACGGTGAAGTTTGTCACCCACCATATCCAGATCTAAGGCATGTTAAGCTGGTACCCCTTGCTGTTTCTAACAGTAAGAAATATTTGGAGTAGTGTTATGTTGACTTATATTTCTTCACATTTTATATTGTTTATAGTTTATAGTCCACATTTTTGTTGGCACAGTTTTATTTTCCTCATATTTCTTATTTTCAGTGGCATATTGCTATTAGTTTTAGAATATTGTAAATCCCAGGCCACAATGTTACTATTAATTAAGTAGATATTATTAAAATAAAGAGTTTCAATTTAAAAAAATAAAAATGTTTATTTCCAAAATTTTTGTACATTATATTCTGCAACTATTTACATTTTAAATTGGTTCATCAATAATAGAAACGCACTCACACAATAAAGACAAACATGTTTCAATACAATTGGGATTCGATTGAAATTGAAACGAACACTAGTTGAAATATTGCATAAGTTGTTTGTCTTTGTTTGTTTCAGATAACTCTCGACACAGTGTGAACTTTGACATCATTATAAGACGCCAGTTTATGATGTATCCATGAATTTAATTTGAAGCTGCCAGTGTTACAAGGACTATTAAAGTTGTTGGACATATCATAACATGTGTATTATAAGGTTCTTCACATCTGAGGCATTTAGTGCCCATAAAACTAAAGAGATATTGCAGAAATTGAAAAATGTTGATCCAGAAGTGTCAGACTTATCTACCGAACTTTGTTACCATGTGGAACTTGCTGAAGGATGTGATTATTTGAACATAAATCAAATAAAAATTTTAAAGTGGCTGCTTTGTTCACCTCTCCATCCTCATGCATTAAAAAATGAAACTATATATAAAAATGTAAATGAAAATCAGATTATAGTGGAAATTGGGCCAAGGTAAAATTTGTTTTTAATCAAATTTTGTAGTCTTAAGGTATTGTATTTTATTTATCATAATCCATCAACCCATATAACAGGACAACAAGGCAAAAAGAGTTAAGTTTTGTTCTGGTCAAAATCATCTTGAATGTGATAGAATAAGTGAAATTAATTCACTGTTATTGTTCAATAAGTATTGATTAAAACTGAATCACACAACAATAGCTGTTATGTGATTGATTGTGATAACATCATTATTACCTTTTCACTACCTGAAATAGTACTTATTGAAATGGTCTGATATCTTAAAATATTTTCTTTTTCATGTTACAGGTTCAATTTCTCAACAGCTGATTCCAGTAATTCAGTACAAATATGTGAGAGTGTGGGACTGCATGACATTATACGCCTTGAAGTCTCTACTAGATATCTTATTTCTTTTGGCAGCACAAAAACTGTTTCTAATGAGCTGTTTAATGAGCTGGCGATGTCTTTGCATGATAAGATGACCCAGTGTATTTATACAAGCAAAAATTTGCCAAGAAAAAGCTTTAATGAAGGTTTACCTAAAGATCTAGAGCCATGGTTTGTAGTCCCTTTACTAAAAGAGGGCAGGACTGCAATGGAAAGAGTTAATCAGAAACTAGGTACCTAATATTATTTTCTTTCAAAATCTGCACATTATAAAGACGAGTCAAAGTGACAACATAATAACATAACCAACCTGTTGTGTATAGTTGGGTATACTTAATAATATAGGATTTGGTTATTTATCCTCTTTAGAACAAATGATTGATTAACTAGTAATAAATTCATAAATAAGTTATTTATTACTAATTAATACACATACATACATAAGTCACGCCTTTTTCCCACAGGGGTAGGCAGAGATTACATCATTCCACTTGCTATGATCCTTGCATATTTCTTTCGCTTCATCAACTCTCATTACAGTCTTTTGACCTGGCCCTTCTTTAGATGGTCTTTAATTTGGTAGAGAAACGTTCGCCTAGGTCTGCCTCGTACCGTATCTCCACTCGCACCCGATTCATATATCCCTTTAGTCAATCTATTTTCATCCATCCTTTCCAAATGTCCAAACCATCTTAGCATACCTTTGTCTATTATTATCTTATTCTCTTTCTCCTTTCTCTTTATTTTTTCTTTTACTAATTAATACGATTCTTTTAAAATGTCTGTATGTTTCAGGATTGGCTTTTGACTCTTGGGACATGGACTTTTATATGGATTTGTTTGTAAACAAGTTGAAGCGTGACCCTACTAGTGTTGAACTATTTGACTTGGCTCAAAGCAATAGTGAACATTCAAGGCATTGGTTCTTTAAGGTAAATTACTAGACACGATAAGCTTACTGATAATAAATATTTGCAATTTACGTGATTAAGGTCAATATTTATATTTTAGGGTAAACTCATCTTGGATGGAGAGGAAATAAATCAATCCTTGATTGACATGGTTGCATCTACTCAGGAATCTTCAAACAACAATAATGTCATCAAATTCGGTGATAATAGCAGGTACAGTTCATATAAAATACAAATGAGATTTATTATTGTACTAAAAGAGTTTTTACATGACGCCTTTGAACCGATAGCAAATTGTGATTGTATTTTTGTGCAATTTCTGCCCTCGCGGAAGTAAGGTATGATAAAAAAATCTGTTTTTAATATGAACGAACCTGCCAATTTCTCTTTACGTTTTTTGATAGTTCATTGTGATAATTGCTTGATTTATCGTGTTTCGTTGGTCATGCAAGTTTAGCAATGCAGGCATTTTCCTAGCCGCATTTGCGATCCTGGCGCCCGCGAATTCGACGCGCGTTTTGCATCAGCTCGCGCGACCTACTGATCGCGACCTACTGAACTTATGAACTTGTATGAAAAACAAAACAATGTAGGATGCCCCTTCTCAACTTTCGATTCGCTTCGGTATGGATTCGATTCGGAATGACACGCACGTCCCATGTCGTTCTAATTAGCGCTGTATCAGCTTCGCCTGATGCAGCATATGCTGAGGTCGGGTCCTAGTTGACCTTATATGTGATTGTTTGTGTATTTTGCGTCTTGCTTGTGCCTGTGGTCAATAAATGTTTTTGTTTCTTTCTTTTTCATTCTTTAATTAGTCTCATAAGTGACAGAGATTATGACAGTGACTGTGTGTCGTTTGTTTTCCGACACTTGAGAAGGTGGATGCAGGAAGGAAGGTGTCGCACTTGACCAGCGCGTCTCAACAGCGCGTGATTTCGATACCCGATTTGAACTGCATGAAAATGAAACGCTGCTATTATACCGTGTAAAGTAATTGTAAGAACCCGTGTGTAGCGTGTGACTATGAAACGGAAGTAGAGCTATAGACAGTTTATTTCACAGTTTTACATTGGACCTTTCTCTTGCAGTGCCATCAAAGGATTTATCCATACGAAGATTCGTCCAGTTAATGTGCAAGAGCCAACACAGATGATTCAAGAGCAGGTGGAGTCTGATATAATCTTTACTGCAGAGACTCATAACATGCCTACTGCGGTGGCGCCGTTCAGCGGGGCCACTACAGGCACGGGTGGTCGTATAAGGGATGTGCAGGGAGTTGGCCGCGGTGGACATACTGTTGGTGGCACTGCTGGTTACAGTGTCGGAAATCTGCTTATACCAGGTATTGTTACCTACCTTTTTTTGACGGGGACAAAATCCTGTTTACGGGGTGACCAAGAATACCCACTAAAACTCCCCGATAAATCTTCCTTGCCCTTCCGTGGGAGCGATCCGTGGTCTGCCAAAGCAATTCTCCGAGCCGGTCCCAGGGCTACCCGAGCTAGGCAGGTATTAGGTCGGGGTTTGCGCCAAAGGGGGATTATCGGGTATATTAGGGAGAGGCCCAGACGGGGCAGCTGGTGAAATGCGTGCGTGGGACGCCATCCAAATTCTGCCCTCCCGTCTGCGCCGGAGAGAAGCGGCTGGAGCATCGTATTCCCGCTCCCTCCTTTTGTGGTATTACCTACCTACAAAAATATTTCTGCAAATAACTTATCACTATTAAAAATGAATTGAGGAAAGGTGCGTGCGTCGGAAGTCAGTCTTAACCCGTATTGTAAACTCGTGCATATATAACTTTTTGAGCACGGGTCAAAAAGGATGGCGTTATGTGAGATGAATACCATTCCCTTCTAAGTGCAAGCAGAGATTTTCGGTTTAGTTTGGTAACTGAACCAATTGAAGTTGCTGTGTATTACAGAATACAGACCTTAGATTTTGATCATGACGAAACAAAGATTTGTACCTTTGTATAATGCCTCCGTGCCGCTGGAAACAGATGCCACTGGAAAACATCGTACGGAGGAAAGTGATACACAAGGGAGGTCACGACCCTCATTAGTGAGGAATCCGACGCAAGAAGGGGGAATTTATTTTTTATTTTTTACAGGTTATGATTTACCATGGGAAGAGAAAGGCTGGGAATATCCTAGCAATTTTGCTAGTCCATTACAAATAATTATTGATGCTAGCAATGGCGCATCGGACTATGGAAATAAATTCGGAGAACCTGTTATATCCGGTAATTAACTTATTAGCTTTTCTCGAACAGATCAACAATTGAAACTTATATATAGGTACTAACTATAAATACTTTTTCAGGTTTTGTTCAGTCTTATGGATTGAAAAATCCGGATAAAGTCAGAGAGGAGTTTGTGAAACCTATTATGTTTAGTGGAGGTATTGGTTACATGCCTCATTC